>JAKIJQ010000020.1:2400000-3095465 GCA_023373905.1 Rhizoglyphus robini
AATGTATCGATCAAAACACGATCATGTGATGATGAGAAAAGGGACATTCAAATATTGACAAAGACAATCAGAATTGTATAAATTGTTAATTTTTATTATAAATTCTTCTTACATTATATGTATATTCCAGGGTAATTTTATTAAAGGTCAAACATTTAATCTCAATTTTGTTGTGTGCACACAACAACAGCATTCTTGATTTGAAATTGATTTTATTCTTGATTTAATTCTCAATATTGAAAAATTTGATATTAAAATTTTGTGGTTATCGATTTTTTTTCGGGATTCGTTTTCTCTTTCCTTTTGCTTACAAACTAATAAATTTTCAAATAGCTTGTTCAATATTTCGAGCGCTAGTTTTCCTCCTGCCCGGATACATAAATAAAATTAATAATGCAATTTGTAATGTAATGTTGGGTAATGCAATATGTTTCAAGTGTAAGTATTGACACGGTCACTGCTTCAGTCTAGTTAAACTTGCATAAAAAAGATTGCTTATCGATAGTATCGATTGTTTTTATCGATTGTTTCGACATTCTGTTTTGACTTATTTGGGTTTGTTCAAAAAATCTTTAGAAATATTTGTAAATTCTGAACAATTTTATGTTTTTGAATATATGATTTCGTTGTTATTTGTCATTTGTGCAAAAGGTTATCGATTTTTATTATTTGATATATCTAATTTTAGAATCCAAAATTTAGATATTTAAATTTGATATTTTTTAAAATCCCGATTTCGTAATATACCAAAGTTGAATTATAAATTGAAAATTTAATTTTGTATATTAATTTCTTTTCAGTGTGCGAATCAGTGCGCGTGGTGTCACTGAACGTGCCCTCTCGTGTCCGCAAGGGCTCCGACCTTGAGTTGTCCTGTCTGTTTGATCTGGGAAATGCCACACTCTACTCACTCAAGTGGTTCTATCGTGCACATGAATGGGATCGAGATGAGCAGGAATTCTTCCGCTACACACCGCGACTCAAGCCATACAAGCAGGTTTTCCCGCTGGAGGGAATTCAAGTTGATGTAAGTGTTTTTATTCATTTGTTCGCACTTGATTTTGTATTTTCAATGACTTTTAAATCTTTGTAGATCAACCGATCCGGCGGTGGGACAGTTTACATTCAAGAAGCCAACGGAAAGACTAGTGGAAAGTACAAGTGCGAAATATCCATTGAGGGAACGTTCCAAACTGTGGCAGCTGAAAAGCTGATGACCGTGTTTAGTAAGTTCTGGAAATTTAAAACACAACCTCAAGAGCTAGTTTTCCTATTTCAATCACTAATATTAATAAACATATATTTTTAAAAAATATTTAATTAAATTGTTTTCAAACAGACGCTGCAAATGGAAACGGTATACCACGCTTCAACGCAAATCAACTGCTAACAATTTTGTTGCTGATTTGCGGATTATTCTTTATGAAAATTATTTTTTAATTTTACTTCAAGTTATTTTAATTTTATTTGGTTATTCTCTAGACAGTTGATTTCTCCAATGGT
This sequence comes from Rhizoglyphus robini, assembly GCA_023373905.1. Lineage (NCBI taxonomy): Eukaryota > Metazoa > Arthropoda > Arachnida > Sarcoptiformes > Acaridae > Rhizoglyphus > Rhizoglyphus robini. The sequence continues at coordinate 2,401,504 of JAKIJQ010000020.1, forward strand.
TTTTTCTGTCAAATTATTTAATCAATTTGATTATTTTTGTGCACTTTTAATATATTTTCTTCTTTTTCTTGTTTTATACACACACATTTTGTTTATTATTATTATCGAAACACAAATTGTACAGAAAATACAAAATAAAAATAAAAATTTATTGTTTTTAAAAAAGTTTGTGTTTAGTATTCGGAATAACGGTTCTAAATGCGTTTTGATTTCCGTCGCTTCTTTTTATTATTGGATTATTATAATCTTTTGAACTAAATTCATCGCCTCACTTACATATAATTTTATTATATTTCATTTCTCAATTTAATAATAATAATAATAAACTAAGGATTTCATAGCTCATTTTTCCATTGTGTATTTCAAAAGGTCTCTCAACTTATAACATAATTGAGATGTTGGTCACATACTTCGTGCAGCAAGGAACAGAATTGTGACACTGACCACCAACCAAGTGACCAAAAATGTGCCTTCCACAAAAAAAAAGATTTAGAATTATTAAGCGAAAATGCTCTAGAAGGAAACGATAACGGTAATAAAATAATAAAACGTCAAAAATCTTCCGAAAATCTCTAATATTCTGTCCGTTTAGTCACTAATCCAATAATATTTTGCTTGTAGAATTATAATAAATCATTTCTTCACTTTTCCAAGACTGAATTGATAATAGGTTTCCTCTATTTAAGATAATTTATCTTTTAACTAAACTGAATATTAATTAATTCTCTATATTAGGCTATAATTGCAAAGAAAAAGGTAATGCAAACATTTTAGAGTTTATGAATTCTCAAATAATATTTCACTCGATAAAATTAGATTTCCTAAACTATTCAATGTTTATTTTGGTTTATATTTTAAAATTTTCGACCAAATCTTTATGAAATTAATTTTAAATCTTCTTTCACCAAAGTGGTTTATATGGTATTTACTATTTACTATTTGAATATAATACATTTGGCTGGCCATCGTCAAGTGGTCAGCGGTTGGCTTCTCTGCATACAAATGATCAGTTTGGTTTTGGCCAGTTGTTGTGTTTATTTATGGTTCAATTGAATTGTGAATTTAAAAGAAGAAGAAGGAGGGAGGACACGCAAAACAAACTTGTCCAAAGTGTCAAGTGTTGTGTGTGTGTGTGTGTGTGTGCTTGGTTGAATGTTTTAAATGTTTGGTGTGTGTGGCTTGTTTAATGCTTAATGGAACGAAATGAATTGAATTGGGCCGCTTTCAATTGGGGATGAATGAATGAATGAATGAACGATGTGAGCCGAACGGTTGAACGGTGAATAAGGCAGAGAGGAAAATTCCCGCGTCTTGGGACTAGAATCGTGATGAAACGGACCGAGAGCCAGCATGAGTGAGAGCGTGTGAGGGAGACAAAACGGAGGACGATGTCACAGCACACGGACAGCGACCATGGCGGCCACGGCAAATACGTGCGACGAATTTGAAAGATGGCGTAACACCCGCATGGTCAGAGTTTAGTGTTGCAGGAAGAGTTTATCAACACAAACTGAATACGACAGTTCTGTATGACCAGCACACATTCTAGTGTATATATTCTTGTGGGTGATAAAAGTTTTGTGATTAACAAATATTTTGTTTATCGTTAAGTAAAAGAGACAGTAATGATCTAAATCTCTATATTTATGATGTCTCGGAAGATAAACAAAACATTTTTTGTTCAAGTTACAATTCATGTTAAAGGTCAACGTAAATTTAAATTTTCGAAATTTCAAAACTTTGATCACAAAACTTGAATTCATCGAAAAGTATTTCAATTCTTAAAACAATTTTTATAACACGAATCTTTTAAATTTAAATTTTGATTTGGGTCGGTTTCGTCTTCCTTTTAATGTAAAATGGTAAAATTTTTCTCAGAAAAATATCAATATCCTCGAATTATAATTGAAAAATGAAAAACATGTCGCTTTACACAAATAAAACGGAAATCGTCCACAAATAATAAAATTATATTTTTGTTCTTGTTGCTACTACTTTAAAATCTCAAATCTTAAATCGAAACAAATGTTGAGTTCTTTTTGGTTTTTGTTTTAAGTTTTCTATACGACACATCAAATTTTGTTTGAATTGAGGGAGCGAGTGAGAGAGGAAAAGCTTAACAAATTCAAAACGATTTCAGAATAGTACATTGGGTTTTTGGTTGAGGTTGTGCAAATAATTATGAAGTTTTCCTAGGCAAGATAACCGGTAAACTATCTAAAAACTTTTGCATCTCCCTCCCTCAACCGGAGAGAGTGTAATTGAATTTTTCACGTTTCATTTCTCACTCTAAGTTGTGATTTTTATATCTTCATCTTTCCTCTCTTGTTGTATTTTTCCATTCAATTGAAATTCTTTGAAAAGTTTCAATTTTAAAGTTATTTTTCTTTCTTTTCTTTACTACAAATTTCCTCCTTGCTTCCTTAGTATACAAGAAGAATAAATATATAGAACAAAAAGAATCAATTTTTCAGTCTCGATTGGATTCTAGTGAGCTTGATGTGTTTGATGCTCCAATTGGTATGAATCAATTGCAAATCTCAACTGAACTCTCAACTTAACCTAAAACTGACACAAACACACACAGATCAATCGTTATCAGCACGTACAATTACACACAACAATTGGAGGATCAATCAGTGGATAAACTCGTGTGATTCGTATAAATAATAAAAACAATCTTAAGCTGGATTAAATATGGATTCTTAAATATAATTAATGTAAGAATTGATTGTAAATGGTTTTCATAAAATTATTTATATCTTTGATTGAATCCTAACAATTTAAATAAATCTCGTAATTTATAAAATCAAATATTTTTATTATTTAAAATCTATTTAAGATTATAAAATTTTAATTTGACCAGAATGAAATTCAATAAATTCAAATATGTCTTTTATAATAAGTAAGACATTAAGTTAGGTAAGAATACTTCGTTTTTTAAAGGTAACATCTCAAAAACTTTTAGGTTTACCTGATCGATTTCTGCCCTTTTCGATTTTTCAATATTAAATTTCTCAATACATTTTTTTTGTTTAAAGTTCAAACATTATTATTTGCTCTGTTTTTTTTTAGCCCGACTAAAAGCTTAAAACAAACACCCAACAACAGTGAACACACACAATAATGGAGGTTCAAGATGCCATAGAATGGAATACAAGAGAAAACAATTTTCTCTCCCTCGATCTCGATTTAATATTTGTTTGCGTGTTTGTGAGACATTTTCTTGAGAGTAAATCTTCAAGAGAAAGAGAGACAAAAATATAATAATAAATTGAAAATAATATAAAAACACGACAAATTGTTGTTCTTTTACCGGGAAAAACAGAGAGTCCTGAGAGTGGGGGCAAAAAAGCTAAAAGACGCGAAATTGAATTGTGTTTGAGTACAGTGGAAAAGCAAGACTGGGAAAAGCTTTTAAATTTATATTAAAGTTAAAGATTTTTTAGATTCAGAGTAAAAGGCATTATATTTGGGGATTTCTTTGGTTTATTATCAAATGTATTTAACAAACAATTTATTTAAAGATATTTTTGTTAATTAAACTAAATTTACTAAATTCACCTACAATCTTCACATATGGTATTCATAAAGGTTATTTTAACTTAAATTTATTTGTTTTAATTCTCGAAAATATTGTGTTGATTCTTTTATTTGTCTAGACAAACATTGATCGAAGAACAAATGAGTTTTGAAATAGACAAAAAAGTAATCGCATTTTAATCGGATTGTTTTTATTTCATTTTGATTGGGTTTCTTCTTATTTAAACAGAACTGGGATTTTATTGTTTTACTAGTATTGGTTTTTCTTTTGCAAAGGTAAAATTATTTAAAAACAAGTTGAAAACGTTAAAATTCACCTTTATTCACTTGGCATGATGATTCTAAAAATGGCTAAACCATATTAAATTGGTTTTCAATTTTGTTTACATAGAATAATTGTTTTTAAGTTTTACTATCTTGACATTTCTGAGTGTTTGCAAAAAGATTTGGAGATAAAAGCGTCAAAAATACGCGACATCATATGATGTCTCTCACTGAGCTAATCAAGTTCAATGTCGCAACTCTTTCTAGGGCTTTCGGGCACATTGCATGATAATTGATGTGTGTCTGTTTGCTGCACAGCACACACACACAAATCGTATGACCAAATATGGAGAGATAAACTAGGGACAGATGAAGTATTTGGGAATAAAACCATTCACACTCGAACAACGTGGGAAAGCAATTCGCTTAGGTCAGGGGCTGAAAAGACACATTGAATTGTACTGACAAAATTAAGTTTATGTTTTATTTTGTTCATTGAGTCATCAAAAAAGTAATTTTTATACTAACTAACCATTATAATTTCATTTTCAATCTTCAATATATCCATAACGCTATCAACGGAACCTTCAATTTAAGAACCCCTGAAGTAAGCTTCATATTTCTTTATCAAACAAAGTGATAAGAGTTCGAAATCAAAATGTATTTACTGTACATGGTGTCGTGCTGTGTTGATGTCTTGCCGACCACATTGATGTGCGGCCATGAAGCTGTCTCTCTACTGATGTGTGCTTAGTGCTGATGTCGTGCACAATATCTTTTGATTTACTTTTGATTACACACTTATGTGCACTCAAATATTTCTCGGTCAAAACAACAAGTGCCCAAATTGTGTGTGCTTTTGAGAAACTTGATAGTGCAAATTGTGATATCCATTCGCGGGTGACTAAATAACGGTTAAAACATTCAATAAATCTTAAACTCAACTTACTAGATTTGGTTTATTTATTTGAACAATTTAAATGATGCAATCGTTTGCTGATCGTTATTGAGATGTATTTTGTGTTGAATGATTGCCAGGGCAGTGGTCATACAGGAAATTTCCATTCACACATTTTTTGTGTTCTTACCAACTTTTATTTATCTGATGTACAAATGTTGAACCATACGTAATGACTCTTAGATTGAGTAATATTTGCCGGAAACATGAATGATAAAACTTTCAATTTACAAAAATATACATTTTTCAAACATTGTTGTAATGATAGTAGTAAATAGCTCATTATCTCATTAGCTTTATTTATAGAATACTTAAACTTTAGATCCTAGAGCAAAGTAGTGATTGATTTGATGAGTACGTTTCAAGTAAACATATTTCACAATCACATTCATTCAAACCTACATTCTACTTTCGATAACTTATTTTCTTTGCGAAATCCGACGCTAATTAAATGGTTTCAATTTTTAAAAATATAATTGCAAGTGATTCTAAAAATTTAATTAGTTGTTTTGTGTTTATAATAATCTAGTTATTAGATTAACATTTGATTTCAAAGATTAGTATTACAAACTAACAGACTTTTAAAAAGGTTTATCGATTGCATCCAATTTTTGTTGGGTTCATGTTTGGGTTCAACTGAAATCAAACTACTTTGTTGGCGCCAGACAGTGAGTGAATGAGTCCACCAAGTATTTATTGCAGTACAATTCAGTGTGAATACATGTGAAAATGTATCAAATTTATCGATTGCATACGTCACCAGTAACTCAACTCGCCATAATTGTTATATTATTGCCAGTGATAATGTCATCATAAAATAAGCAAACGCGCCAGTCTGCCTTACTCCAAATGTGATTTATTAGTATTAGAAGTGCGCTTTACGTGACATATTCATTTTGATTTATTTACATACTGAGACACTGCATTCACAGTCACTGACCGTTTCTAGTGCACCAACAGATGAGCTTATTTTCTTATCTCTCTTCCAGCGGGCTTTCCAAATCTCAATCTTTGGTTGGTTGGTTGTTCAATAAAAATTGCTGCTCTTCCTGATTTCGTTTGATTTGTAACATACTCAACTTTATGATCAGCAAATAAATGTGCAATTTGACTGTGTGGTGAAATGAATTGAATGTAATAATAATTGCGATTTAAGAGTGCAACCAGAAATCTCACAACCCAAACCTCAAACCTACTTTTGGGGGCAGCCAAGAAAAAACTGGCTTATCTTCAAATGTGTGTGTGTGTGAGTGTGTGTGTGAGTGAGTGTGTGAGTGAGTGTGTGTAATAGTATGTCAAGATAAACTTGTCATTGACGCCAAACACATTTTAGTCTTTTTTCTAGTCTAGAAAAATAGTTGCCGAGTCTCGTTCGTGTGTACCATTTTGTGTGTGTGTGTGTGTCTTCAGAGCCCCAATATGTATTTAAGACTGAACACAAGTGCACAAAACTTTCCATTTCTTAGTTCGAGCCCAAGAGAATGATACTTGGTAGATCAAGATGATCCCAATACTGAGCAAACCTCATTACTTGATTGCTATTTTGTTCTATTTTCTGTTGATATTTGGTATAACAAATGGCCAAACAACGCAAGCCTCCTCTGTGAAGAAGTGCGTTTACCACTTTGAGTGCGGTCCCAATGGTCTCTGTGTGGATGGTCAGTGCTTTCAACGTGAGTGCAACCAGAGCATCCACTGCTATGGTCGTGGCTTCTATTTTCGCTGCTTTAGGGCACGGTGCGTGCCATCGAAGCATCGAATTTGTAGACGAAGTGCCGATTGCAAGCAGACGCTCTTTTGGAAAAAGTGCAAAAACCATCAATGCATTTGAAAAACTTTGAATTTCTTGATTCTTGTGTTCATTGACTGTTTATATTTATTTATTCTTTTTGTATTATATTGTATTTATTCATATCTTACTTATCTTGATAATCTTAAATAAACTATTTTTGATATTCTAAAACGTTGTTTCAAATAAACAATGAAAATTCATTTTAGTTTTTCAAGTTTTTAAATGGTAAAACTAAAAACATATTTTTAATTAAATTTATAATAATAAAATTATTATGATTTTAAATCAAATTTTTTCATTATCTGTCATTTTTTGAAAAGGTTTTCATTTTAAATAGTATTTGTGCGTTTGTAAATCGACTTTTTCTCATCATTTACCAACTCTCTTGAACGCAAACACGCTATATTTTTATGCTCAATCAGCATCTAAATCTCTCTCTTGGTAAACTTTGTAATTTGTCAAGCTTTCCTTTTCTTTACAAACTTTTTCTTTTTTGAACAATTTGTGCTGTTCGTGAATAATAACTTTTCTATTTTCCAAGCGAGCCAACGGGACAGCAAAACATTTACATTCACTTGTAAAGTGTCAACACTTTTGGAGAATCTGAAAACACTTTTGAATATATATCTCAAGGGTAGTAAGATTTAGATTTTAAAAGACAGGTTGTATTGTAAGAATAATTTATCAAATTTTCCTTGTGCAAAAATATTGACACTTTATCGATAAATTTTATGCAAATATTTGAATTATTGATGAATTGAATGTTGACAATGTTGCGCGATTTCGTTTAAATGTTTTTATCATTTTATTAATAAAGTATGTAGTCAATGTTATAATGTTATCAAAAATCTTGTTTTCACTATTTTTTATTTGAAAGGTAATCCAAAAAATAATGCGACAAACTACAACTACTATTGAAAAAGTAGTATCACTCATGGCTAATAACGCGCATACTTAATTACAGTGAAAGAAACATTATAATCGCAATTAATGAATTTACAACTTTAGATAACGAAGCGCCATCTTTGGCTCTTAATCTGAAAATATTTGAAAATGTTGAACGATAAATTTTTTCCTAATTCAGCTTGTAGCGACATCTAATGTTTGACATTTTAACTAAATTTTTTTTGTTTTCTAATCTTGATCTGGTGATGTCTAAAATGGTTAAATTTTTATTTTTCAAATTAATTTAATTTTTTAACAATAAACTAATCAAAAATGATTACAAATCACTTTATAAATGTTAGTTCACTGACCTCTCTTAATAGATTTAAGATTTTTTCAAATTTTCCAACATTAGATCAAATTCTCATAATTCTAAATTGGTCTAGAAGCAAAAAAAATCATTATATTTTAAGTAAAAAATAATAATAAAAGTGAATTTCCACTATTTTTCATTCGCTTTTTTCATAAATGACGCAATAATCACTCCCGAGACAATTTGGATCATTAACACTTTCGGCTCCTAATGGCTAAACAGATTTCTTTATTCTTTAGGCTTTATTTATTGATCTATTTTTATGCTGTAGAAAAGATTTCAACTTTTGATCACAATTTCTTGAACCAAAAGTGTTTCATTGATTTTTGGTTGTCAACGATATTTTTTTCATCGGAATTAAATCATCAAGCTAAGAGAAGTTTTTCGTTGTCTATTGATTTAATTGGTTTTCCCATATTTTAAAATTTTCTCATGTCAAAAAGCTAAAGTTTAAATCGATTTCATGAATTAAAAAATGATCAATTTTAATAAGATTCTTATTGATTTTTATTCATTAAAAAAATAATTCCATAGCTAGCGGTCCAGCAATTTGAAAGGTCACATTAAACATTTAAATTTTTTTAACACAAAAATTATTCATTACGTAGCTCTTTATTATAATGTATTTACTAAGTACTTTCTATTATTTCTCAAGAAACAATTTCCATCAAAGCTGATTGATGTGATCATGCGACTAATAGATTTGCAAAATAGATCAGACACTCCTACGTTCACAGATGCAAACTAATTGATTCGATTGAATAGTAAAGAAATTAGTTTTTTGTACAAACGTGCATTTGTCGCACTAATTCAATTTGGAATAATCAATCAATTAGTAATTGGATGCGCGATCGCAATTAAATTAACTCATTCTGTGGCACAAAGACACACATACAGATGGAATTAGCTCTAATAGCGTAATAAATAATTGAACACATTAAATTAAGCACTTGTGTGTGTGTGTGGGTCTGATTCAGTTAGTGAAGTCATCAAGCAAATTTAAATACACAAACCAAACTCAAATTGATTTGTTGATCATTGTACAGTGTTTTTATTTATATCTTTCTAATAGATTAAATAACAAAATTGCATAAATTATCTTAATTTTGCCCTTTGAATTGCCCATTGTTGGTTGGGTTTCAAAGGCTGAAGAAACTTATGTGAATTTATTGACGAAATTAAATACATTCTCTATTTTTAAGTACCATTTGTTGGTGTTTTTCCTAATTCCTAGAATAAATCATAACCATATTACAATTATTGTTAACTTCGTCTACATGATTTCGATTTAAAACTCATATTTCCTTATTCATTTCAAGCTCGTGGATGTGTCTATTCCGTTCTCTCTTTGTTAAATGGTAAGTTTTATTAGTTATGTATAATTTGCAAATTCCAACAAGTATTCTTTGCAAAGTCGATAAATATAAAAACGATTTTCACTCCTACATCAAATTTATTACTTTGAGTGAAACATGAGATAACAAGGCAAAACATGAAAAGCACATCAACATCAAACATTTGCTCAAATGTAAGACAAAGAGATGCAGCCAATGTTACAGTCCGCGCCATAAAGATAGGGACAAGCGAATAATTTGTGTAATATGACTTACATAGATTAGTTTTGGTTTTGGTATAGATTTCCATCGATATGCATGGCAAGCATTCACAAAAATGTTCAGAGTTATTTATCTTTTCTAACAACGACAGCGGACAACACTCAATATATCAGATTCATTACTAAATAATATTCAATGTTAAATGACAATTTGTAATGTAATTTCGCTTATTATGGTTGCATGCAATTCATACTACAAAGTAAGTGCTTCCTGTTTTTGTGCAAAATGAAAATAATTTTTAGAATTGTGTGGAACGGAACGTTGTTTTCAAAAAGGTCATAGCATTTTATGCAAAAATTTTCCAAAAGAAAAAGAACTCACAACTCATTTCATGACTAACCGTGAAAATTAATTTTATTAATTTATTTTTGTTGATGTTTAATTACGATTTGGCAATAACCCGGAAACAAGAATTAATTTATGCTTGTTTAACTAACAAATACCTTGATTATTACATTGAAGGTTTGATGTTAATTGAAATGTTGATTGATTCGAATAATTAATTTCAACTTTGACATTGTCTGTGACTGCAGATCACACTGATAAATCAATTGGTATTTTCACAATTCAACAACTTTATCAATGCTTTAATCTTATTAAAGTTATTTAATAAAACAATTAAAGAAAGTTGTATTTTAAAATTCCCTTACTCAATCTGCACACACAAAAGCAATCAGCCAACAATTGTCTCAATCTCAATCCTCAAGTTCATGTCAATGAATTGTCACTCACTAAAACACAAGTCATCTTTTGACGTGTACAAAAAAAACAAATGTTTTACTGCAGTGCTTTGCTCATTGCGTCATTGGGACAATTGGTCAGTGTGACTGTTTGACTATAGTAAAAACGCTCTTTCAGTGTCCATATGGTGCAACAGACCGTGGCTCAATCTATTTCGCTTGCAAATAATGATTTCAACTATATAAAAGTCGAAGAGAAAGAAATTGACTTTGAAAGCATTTGGTTTTGGTTTTACCCGATAATCAGGTTCTCTTTTGGAAAGGCTATTTTCATTTGTTCCGAAATTGTGAAATTGTGATGCTGAATAGAAAGAGACTGAAATGTCTAAAGTTATTTATTTTATGGTTTATAAAGACATTTGTTTATGACTAATCTAATTTATTAAATTATTATAGTACAGGCAGGTAAATACGAATATATTGAATGGTATTAAAATTTAAATATTTCAATTTAAAACTTTATTAATATTTAATTTGTCAAATCATGAATCATAGGTTTACAAATTCATCACATTATTCCATAACTTCAATAAATTGTATTAAAAACCTAACTCTTCCTTTATTTTTTAAACAATTATTTATCGATTGCAATTTCGTATCAATCATCAGAGAAAAGAATCATGTCATTGAATATGTCTTTCACTATTTCAATAACTTCCCGCCAAAAAAAACAGATAAATCCAACTGGACAGTTTGAGAGACAGACAAAAACCTCGATATTTTCACGGTTGATATTTTCGGTTGATTGCGCATTCAATTTTCGATATAAATACGGTAGTCGAATGCACTTGCACTATTTTCGGTAATTCTATCTTTTCACTCACCCACTCACCCACTCACACATGACGTCTACGTTAATTCATTATTATTCATTGCATCATCACACACTCACACCCGATCAGTTTGAGAGTGAGGAGAGCGATCAATAAAACAACGCAAACTTTTACTATCGAACAAACTTATTCAAACAAACAACAGAGAGAAAGAGTAAAAGTATTAAATATGAAAATACTTGTGAATTATAATAAAATGATGAGCTATTTTAAATTCCGTGATAATCTGCTACTTTTCAATTTAAAGGTTTAGATGTATTTCAAAACATAATTCTATTAAAAAGTTTTTTTTTTAATATCAACACAAAAAATATTAATTTTTTTAATTATCTATTTTACAGTAACAAGATAGTTTGCCTAAGAGAAATTGCGAGCTAAAAACTATTTAAATTCTTTACTTTTTCTAAATATAAACTTATCCTTAAGTGTCGAGTGTTTTTCCTTGTCATTTGGAGACCAAAATTCTGTTAAATATATTATTCATGAAATTATTTGGAATAATGAAATAAGCAAACAACATTAACGCTTGCATGCCCAATGTGAACAGATCAACAGAAGCAACACTCTAGGCCCAGGAATGTGTCAAGTGTCAAGTGTGGGAGAGTGAGAGAACGAAAGTATGAGAATATCATTTTAGCCTAAATATATCGCTTGAATTTGACAATATTTGACAACTTTACTCAATCCATTGGAGAAAGGACAATTTCTATTCTGATGACCAGGATTATTATTTGTAATAATGTATGAATTTATGATAAGAAAGATGTGAGAATAGTTTTTACTTTTGCAAATTCTAAAACTGATTATCTTTGCCTCTTTTATCTTCCCTCCCTTTTCTCATATTCTAAATGGTTAACAAAATTCAATCTTTTCTATTAATTCAAAAGTTCGCAATGTAATTATTTGTATATTTAGATCTAGATTAATTCAATTGAATCGGTTGTTACGCCTACTGTGAATTTATTTTTAATTCTATTGATGTTTGATGTCGAAAAGAGTTCGAATGTGTGGGTGTCAAATGAACAAGACTTAAAGACCTATCTTTGGTTTAATTAGAAATTCAATTCTATAGTGTATGATCGGAAGTTGTAATGCATGGAATGAGTGGACAGTGGTGAATTGTTCGACATTGAACAATTGAGTCGTGTTGCAGATCAAACAGAACTATTGAGCAATACACAATGGACGATGCATTAATTCCAAATTTAGCTAAAAATGCTAAAACCGCATGTCATCTATTAATCACTTTTGTCAACTGTATTCTATTTCTGTTTGTGCGCTCTTTCAAAGGTTTAATTTTTTGATACAAATATTTTCAGTATAAAAGGTGAACATAAATAAACGAATGTTAGATGTTTTGAATTATAGAAAAAATATATAATAATCTCAATGTTGAATTACTTTGTGAACAGACTTAATAATAATTTATATCTTAAAGCGAGATGATCATGATGATTGCAAACACATTTAGCTCGCTAAATTAACATCTCAATTCATCCATAAATAGATTGTCATTTCGGGAAAATCAAATGTAATGTGCCTGCTTCTATTGACGCTTCAATCGACTGTAAACTTATCAGATGCTGATTGTCCGAAAAAATAAGTGATTTCTTCTAGAAAAGTAAACACATTTATTTAATGATGGGAAGTGCGGAATACAGTAGCCTTTTAATAAGTAAATAAATTTTTAAAAAATTAATTTTTTTACTTCATATTTATTTGCTTTATTTTTATTTTGTGTATTCGTTTTTCTAATTTCATTACATTACATTCATAACATTAGATTACAAAACAAAACTATAAAACACCAGAGATTGTGAATGTTAAACAATATTTTGAAAATAGTTATAGCTTATTAGCTTTCCCTTTATAAAATTTCAACTCAAGTAGAACAAAAGTTTGCTATATTTAGCGAAATACTTCAGGTTAATCACTGACAAGCCTAAACATATTGTGCAACATTAATTCTCAAATATATCGTATAAGTTATGGGCAAATAAAGAAATTTCCTGGCTATGATCACTCATTGAACAAGTTGATGCATTGCGAAATAAACACAGTCTTTCTCACACAAATATAAGAATGACTTTCGATTGAATTACACTCACTTTCTATATTCATAAATGATCAAAATAGTTTGCACTGACTTAACGCAATTGTGTTTGCCTAACGAATTTCTGTTTGCATTCAAATGTTTGAACTTAGGTATATATTTTAGTTTATTTCAAACGCTTGCCAACTTTTTTTAAAGGTCAATCTATTTTCTTTATAACCTATCGCTATTCTATATTATTAAGTTTAGAAAGGTTAAAATTGTTTATTTATAAAAATGAAATAAACGAATAATTCAAAGGTAAATTTAAATAAATTTATATTCATAGTTTTGACTAGTAATTAAAATTCATCAATTATTTACAACAATAGCAATTTTTTATGTAATTTTGTGTCTGGCCAGTTATGTATTCTAATGTGCATTCTATATTGAAGACGATCTGGATTAATTTAAATATAGACTGCTGTGAATAATTAATTTTGACATTCTGCTTTAATTTTTAAAATTTAAAATAAATTCTACCTTAAATTTACAACAAAAACAAATTTGATTTCGTTTTTTTCTTCTATTGATTTTATCAAATAATTTATTTTCAATTTAAATCTGTTGAAACAATTAAACTTTGTAGATTATAGTCAAACTCAATTCTGAAAGCATTTACCCCCGAATCAATTTCCTTATTCTCCGAAATTCCCAAGAGCAAGTCAATTAATTGTCACTAACTCAAATACAAGACACACATCTTGAGAAAGACTTGAGTTGTCGTGAGTTACAGAAAACAAATTAAATGAAATGTTTCATTGCATTGCTTTCAAAGTGTCAGTGACCATTGGTCAGTTGGTCTGTTTGACTATAGACAATAACGTTGTTTCATAGAGAATGTGTCCATATGGTGCAGCACACCATGACTCTCAATCTATTCGCAAATAATAATGATTCTCAGCAATAGAAAAGTCAGAGATAGAACCAAATTGTCTTTGAAAGCATTTTGGTTTTACCAGAACAAACAAGTTCTCTCTTTGGGAAAAGTTTGTTTCGCCTGTCTTGTTCCGAGATTGAGAAATTGTATAGAACGACGATGAGAAAAACATTTCCCAAGAATTGTTTATGGACATATTTAATCTATTCTGCTCTTCTTTATTGAGAATTGCTCTCTGAATACTCCCCTATTGGAATTATGCATTATTTCTGTTAGTTTTGATTTATTTGAAACGCATCTATAAATGAAAAAATTTATACGATGAAATATATATATATTTATATATCACCATCTTTATATATCACAATCTTTATATATCATCAAATAGATATATATCACTTAGGGATTCCAATCGAAGGCTTCGAAGCTTCGAAACTTCGAAGCTTCGGCCTTTTTTTGGGAAATCAACTATTCGAAGCTTCGCTTCAAAATTCGAATATAGTGATATCTTCCTAACAATTGGAAATATGATCTTTTTTTTGACTATTTTCAGAATCTTCAATTATCCTTAATTGAGGAAAAAGATTTAAATGTTAATTTTGAAAATTTCACTGGTCTATAAATTGGAAAGATTAGATGAAATATACTAAACATTCTGTTTGGAAAATTTCATTAATGCAATAATTAGTTAGTAAATTGATTGAAAACGCAAAATTTCAATCAATTAAAATTGTGGGAAAATTTTGTCGAAGCTTCGAAGCTTCGAAGTTTGCGGTTAAGGCCCTTCGACTATTCGAAGTTTTGAAAAACCGAATAATTGGAAACCCTAATATCACTTGACCTTTAATTTGTTTTTATTTTTGCAAATATTTAGCTAAATACACTATAGTGTGTCTATTTTGGTCCAAGGTTTTTTTATATCCAGTTTATATAATGGTATATTTTACAAATCTTTATTTCTGTATATGTAATATTTTGCAAAATTTTATCTTTTTGACAGCTCAGTTTCCGGTGCCCTTTACCCAAAAATCATAAAGTTTCAAACAGTCTTAGACAGTCAAACAAAATTTATCTCGATTTATTAAGTGAGATATTTTCGGTCGATTGCACTTTGTACCCAAAAACACAAACTGTGCAATAGTCGAATGCAGTGGCCCATTTTGTACATTTCCCTTCTTCTTCTTTTACCCCACTCACACACGATATGTCTATAAGTCAATTCATTATTATTCATTACATTATCACACATTTACACACGATCAGCCGATCAAAAAAAAAACAGAGAACTTCGAGAATAAATCGAGCAGACATTCAAACAAACAAGTAAACAAATGAAAGGAAATTTATACAAACAACACATTCTATTTTTACTTGATTACAGATACATTTGGAATTGAGTTATTTTTAGAATCGGAGAATTGTTGGCTTCCGGTTGGACTTTCATTTGTTCTATATTTCTATCAATATGTTTGCATAAATTCATATAATAAACAATAAGAAATATGATTCACTGAAAATTCATTTGATAACTTAACTTTATGTTAAGAAGAAATGAGAGCCCTCTTTGATACTAAATGGTAAAAAAAGTAAACTTCTTTCAATTAAGAATACAATATATTATCCTGAATTAAGAAATAGTGAAAGGTCATGATATTTGAATTGATATTTTCTTTTTTTCATCTCTACTTCCGAACAAACCCAAGAGGATACAACAACAAAGTACTGTACGCGTATTATCTAGATTGATTGAATTGAATGGACAGTTAGTGTTACGCCTATTGTGGTGTGCATGTTCACCGACCAGTAAATGGTCCGATCGGAAATAGTGCGGTGGTGTGTGGGTGTCAGATGAACAAGCCTCAAATGCCCTAGACCTAATCTCTCTCTCTCCCTTCATGAGATCAAGTGGCACACGCACACAGACACATCTCAAGCAATACTTTAATTAACAATTCAACTCGACACTGAACAATTCACCGATGGACAGTGGTCAAGTTGGCAGAGAGGGAAAGGTCTACTTTGAGTGAAGAATTAACAAATTCAATTGTGCATTGTTGGCAGTGAACAAAGTTGTGGCTCGTAGTTAGGCAGATCAAACTACCCACCAACATGGACGACGTATTAATCCTATTTCTCGTTAAACTAACCGCATGTCATGTCTATTAATAGTTTCTTTCAGAACGTTCATATTTGAATTCATTGAATATTTATTATAATAGCAAATTAAATTTATTTTACTTGTTGTACAACTTGTACTATACAAAATGTGTTCAATAAATAACTAAACCAATTGATTTATTTATTGGGTTTCTGGAAAGATAATTTCAATGTTTAACTTTTTGGAACTGGCAAGTTTGTGATGGCATAATTATCATGGTTGCAACTCCAACTCACTAAATTATCTCATCTTAATTCATACAAAATTGTCATCATGGCCATTTGATTGTCAAATCATGATATATCATGATGATGTGCCCGTATGTTTATTTATTGACAAATCAACCAACTAAAAACTAGCTGACTGTTTACAAATAAACTAAATTATTATTTTCCCTGAAAGTAAACAAATAAGTGTAGATTGGAAATTGTGGCCTGAGATCAATTTTTCAGGTAGGATATATTGAATCAACTTTCTGTCTTTGTTTTATTTACTTTTGTTTTCTTGTGCATCTAAAAGTAACTTGAAAATATTTGAAAGTTATTTTAGTTTAAAGTACTTTTCAAAAAATATTCCTAAAGCTAGCTGCTGTCCGATAACATTTAAAATGGTAAACTCTATACAATCTTTCAAAAAAAATATTAATATTTAATCATACACAGTAATTAGATTTTAACGATTTTAAAGATTAACTTCATAAATGCAAACAGTAAGAGTTTGTGTTTAAATATTTGAATAAACGAAAAGGGTAAAATGGTTTAGGCTTTCTATTATTAACTTTGCATCAAAAACATTCGAAGCACTTTCCATTTGTCACAAATTTCCAAACAAAATATTTCTGAAAATTGTATTATTTATTTAAAGTTTGTTTCTCTGGTTTAAAATGAAAACTTCAATTAACCTTAATTGGATGGATTTGATAAAGCTGTAACTATTTATCAAGAATCTAAAAATTATATCCATTCGCCCTTTCTTTTCGCTCTCGAAAATGGTCCATAAGTATGTCCTAGAAATGTAAAAATATATGGAGAAAAATCAAGACACTTGTATCGAACTTTGTATATTTTTATTATAACACAACAGTAACGATTTTTTGTTCTTATAGGTAGAATAAATTTCCAAAGTTTGCACGTATACAAGAAATATAAAATAATTTCTTTAATAAAATTTTTTTTGCTACCGTAGTTGTTATCGTTGTGTTTCTTATAGTGTTTTAAAAATGGTAACATTATTTTTCAAAATATTTGGCTCTTTCAAAAACTATGGGAATTTAAAATTTCAGACGAAATCAGCATTTGTTATTAATTTCAATATTTCAGATTTTCCCGAGGAAATGGTACTGTGCCATTAATGTAAATTTCGCATTTGTATTTGCCAGACGGTTTGCCGTTGGTTTCCATAATCACCACAGATATGTTCACCTGAATTTAATAAAATATGACTTTAAAAATACAGATTTGTTACATTCCACTTACATTGACCTTAATTCCAACAGTAGAAAAGTACTGTTTGTGTTGCTTCATGGAAGGCGAGTACCTGAAGAATTCTTGCTCGTCCAAATCGGTTGCTCGTTTGCTCGGTAGAACCACTTGAGAGATTCCATTGCCCAACTCGTTCAAACACAACTGCTCCACTTTTTCTTCTTTTGTGACTTGTAACGGAATATTCAATGCGAATTCTTCTTTAAATTTTCGATGAACCCAATTACCTGAATACAAGCTTGAGAGAAATACTAGACATACAGATAAGGTGGATTGAAAAGTTGGAAACAGACGTTAGTTTTACATAACAAAAGATGAAATTGATATTTGAAAGTGTAAAAGAAATTATCATGCTTAATATGTTTCTGAGCAATTAATTGAGCTTATATAAAAGGTAAACACAAACATTACAAGAAAATATAAAGAAATGAAGAAAACATCAAATAACACAATTGTGGCTGTGCATCGAACAGAAGCGACCGATCTACTGAACCCTCTCTAAACAGAATGAGTGCAGTCATACAAAGTATGTTCTTATTTGAAGGCGACAATCGTGTGTTGGTGGTGTATACTATAGAGTAGCAGTAGTTGTTTTCTATATACTCCACAACCAACACTGCATCTCTCAAGTTTGCTTTCTCTGGTATGCTCTCTCAAACCCATGTCCTAAATCCTGGTATGAATATTTGTACCATTGCGTCAACCAAGTCTCACAGTTTAGCACTGAAACACTCAAACAGGTATGACACATTCTTCAATAAAATAAAATATAACTTTTTCAAACTTAATTTCATCTATAATTGGGTTTTTTATATTTTCAATATTTATTCTTTCACAAAGAATCACTCTCGAAACAATTTGGGTCCTTACTACGTGCAGCTACTAATGGGTAAAACAATTTTCTTTAGACTTTGTAGTAGAATAGCAATATCATTTATCGGTCTAACTATTTTTCCTTGTCAAACGATTTCAACTTTTTATTATAATTTCAGAACTGAAAGTGTTTTATTGATTTTTGTTGTCAACGATTTTTATTCTTTAGACTAAATCTTCAATTCAAATTAATTTTACATTTTCCAATTTTTTTCACTGGTTTCCAATAATTTAATTTTTTTTGTTTTAAAACTACTAAAAAGCTTAAATTACTTTCATAAAAGTGAACAATTTCATCGTTTTTTAAATCATAAAAATTTAAAGAGTTTGGTTGCGTTTGTCGAAGAACATTAAAAGGTCACAGACATTCAATTTTTAATACGAATATTAATTGATTATCAGCTTATTAAAGTAAATTCACAATTGAAAAAAGCGTAACACGTTATTAATTGTAATTGCCAAGTAGCACAGCATTTTCTATTTTTTTTTAAAAAAAAAACAATTCCCATCAAAGCTGATTGATGTGATCATGCGACTAATAGATTTGCATTGGAGTAAAATAGATAAAACTATCCTACGTTCACAAATTCAAGCTAATTGATTCGATTGAATAATAAAATTGCCCTCTCTATTTGTGTGAATGGTAAAGAAATTAGTTTTTCCGTAGAAACGTGCATTTGTCGGACTAATTCAATTAGGAATAATCAATCAATTAGTAATTGGAGGCGAGATCGCAATTAAATTAACTCATTCTGTGGCACAAACACACACAGACAGATGGAATTAGCTCTAATAGCGTAATAAATAATTGAACACATTAAATTAAGCACTTGTGTGTGTGGGTCTGATTCAGTTGATGGAATCATCAAGCAAATTTAAATACAAACCAAACCCAAATTGATTCGATAATGATTTTAGAGTCGGTTTTTAGTCGCCAAGTTCTTTTCGTAGTCGGTTAATTCATAAATTTGCATTAATTAAATTGTAATGTTGCGAGCTATAAGTTTTAAATGGTTAATAAATTCAAGTTACTTTATTAGGCAAACAATTGATATTATTTATTTAAATATTTTTGTTTTTCAAAATTCTTAAAATAGCATTTCTGTTTATTAGAAGGTAAATGTTTCACTACGAATTCGATGTTGTAAAAGGTGATTGACTTATTATTTTTACAAATAGTTGAAAAACAATTGAAAAATCTGTGCAAAGGAAAATCTTTTCTGTCGGTAAATAATATTTATATTTTTTGGAATTGGCTCAAGACTTTAAACAAGTTCAATTGTGGAAATTATATCTCTTAAAACGATAAAATTAAAATGTTGTACATTTAACCATTGGTACAATTCTTCATCTAACATTGCTTCATTGCAGTATCACATGAATTCTCCCAGTATGACTTTTTGTTTGTTTTAAAGAGAGCAAATCTTGAAATTTGTCTTTGTTTTTCTGAAATCAAACTATTATGAAACATTTTACAATTTCTCACTATTTTATAACTTTCATTCACTGTTAACTTCTTTATATTTCATACTTGATTTTATTTTTGATGATTTTTTGGTCGATTTAGTTTACAATTTTCGGTATAAATGTGATTGTCTATTCACTATATTCTACAATTCTTCCATTTTATTCACACCCCTCTCACTCACCCACACCTTAAGTGTCAAGTGTTTTTTCTTGTCATTTGCAGACCTAAATTCCACAAAAAAAATATTATTCATGAAATTATTCAGAATAATTAAATAAGCAAACAATATATTCATGCTTGCATGCACATGTGAACAGACCAACAACCAACACTCAAGGCCCAGGAATGTGTCAAATGTCAAGTGTGGTACAGAGTACGAGGAGGGAATGAAAATATTATTTTGCCCTAAAAATATCACTTTTATTTGACAACTCTACTCCAGTTGAAATGTCCATTGGGACAAAGACTATATCGATTTGGATGACTATTTCCAGGAAAATTATTTGTATAAACAATTTATGAATATTCATGCCTGGGAAGATGTGAATAATTGCTTTAATTGAACTATATCTATAATGTATTTTAAATGTTAATTATTTTTATTTTTATTTTCAAGCATTTAGATTATTGTTTCCACATCTCTGTTTTTTAAATGGTCAACAAAATATATTTTTTCTTTTAATTCAAGTTTACATGATGTCCGAAAATGTATATTTAGCCAGATTAATTCAATTGAATAAATTGTCTCCCCTATTATAAAGATATTTTTGTTCCTTCCAATACAAGTCACAATCGCCGAATATGTCGGAAATAATGTGTGGGTGTCAAATGAACAAACCTCAAAGCCTCTCTTCCAAATCTCCCTTCACGAGATCAAGTGGCCACATACGCACAAACACTAAAGCGGTTTAATTAAGAATTCAATTCTACAGTGTAAGATCAGAAGTTGTGATGTATGGAATGAGTGGACAGTGGACAGTGGTCAGTCCGAGTGGCGAATCGAATTGTGCGGCATTGAACAATTGAGTTGTGTGGAATAGTTAGTTAGGCAGATCAAACAGAACTATTGAACATCACACAATGGACCATGCATTAATCCCATTTTGCGTTAAGCTGACCGCATGTCATCGTTATTAATCACTTCTGTCAATTGCATTTCTATTTCCGTTTATTTCTTGTTTCGGCCACTCACTCGGAACATTTCGGAATTTAAAAGTGAATTCGATGGTGTTATTTTTCAATACTAATTACATACTGAGTGCCTATTTTTCTTGTAATGTAAAAGGTTAATTTAAATAAACAAATTTAACATAATTCGAATTTAAAAACAATCTCACAATCTTGTCAGTGTGAAATAACTATTTGTACAGACTAAATAATAATTTATAATCTAATCGAGATGATCATAATTATTGAAAACGTTTTTATCTCGCTAAATTAATTAGTTATCACTTCTGTCAATTGCATTTCTATTTCCGTTTGTGCGCTCTTTCGATAGTTAACATTTGAATAATGAATTCATAATTACGTAAAAAATGGATAATATGATGAAAATGGTAAATTTAAATAATCAATAATTAATATTTACAATTATATAACTATCTCAATGTTTAATAACTTTTTGAACAGACTTGGAAACAATTTATATCTTAAAGAGAGATGATCATGATGATTGCAAACACTTTTCGCTCGCTAAATTAACATCTCAATTCATCCATAAAGAGATTGTGGCCATCATGGCCAAATCAAGTGTAATGTGCCTGTTCTTATTGATGTGCCAATCGGCTGTAAGCTTATCAAATGGTGAGTGTCTACAAAATAAGTGATTTCTTTTCCGAAAAGTAAACAAATAAATATTTATTGAAAATTATTTTTTTATATTAAATTTTTTGTAAATTAATCTTTTTTAGGAAGCTTTATTAATAAAATCAAGTTGACAATAGGAGTAAATTAAAAATTTTAGAGCCTCCCTGTTAGATAGTTTTTATACAAGGTTAATACAATATTTTAATGTTATTAGTAATTTTAAATTACTTCAATAGAGTAGAACCAATATGTTTTTTTTTGTAAATGCCAATTAAATCTTTTTAATCTAATAAACTTTATATACTTTATTTTGAAATTAAATGCTTAGTAATGCAAATTATAGTAAAATGACTTTACTAAAGGCTGAAACTAGATTGATTTCAAAGCTGACAGAAAGCAAGCTTCTCTGCATAGCAATAACATCTTGGTGAAATCAGCAAGACGCTCTCAGACATTGGTACAATGCTTGCTTGAACTGTTTCATATTTCGCTTTTAACTCATCTTTGAGTCAATTTTATTGGGCAAATTTTTTGATATTCAAAATAATATATTGTTGCATACAACAGTTTCTAAATTTGAGTAATTATTTAGTATTTTATTATCATGTCCTCTATTAAATCTTAACCCCTTTTCTTTCAGTTTCTGTCTGTTTAATTTGATACATTTGTTTAAGTAAATAAATAGTTAATTCAATTTTTCTTACAATGATTAAAAAAAGTTATTAATTCGTTGGAAACTTTTCAAACAGATAAAACTTTCTTAGGACGTTTACTTTAAATTTTTTCATGCATATCTTGATCATCTAAAAGGTTTTTGTAAATATTTCGAAACACGATTTATTCATATTAAATTTTCCAATTCAATTAAAAAATTAATATTTTGTATTAAAAAATGTTACTAATAATAGAGTGGAGAAATTCACTTTTTATGCAATGGTTATTACTGAGTTTTTAATTATTTATTTTATCCGGTTGTTCTAACATCTCAGTAGAAAACATCATTGCACAATTCTTCAGGATATGCACTATTTAGACCACAAATTGGCAGCGGATGGGCTTCCGTATTGAAGACCCACTGGTCGAGTGAAAGCAAATTATCATTTGAGAAGATCAAATAAAGGTACTTGAGTGTCTCTGCTAGAAAGAAGCTCTGCTGAGTATCATCTTTGGTAGCCGGATTGGCCATTACATTGTAGATGCCTGAATAGCCATTTCCTGTGCGGCAGTGTCGGTAAAGAGCTTTAGTAGCCTCCCAGGCGTACTCTCGGTATCGATTGTCGTGGGTCAATCGCCACAATACAAAATAACTTTCAATCACTTCTGGTCTGAATTTATAAATTTGTTAGTGAGTTTTGTTTTGATTTGTTTTATATTTTTTTACCTTAAAATATAAATATCTCCATTTTTATTTGTAGCTTCATTGTAATCATCAAAGTAAAACGACTCTGGTCCCAATTTCGTTAGCGTTCGATTGTACGATTGGTAGCATGTTTCAGTCACATTGGCTCCAATCTCAAAATGTCGATCAATTCGTTTGGTCTCTTCTTTTGTCCCTCCCTTTGAAGTATCGATCCGCATGTGATGTGCACCAAGAGCAAACATTCCACCCGCAAAACAAGTCAAATGTTGCATCTTGTTGTATGCCTGTCCATCTGTCCAGTCGGCAATGTACATCAGTCCAGTGGATGTCACTTTGATCATTTCATTTCTCTCCATCGCGTCCATTGCTTCTGTGTACATTCGAAGTGCAGCTTGATCGCGATAATTTGATTGAACATATGACTTGATGAGATATTCAAAGAAACTGTCACCAAGTGCGCCCAGCGATGATTCCCTCCCATTCCATTGACCTTTTGTGCTGTCCATTCGAACCATGTACAGACCTTCAGGCTTTTCGGCTTTATCTAAATAGTTACGAATGTAAAAAGCCTTGTCACGAAATCGTACATCTCCGGTCATGTCACTCAGGTAAATGTACTCGAGATGCTGAGAGCCCATTTCGGATAGAACTGCCGAAGTTTGGCTTATTGTTTGACTTGTGTTGGGCACTAAAATACCGAATGGTAGACCTAAAATTAGAAAGGTTAAAATTAAATAGATTTACATCAGATTCTCACCTGTTTCCGTTGTGTATGCTGGCAATAAAGCTTCGGCAACTTCTTTTGACTTATTGAGAAACAACTCATCACCAGTGAGCGCATAACAAGACAGCAATCCACCAACAAATCGAAACCGAAAAAACCGAAACTCGATTGGCAGTATGTTTAAAATCGAAATTGTTTTCCAGCCACTGTCTCGCCTGATCAAACTCTTGTTTCATACCCATTATTAGCAGTGTATCCATCGAATCCACAAGAGTCGCACCAATTTTAGCTTCCCCAAACACCGAGTGCCTATTCGGTTCTTTGCTCAGTGGCTTCAACTCGTTATGACCCCATGCAAAGTTGACATAGTTTCCCCATGCTTCCTTCATCATTTCCTTAACAAATAATCTTCGTTTTTCAATCTCATGATTCGGATCGCGACTTTGTTCAGCTGTAGAAAGTGGTGGAGTGCGAAACAGTGACTGCACAGTCAGTCGTCGATTGGCGTCGAATTGTTGTTGCCGCCAAAAATATTTGTGTTGAGAAAAAATGTTAAATGAGTTAGAGTGTCGATGGTGACCGCCAGTGAGGCCAATGATCGAGTCGTAGTAGACATAGTACAGTAGTAGAGTGGGCGCAAAGATGGCACATGCGATTGTTGCCAGGGTACGGTGGCGCATTGTGCAACCAAATATGGTTATTTTGGTGCACCTCATGAGGCTTGCTTTGAGAAGTGGTCGCGGGTTGGCCGGTTTCCAAACAATTAACAATATTCAATCATCAAACAGGAATCAAATTACATTATTAAAAATCGACAAATAGAAACTGAACATATAAAAGGTAACAGATTTTAACAGGCAAGTGCGTTACACCAAATGATTTGATGGTGATAAGAAAGCATGACATGTTCCCATCCACGACTACAAACCAGACAGTAACAACGATCGTTTGCAATGATAAAACTTGTGTGTGTGCATAAATGATAACATTGTACACTCGGTTTAGTTCTCTACACAGGTAGGACAGGTAGCATACCATCTGTAGCCCTCAATCACACACATCATTGACTAGTCAATTTGGAAACCAATAAAGACAAATTCAGTGCAGTTTTTCGACAAAGTTAATTAAGCGTTCACATAATTACTTCAGCTAAACTAAATGAGCATAAAATATGGTTTTTAGTCCTTGAAATTTAATAAATTGGGCGATATAACTGAAACTTTAAAAAAATAAAATTTATTTTGTTTTTATTCTTGTTTCGGAAAAGTTCAGACAAAAAAAGTTTCGAAACTAGCTTGAATAACAAATTTAATTAATTAAAAATTTTATTTCTTTTGCTATCCTCGGATTCAAGTTTTTTAATTGGTATTTTTCTCAATTTAATTTAAAATCTTTTCTTCTTCTTTTTGATTTCAAATATTTGATTGTTTGCAATTCACTTTTGGTTTACAGAATTAATTTAATGGGATTTTGAGGGATTTGATCCCAATTTTATTGCACTCTGTTCAAATTATCGAGTGAACTTAAATTGGTTAGGATTTTTTTATATAAAAATATATTTTAAGTAAAAATAATAAAAGTTGAACTTCTATCTCAGAAAATGGTCCTTTCATAAATGATGTAATAATCACTCTCTAGACGATTCGGATCATTAACACTTTCTATACATTCACAAATATGGGCAAAACAGATTTTCTGAGCTTAACAAAAAAGAATCATAATATCATTTATCGATCAACCATAGGATTTCAACTTTTGATCCCAATTTCCGAACTACTAAGTATCTTATTGATTTTTGCTCACTTTCACAGTACGTTTCAAAGAATGGTTATTTAAGAATTTCACCATCAAGTCATATATAACTCAAATTAATTTTCTTTTGTTCTTAGATTTTCTAATGATGTTTTTGAACTTTTGATTATAAAATAATATATACAAATTGTATTAATAAATCACAGTTTTTATTTATGTTATGGAATATGTTATTTAATATTTATATTTAGTTAACAGTGTTTGTAGCTTCATTAAAAGGTTAATAATTTACAAAATGTTCACCGAAATCAAAGGTTATGTTTAATCTTTATCTCAACTGGAAAATCTAGTTTTATCAATAAAAGTTGATAATCGGCAAATGACTTGTACCATTAATTAAGTTTGAGATTATTCAAGAAATAAGAACTTTACCACTTCAGCCCTTCTAATTAACATTAAGGAAGTTATTCTGACTTAGTTGAACATTTTCAAATTGGTAAAAACTAATTTATTTTTTAGATTTGTTTTATTTATCATGTAGGTGCTTTTGATTCTTCAGTTTGTCTATATAATTCAATGGTTCATAAATTCTTTGTACAATCTGCAGCAAGAGAAGACCTATCACACAGAATTAGATCCACATTCTTGATGCTTTAAAGAAATAAAATCAAACAGCAAATTTATGCTTTCAATATTTTATTCAGACTTGTCATAGCAAAGTCTAGATAGCGAGTCTTGTTTGGTTGCTCGCCAATACGTGAGTAACAATCAATTGAACATACATTGAATGAATATGATGTTACACAGGATGTTAGTGTTTACATAATAGCAATGTACATGATCTCGTCAAGTGCGATGCAGACGTAGTAGACGTGCTGCATACCGACACCCTAAAGAAAGTGCACTCGGGAAAAGAAACTCTCATTAGAAAAGAATCTTAGATCATGCATGCAGTAGACAATCTCTATGTCTGGAGGTTTAGATGGCTTGAATGGAACAATTTCGTATGGTTCACAAAAGCCAAGTAAGAAGTTGATAAGAAGTGACTTGAGTCTTGAGTTAACAGAATTAATCAAAATAAGAAAAGAAGAATGTGAATTAGACAATAAGTCAGTAAATTTAGAAAAAACATGTTCGGGAAAGATGCATGCGATTGGCATTGCTTCAATTTTCACAGTAATATTAATGTTCTGAACAATTAGATCAGAAACAAATTTGTTCTCGGGGAAATCAGGTGAGATGATATCCACAGGAGATTCCAAAACGGCTGGTTTTGAAATAAGTAATTCTGGTGTAACTTGGACAGTGTCCAATGATGTAGAATCGTTGATTTTGTCATCATTATTCAATTCGATAGTTGAATCATCAATTGTTGTCACAACAATTGGAGTGTTGACGATTGAGAAATCAATTTCGCTCAGTTCGGCATATGTTGAATTTGCATAAACAAAATCGACGTTGTTTGTGATGTTGATTGGAGACGAAAAATCATCAAAATCAATAAGTTTGTCAATTGGAACAGTTTCGATTTCGTCAAAACAAATCAAAGGTGTCGTTGGATCGACGGTTGGTACATTGACATTTGTTGTTACATGATTTTCATTCGGAAGTGAAATCAGATTAAGTTGTTTGTGATTGCAATTGGATTGAAGGAAATCGTTGTTTGGCAATGTTGAGTTTGCCAGTTGGTGGTTTGCTGGATTGTGTTCAAGTGACACAGGTTGTTTAGAGACATCAGTAGATTTCAAAATTTCCACATTGTTGTGAGAAGAGACACTTGTGTTGACAGGAAGTGATGTATCATCTTTCTGAGACTCAATTTCTTTTGGGTTTTCTTGAGTTTTTGCAAAATTAAGACAGACTTTAGCCCACATTTGCTTTTTATATTCAATATCCTGAATGTATTGCAGGATGTCGTCATCATGGTGATGACTGTTAACTTTGCATTTGTTGGAATGTCGATAGTTGCCAATTCTGTTGGAAACTTTTCTAAATTTGTAATTGGGAATTCGTTGAGGATAAGAATAATAGAATTCTTTTACGAATGAGTTAGCTAGATCTTCGAAATCCTTAATTTCTATTTCGTTGTCAGCCAAATTATCGATATAAAATTTCTCATTCTGTTCATACCAAGTTTTTGCGGTATTTGTGAGAGTATGATGAAAATTACGGACGATTTGAGCAATGCTCCATTCACAGTAAGATGTGAATTCGTCATATCTGAATATGTGATATATTGGGCACTGGTGAAATGAATCGGTGAATCGTTTGATGCCAGCTTTGCCAGAGATTAAATCATCGACAGAATCTTCGAAATAATCAAATTCCATTTTAAATTTGTCGCGAAATGATGCATTGTAGCATTAGATGCAATTTGATGATAAGATGTGTTGGGTAGCGATGATCACAACACAAAACACTTTGCACTTTTGATATTTTGACTCACACGTAAGATGTAGTAGCACTTAGAATAAAAAGTTGGAGAGAAGAAAAATTCTTGGAGTAGATGAAATGTGTTTCAATCAAGAAAATAAACGGGAAAAATTTCATTACGATGACCAATGATGCAGCAGGAGAGAACTTTGTCTTCGAGGCTGTCGACTGCGCTTTGCAGTAAGAGAGTAATACGTAAATTACTTGAAAATTAGGTCCATCACTTAAGAAAATAGAAAACCGCGTAAATTTGTTTCTTAGATCGCGTCATATGCAGCAAGAGAAGATTTTTCACACAGATAAAATCCACATTCTTGACTACTGACCGTTGATAAGTTTCATCTCACAAGAAAATAACCACGAAAGTTGTTTAACGTAGGATTGCGCCAAATGCAGCAAGAGAAGATCTTATTTGAGAGATAAGACGTTACTTCTTTGAAGTCTTCATATACAGCAATGGGATTCTTATATTCTTGACTACTGAGCAGCAAGAGAAGATCACATACGAAAAATAGCCGCGTAAATTTGGTTCCAGTACGTAGACTGCGCCAACTGCAGCAATTGCTTAAGAGAAGATCTCCACGTAAGTTGTTTAAGCTTGACCGCGCCAGATGCAGCAAGAGAAGATCTATCACACAGAATTAGATCCACATTCTTGATGCAATAAAGAAATAAGCCAAACAGCACATCTTTGCTTTTGAATACTTTATTTCAGACTTGTCGTTACAGAGTCTAGATAGCGAGTCTTGTTCGGTTGCTCGCCAATACGTGAGTAACAATCAATTGAACATACATTGAATGAATATGATATTATACAGGATGTTAGTGTTTACATAATAGCAATGTACATGATCTCGTCAAGTGCGATGCAGACGTAGTAGACGTGCTGCAAATCATGTGCACAAGAAGTTTTTTCTTGTGCATTTGTTTGCATTTTATTTCACTATCCTCAATAAGTAATTTAAGGGACACATTTGTTTTGGAACGCCCCCACAAAGAAAATTAATTCTAATAGTGCAATAAATAATTCAATCTTTTTTATCAATAACAATCGAGTTAATTGGAAGGCATCAAAGGAAAAGTTAAGCAAAACTAACCTACTCATAAATTCATCCATACTCGTATTTTTTTTTCTTAATCGCCGATCGCATTCTCGAGTGTGTTTGCTTAGCTTTTCACTTAAAATTAAATCTTTGCCACAAAGTTTAACTAACTTTTATCTAGTCCCTTTTAAGCAATCACTTTTTATAATCCAAATTACTAAATGGTCAATCCCATCGGATTCCCATACCTCCATTTATTCCGTAATACACTCGTTAACTTGTAAAATAATCAGTATATTAATCGGTTAATTCATATTTTCATAAGTTATACACAACTTGTATTCTCGAATTTATTTGTTTTATTTGTATAAAAACTTTTATCCTTATTTTTCGATATTCATTTGTGATTTCTGAAACACTTTCAATGCAGAAACAAAATAAATGGAAATTCTATGCAGAATATGCTAAAAATAAATCTAGATAACAAGCGTCTCAGACTGAGAGTATCTCGGTTATAAATGTATATTTATTACTATGAAAGTAACATGAGATTACAAGACAAAACATGGAAAACACATCAACATCAAACATACAGACAACGCAACACAACACAAGACAGTCGAGATTGTGAATGTTAAGTAATATTAGAATATATATTTATAGCTTTACTTTCCCTGTATAGAATTTCTAACCAAGTGGAACGAAAGTTTACTTTGTTTGAGGAGAAAACTTCAGGTTCAATCACTGACACAGACCAAAAACATATTGAGCAACATTAGGTTTCTAGCAAATGTCGGTTATATAACGGTAAATAAAGAAATGTTCTTGTTCTAATCACTCAATGATTGAACAAGCTGATGCATTACTAGATAAACATTCTTAATGTCCCACTTGAATATATGAATGAAGTACGAGTGGATCACTCACTTCCTGTACTCATATACATAATCAGAATAGTCTGAACTAACTTAACGAAATCTTCTTTTCCCTAGCCAATTTAGGTTTGCATGCAAATGTTTGCACTTGGATATATTTTGCTTCTTTCCCTTATTTCTTTTAATGCCAATTTTTAAGGTCAATTTTTTCTTCTTAAACCAATTGAGGTTTCACTTCTTTATTTCGTATTCGACGATTTGGTTCAGTTTACTTTCAATAAAAAGTTTTTATTTGTGTAGGCAAATTATATGATGATTTGACATTGACATTTAGATTGAGTGAAATGGCATGATCACGGGTACAAGTATGTCACTGCTGTGCAATATTTGTATAATACAGAAAATGTGCGTAGGTTTGCTTTTAAAGCAAAAGTTTGTTTTCTAAATGTTTTTGGTTTCAAGTTCATATTATGTAAATTCATGTTTATTCAAGTTTGTTTATTAACTGCGGTTCTTTTTCTGGTATCAGAATCAACAAAAATTGAATAGTTTTGTTAAAATATTAAACCTCGCCCATTATTTTGATTTTAATTGAACTACAATTTGCAATTAAATTAAATATCTTAAATACAAAATTAATATCAATCATTTTTCAAAAATGCGCCAGTGATATTGAATGAACTTTAATTTAACAGACATATATCCAGTTAAATGAACGGTAAAATTTAAATTTACAAATTTGGAAATAACTAATTTAAAACTCATAAAAACGTTCAAATATTACTTTCAATCTGAATCTAGGTCAAACACAATATAACTGCATAATTCTATTAATAAGTAAATAGTGAATAATATTTGTCTAATGATTCTATTTTGATAATTTAAGTTATGAATTCAAATACAGAGCATTCTGGGAAAAGATTCTTTTATTGTTAATATTCATATTTTGAAACAGTATTTTTTGTACTGTATTTTTTATTTGCGCAAAAATAGACACTGAAAATCATTTCAGAGAAGCGAGAGAACAGTTACATTATAATGTAATGTTATAGTTTCTTGTGTCATTCATGAACCCACGGTTATTATAAAAGGTCATTGTAAAATGTTTCTAAAATTTTGTTTTAATTTCAAATAAACGTATACAATTAATTGTTGTAAAACTCTCTCCTTTAGCAGTATTCACAAAAGGTAACCTTTACTAAAACCATTCGCTACCAAACCAATAAATGAGCCAATAAAACACGAAAATTAATTCTATTTGTATATTCCTTGTTGCTGTTGGTTTGACTAATTAGAATTCTGTAATTACCTAAAACAAGCATGAATTTTCTCTATGTTAATTAGTAGTGTTCGGTTAATTAAGCACGTCAAAGTATATTTCATTAAAAATAAGCGAACTATGCGTTAAAGATGGTCTGAATTAATTGAAATATAGAATGTTGTGAATAATTAATTCCGAGTTTCTCCAATCTTTTATTTGTGCTTTAAAATAATTTTCCTTTTTACTCTAAACATTTCCAATAGCATTTTTTCTTTCTGTTGATTTTATTGATTTTATCCGATTTTGAATTTAAATCTCTTGAAACAATTAAATATTCTGGATCTAAGTCAAACTCGATTCTGGAATGCATTTACTCCGAATCAATTTCCTTATTCTCCGAAATTCCCAAGTGCAAGTCAATTAATTGTCACTCACTCAAACACAAGACATCTTTTTAGGAAAGACTTGTGTTATTATTGTGAGCCCAGAAAAACAAATTAAATGAAATGTTTCATTGCATTGCTTTCAAAGTGTCAGTGACCATTGGTCAGTTGGTCTGTTTGACTAATAACGTTGTTTCATGGACAGTGTGTGTCCATATGGTGCATCAGCACACCATGCCTCTCAATCTATTGCATTTGCAAATAATAATAATAATGATTCTCTACTATACCCAAAAGTCAAAGAGATAGAGCGAAATTGTCTTTGAAAGCATTTTGGTTTTACCAGAACAAACAAGTTCTCTCTCTTTGGGAAAAGTTTGTTTCGCCTGTCTTGTTCCGAGATTGAGAAATTGTAAAGAACGACGAAGGACGAGAACATTTTCCAAGAATCTTGTATGGACAATGTCCATTTGACTTATTCATTCTATTCTGTTCTATTTCATTGTGAATCCTTTTTGAATACTTCCAATTTGGAATCAAGAGTTAATATCGCTGTTGGCTTCTTTCAAAATCAAAAAAATTCAAAGAATTATTATTTTTCATTATATGATGATGTTTTGATAATATTTGTGGTTATTTTTTACATTGAATTCCTTTTTAGCTAGATATATAGATTTATACATAACATTTAATCTTTAATTTGTTTTCTTTTTGGCTGTTCCAAAATGTATTGATTGGGCAGTGTTAATTGCATTTTTAAAAATTGTTTCTAGCATTAAATATCTTGCAATATCATATCTTTTTTGACAGGGCTGTTTCCGGTGCCCTTTACACAACAATCATAGAAATTCAAACAGCCTTAGACAGACAAACAAAATTTATCTCGATTTATCGAGTACGATATTTTCGGTCGATTGCGCTTTATACTCCGACAAAAAAAACTATGCGATAGTCGAATGCAGTGGCCCATTTTGCACAATTGCCTTTTCTCCTTCTCACCCCTCTCACCCACTCACAGCCAACAGACACGTCTATACGTCAATTCATTATTATTCATTACATTATCACACATTCACACACGATCGAAAGAACAGAGAACTTCTAATCGAGCAAACAAACAAACAAACAAATGAAAGGAAAGTGATATAAACAACGTTAGATATTTATTTTCCTTGATGATTTATGCGTTAAGAAATTAGGAATATAAGGAATATTTGCTTCCGGTTTGATTTTTCTATCTAAAATTTTGCTCTTTGCTTGTTAGTTTCCTGATTTAATAAATTCCCGGATAACTTTTTTCATTGCTATTTTCAAGTTGATTCAAAAGGTATTCTTACTATTTAAGAATATTCAAAAATTAACATGATAAAGTAAGCAAACAATATGAGTTTATGCATGTGAAATTGTTGAAACTGACAAGATGAAGGAACACACTCAAGGAATATTCCAATGTCAACGACTGGAAGAGCAAAGAAAATTATTCATTTGAATTTGTATTATTTGACAACTCAACTTTTATGAAATGCCACTGGGAATACTATTTTAGGATATTATATTGATGATTCGTTCTTTTGTTAAATTATGAAGTTATGAATAATTATGTCTAGAATTGTATTGCTACCTGAATGGTTAAAAAATATTTTAACATTTTATATATTTTTTAAATTAATACGATGTTACAAATTTTTAAAATTTTTAAAAATATATGAGTTTATTTATTTGGTTTAAAAATGGTCAAACTTCTTTTAATTGTGAATACAATATATTATCATGAATTAAGAAATAATTAATGTGAAAGGTCATGACATGTGATCTTTGAATTGAAATTGCTTTATCTTTCCATCTCTACTTCCGAACAAACCCAAGAGGATACCACAACAAAGTATTTTTGTACGCGTATTATCTAGATTGATTGAATTGAATGGACAGTTAGTGTTACGCCTATTGTGGTGTGCATGTTCACCGACCAGTAAATGGTCCGATCGGAAATAGTGCGCTGGTGTGTGGGTGTCAGATGAACAAGCCTCAAATGCCCTAGACCTAATCTCTCTCTCCCTTCATGAGATCAAGTGGCACACGCACACAGACACATCTCAAGCAATACTTTAATTAACAATTCAACTCGACACTGAACAATTCGCCGATGGACAGTGGTCAAGTTGGCAGAGAGGGAAAGGTCTACTTTGAGTGAAGAATTAACAAATTCAATTGTGCATTGTTGGCATTGAACAAAGTTGTGGCTCGTAGTTAGGCAGATCAAACTACCCACCAACATGGACGACGTATTAATCCCATTTCTCGTTAAGCTAACCGCATGTCATGTCTATTAATCGCTTCTGTCTACAGAATTTGTTTGGATCGATTATATTTTAATTCTTTGAATATTACTAAAAGCAAATTTAATTTCTATATAAGTAAAGTTGTTTTTGAAGTTTTAATGTTGTGTGATACAATAAAAAGTGTTATAAAAGGTAATTGGACAAATTTTCGGATTTTTTTAAATTGTTGGCTAAATAATTTCAATGTTGAATAACTTTTTGAACTAACCATTACACTTTATAATGTCACAATAGCGTAGATTGTGTCATCTTAAACTCACTAAAAATCTCATATCAATTCATCCATAAAGAAACTGTCATCGTGGTCATTTGATGGTCAATTCATGATATATCATGATGATGATGTTGACGCGTCAATCGAATACTCTTATGACTATTTATAGATAATATAGATTGGAATATAGCTTTTGATCATATTTTTACAGGTCTTTCCAAAAATGTCGAATTGAGCTTTGCCGTTGCTTCATTTTCTTTACAATTTTTGTACATCAAATTATTTCTATTTCAAATTATTTGAGGTTAAAGTACTTTTCCTAAAGTAGTTTTTTTCTTCCATACAGATTTCATTAAAAATGGCATTTTCTATCAAAATCTTTCAAAAACAAGATTACAATTTAATTATACACAGTAATTAAATTTAAAAATTTTTAAGATTAAATTCACAAATGCAAATAGTGAAACGAGTTTTGTGTTTTAAATATTTGAATAAAGGATAAAATGTTTTAGGCTTTTATAGTATTATAAACTTTGCCTCAAAAACATTCGAGGCACTTTCCATTTGACACAAACTACTAAGCAAAACATTTTTGAAAATTGTATTATTTATCTAAAGTTTGCTTCTCTGCATTAAAATCAAAACTTCAATTAATCTTAATTGGACGCATTTTCGTTATCTTTTTGAGAATTTGAGAATTTCTATTTATTTTGTATTCTTCGTCCTTTCAAAAATGGTCTCCAAATATGCCAAGAAACACTAGCAACTGTATGCGGTGCTTCTTATTCAGAATTTAATAAAATATTTTTAAAACAAACAAACACAGGACAGAGATAATCCAAGACACGTGTGTCCAATTTTGTGTTAAATAAATAAACATTTTCATTGAATACCACAGGAAAGTTACTTTCTGACTTTGGTTAGAACTCGGAATTTTAAAATTTGCACGAATTCTGTGAAGAATCTTATTAAGAGAAATGAATTCTTTAATAAAATGTTTCTTTTCTCACTGTTTTCATTGTGTTTATTGTAGTGTCATATATGAATTCGGCACGTCTTGTCACATACTCTCACATCACGTACTGCTTTGATTATACTCTACAGGGGTAAATGCACTCGCTGGGTTGGATATACATTTTACTAAATATATTTATTGGAGTTTCTTTTTAGATAGTTTCTCATATTTTGCGTGGTTTTTCTATGTCCAGTTTAACGGTTCATCATTTTTATTTATTTTTATTAAATGTTTAAATGTTTGGTTTATTATTTGACCATTGAGTTTTTATCCTTCCTAGTCAAGCATATGATCTTATATGTTATTATATCAAATTCAAAGTACACAAACCAGACTTGTTTCAACTCAATTAGTTTCGGTTTATCCCTCTTGGTGCTAAAATTTTCAATAAATTTTTATTGTTTAGTTCTTTTCGTTAACTTTTTGATTTAAACCGGTCAACTAACTCAAAAATTTCTTAAGTAAATAAAATCACAAATACGTCGTATACGATAAATCAATGTAAGATTAATCAAGGCTTAGGTTTTCTTTAGTAATGTTCCCAAAAGAGATTTTGAAGTTTGATTTATTCTAAAGCAAAAGAAATTTAAAATTTCATACGTAAACAGATTTTGATATCATTTTCATGTTTTTTATCAATGATTTAAAAAGGTCATTCAATGTCTTATACTAGGTAGATGCATTATTTTAACCAACAAACAAGTGATTTATCGATGCTTATTAAATTTGAATTTATTTTGTGATTTCATTCATTCAATACATCAGCTTATGTGAAAATAAAATACCAAATTCGCCATTTTTAAATAAATTTTTATTGATTGCAAGATACACGTTACAACATACAAAAATATTAATAACAGAAAAATAAATTTATTATTACAACAAAAATTACTTTGGATTACAAATTATATGATTCAAACTAACGTTTCTTATTATCTTGCCATTTTTATTTGAATATATAAAAGGTAATGCAGGTGGTTTACTCTGAAACAGCGACCAATCCAAAGTTGGAGTCGAATGGTAGCCAATCAAGCCAATGACCAATGACCATATCAACCAAAGGAATGAGGAACAATTCCGGGATGATGAGGCAGAATTACTCTCAGCATTTCCTGGTAGATGAGATTTGATCGAGTTCGGCAAGTAAAAGTCCCAAAAATCTATAAATGTTAGTCAACATGATATTTGTCAAGGAAAATATATTTTAAAATATTCATCCAACAACACTGCGACTATCTAAAAGGTTCTCCTTCCCATAAACTCTTATCGTTTCTTAAAAATTAAATCACAATTTTGCTTACCCAGAACAGTCATCAGCTTTTCAGCAGCAATCGTTTGAAAAGTACCGTCAATGGAAATTTCGCATTTGTACTTTCCAGTTGTTTTGCCGTTCGTTTCCACAATCACCACTCGGCCTCCTTGAGATTTGTTTACCTAAATTCAACAAAATTTGATTTGCAAATTGCGATTTACTATATTTAACTTACATTGACCTTAATTCCCTCAATAGGAAAGTACTGTTTGTGTGGCTTGATGGAAGGCGTGTACCTGAAGAATTCCTGCTCGTCCAGATCGGTTTCGTTGGCTCGGTAGAACCACTTGAGCGAGTACAGACTCGCATTGCCCAACTCGTACAAACACGACAGCTCCACTTCTGCCCCTTTGCGGACTTGTGATGGCACATTCAGTGCAACCACTTTAACGGCTTCCAATTCTGTACACAAACGAACATGAACAAAACACAAGACAATTATTAATGTTTTAATGAAAATAATTATGCTGCCATTAATCAACTTTAAGAAATGGCGCGATTCTCTAAGGATTCGAGAGTCAAGTTTAGCTTGTTTGTTTGATTGATAATTCGACCTTGGAGACTTAGTTATTCATTTTCAAAATTGCGTAAAGTTCTCATTTATAAATAGCAATCCTTTTTATTAGTTACATACTTTTAAAATAAATTCAATTTTTTATAATGAGAGTTAGGATATTTTCTAAAGAATTTAAATAATGAATTCGTTTTTGTTATAGAATATAGCATAAGATAAAAAGGTAATGAAACTATGTTTACAATTATGTTACACAATAATGAATAATATGAATTAATTCAGAATATATCAAAACTTAGTGAACCCTCGACCAACTAAAGATTCGATCAATCATAAATTAACTTTAATTGTCCATTACCATGTTGCAAGTATTTCTGTACAATTTGTCTTTGTATATTTGTCAATTCACAAGGGAGGCTTACAAGTCGGATCATAACTCAAATGGCTCACACTGACCAAACACTTATCTCAATTCACTGATTCATTAAATGGACATTAAACGACCATTATGCCCTGTACACTACTTGTGCCCTTGCGATTCGAAGGGTTAATTATAAGAATGGTCGTCAGTTGTAGCAAGGGTTATTAATTACACTTTTTTTGAAGATGGAAATTAATTACATTTAGATATACAAATATTATTTATAAATTTTTGATAAATTATTATAGCCTTTTGAGCATCAACCAAAGGTATTAAAATATTTTTATTTTCCTTATCTAATATAAAAATCCTAGCATTTCTGATCAAATTTGGAGTAGTTTCTTTTTTTATTATTGGTTTCACAATATCCATCACTAATTAATATTTATTTAAAAAATATTTAATTTTGATAATCGGTTTTGGTTTCAAAAAGGTAATTATTTTAAAATAAAACCTTCTTAAAATGAAAGAACGCCATACAAAACAAAGAAACAATTGTTTTTTGCATTTAATGAAATAAAGTAAATTTAAAATCATAAATCGTAAAAATAGCAACAAAGTGAAAATTGTCAAACCTAGTAGTTCATGTGTTTAAAATCATAAATTGCAACTGCAAAACATTTCTCCCTCTAAAAACAAAACATAAAGTGCGTAAAGTGCATTTGAGATCAGAGAGCAACACGAGAGAGATCAATTTGCTATTTAAAAACTGAACCAAAAGTACAGAGGGGAGAAGTCTTAAATGGATTCCATTTAGAAACATTTTTTTCATTGAATGAATCCATCCATGATATTTATTCTGAGTTTAGTACTGCTACTTATACTAGTATACGCTTTCTGGACTATTATGATTTGAAATTTAGAAAAAAATGTTTTATTTTAGTAAAAACTCTTTGCGTTTCTCTTATTTTTTTGTAGAATTTAAATCGAAAAATAAATACATTTTTCATACTCTTGTTTGATGTTCCTCTTAAGACTTATAATAATTTTTAATATTTAGAGTAAAGAGAAAGAGCAAGAGAGACTATTAATAATAATAATTCGTCTAGCAGATGCATTTCTAAATATAGAAAGTTTTATTAAAATAAATGAATTTATTTTGGTTTAAGTGCAGAAAAAACTGTGAGAGATGATGACAGTCGAGTGTGTGTGAGTATGCAAATTCTCGATAATTTTATATTTGAAAATTCTGGTTAAATTTAAATTGTGTGTGATCTTTTACATAATCTTTTTTCGAGTGTATTTATATTGAGTGAAATAATTTTGGTCTGGGTTTGTATTAAAAATTGTGCAGGATGATTAAAAATGGTTACTTAGATTTTATTTTTACGTTTGGTATACTTATTTCTCACACTACGCTCAAACATTTCATGTAATATGTTTCTCTCGATATTAATCTGATGAAAGGATGTACGAACTCACTCGCTCCCTAGTATTATAATCCTCTTATTAAATTATTATTGGTGCAAAGTGCAAATTGGAAACTTATACACAGAGTGGATCGATCGAGCAGGAATAAGCCGATGCATGATACTAATTGACACGGGAGTTTGTACGAGAAGGGTGGAAAGAGAAGAAAGTTCATAAAGTCTATGGAATGTTTTTGTT
This sequence comes from Rhizoglyphus robini, assembly GCA_023373905.1. NCBI lineage: Eukaryota > Metazoa > Arthropoda > Arachnida > Sarcoptiformes > Acaridae > Rhizoglyphus > Rhizoglyphus robini. The sequence continues at coordinate 2,440,520 of JAKIJQ010000020.1, forward strand.
TCTACTCAAAGTCTGTTTTGAAATCAATTTTGAAATTTCAAAAATATTCTTTTCAAAGCCTTGTTTTGCTCAAACGGTTACAATGTATAACAAATTGATTTTATTCATAGTTCGCTTACTCTTAGAATTCTTTCTCGGTGTTATTCAAAGCAAATCTTTTTACAAAATAAATAAACAACATTTAAATTATATACAAACAAATTATCATTTAGATACAAAAGTTTGCTCAATTTTTATCATCATTGCGTTACCAATTTACCTCATTTAACTCGAAAACTTTTGTATTAACCCAATAATAGAATAATATACCAAGCAAATTAGTTATTTTCTTTTATTCTCTCCTCCTTATTGTACGTAAACATAACAATTGAGCAAGCAAGTCTCCTTGTGGAACTAGTCAAGTGAATAAAATTACGATAAAACTCGACAATGAATGACAATACTTTTGGAATTATCACCAGGCAAGAAAGTGGCCAAGTAAGGCACAAAGCACTTAGTCTAATTGAAAAAGAAGACTATTATAATCTTGTGAATACAGAACTAAATGAGAATATTGAGAGATTAAAGATGGTTCGATAGATGGAGGAATTAACGAGTTTGGGGTGTTGAAGCTTATGACAAACGAATGATTCATTAAATCAAATTAACTTAATTATTTGGCGTATTTAAGGTTAAAGTATGTAAAGTCAAGGACACAAACCTTTGAGAAAACATAAGGCAATGATGACAAGATGGAATAAGTAAAGTGGACATTGATTACGAGGGACGAGGAGAAACGAGGTTTTTGGCGACATTTGAGAGACGAGTAAATGATTGTTGAGATGCATCTTGTTTTTTTTTGTTTTTTCAATTAATCACAATTTAAAATTATAAAATTCAAATTTATAAGTTTTCTTGACTTTTCATAATAAAAGGTTTAAATTTTCCACATAAAAGTTATTAACTTTATGACATTTTGATTTAATATTTTTACAGAGTAATTTCAAACTTTTTATGGTAAATATATGAAAAATGTGTGTATTGGAATAATTCACAGGACAACAAATTCACTTCACTCACACATGAATGAATTAAATAAATTAAAATTTAATACTTTTGAATAAATATTGAAGAAAAGTTGTGGAATAAATAAATTGGAGATTACTTGCGAGAAGAGTGGAGTAGAGTTGAGTTGGATTTATATTTAGAAATTTACTGGAAAACTTGTTTTTTTATTTGGACTGAATTACAATTTTGCGAGTTAAATTTAGTAGCAAATGTTTTCGTGGAAGTTCATTTGCAATTGAGATTCAGTCCTGCAAAATGTTGTGTCCCAAATTGTTCTTATGTCACACACTGAACATACAGTTGAAACGATGTTCTGTTCTGTTTGTGTTTGTGTAAATTCACAAATAAAATCACTTTCTGTTGTACAATTGACAATCGTTGCAATCGTTAGTGACACTCTCTACGTAGGTTTCACCAAATAATGAGACGAGAAGAGGGTAAAGTGAATTTGTGAAAGTCAAATCAAAACAGACACACAAGGAAGGAGAGAGAAGAATTGAGATTCAATTTAGAGAAGTGAAAACGAGTGACACCACGAAACGTGAAGAAATCAAGTGCTAAGTGAGAAAGCAAGGCGGTAAAAACAACATTCGCCACACATGTCCAATTCGATTAGTTGAGAAGTGAGAGGCAGACGAGTGAGGGGACAAGTGTTCGAATGTGTCTTTGAGGTGGAATGAGATGGATTGATGGAATCTTCAATAGAAAAAATAATCTTAGCAATTGTTTTAATTAATTCGAATATGTTTTAATTGCTCAAAATATATTTACAATTTAGCAAAATTCATGAAACTCTAGGAAAATTCTAACAATTTTAAATGGTTGTTTTTAGAAGGAAAGTAAGACTTTCAGTAAACATAAAATTAATTTATCTAGTCTAATCTAGTGAGAAGTCTAACAAATTTCAAAATACAACAATTGTCTTACTTGATATTTTTAATTAATTTGAGTACATAATCATTTTCTGAAATATCATTTTAGGTTTTAAAACAAAATTTCCTGGTTTAAGTTTTCTTTTTAAAAAGGTTTTGATTTTAAATTTTGGATTCCATATATCTTACATAATTCAATCTAAAATACGATATTTTATTTAAAATTGACTTAGAAATCTATTAGAAATGTATACGAGGTTATTAAAGGTTCAATTTTATTTTAAGTATATATCATATTATGCCAATTATGGCATTCTGGTACTGTCAATATTATAAATGATGCATCTGTTTACGGATATAACTGATCGGTAAATACAATACCAAATGTTCATGTAAATATTATTGAATGTTCATGAATTGCGTAGTTCACCTGTTCTCAACAATACGATGACGATTATTACGAGTATACAATTTAGTGGATAATCTTGGGCACAGTCAACACATTACACACGAGTAACAATGATTGTAGTAATGATGATGATGATTTATTATTTATTTATATTATTGTCATAGCACGATAAATGAACGATAACAACCAAAGAATTATTGTCATTAATGAATTGTAGCTTTGCAGAAAGATAGACTTGGTTGAATGATAAAGTAGAAATGGTTGGTTAATGCTGGACAGAAGGTGGATTGATGGGCTGGGGAGAGATGTGGTGACAATAACAAAAGGTGAAATTGATGATGATTCAAAGTGAATGTACACGAGAGAAACTCACAAAGGTAATTCAAAGAATATACAAATGAAAAGTAATGTTCACTAGTTCACAATCTCTTGGGACAAACATATATGCGGCTTTAATGATGATACTTTATGAATAATCCAACAGATATAACGAACAATTTTTATTTATTTTTCAGGTACAAACTTTAGTGAACAAATTGCACAAAATTACTTGATGTCAAATGAATATATTCATAAATATTTTGTATTAATTTGTTTAATCACTGATGCAGTATTTATGATAAACTTTAAATATGAAATGTAAAACTTTATTACAGCGAAATTAAGAGAAATGACGAAGAGAAGATCACGTAAAGATGAAAACGATTGTCGTGTGCACCGAACAGCAGCCACCGAACGACTGAACCGCTCAGAATGAGTGAAGTCATATAAAGTAGGCTTATTTGAATCGAGTAGCAGTAAGTTTCTATATAGTCCACAACCAGCAGACTCTCCTAAGTTTGCGTTCTCTCTCCCTCAAGTTTGCCACTCTCGGAAACATCTGTGCCTCAAGTCACACTTTTGTATGAATATTCTTTTTATCTTTGAAGATCTTTGATAGTTGAAGATGAACGCACGGGTGTGTGTTCTGTTGGTGATTGGCTTTCTTTTGTGAATCATCTGATAAAGAACTCGAGTGCAGATTTCCAAAGAAGTTGGATAAAGAATAAGTTACTTTTGAAAGTAGGTCAAGAGATATGGTTTTTAATTTATTTAATTATATATTTTTCATTTAGGATAATTAGGTCAATTAGATTTTGAATTAATAGCTTTTCTATGCAAAAATGAATTTCGTAGGAATGTTTGTGTTCTTCTCAAAAGGTTTACAATTTTAAGATTATTAATCAAATAATCATTTTAAACTTTTACTTTTATTCACAATTCCCGGGATTTCAAATTAATGTTTTTTGTTTAATTTTTTCATAAAGAAACCAAACTTGCCAATTTGTCCATCCAAACTATTTGAAACATTTGTTTTGTTTTTCCCTTGTATATTAGTTCAAATGTTTCAAAAAACCACAAAGTTGAAAGAATGTCAAGAATCCAACTGAAATACTCGTTTTACTGTGTTCCTACTTTAAATTAAATTTAAATGTCAAAGAAAATGTGCCATCAAGAGTGAACACCACACGCAAACTTTGAAGCAACTTTCAACTTAAAGCAAAGTTTAATTTTGTTATTAACAAGATGATGAAAAGTAATGTTTGAAACTTTTTCGCTGGGTTTTGTGGTTTGAGCTGTGCCTTTTGGTTATTAGCACTTGCTTTGTAGGGACTCGTTTTATGATTGTGTGTATGTCTTCGCATACAACATACCAATGAAATGGGGCCCTTATGGCATTAGTGGCTCAGAAAAAAAGTTTTATTTTTTGTAATTTCCTTAATTTGTATGACCAACATTGGTTGGAATTATCTTTCGTTCTTATCTTTTCTAGTAATAAAATGGTAACCAATTTCAAATTGTGTGTGTGTGCGGTTTACTAAGACAAACAAAAGTAATTTCCGTTTTAGATTTAAGTTTTAATTCGTAATAAGAGAAACTGAATTTATAAAAAATTGAATTCGTGATTCTCATTTTATCACGGGTTTATTTTTAGCTTTTAATTTTATTTCTAATTATGTTTACCCATAATCGATTTTATGATAGGTTAACATAATCAATTCATTGTTTTCAATAGTTTATTTATATTTTGATCAATTAAAATTTCTTTAGAGAATGAAGTTTTTCAATATTAACTTTGATTAGTCGAACTGATTACCTTACTTGTTACAAATGTCATGTTTCATTTTCCGGTTTTCAATATTAATAAATCATCATTACTGTAAGTTTTTTCTATTCGACGACGACTCATATTCCAAGTTAATTACAAGGGCAACAATGGTACAGAATTATAAGGAAATAGAACGAAATGCAACAATATTTGCTTAATGATTGAAGGATATTTTTAAATTATATTCATGAGAATTGAATTTGCATTATTTATTCATACTATTTAATATATTCTGCACTATTATTGGGCACAATTCAATGAGAACAAAACAGTGAGTACAGTCACGTTAGCACCATCACCAAAGGTCATTACACTTGAGAAGTCCTTGTCTATCGAGTAAATATATATTTCGATATAATTGAAACACGAGACCTTCTCGTTATGAGAGGCAAAGTAAGTAAGTAAGTGGCTGTAATAAATAGATCGTAGTAGCTGTTGTACTACGTAATAGAGTCCGGTGGGTTTTATAGAATTTGGTCAAGGAAACGGAAATGGCAGGCGCTTCACTCTAATAGGAGGCAAAATTCAACAAACATCCTGAGTCTCTCTGCACTCACAAAAATACTGCAGTGACATAAAGCCCTAAACACACGCACATTTGTACATGTAATAATAACCAAATTGGCGGTCGTTCTCAACACACAAAACATATAAACTGCAACTTATGTATTCCTGGTCCTGGAAATAATAAAAATGAATGTGTGGTTTTTCTGTTATGTGATGGTTTGGTGTGCACTAAGGTGGACGGCATTATTCAATTTCGAGCGCGCGACACTTTTAAAATGTGTGAGTATACATAAATGGCCTTTGTGCCAAAAATCAGGAGATTTGGATAAGATCTGGCTGAGAAGCGAGCAATCAAAGTTTCATTTGGATCTAATGCCCAATAGTGGGCAATTGTGTCCCACAATGGACGGGCCACATACAACGTATCTCTATATTGCAATGCTAATAAGTTTATTAAGGTGTGGTAGTCCCCTGAAGCGTGGTCAAATAGACCGCTTGCTGGGCCCCACGTGTTTACTACATGTGGGTATATGTTTACACCTGTTATAGCTGCACTAATACGAAAGTTCAATTATAATTTTTGTTTTGTGATTTCAATTTGTGTTTTTTGTTGTTGTCAAACACACAATGTCGACAACCAGATCAAAAACATATTGCCCAATACTGGGATATCCAGCTTATTTACCAAATGCCCAACTTCCCACCAAACGAGAAGTTCTCAACTGTTTTATAAAAACACTGTCTACCTTAGACGATATTACTATGGAAAAATTTAACAACAAATGCATAATCAATACTGCTGCTACGATTGTTGCGTTGAATATCAAAGGTTTGTGGATAGATGCTACTATTCCTGAACAAACTTTTATAAAAGACAAATCAATTCGAGACAGTATAAAAAGATTGTACTATGGTGATAACGGAAAACCAAACAAACCCAAACCAACTAAAAAATCAAAGCTAAAAAAAGATTCATATAAAGATATTCAAAAACATTATATCAATAACAAAACAATTCACGAAAGTGAATCAAGTAAATTACGAATGAGTAATTATCTTCAAGAAATTAATCAACTTTTTGTGATAACTTTATGCAGAGATTGGTCTAAAAGCATGCATACCTGTGAAATGTGTGATTTGATTTTAGAAAAGGACAAACAGTTTTTGAATGATCAAATTAGTGAACGCCGTTTTCACATCGAATATGATCGTGTCGACAAAGAAGGAACAGAAGAACATATGTTGTTACAATCAAATTTCATAAAGAAAACAAACAGGAAAATCAAAGAAGATATATCTTTTGAAAAAAGAAGTACTGCTTCTAAAAGAGACATAGATGAATGTTATTCCATCGATACAACTTTTGATTCTGATTCTGGAAACGAAGAAGATGATGAAGATGAACTTATTGATCCAAATTTCTCAGTGAAGGAAAACACATTTCGTGTTGCGTTGCAAAAATTTTATATACGCAATTATTTACACAAAAACTTCATCAAATTTTGCTGAAATTCTTGGAAATTCTTTCTTAATGGATATAGATCAATTTTTGATACCTGCTTTTCGAGGATGGCGACTTTCTTCAAGTAAGATTAAAGACGACTTAAATAAAATTAGAGACCAGTCTTTAGAGGATCATTTCAACGAATTGAAAACTCTCGATTTTTCTGGAATATATTTTGATAGCAAGGGCGATTGGCTATATGAATTAGTAACAAATCTAAATGGGACAATTTCTCGTGTTTTGAAAAGAAGAGATGTCTATACATTGACATTACCTGACGGCAAAATTATTATCTCTTTAACAATAGTGAAACCGCCAAATGAAGATGGGGTTAAACGAGTGGAGGTAAATCTATATAATCATATGAAATCAATATCAATACTAATATTAATAATATATTTTACAGCCCGGAATGTGTTCAAAACTAACCGCCGAGAAGTTCATAAAATTCTTTGATGATCATGGATTGCTTGACCAACTCAAACGTCAATTGTCTGTATTAGGTTGTGATGGTACTAATTCAAACACTGGTTGGATGGGTGGTGTGATGAGGCTACTTGAAGAACATTTGAAAATGTCATTGCAGCACATCATTTGTTTATTGCATTTTAATGAATTGCCATTCAATGCTCTCATGCATCATTATGGTTATGGAACTACCGACAGTGAACATCGACGAGGGATTCTTGGGAAGAAACTTGCCGAAGGTGATTGGCATACAAAAGAACCAGTAAAGTTCGAACCATATCAACTTGACCAAGAGAAGTGGTCATTTCCCGAATTTAAATCAAAAGATGCAGAAAACAATTTAGAACTTCGTGATGATCAAGAAATTTTCTATGAGCTTTGCAAATGTATTTTAAACGGAGACCATGAAAATGGAGTTTTGAAAAGAAAGCCTGGAAAAATGTGCAAAGCGAGATGGATGAATTATGCTGTCAATATTTTGATGATATTTTCACGAACTCAAGACCCGTCCTCTATTCCTCATCTTGAACAAATCGTAGAATTTATTTTAAAGGTTTATGCTCCTATGTACTTTAAATTCAAGATGCAAACATCCTTAGCAGATGGTTCAGTTCTTTTTCACGAGTACATTCTAAGAACACGATACTTTACTAAGAAAGCATTAGATGTTGTGAACAATTCAATTCGTGAAAATTGCTATTTTGCGCATCCTGAGCAAATCATTGTGTCAATGTTTGCAGATAAGGAACATAAAATGCAAGCAATCAAATTAATTGAGAAAGCACGAGAAAATTACCAACATAATCTAGAATGTCAACGGTTGTCAATGCAGAAAAACAAAAACCAAAACTATAAATCTGCTGCAAAAAAACGGTCTGATGTAAGGTATTTTTTCAAGCCTAAAGAGTCAATCAATTTAGATGCCAAGAATTACACTGAGATGGTCAACTTGAATGACAAGAAATCTTTGGGAACCGCCAATTTTTCGAGGAGTTGAAAATTTTGACGAATTTGTTATTCCAAAATGTCCAACAAACACCCAGCACGTTGAACGAGCCGTACACATTAGTAGCGGAGAATCGCAAACAGTTTGCACTGAGGATAGACGAAATGCAAACATGATTTGCAGAGTTAACTGCTTTCAAAATTTAGAATCAGAGAAGAAACAAAAAACAAAAGGAATAAAACGAAAAAAGCTAAACTAAGTATTAAAGTTGAAATATTGTACTATGTTTACATTTTTATATTTGTGCAGTGCTAATGGGCAGTATGCCCCTTATTAAAATTTCAATGCATTAAAAATTATTTAATAACTTTGTATATGAATGCCCCCGAAAGGTGCGTTACTACCCATTTGAGGGCACTAAGATCCAAATGAAACTTTAATTGCTTGCTTCTCAACCAGATCATATCCAAATCTCATGATTTTTGGCACATGGGCTATTTATGGGTACTTACAGTTAATGAAAGTGTCGCGCGGGAATAATATTACAATATTGGGTATAACCCGTCCACCTTAGTGTGCACAGTTGTTGGTTTAATTAAATTAAGTGCCAAATCGCGTGTTTTCTCATTCCACCATCACCTTCTCCTCCTGTATTCGGTTTAAGTCTGTACTGTATTCACTGGTGACCCCAAACACTCAACTCAACTCGACATACAGAGAAAAACATCCCCTGATGACTTGTCATACGAATTCATCCAAGTCCACGCATGAATGCTTTGTATGACATTATTTTTTATTTATATATGCGAATAATAAGGAATATTTTGAGGCTAAAAGTGACAAATCCCGGACCACAGTTAAGGAGTGATGAATGAACTTGTTTCTCTGTTATGTGATATCTAATTATTTGATTGCTTATTAGATCAAATAGAGGTTTCTGGATTAATTTATTATTGTGTATTTATGCTTATTAAATTTAATTATTATATAGAAGAATCAATAACATGCATTTAAAAGGTAATTTTTTAAATATTATTTTCAAATTCTATCAAAATTTCATATTTATTAAATTATTAAAGAATTAAAGAATTAATATCAATAATTAACTTTAATTTTCCATTTTAGTAAAAGTAACGTCAGCTGTTTCCAAAATGTCTAACCGAAATGTTGGTTTCTGTATGTAAAAAATACACAATTTTATGGTATAAAACAAGTCATTTATCAACGAGTAAATTGCCGGAAAAGGAGCCCGAAACGCAAAAGACACAAAATGCAGTGGAAAATTGGAACGCGTGGAATTAAACTTGTGGTTGTAGCTTCTGAATTTGGTGGTTTAAAGGAGAATATAAAAGTACAAACACATGTTCGTGAATTGTACTTTTTCTAGAGAACGCAACGACACGGTTCGACTGAGGGACAATCTTTTAATTTGGATAACTTGAAATGTTTCTGTTTTACTGATTGCTTAAATGCAGTAAAATATTTTACACAAACTTTAGCACATACCTGACATATATTCTTTGTATTTTTAGATGGTAATCATCATCTGGTAGTCTATCTCTCGCTGCCTTCTCTCCTCTACAGTGCGACCTTTCCTTTTCCATCATGAGGATTAATGTGTGCTTTGCGGGTAAGCGAACAAGCGAGCAGAACCATTATCTCGTGTACATATGCGTGCATGTGTGCTGGTGTGCAAGCAAAAACACAACACACACACACCTCACCAACTAAATGATAATTGACATTTATAATTTAGACTTACACTGAATGTGTAGCTACTGTGTGTGTGCTGAGAAGCACAAATGAAATGGAAAACCAACAGAAAAGCCAGAAAACCACCAAGAAAACACAATCAAGGGAAAGCACACACACATTTGCAAGTATATTCCATAATTCAGAGAACAGAGTGAAATGACCTGGAAAAAGTGTAATCTTACCAAATTATCTCTAGACAAGTTTCATTTCAAGATTTGAGTGAAATTAACTTAATGACTTCCGGGACAGATTAATTGAATTTGCCAAGAATTACCAAGAATATAACTAATTAATCATTTTATATTTTATATTTCTAAGAATCATGCAAGCAAAAATATATACAGGACTTCTTTATCAGGACACATGTACTTGGATTAATAATAATTTAGTTTGCATAAGCTAATAAATATATATTAACTCGCATCGACACCCTCGAGATGTATATCTTGTACAGCTTGTATCTGGTTGAATGATTCTCGATGAGTGCATACGATCAAGTACATCACAGATCTCGATGATGGATCATTTAATAGCATATGTGAGTGTGTATGTGAATGTGTGTCTTAATATAAAAGTCATTCCTTGTTTCGTATGACAAACCAAATGGATTACTTTTGCGTTTGCTCTCCCTCTGTGTACTAATGTGTCAATATGCAAATGAGATCAAAGGACTTTTCTTGTTCCCTCTCTGGACTTGTTTCGTCATCAATCATCGTTTCGTGTCTAACCAAACCAAAAGAAAAAAGGTTGTGTGGTTTTGATTTTTATCTGAAAGAATTCATTAATGTCTAGTCTTTTATATAATCCTTTTTTGTAGTAAATCAATTTTGTGTTAAAATATGTAATTTCAATTTTAAATAAGGTCATTTATGCGTCTAAGTTTAATCAGAAATGAATTAATTGATTACAAATTTGTGCTAAAGTTTGCTTAAACAGCAAATTTTCCAGCAAAAAAACAAACATTATTTATCGATTTACTTACATTGACACTGGAAATATATGAATTTATCTATTGCAATAACTTATTTTAGATTATCATACTAAATTCATTTATTCATATTATTATAAATTATTAAAGGTCATGACATATGATCTTTCTCTCTTTCTTTTAGGCTCATTGATGCTAGTTTTTGCAGGATTTATACCCGAAAACCGAGCTCAGCTTGTATCAGCTAGATTAATTGAATTGAATCGAACACACATCGTTTTATGTCTAACGGAAGAAGTGAGTGTGTATTGCGGTTTAGATGTTGCGATGCTACATAGACAGAATGCCAAATGGAATTGGAAATAGGAGTGTAGGTGTCAATGCGAACCAGCCTCAAACTGTGCCTCTCACTCTCACCCTCAATAATCCCTCTCTGAGATCAAGTGGCACATGCATCCCACATATTGAGCGAACAGTAAAGTTTAATTAAGAATTCAACTTGGCACAAACAGACAAATTCAAGCTAAAGTGGACAGTGAACAGTAGTGGTTCAATGAGAATCGTTTACACTGAAATGTATTACTAAAATTGTGGTTTAGTCAGGCAAATCAAACTACTGACCTCAACAAAACTCGCGAGTATTAATCCTCGTATTTTCTTGCTTTCATTTAACTTTGTGTCACATTTCGTGGATTTATTTCTTCATTTTCTCTGTGCGATTGATCATGATTATGGGGGCGTTCCTTATTGTTTGGTTAGAAGAGTTAGAAGGACCAGAAAATCCTTCAATTGCACTGTCAGCACAAACAATCTCAATTTATTATCAAACTCATTATAATGTACAAGGCGATTGTGAAAAGTCAATTTTAATTTTAATTTTAATTCAAATTTTGTTTAATTATGTTCTTGGCATATAAAATGTTATGAACGGTCAAAATTTTAATTGATTTGCTCAGTTTATGAGCAACAAACAATTTAAATTGCTTTCTCAATTTAAACTTTTTTTATTCGTTAATAATTAAAATAATTTTCTATAAACAAACTCATTTTCACATCACTGCTATCAATCATAATTAATATATTTATTATTTATTATTCGCAGCACCACATTCAAAAAGTTTCTCGAATGAGTTTGACTCAATTCATAATTCATCGACTCATCATACTTTGTGAACGGTCTCCACTTTTCCTCTGCTCGATCAAAAGCAAGTGCACAATTATAATAATTCATTAATTAAATTACCATACAAATGAATTTCATCATTTCATATTTGATGATGAGCTAGGGCTAGATGATCGTAGTAATTATAAAACTTTTAATTATGTTTACTAATAAACATATAATTTAATTAAATTTTTCTAGGAAATTAATTTATTTTGAGTTATTATTATTTCTAGATTAAATCTACTCTGTGCGAAATTGTATGAAAAGTTGGTCTGTTTGTAAATGTTTCAATAAATTCAATTGACTTCTCAATCATTTTTATTTAGTATTTGATTTTTTTACAAACAAACAAAATCTTCTAATACTGTACCATTTGGAATTGTATTTATTAATACGAGAAATTTTTTGAACAATCAATTGAGATCATGATGATTGCAAACATTTGCTCGCTAAATTAACATCTCAATTCATCCATAAAGATTGTCATCATCACATGATCGCTTTGGTTCGATCATCATCAAAAGATATATCCAACCATGTGCCTGTGTGTGTGTACTCATTGACGCACCAATCGACTGAAAACTTGTGACTTTCGCTGACTGTCGAAATGTAATAATAATGATAATCTTTTATAGTAAACAAATAAATATAAATCGAAAATTATATTATTATTTTTATTATTTGATTTAATGATGGTATAGATGTTATTAAATGTCTTCATTTTCTTTTTTGGAAAAGGTTTACCAATGATTTAAAATGTGAATTATCAATTTTAATATGTTTAGTGCTTTATTGACATGAAAAATATTGATCAATTTTAGTTTCGTTCTTGTCTATGCAATTAAAAAATGGTTTGTTTATCTAAAACAAATTTTGGATCTTGTAACTTGTTACAACAACATGAAATAAATGGAATTTCTTAAAACTCATGAAGATCCGTTTTAATTTTCCCAGACGCGGAAATGATTTTTTTATCTGAATATCTGGGTTCTTAAACCAACTGGTACACAAAGATTCGCTACCATGAGAACATCGTTTGAATGTATAAAAAGAGCAAATCAGTTAACGTGTCAAAGTTTTTGGGTTTGGTTTACTTTAAGCTTTCAATGCCCCAATGGGCACAGTCTAAACTTGTGTTAATGCTTTTCCCATGTGTCTAGTTCGAATGTGCTTCTCTCCCTCAGGCTAGAAAACTCTTTGCTACATTTTATTTTCAAGTCTAGAGTTTATTCTTTTCCTATTATTTCGTGCAACATTTCGTCTTACGATCGTCTTTTAATTCAATTTGTGGTAAAACTACGTCAGAAAATTCTTCTTCTATTAAAAAGGTTGCATTTTTGAATATAGAAAATTTTGCAACTTGCAACTTGTTTCTAGTTAATTAACTGTAATAATATTTTTTTATATTAATATGTTCTAATTATCATCTTTTTCCTCCTTTAGGCATTTAGAAATTTATTATAATCAAAAGATATTTATTTTTATTAAAACATTATTTTAATGTTTCTGTATTTTTTTAAATGTGTATAAAAGGTCATCCTTACAATAAAATAGCAATCCAACTCGATTTGGCAATGGAGTACAAGAGCAAACCATCTTCTTTTCAAGTTCATTCTCGACAACAACTCCCAAAGCTACTTTGAACTCTACCAAAACTATCAAACTCGCCCAAAAAGAAGGTTTGAGTAGACCAATGCCAAGTGAACCGCTGCATGAAGTCGCTATTCCAAATATAAATGGTAAATTATTTAAATAAATCTTTGGTTTATTATTTTTTCAAATTAAGATAATTCGCCAAATTGCAGTCAGTACATGTGAGCAATATCAATCAGCAAATAATTTGCTAAGCCTCATTTGCCTCAATTCTCAAGTGCAAGTCAATTAATTGTCACCACCACTCAAACAAAAACAACTTTGTGTTGTGTTCCGAAAAACAAATTAAATGTTTCATTGCGTCATTGTGGCCATTGGTCACTGCCACTCTTTAACTACAGTAATAACACTTTTTCTGGACAGCAACCATGTGGTGCAACAGACCATGGCTCAATCTATTGCGTTGGGAAATAATAACGATTTTGTCTTTTGTCGGAAGTACGTCAGAAAGCATTTCAATTTGCTTTTGCAAGACAAAGACATTTCTCTTTTGGAGAAGAAAATTTGTTTCGCCTGTCTTGGTCGGAGATTGGCAAATTGTGGACAACATTTGCATAATTGTACATGGACATATTCATTTGTTTTACTGTGAATTGAAAATAATTTTCGAAAACTCTTTTCTTTGATCTGTGAGTCATTTTGGTTTGAAACTGTCAATAAAGAAATTGCTTCAAACATCAAATCGATTTTTAAATATTCTTAACAATTATGATTAACAAAAAAGGAAGATTATTTCCAAACAAAAGTTAACCAAATTTTATTTTGATATTTTGTTTCTCATCTACTAGATGTCGCCTTGGTGCCTTATACCAAAATTAATTCAACCAAGATCTCTAGAGTAGAATCAATTTTAATTTCTCTTTTATTGATGGTATTGTTTTACATTTGATTTGAAATACATTTCTCATCGCTTACTCTTTTATTGTTTGATAGTTTTTCTACTCTATGTGTCTAAACAATGGTAAATCATTGGTTTCCATTGGTTTAGAAATTTTCCTAACCTTTGTCTTCAATTTAATTCATTTCTGTTCGCTCCAACATCTTTTTTAACATGAACCTTCTCACTCTTCACATCAATTTCATTCAATTTCGATGTGATTATTTGTCAACTTTGATTATTTCTTTAAAATAGATATTCTCGAAATATTAAATCAACAGTTTGTGTTACGCCAATCGAAAGAACGTTTAACAGTGAACTGTCAGAACAGACGGAATGCTAAAATATTTATTTGAAACAACGTTAATTGATTGATATACCTGCAATCCATTCCTGTTCATCCTGATCTGTGTTGTCTTGAATTGATTGTACAAATGGCTAATTATATTTTAATTAATTAAATTCTTAATATTTTATCCAATCATTTTAATCTTAATTGAATAATAGTTTTAATTTTTATTTGACAAGGCAGACTGAACACAGATGTAAGAAAATGCCACAAGGTACAAATCAAAACTAATCGAGACTAAACAACCTAATCAACAAGTCGCGCCATACATGTTGGAAATTCACTTGTTTACAGACATGAGTTTGTATGTAATGAAACTAAACACAATTCCATTGACATTGAAATGACAAATGGAGAAAATTCTTTGATGAGTGAAACATTTCCAGACTCTTCACTCGAGATGACACTTGAGTTGATGTTTTATGGTTTCTATTTAATACATAGTAGTATTGACAAGTGCATCATTTGATATGATTTCATGTGGAATTGATTGATTTTGTACAATTCCACATTGAAAAGATTCAATTTGACAGTTGGAAAATATTGATACATTGATAAATATATGTTGCTTACAAAACTGTCGTGATAAAAGATATTTGCCAATTTTGCCTACAAGATTATTTTGGATTATTTAAACCAACTGACATCCGAACTCTCAACTACAATTCAAAATGACTCGTAAATTGAAAATATTTTTCTACATGTTGGACGTGATCGGTCCACAGAACGCGTGCATTGGCCTGGGCCAGGTGATGCTCGAACGCGGTCATCAGGTGTACTTTGTGGTCAACGAAAAGTTTGGTGACAAATTCTCCAAATATGGCTTTGAAGTGCGCTTTCTCAAGGAGGACCCGTCCCGCTCAAAAGTGCAAGACAACAAAAGCATTGACCCAATCAAACAGTTCTGTGATGAATTGATCGCAAATGGATTCTTTGATAATTTGTCATCGTTGGAAAAGTTGAAACGACTACAAAAGTCGGACTTTTTCGAAGAAATCTATTTGAAAAATTTAGATTTTGAACCTCAATTGAAAGTTCTTCTGAGGGAGGAGAAACCAGACTTTCTGGTGGTAGACTCGGACATTGTGGCGCCTTGTTTGGTCAATGGTGACATTCCGTGGACTTATTTGTTCTGTAGTCAGCCACTTGGATTCTTCAATTCGCCCGACTTGCCTCCGTTTACTTCAGGTAATTAATTAATCAATTGAATTTTTCATAATTAAATAATTAATTTTTATTTAGGTTACCCAGTCAAAGGCGATCGTGCCAAATGGGAGGAATTTCGACAAGACCAACAAGTGGTTCACTTTGATCAAATTTTGAATTACCAAAAGTCGTTGTGTGACAAGTACAATTATCCATTCGATGACAAACAAAAATTCATTCCTCACTCACCTTATCTGAACATTTATCAGTACCCGGAAGAGTTGGATTATCAAAATGAAATCACAATTCCGAGTAATTTTCTCCGAGTTGATGCATTCTGTCGTGAAGAAGTGGGAAAGTTTGAGCTGCCTTTTAACTTTGTGAACAAAATCAAGCCAGGGGACAAGTTGATTTACCTTTCAATGGGTTCGATGGGCTCGGTGGATGTGAAGCTGATGACTCGCCTTGTGTCCATTCTGGCACAAACTCCCCACTGGTACATTGTATCGAAAGGGCTGCTGCATGAGCAGTATCAATTGGCGCCTAACATGTGGGGCGATGTGTACGTTCCACAAACACAGATACTCCCTCTGGTGGATCTGGTGATCACTCACGGTGGAAACAACTCCGTGACTGAAGCTTTCTCATTTGGCAAGCCCATGATTGTGCTACCATTGTTCTATGACCAATTTGACAATGCACAGCGTTTAACTGAAACTGGATTCGGATTGAGAATCGACACTTATGCGTTTGAGGACAGTCAATTGACACGTGCAATTGATCAATTGTTGGGCGATCAATCACTCAAGCAAAGACTCGACAAGGCGGTTCAACGAATTCGTAATACAAACAGCAAGTTGAAGGCTTGTTTGGCCATTGAACAAGTCATTGAGAAGGAAAAAAGTAAAGGGTTTTAATATTTCTTTTCATTTTATTAATTGTTATTTAATTTACGTAACATTTATTATATGGTGTTTTATTTCTACAACCTTTTAACCATCTGCTTATAAATGATACAATTGCAATAAACAGTTTCAATTACTCTAAGATTGTTTTATCTGATTATGAAATTACTTTTTGTATTTGAAAGAATTGTCATTTAATTGCCATGATTTTCTTAGCAGATTAAATAAGGTAAATATATAACAATGATTGAAACATGCAAACTAAACCGATTTTATTTTCAACAATTTATTTTTTCGATTTTTTATTAAACTCTTCGAATGTGTTTTGGTCACTTTGAGATGGCCTTACATTTGTTGTAATTGTACTTTGACATGGACCAAATTATTTGGTCATATTCGCAATATTCTTCTCGTACAATTTTCACCAAATTAATTCCAGTAATATTCTACGTGTCCCATTCTGGGGGTTTCATCAACTTGATTAAATGTAGCGATATTCTATGCGTTCAGTCCAGGGATGTGGATCAAATTAATTCCAGTAATCTTCTACGTGTCCCATTCTGGGGGTTTCATCAACTTGATTAAATGTAGCGATATTCTATGCGTTCAGTCCAGGGATGTGGATCAATTTCATATTATTGTTTACAACGACAACGATTGTAATTAGCATTTTTACCTATTCACTTTATTCCTTTCTTCTATCTTTTATTGTATATAAACTGTATACTGTACATAATTTATAAAATAAACAACCTATAATAACTTAAGATATTTAAAAAAAACCTTGTAAGTACTGCACAAGCAACGATGAAGAAACTAGTCACTAGTTGAGAAGATTTCGACATGTACTATGACACTAAAATTAGTAGAAATAATATGCGGAATGTTCGGTGTCTTAAAAAACAAACAAATTAAATTTGGTAATCTTGATTATTATTTTAAACGCTTATAATGGCAATAATGAAATGCTAATTTGAATAAGTTAAAAAACCATACAACTAAAATATTAATTGAGTTGAAGCTGGTTGTGACTAACAATTGTAAGTGTGCGAAGGAGCGCGAAAATCATAAATGTTGCAAATTCCCATATCGCATACAAACACTGACAGTATTAACGCAATCATTTAACAAAATTCTATGTTAACTTTTTTCAGTACTGAGTTTTTAATTAGAACAACGCAAAAATATACAAATTATTTATTATAATATACTTTATAATTAATGTAATCGAAGGGAGATCATTGCTAAAAAGTATTAAATGTCGAATTTAATTAAAATGTGATTTTAAAAAATTATTAATTCAATATTAATGCATTACAGGAGTAATGATGCGATGAACTAATTCGATAAATCTAAAAGAATATGACATGAATTTCCAAGTAATATTTACTCATTTCAAATTATCCAATTATTCGATAGAATTACCTGCATGTTCATACGCACTGGTATTTAATATCATTTACAAATTGAGTTTTCTTGTTGCCTTGTTCGAGATTGTTCAGCTATTAGTGAAATGTAATTTGGAAGTTCGTCACGAAAGCAACAGCTTTTTTTAAAATCAGACACAATCTCGAGTTGATCCCAATTGATTGGTTGGATACTAAAAGTTTTAGCCAAACCATTTAACTTGTTAATACTCGAATCTGTTTAGATTGCTGTAATTAGAATGATTCTCTTAGCAGGAAAATTTTGGCATTGACAATGCCATTGTTAATGTTTAAAAATATTAGGAGAAATAAACCATAGATGCGAACTTGAATCTCTAGACTTAATTACATTGAACTTGCTCATACCATGCACCACTCAGAGAAATGGTAGTCAGATAGATATGACCAACTTGAAAAAGCGTCAAATAGGTATGACGGCCTAACACATCGCAATTGTAGCATAGCGCCCTCGGTGGCAGCTTTGTGAACCCTACCTTCCACTGTACAACTCGTCATACCCATTTGATGCTTTTTCAAGTTGGTCATATCTATCTGACTACCATTTCTCTGAGTGACATATTTAAACGACCTAGCAGAGTTGGTGGCTAACACTAAAACTTGATATTTTGATGTTATCACCATATGGCCACAAACGAACAAAATCGGCTGTACGCCGTACAGTGTACGGTGTACACGATAGTTATCAACTTAGTCAAACTTTACTACACGCAATTATATCACATTCTAATTTGATCTGCATATAGCATAACATATAGCAGTTGTCAAACCAAAATTAAATAAAAAAGAACATTTTGGCTAATTTGGTTAATTGCGATATATGAGAGGAACGTTTGTGGAACAATCACTATTTGCAGAAATGCCTTCAGATGATAGGCCACAGAACAGTGTTAACAAGTCCACTTCTAAAGCTACCAACAAGTGCAACTTTAAACAACAACCTTTGTTCGACACTTCAAATGTTCAAGTTTCGCTTGCCGAAATCGATACGCCTCGATCGCCGTCAACTTCACCTCAAGGCACTACGAGTGATTCACTATCTGTGAACTTATCTAGAAACATTAAGAGCAACAACACAGCTGCCTCAAGTGGTCAAACAAGCAATGCTTCTATTTTGACCAATTCTAGTAGTGGCAGTGCAAAGTCCTCTTTGGGCAACAATCAGAGTTTGAACAAGGGTTCTGCTGGCAAAGGGAAATCAGGGTCGTCCAAGACTCGTGACAGTACTGGATCTATCGCAAGCAAAGGTTCTGTTAATTGCAATTCGAAAGATAAGAGTAGTACCGCTGGGCGCCAGGACAATGCATCATCTAGCACTAAGTCGCGTGACCAGAGTCTTTCGGCTGGTTTTAGTGTGAATAAAGACATTCAATCGAAGGAACCTGCTCCAACGAGTTCTGCTCAGCAACCACAAGGCCCTCAAGCACCGATCACTATCAACAATGTCATTCAAAACATCCCACCAGGCGCTCAGCAAGCTCAACCGCAAGCGACCAGTCCTGTCGCCAAGATAGCTCACCTAATTGGTGACATAATCGAAAATTTTGGCAAGAACAATGGCCAATAAAACTATGATTATATGATCTTTGCTCTCATCATTATTCCAAATATGCAAAACAATATTACAACACTCACATCTACATGCGATCTATATATAACATAATAAGCGTCAAATTACGACTTAGAATTAGGACCTCTTTACGATTGCACATCCCATTTGGCCTTTCCCGGCTCGAATGAGCTGAGATCGGTTGTAAAACGGACTTGGTTTGCGCTCGCCACATCGAAATCTTTTAGGTTTTGTAGATGCTTGTGCTTTTGGTGTTTTAATCGTGTAATCAAATACGCCAACTGCGACCATTTCCCTCTATCACACCACTTGCTGTGATCGAGCTCATCGACAAATAAATTCGTTCGTCAAGGCGACTTGATACAAATCAATGCGAGTAAATGTTGCTGACAATGCACGACACAAACGCAATTAAGATTGTATTGACTGATTTGCATGGTCTTTATTTTATACCATTCTCAATTGAACAGTCCGAACACACAATCAAAAATTATATACTATGATATCATTCGGCGTCCAAAGAGACAGATAGAGGCAGATAAAAATTGTGCGCTAACTTCGCTCATAAAACGAGAAGGGGGACTATAGTCCTACTATAGTATCGATCATTTTGTCTCCAACATTTGCCTTCACACAATACAGATCAATCGACTTGTTGGTCACCTTGTGACAGTCAATGTCGTGCACGTGTGGGGACGATCAACAAGATCAGCATACGAGATTTGAACAGACCCACCAGAAGAATATTGGATTTACAAACTTGATTAGAATAGATCTATAGCAGACTATAAAAGTATGAAAATATAAATGAAGTGAAGATTTCCCTGAAAAATGTCTGTAAATTGATGCACTCGCTTTAGTCTAAATAGCCACTAACCACACAGTACAAGTTGTGTGTGGCACAACAAGCTGCTGTTGAAGTTGAATTTGAACAGCATGCTTTTTCGATTTGCTCTTCAGTCTCGCACCTATGTCTTTTGTTCATCATCTTTCGCTATCTCTCGATTTGATCTACACGCACACAACGGTGCTGGTATGTGTGTCTATTGTTTTTCATGTCACCTTGCATATAATGAATCATTTTTGTTTGTATAGTTTGGTTTCTTTTCTGATCGTGCAATTTGAATTTCTTTTCGAGCAACAACCACAGAATGAATATAGTAGACCTTGACCAAAGTGACTTCAGACGATTGAAACCGGTTGACTATTTCACTCCTGATGGTGACTGCAATGGCAGCGGTGGACATTTTCCTCTGCAAAAGCTTCTTCTGCAATTATTTAACCTCGTTACTTCGAGCAATCGTAATGAACTCATGGTAATCAAGATTTTGCTGGTCCAATAAACTGTCCCAAGTGTCGTATCTCTACACTATGGCCATTGTTTACCTTCCCGAGAATGACAATTTTGTTAACAACAAGGTCTCAGAAGAACTTGGCTTGGCTTATGGAAATAGTTCGGCTGTATTCTTCCAACTTGTATAACGGCGCTTGTTTGGCGGACATTGAGCGCGCACTGGCCACTGGTTATCCTCGGCTCAAGTATCCCAAATTGCTATTGCGTAAAGTTGAGTGTCTCATTTCGTTAGTTAGACTTGGAGAAGCGAGACACGTTTGGGAGCAACTCTGCAGCCGTTCTGTACACCCGTGTACTGTTTCACTGACTGCCATACCGAATCATGGCGCACTTATTACCAGCACAAATGTTCTATTCGGGTGCACGAAATGACTCATTTTGACCATCTTGCATTGCGCATTCTTCTTACCACTGGACTTAAGGACCAATTGGTATGGCCGCACTCGTGATTTACTCAAAATATTATTACAAAGGAAGATGAAGCCCTCATGCCTGATTTCAGTGATCCAACAGATGTGGCAGACAGTACAGACAGTCAGACAGTGATGTGACAATCATATCCACCGACTGGTACTTCCTCATCATGAGACTCCACCGATGGAATTGGCTCTATTTCAACTCCCTTCCGCTGTAATGGCGCGGCTAATGTGCATTTGTACACTCGGATGAACAGGCAAAGTTTGCAGCAACTATTTTCCAGCGCCGCTGTTGGCAGATATTTGCCAAGTCGCACAAAATTTCGAGTCTTATCTCTACTCAAGATGCTGCACAAGGAGAAAGTGCTTTTTTCCATCGGTCTCGGCTTCTATCCGTACCTTGCCAGTGCTTGGAAGCACTCGTGCGATCCAAACTGTATGCACACTTATGTGAATGGCACACTGTTGCTTTATTGTGCCACGAAATGCATGCATCCCAGCCGGCACCGAAGTGACCATGACACTAGGAACTTCTTTCATGGAACAGGATCGAACTGAGCGACAGGATCTGCTTTGGAAGCAGTACCGTTTAATGTGTGCTTGCACTAGGTGTGTCCTGGAAAACCGAGATGGACTGAACGGGAAGTATTTTTCTATTGGTTGCCAAAAGTGTGGGTAAGTGTCTCTTTTTTTCCTTGAATTAAATTTAATTTAAACAATAATTTAATTCTCCATCTCCGATTAGTGTCCGTCAGATGATAAAGCTCAAAACTGTCCCAACAAATGCACTTCGAAATCAAGCAAGCCTTGTAACTTCAAGAATCCTGTAACTGATAATCGTACTGTCAATGTTTCCGAAATCGAAACGCCCCCGGTCACCATCATCATCAGCAAAGACTTACGATGGGTCTATATGTGAACATTCTTCGAAATATAAATCCACCAAAGGGCTCTGGTCCCACAATTTATTGTATTTTGTATATCGAGAAATGCCTCCCGACGACAAGGCCCAGAACACTGTCAACAAAAGCACTTCGAAGGCAACCACGCCTTGTAATTTCAAGCAACCGTTGGTCGACTCTGTAACTGTTAAAGTCTCACAAGTCGATATTGAAACGCCTCGCTCGCCGTCATCATCAGTGATTCATCACCTCAAGGCACTACAACAAGTTCCCAATCTGACAACATATCAAGAAACATCAATAGCGCATCTTCATCCAAAAGTGTCCAAAAGAGCGGTGACAAGTCTACTTTAGTTGGACAAAAGACTAGTTCATCTTTCTTGACTAGTGCCTGTCGAAATGTCGAAGTTTCACAAGCAGAAACTCCACGCTCTCCATCGACGTCTACTCAAGGCACTTCCCTCTGTGTGAGTCCATCCACATCTGGGGCAACTGGTCTATCTGCCATATGTGCTAGTTCACTATCTGACAATATTTCTAGAAATATTATGTCGTCCAAGGACCAGGCCTCAAAGAGTTCATCTAACTCTGCTGGCAGCTGGACAGCAACAACCACAGCAACAGCCTCAAGGCCCACCCGCTCCTGTGGTTATTAACAATGTCACTAATAACAACATTCCAGCACCGGCGCACAAGCGACAAACCCTGTGGCCCACATGACTGGGGACTTAATCCAGTACATTGTCGACAGTTGGTCAAAGGAGGATGGGAAAGGAAATTGCCATTAGCGCTATTTGTGCCAATAAATGCTTCCCATTAGACCGTTGCGTGCATCATTATTTCACATACAAAATTCAAACAATATTAACACCCAATTATAAATCAACTCACCAATAACTTCGTGGATGGTAAATAAAAAACAATTTTTGTTTATTAAATTCAGTCAAACAAATCGACTTTCATTAGAATTCTCCGTTGTCTAATTAGTCTGGTTGCAATCTGGACATACATTTATGGTGTGGCTTTTACAATGAAGCGAAATGTTTAGTGAAGGTCGTTGAACGGCGTCGTTCAGTCAAACGGTTTGAATCAAACGATACATCGATTCGTTCATTCGCTGTTACGTCACTCGTGATGTAAACAAACAATGCAAGTGCACTGCACTGACATTACATCATTGAGTATAGCTGTGTAGTTGGAAGGGCAATTATGCTCGTGTTTTGTTGCGTTTCTGAGCTGATCTGATCGACTAATGATAATCAGAATTGATCTCATGTTATGTTGACCCCATAAAGCTAATCAATCTAGGGTGTGTGCCCTAATTCATTATCATCTCACATGGATCTGACTGGCAGCCGATTGATTAAATCGACGAGTTGCATCTGAACGGATGGGGCTGAAGCCAAATTCATCTCTGAGCGATCCATCTGTGTGCTAAATTAACTCAAATTCATAATAACCGACAATCCATAGCTTGAATCTCACATTTTATCAGACATTCACACTCAATTTGGGACGATTCATTTGTTGTTTTACTTTGGCATAAGCCAAACTGTTCCAAATGCTCAATTGGCGATGAGCACACTCTCCACTGCCTAACTAACTGCAATGTTTAAATAATTAAATTGAATCGTTTAAATCGCTTTTGTTGTCTTCCGTGTGCCTTGATCCTGTAACTATCATCCGTCCTAAGCACGATGGTCATCAGCATGCCCTATCCTGTGATTCCCACTTTCCACATCGAACCCACCGAAGAGCTGACTTACCGTGGTGAAGGAAATTCGAGTTTGGTGGTGGCACTGCAATCCAAACGCAAAGTGATTCGTCTGCTCAAGTCTGATTCAAAAAAGTTGACCAAAAACGACGATGTCGAAGTGCACTCCCTTCTGCTACAACATATCGACTTCAATCAGAACATACTGCCCAACACACTGCCGCGCATCTTCTTCACGCCGCCTCAATTGATTTGTCTCGATCCAGTCCAATTGGAACGAATCAGACATCTGATCAGTGACAAGCGACCGCCCTTTCGACTGGACAAGCACATATCCAACTGTGCCTATGCTCTACTGATGCCTGACTATTGTTGCATTCCAAAGTGCATTTCATCGGTGGCACTCACCAGTGGACACACACTGTCCATTGAAATCAAACCCAAACAAGGCTTCCTGCCATTGCTCGATCGTTTTGTGGCCGAACCAACACTTCGAATCAAGTCACAAATATGTCGTTTCGGTCTGTCCCAGTTCTACAAGCACCAAAAGGAGTCCATCAGTAGGATCAGTTCGTACTGTCCACTCGATCTCTTCTCTGGCTGTCGTGTCCGATCACTGCGTGCACTCTTCTGTCTGATCGATAATCCTCAAAACAATTTTCGTGTCTTCTCCGATGCTCAACTTATTTATAGCGATCAACACTATGGCAAGTCGGGCAGTGTTGAGCATCTGCAGGGAGTGTTGGGGCAATTTCTCTCTAAAAAGATCAACGGTTTCGGCCACAACGATGATGATGATGTGTTCACGAGCTTTTGTTCACTACTGTTGGACTCACTGTACGACGATAAAATGTCGGAAAAGATGGACGAAAAGATGGACAACGATTTGAGCATTGTAAGAGAACTTGAGAAGGCCAAGACACTAAAAGATTGCACCGAACCGAGATTCATTCGAACGTTCATGCAAATGTTCGACACCGCACCAACGTCAAGTGGACAAAAACATCAACAAGGTCTTACTAAGAAGAATATTGACGACACAAACAACAACAACATCAACGACGATAATATCAATAATAACAACGACAACCAGACCAATGGAAACATTGCCTCCCCCTTGTCTTGCCTCTATCACCGATCACCAAGCTGTTGCGATTCAATTGGGCCATGCCAATCCACTTTACCCAAAGGCTGTGTACTCGACTCAATTCTCCAATCACAGAAACTCGATCTATTGGACTCGCCAATGGCCGTACAGTTGTACGATAAACTTGTGTACCAGTATTGCGAGCTTAAACGATCACACTATGACTTGTCCGCTCATGATCACGATCCAGCCGTGATTGAGTGCTTTTCCAATGACAAATTTTGTGATTTTATCGATGCGTTTGTGAGCCAAAATGTGGATGATTTGGAGAAGTTGTGGCGATTTTTGATTTCACTCACTGTCAAGGATTGCTCCATTATGGTGGCAATTCAACGAGCCAATCCAACCAACAGTGTCACCAAAAGTGTGGACATCTTGCAACAGGGCAGCTCAATGTGCACTTTGGTGGTGGACAGACAGAGTGGACTGCACTATGTTGTGTCCATTGCCATCACCGATCTCGACTTTAAGCAGCCATACAAAATTGAACGCTCACTGCACAATGACCGACGAATGGTCAGCGCCTTCTGGAAGGCACTCCGCAGCAAACCGTCCTCCTTTCCCACCGAACTGGTCAACTCGAGTCGGCACATCGACAATCGATTTGACATTCTCTGATCATAATGCAGTATTTTACTTACGCTATTTGTCTATAACAATTTAAATCTAATTGAGCTTTGACCAATTGTGGTATGCATATCAAAAGACATTTGCACTTATATAATTTCACAAATGTTATTACAATATATTGACAATCAAGAATTCAAAATTCCCTTTTTAAGAATTTACGATTTATTTCAATAAAATTACTTTTATTTTAAATTGTGTAGGTTTCAGTCAACGAGTTTAATAATATTAATAAATTATTGTTGGTAAATTAAACTAAACAATTCTTAAAATTTGCTTTTATTACAAAATATTTTATTCTTTTCTGATTGTTTCATAAAAAGGTTTAAGTAAATAAATTTTGAAACAATTTCATTTAAATGATACATTAATTTATTTTATATTAATCTTTTAATTTCTCTTTTTAATATTATATTTCCTTTTAGTGAATTAATTGAAATTAGCGTTTATAATGGAAAGTTTTTAATTTCATTGTTCCTGATCGAGTGTTGCTTGTACACGCGTTCTTAATAATAATAATTTGAATTATCAACAGTCATTATAATGCGATAACACTTGTTTTGGTGTATCATTGAGTCACTATTCCACTTTACTCTTTAAAAAGTTAGTCATTGAAATTCTCGGTATGAGTTTGTTAATTGACTTGTTGAATGTACATTCTACAGAAAGTGACAAACATGAATCATTGCCCAAGTGCTGCAACTCTTTGATCAGCTTTGCTATATAAAAAGGTCTCTTCTTTTTACTTCTTATGTAGTTTTAATAACTTTTTTTAATTGATTGCAAAATTACAAATCGTTACAATGAGCAACAACGTACTTGAACGAAGCTGGGACAACATTGTCAATTCAACAATCGGTTGCAATGTGACATACATCGCCAATGCCTATCTTCGTCCAATTGGTATCTACTTTCATCAGGAACAAGTCAATCTAGACGCAATTGTGGTAAGCTCAAATGTCACTCTCGAGCTTGACTGCGGTCATCGTCGAGTGGAATTTGATCGACTTTCCACTGGAAATCATCTCAAGCAACTTCGTAACACTGCACACGAATATTTGACCATCTACACGTTGGATAGTGAGGGTCACAAGATGCGAATTTGTGGCAATAAACAGATTGATGCGAATCGTTCTTTTATTGTCACTCAGGAGGGAGATCTGGTGCCACAGAAGTATGGTGGCAATCTTTGGGTCGATGAGGATGGCAACAATCATAAACAGTGACTTTTAGCATTTGTTGTTTGATTCTTTCAGTTTACAGAATTACTTCTAAAGCTTAATTTGTAATAAAACTATTGTTTACAAATGTTTAATGACTTTTTGACTTAATCGAATCACTCAATAGATCAGCTCGCAATTTTTATTATTATACCTACCTAATTTAAAAATCCAAAGATTTTTCGTCAGAATATTTCTAATTAAATTTAATCACCTATTTTATTTTTATTTTAAATAAATTCTAATTGTAACTTGTCTCATCTTGAATATTTAAAGGTTTTACTGCTTCTGTTTTGGGCTTCCAACAACTTTTAGTGACTCCACAAAAATATATCACTTTTGATTACTTTCTGGAAAACTGTAACATTGGAAACTGATTCTATACTGAATTGACTAATATTTCTTTATCATAGATTTTAACTTGTTAAAAGTTAAAAGGTTAAATAAATAATTTGCTTTTTAAATTAGCAAAGATTCATAATTCAACGTAAGAGAGCACTTACTTACGTATACAGTCATTAATTATTCTAGACATTTCGATTAGAATTTTTTGAATGGTTTATTAAATTTTAATTGATTAATTGACTTAAATTATATTTTATCTTTCCAATTGTTTTTATTCTCAAATAACTTTAAATCAACATTTGTTAAATAAAACAATAAGTGCATTTGATTGTCATTAAACCCGCATTATAATTGTACTTCGAAAATATTATTAGTGCATAGACAATTCAGGCATTTAAAGGTAACTAAACTTTTATTATTATTTCTAAATTTAAATTACTTTCATTCAAGTTAATTTAGCATTTCATCTTTATAACATTAAAATTTATCCAATAAATAAATTCCACTTGAATGTAAATGACAATTTTGTTGATCCAAAATTATATTAATGAACATCAAGTTTTCTTTAGTGTTTCCAATAAATTATATAACAATTAGTCAATAACAATTTATCAAAAAGTTTTCGATGAGGAGAATAATAAAGGTCACTTCCATTTAAATCATTTGATTACACTAGAATGTGTCAAATCAATCAGTCAATTACAGCCAAACACTCAATGCAATCATATTTGAGCAAATATTTCTTTAACCTTACGAACGTAATAAAGCGATTCGAAATGTGTAAATTTGTGTGTGCACCTTATTGCATCTCTCCTCTCTCAGTCAAATACTCTCGAGTCACTATTATTATTATTACTATCACCCCTCAGCAATTGGCTTGATAACTTGGCGTGATTAGAACAATCCTCATTCCTTTGTCGCAAAGTGTCCTCAACGCGCTCACGACTTAACGCCAATAACGGATGAGCTTAAGTGAGAGTTGATCAAGGTATGCAATCAATCTCAGTAGTCTAGGATACTTTCAATGTGATGTCCACCAGTGTGATGACATAGTAGTGTGATTGAGTCTATTGATTGATGCGATGTGCAACACACAAATTGAGTGATCGATTGCATCGGCGAGCTCATCTCGAAACTATTTCTGTGTCTTTGTGTGCGCGATTAATTATTTTTATTTTATATTATGATGTTTTGTTGTTATTATTATTATTTTAAAATTTGAATTGAACATCTAAACATGTCCGAACACATTCAATTACGACGAGTACCAAATCAACAGCAACAAGTGAACATTGACGATGAGCCACTTGCCTCGGTCTCTGGTGCCTCAGTGCACGAGCACTCTCCCTTCAATCTATGGGAGAAAGTGGCCTACAGTTCGGTGACACATTTTCTCCTTCTCCTTGCACTGTGTGGCTTTATTGGCATTGGTCTACCGATTATTTGGACACAGGTTTTCAAGGCTAAAAATGATCTTACTATCGAGTCCGACCTGCGTTATGAGTGCTATCCATTGAGGTTTGTTGAGGTATTTTTTGATTTATTTTTAATTTATTATACTTTCTCGACCTTTTAGAGAAGCCCAAGAGGTGTCGAACGCTAGTTGTCTGTCATGGAAGGGCACCTGTACGTGGGATAATTTCACCACCGGCAAAGAGATTGCATGCTACTATGAACAGGAGACTGAAAATGATATTCGCAATGATCTGTACGGATCGAATTATTTTGGCAAATTACCGAGATATTCTGTGATTCTCAAGGATGGACACGAGCATGAACAGCAGAAGCACAATGAGACACTTGAAACGTACAATGTCACCGATCCGTTGGTGCATGTGCTCAGGATGGAGACACCTCCGCCCTTTTTGGATGTAGGCAATTATGATCTAAACAAAAATCCTGTGATTCATAGTCATTTGAGTGTACAAGAGCGATATTACAGTGCGAATCATATGAGTGTACTTATTAAGCCGTTCAAAGAAGGTAATGATTTTTCTTTATTTGTTTGATTAATTTTTAAAATATATTTTATTTTTTATTTTTTTATTTCTTTAGCCGATGATCTCTGGTCTCGTCACTTTGACTTCATCTATCCCAAACTGGAGACCAATCAAACTCTAATAAATGGCTTTAATGGAGCAATTCAGGTGACGCCATCTAGTGCCTCCATTCGAAAGGACATTTTCCAGCTGCAAGTATTACGCAAATCAACCAAAGCACCACTGTTCAACATGGGCATGCACACTCCATTTGTGTACGCACAGGGCTACATTGAGATTAGCACAATGCTGGTCAATGATATTGTGTACGGACTGGGTCAGTCCAATTTGCCTACATTCAGACACAATTTCAGTACTCCAAAGGTAATTCGATAATAGGGATAATAAGGTAATAACACTAATAATTATAATTTTGTTGTTAAACAGACTTGGACACTGCTGAATCAATACACGAAAAATTTGACTGAAAATACAACTTCAATGTTTGGTAGTCAACCGTTTTACATGGGAATTGATGATCCAACTAAGGGCGATGCCTACGGAGTGTTGCTGTTGAATTCACATCCTATTACTGTGACTACTAATGCAAAGCCAAGTTTGACTTTCAAGACATTTGGTGGTCATCTCGAGTTGGTAATTGCAATTCTAACATCTTAAATCTTACTAATACTATTTACTTCTTTTAGCACTTTTTCTTAGGCCCTCGACCCGCAGACGTAGTCCGTCAACTGCAAGAGTTCATCAACTTTCCAGCCATGCCACCGTACTGGGCCTTAGGTTTCCATGCGTGCATCAGCGCCTGTCACATAACCTCGCCCAGTACAATGAAAGTGCTGAATGGGATAGATGTTAACATTCCGGTTGAGTCCGACTGTGGCACAGCAATTCGTCGTGTCTCACGGGACATTTTCCAGGAACTCAAACAGGAACTCATTTCCAACGGTGGACGAAAGTACATTTCGGTTGAGGCGCCTCATCGTTTCCACAATGCGGACAAGCAACCTGGACTGGACTGGACTGAGCACTCACTGCGAACATCGTCACTGAGAGCGACACTGTCGCCCTACACCGGTCAACATCACCAGTGTGACTCTCAGAATATCCTCCGTGAAGAGTCTGGTTACTATCCTGACTTTTTCAGTGCACAAACATACGCAAAATATAAAGATGACACAAATCTACATAAATTTGCACATGGATACTTTCTCGATTTCAATACACCACTCAATCTGGCCAACGACAATGGCACACTGGTTTGTCCGATTATGTTGAAGGACAAAAAATGGAATGCTTACAATTTTGGTAAAATGAACGAACTGAATCCGTGTTTAGATGTACAGTTTTCGAAGGATGGATTCTATGAGCGGATGTCAGCGAATGAGACCAAGTCATGGTACATGGGACCGTACATGGCACTGCACAATATGTATGGATTCAAACAGGCAGAAGCGGTATGTGAAATTGTGTTTAGTGAATTCATAATTGATTTCTCTTAATAGATCTACAAAATATCACTTGAAACCCAGCCCAAACTTCGGCCAATGGTCATGTCTCTCGCAACCTTCATCGGCTCAGGTCGTTACGGAGGTCACATTGGTGCGCCACTCAACTCCAACTGGACTGCCCTACGACTTTCACTGAAACAGACTTTGGATTTCAGTATTTTCGGCATTCCCCTCTCGGGCTACCCAGCGGGCGGTTACCGTGGTGAGGATCCCAAGGATGAACTATTGCGTCGATGGTTTCAGCTCGCCTCCGTACAGCCATTCATGATTGCGTACAGTGACTTCAATGTCAATTCACGCGTTATGATCGCGTCCGCTCGAGAGGCCATTCGAAGTAACATTCAAACCCGCTACAAGTTGTTGCCCTACTTTTATACACTTTTCCATGAGGCGAGCACCACTGGTTCACTGGTTGTGCAGCCACTGTTTATGGAATTTTATAGTGATGAAAAAGTGTACAAAATTAATGATCAATTCATGATTGGTCCGTCGCTTTTGGCTTCGCCTGCACTCATTGAGGGAGACACAGTGGTTAAGGCTTACTTTCCTAAAGGAAGATGGTATGTGAATGTAAAAAATGATGATGATCTTACTTAATGATGTTTTTTTATTGTACAGGTACGAATACTACTCGGGTCATTTAACATCGAAAAAAGATGGCGGCTTCCAGGAGATATCTGCAGTGGAGCAGAACATCAATTTGCACATTCGAGGTGGTTACGTGGTGCCCATTCAATACAAAACTGAAAAAACAATTCGAGATACTCGTAAGAACTCGGGCTTCCAAATTATTGCCGCACTAAACGAGGATCAACAAGCGGAAGGTTCACTCTACATTGACGATGGCGTTTCATACAAAGTGGCCGAGAGTCTACAAGTGGATTTCAAATTCAACTACACCTTCATTGACATCACAGTCAGCACAATTGGGGAAGATCGCTTTTGTAGACTTCAACATCCACCGCATGCCAACGCCGATTCGGTCAACACTAAAATTGAAAGTATCAAAATATATGGAATCATTGAGAAGCCAGAAAAATCGATTGTTTCAATTTATACTGATGAGCAGCACAAGAACAAGGTCCAAGAAATCCAGGAGCCAAAGGTCAAGTTTCAGAACAATTATGGTGTGTTGACCATTGATGCGGGTATTGATCTTTGTGCGTCCAATTACTATCACCTCAGCTGGACATATGTTCAGTACTAATTATTATTTAATTTAATATTTATATGTTGTTGTTTTTTTTATTAAATTGTATTTCTATTGTTAATCAAATATAAATATTTCATGTTTTACAAATTCAAATATTTAGTTGAAATTACCAAAACATATCAAACGGTTCTTCATAATCCTGTTCCATAAACTAAAACTACCATAATGTCTTGTGACGCATTTTAAAAAAAACAATTTGTACAGATAAAATCCTTAATTCCTTTAATCCAGCAATAACTCTTTCATATATTACTTATAATATTATTAAGATCATCAAGATTTATTACATCTGTAGTCATAATTTTTTGTGTATCTAAATAATGTTTTTTAGCAAGACATAAATTATGTCACATAATACACTTAATTTTAATTTAGTGACTGAAAGGCGATTAAAGCAAATATGACGTCAATCGTCAAGTGTATAAATATCATTTCCCTTTTATTTCATTTTTGCTTGATCTGCATTTTTTTCGAAACAAGAACAAGAACATGAAGAACATGATCTTGAAAATAATTTTTCTCATTTTCCGTATTTTTGGTAAATGATTTAATTTTATAAGATTAATTAATTTTATTAATATTTAATTTTTCGATATTTCTCTAGTTATCAACGATTGCATTGGTGTGAATTCAAAGGATGTTGTCAATTACGACATTAGTGGTGACACTTATTGTGATGGAACAGGATGGTTGGCATACAAAGACGAAAAGTGCTTCAAACTGATTGAAATGTTTGCCATTCGTAATGAGGCCAACGAATTGTGCGCCCAAGAATGGCTTCAATCGGTCGACTCGTCTACGCCTCAATTGGTGACGATTAAATCGTCTGCCGAACAGGACTATTTGACAGAATTTCTTTTCGACAAATCCGCAGTTGAGGTAAATGTTTGGATTGGCGCAAAGAGACAGAGTGAAAATCAAAACAAGTTTGTGTGGGATGATGGTGCTAGCATTAATTTCGCAAATTGGGCTGAGAGCAATCCAACCGAAAATGTGGATAGAGCTTGTGTGGTGATGCAATCAATACTGATGAAAACGTATGCTAATGCATCGGAACAAAATGCACGGACAATCAATGGAAAATGGCGAGATGTGACCTGCAAGTCGGCAAATTATGTTTTATGCCAAAAGTTACAGAGATGGTCATTCAGCAAGTTGCAGCGAACGCTTTTGGATCAAAGAATTGAATTTGATAAAACTCAAAATAGACTGAGCAATACCGAAATTAAGCTTATTGACACAGAAACCAAGTTGAGTAACACTCAACATGAATTATCACTTGTTCAGAAGAATCCAGGTATTTTTCTAAAAATTATTTGAATAAATAACTTTTTGCACTTCCTAGTTCCAATTGGATTTATTTATGTTCAACTGCCAACCCAACCCGACCCGAGCACACTTTGGTCTACGCTCGAATGGAAAGATGTCACTTCTGAGTATGCAGGACTGTTCTTTCGGGCTGAGGGAGGTGGTGCTGCTCAATTTGGAACTGAACAGCAGGAGAATGCGCCCAGAGTGACTGAAGTGCAGCATAGATATTATACGAGTCAGCAAAACTGGCAAAATACAATACTTTCTCCCGGTGGCTGGAGTTCTTTACCAGGGGTTTTTTCAGGCACATATGTCGGAGTGAGTGGCCATTCGCATATATTTCACCAATCGGGTGGGGAAGTGCGACCGCGAAATAAGGCAATGCGAATTTGGAAAAGAATTAATTGATAAATAAATTTTCAAAGTTATCAAACCACAGTTGCAACTCGTAAAGTTTAAGTTTAAGTTAACAAAAAGTTCAATCCAATTTGACCACCACCGTTTCACCTGTCGGCCAAGTTGTAGCTTACTTGACAAGCATTGCTAGACAATTGAATATCGATCAATTAACCTAATTAGCCTGATAAACAGCTATGGCCAACAGAATTACCCAGCAATTGCCATTTTTCTATTTTGCCATTTTGCTACTGGTTCTGCTATTTCAAAGGTACGCGAATTGATTCTTAGGAAAGTCGATTTTGACATTAGGGCCAAATTGTGAAACCATGCCCCGATAATCACAATTTCTGTCCGAATTCCACGAGCATCTTTGAGCTGATTTTGTCAGGCCGAAAATACAGTCATGTGTAATAGTTCCAAAACTATTGCCAAAGCGCACACGCACACGCACCCAACAGTTCTTGGCATGTAAATCAAGTTTATTAATAATAAAGAGATAAAGCATCGATGACAATGACAATTCACTCGTATTCAATCTTGTGTCTGACCAATTTGGGGAAGCGGTCCAAATAGAGCGTTTCAATTCCGCGTATGAACACATCAGCGTCCACAGACAAATTCGGGCCAATTTTTAAAGTCAAATCTGACAAATTGGGGAACATTGCAGAGAGAACACGGGTGAAGCTGTTGGTGTTCACCAACTTTGGACCATCGTAAAGGAGAAAGTCAACAGCCAAAACAGTTGACAGTGAAGTGAGTCGGCGTTGAGTGGCTTCTTCGTCCAACCGGGCGATGTCCAATTCGAGGTGCCTAAGCTTGAGCACACTCAGGTGGGTCAGTGCGCAAAGATCGCTTAACACGGGCAGGGTCATTTCAAAATGACGGCAACTCTTTAAAAGTAGTTTTAGTTAGTAAAACAAAACAAAACAAAACATATATTCACTTACAGAAGCCGAAAAGTTTAAGGAGTTGAGTGCTGGGGCATGTCCAGCGAGAAAGTGCACAATCTGGCCAAAGTATTCCTCCTCATGGATGACCATCTGCAGATGGGTGAGACTAGCCAACCAGTGAGGATTGACGGTGTGCCACTGGAGAACCAATTTAAAATTGAATGGTTCGCCTTTACCGAGGAAGACACGACCACAACGTGGTCCAAGATGGCCAACAAATTGATACACCTCATCATCAGTCAAAATGTGCGAGTAGGCTTCGAGTGCAAGTAGCTCCAATCGAGACAGAGTTTGAGACAGATTGGGCAGGACACGTAAAAGGTAATAGTGAAGGTGGAGTTGCTTGAGTGAACTCAACGAATTAATGTGAGCCGCAATGGTGAAGACTTGAGAAACGTCTGTGAGCAGAAAAATCAATATATCAAATAGAGTGATTAATCATTAATGAATATTACCGATATTACCAGCACAATCGAGGGCCAGTTCCTCAGTATTGGGGAATAGTTTCAAGATTGTGCCCAAAAAGTCAATACTTTTCGGGTAGACAATCAGCGGATTCGAAAAGGCCAACTCATGCTTGTAACCACGGAAACAGTTCACAAAC
Source organism: Rhizoglyphus robini (assembly GCA_023373905.1). Classification (NCBI taxonomy): domain Eukaryota; kingdom Metazoa; phylum Arthropoda; class Arachnida; order Sarcoptiformes; family Acaridae; genus Rhizoglyphus; species Rhizoglyphus robini. Next base: position 2,475,922 of record JAKIJQ010000020.1, read on the forward strand.
AAGCATTTCTTCTGTTGGCAATAATCAACCACCAGTGAATTCCACCATCCCGACACCAGACGCAGTTGAATCAACTTGTTTGCATCAGTGTCCAGTGCCAATTTGGTCAAAATGAGTTGCATAATTTCGCTGGGCATTAGGTTGATCGGTCCCGCGCCATCAGTACTGCTACTAGTGCTGGGTGACATCTCGAGTTGAGGATTTAAAGATGAGACGACGAATGAACTGACGACTGACGAGTCAGTGGCATTGGTAGCAGTAGCAGGGCAGGAGTCCATTTGGATCGAGAGATTCGAGGGTTGCGAGAAGAAAAAGGCTAAAATGGGCGCAACACAAAAAGAAACGAGACTAAAGCAAAATAAACAGAACAGTAATGCCGCTGCAGTAGTGACTCAACACAAAACAACACACCACACAGTACAGCAACAGCCATTTCACTTCGTTCGATGTTCGATTTTGCTGTGGTCAAACGGACAAAGTTAAGTAAAGTAAAGTAAAAAGTAAACCGAACCGCATGGGTAGTAGAGTGACACCATCTTATAATGGACCGAGTTTTAAGATAACTATCATTCCAAAGATAACATGTAAACTTTATTTCGTTGCTTCGCAATAATCTCTTGGGTAAATAGTTATGAGCTACACAACATATGTCGATTTATTTACATTCTTAATTTTACTGTTTTGCTGGCTAAGTTTTATTTTGCAACCCAAACTTGAGAAGCTAATATGGACCAAAGGAATACCAATTACCAGCTTCCATTAAGTTTGCAAATAATATCATCTGTTTTATTTATACTTGGTGTGTAAAATGGTTTATAAAATGAATAAATTATTTTGTACTTTGTATTTTAGTTTTATCGGTTGTCATTAAATACAATTCAGTGTTTGAGGCTTGTGATGGCCCAGACTGGATTGCTTTCAATGATGAAAAATGCTTCAAACTTATCGCGAAGCGGGTCACAAACGAAGAGGCTCAACAAATTTGTACTTCAAATCGAAATTGGCTACAATTTGACTCAAAAGTGCCTCAGCTGGTTTCGATCAAATCTGCAGTCGAACAAGACTTTTTAACCAAGTTAGTTTCACAAGATAACTCACAAAGTGAAGCCAACTTTTGGATTGGAGCAAAACAAAGTCAAAACTCGGACCAATTTGTGTGGAACGATGGTTCAGCAATTGATTTCACCAATTGGGTCAACGAAAGTCCGAAAGAAGAAAATAAGAAAGATAAGAAAAACTGTGTTGAAATGCAGAAGAGTGGAGAGTGGAGAGATGTGTCGTGTGAACAGACAAATTATGTCATTTGTGAAAAACTACAGAAATGGTCATTCGGTAAGTTACAACAAACACTTTTGGAGCAGAGACTTGAAATGGCTCAAACGAAAGAAAAATTGGCCATTTCGGAAATCAAACTAAGCAATACCGAAATTAAGTTAAGTAAAACTCAAAATGAATTAACAAATATTCAAAATAATCCTGGTAAAATCACTTGATAAATTGATGATTAATAAATTAAAGCAATTTTTTGCATTTCCTAGTTCCAATTGGATTTATTTATGTTCAACTGCCAACCCAACCCGAACCGAACACACTTTGGTCTACACTCGAATGGAAAGATGTCACTTCTGAGTATGCAGGACTGTTTTTTAGGGCTGAAGGAGGTGGTGCTGCTCAATTTGGAACAGAACAGCAAGAGAATTCACCCAGAGTGACACAAGTAGATCTTAAAGGTTATACTGAAGACCAAGGATCAGATGGGCGGAGTACAAAACTTGTTCCCGGTGGCTCGAGTTCTTCGCTAGGTGTAATTTCGGGTTCTTTTGACGGAAATTTTGGATATGCACACATATTTCACCAATCGGGAGGAGAAGTACGACCTCGAAATATGGCAATGCGAATTTGGAAAAGAATTAATTGATAAATGTATTAATAAATATCTAATAATTTTAATTTCTGAATAATTTTGTGGAATCGATTCAACATCGCGATCGCTCAACAACAATCAACAATTTCATTTTACGAATGTTTGTCCATTGTATCGAAAATCCATTCACTCAAATGAGAAGTTTGTGCAAAGACAGACTTTCTGCAAGGCTGTTGAGCAGTGCCAATGATGAAACTCGACACACCATACTGGTACCATCGATTGTCATTTCTACAAAGCAATGGTCCACCACTGTCGCCACTGCACGTGCCAACATCCAAAGTGCCCCAACACAATTGGCGATCTGTTGCCGCCCGATCGTTTACAGTCGGACTGTTTCCAGATTTTTGAACTTGCTTTTTGGAGGTTGATTGGCTCTTTTGTGTTTTCTGTTCATTATGAACAGTTCATATAATTAGTCGAATTATTACTGTTTTTTTCTTGTATAGTGTAACTCACCTTTATCTGTCCTTCCCCAACCGAGAGCAATGCACTCCTTGCCAGCCATATGATCAATGTCAAACGGTTGGTCAGGCAAGCAAATGGTGCCCAGCTGATCAAACACAGATTCATTCAATTTCAAACTCTCGTCCAACATGAGCAGTGCCACATCGCCATCCTTCGACCACCGACCATATCCCGGATAGACATAAATTGATGAAATACCCCGAAAAACATTTGTAACCTCAACTGGGCGCAAAAAGTTTTTGCCACCAACGAAAGTGAAATCCTCCGTGTCGAGCACCATGTCCGTGCCAGGGAACAGTACACAGTGGGCAGCAGTGAGAATCCACTATTTGTCGAGTATGGTAGCACCACAGTAGTACTCGGGCTCAATATGATTCAGAATGCCCATCCAGGGAAATTCACCATACTTTGAATCCTCGCCATTTCGGATGCCGAGCAAATTGGCTAGTCCTTTGGGTCCTTTGGTACCACAGTCGGGATCGTTGGTAATTTTTGAGTAACCCAACGTACAACACAAGAATAATCAAATAATTTAGGAAAATGTTCATTTTGAAAGTTCTGGTTTATTAATTTTATTTGAAAATCATTTAAAATATACAAATTGTTCAATATACCTTTTTGTGTAATGTCAAATACATATTTAACTGACTGCTCATTTTTAAAGCTAATTTAGATAATCATTTTTGATTGTCAATTGGCTGGAGCACTAATCGAACCAAGTCGATAAAAAGTTCGAGTCAAGGGTACGATTCAACCGAATCACCAAATGAATGACGAACTATGATGTAATTATCTTTATGTTTTCTAGAATTTTGACCTTTTATAAATTTGTTTTCATTTTAGGGTTTGTTCGAGTTTTATTTTTATTTTCTAATATTGTGATAAGTCCTTCTTTCCTATTCTCTTCTTCCTCTCCTTATGGAAGTACTCGAAGCCCGTGGCTATTCCAACTTTGTGCGCATCGACTCGGGCGGTCAGGCGAACGTGTACAAGACGAACAAGGGCAGCCGTACACTGGCGATCAAGGTGGTGCCCGTCGAGCCAGAAAATCAGCTCAAACTGGACGAGGAGCTGCGTCGTGAGCTGTCCATCGTCAAGTCTGTCCACTATGTGAGCTGCATTCGAGTGGAGGAACTGTTCCGCACCAAGTCACGGGTCTACATTGTGATGGACTTTATGCCCAATGGCACCATTGGCGCAGTTGTCCGCAAGATTGGCCCTCTCTGTGAGTGGAACTGTGTTTGTTGGTTTCCTGCGATTGCATACGCGATCAAGTATCTGCATGAGAACAAGGTTGCCCATCGGTGAGTGCTTGGTCAGCTGTTTTGATTTGAATCTAATCGTCTGACCTTCCAGTGACATCAAACTCGACAATATTCTCCTGGACGCCAACTTCAACCCAATTGTGTCTGACTTTGGTTTCGCTCGGCTGGTGCCCGTGAGCTCGTCCACCGGCACGGGTGCCATCATGTCCTCGACTTACTGTGGCACCGCATCGTACAATCCACCCGAAATACTCAAACAACGTCCGTACGAGCCCTTCCCAGGCGATATCTGGTGTCTGGGTGTGGCACTGTTCGTGATGGCCAACAGTCTCTATCCGTTCGATCGTCGTGAAGGTGTGGAGCAGATGTATGCGAAGCAAATGAGTCGCGACTATCGTCTACAGGCACAAATTGAGGCCAAGGTCACTGCCCCACTGAAGGATCTCATTCGACAACTGTTGGAACCAGTGCCCGAAGAGCGTCCTCTCATTGGCACCGTTTGTCAGCACGAATGGTTCCCCGCTGTTCTCAAGGAAGCTCACTGCTTGTCTGGTAATCGTTAAGATGTCTAAATGTCGACAAAAGGCCACCAAGAAAGCACATTCATCTCCAATTATGACTCACTACTAAGGATGTTGATTATACAATAAAACAATGTTCTCAGTGTTACAAATTGTATGTGTAAATCATTAAAGTCGGACCAATAGTATTGCCATACAAATTTCCCCATTCAAATTATCACTAATTCGCTTTGCTCGTGCGCTTCGACAAATAATAGTAATACAAATAGTTAGAGCAATATATTTTAATGAAGAGCCATTGAGTGTGTTGTGTCCATTAAGACGTAAAGTGACGTGTCTTTCTCTAGATTGATCTTCTCTTCTTTTTAGATGGTGCTTTTTTGTTGTTTTTGAGACGAGCAGGGTTGTCCCGAGGTGGTTGTGGAGGTGCTCGGTTGCCTTTGAAACGAACTGGAATCTGAGGTGCTCTGTTGTCTCTGTCATGAACCACTTCCTTACCGGGAGGCGCATTGTACACTTTGAAACGAACCACAGGAGGAGGAGGTATATCTTTTGGGGTGTTCTTCTGATCGCCGTTTCCCTTCCACTTCTTTTTAATCCATCTGATTGGTCTTGCCGGATTGACTGTACTCGCAATGCGCTTAATGCCCTCCTTTGCGGCCACAAATTTATTCTTGGCTCCTTTAAAGAACTGCTTTATTCGGCCAGTCTTTTTGGGCTCTTCTTGAATTTGCTTTTTGGCTTCCTCCAGTTCTTTGTTGTTTCGTTTATCCTTATTTTGCATCGCCATCCTTTCCAAGTAAGCATTAAACTTGTCATCTGCCTTTTGATCGAGGCGATATTGTTGCAGATTGGCTCTGCCTGCTGCTTGTTGTGCATTTTGGCCTGGTGGCACTTGAGTTCGAGTCGGTGAATAGGGTGAATAAGTGGCAGTTGGTCGTGCACCTAGAATCGGCGCAGAGTTACGTCTTAAATTTTTATTTTGCTCTTTTCGGTAATGTTCTTCTGGTTTGGTAGGTGAATACGGCGAATAAGGTGAATTGGTAGCAGGTGGAGTTGGTCTTGCGCCTAGATTCGGTTCAGAGTTAAACCTGCGGCAATTTTCTTTGTTCTCTTTTCGGTAACGTTCTTCAGGTTTTGCAGGTGAATAATAAGGTGGAGTACGAGTTGAAGTATGTCTTGGAGATGGAGTAGGTTCGTCAGATTCGGAAGAAGGTGATTTCTCGAAAGGTGACGATATTTCTGGAGGTAGAGGCTTTACACGTGGAGGAGGTTTGTAGTAGTTTCGCTGAAACGGCACTAATCTCCATTTGCGAATAGGCTTTCCTTGCTTAAGTGCTTTCAGTTGAGCAGCGATCTTTGCCTTCACCTCTTCTGTAGATGATTCCACATTTGACGACAGCGCGGACGCATTCGAGCCTATCGCTGATGAAGTCGTGCCAATCGACGATGCATTCGAACCTATCGATGGCTTGTTGTTCTTGTGATATCTACTAGACCGAATCAAATGTTAATGTTATCTTTCAAATGAAAATGAACTTGTAACTTACTTTGGAGGCGTGTCAGTGTCGTCCTCTTCCTCGTCTTCTTCTACATCTTCAGCATCGTTGAGCCTTGAACTCGCCTTATAGATATTGGATGTGCGCTTTTGGGGTCCATAATAATCACCATAAGGGTTGTTGTAGTTGTGGTCGTATTGAGGTCTTTGTTGTAGTTGAGAAGGAACGAACTGCAGAATGTCTGCTTGAACGTGTCGATTCCACATGGAATGGATTCGGGGCCACAGGAGACAACAGCCACAGCAGCAGATCGCAAGCAAGAGGATCACGATGATCAGTAGCAATACTTCGCCGAACGTCATTGTAGTGACTTGCAGAGAGTGAGCTTTTGGAATGAAAGTTGTGAAAGATGAGTGACTTGATAATATGATCTAAATGATAACAATGTGCAACAAGTGTCAATTCTAAATGATGAACATGTTGCGACAATTCGCAAGCGTTTGTGTGACATCATCATCTGTCAATATTCGAACGCGTTCTCACTCCTTCTCGTTCGTTCTCTGATTTGTCATATTACTTTGCTGTGGTTCACTTTGTTTGGCTTCATTTCTATTTGTCGTACCATTCACTGTCTTACTTTACGTTACTCACACGTTCTCGTTTCTCTCGTTATCTTTTCTCCTGTTCAATGTCTTCCCTCAAGAGTTCTTCTTCGTCTGCCTCGGACAACCAGCAGCAGAGTCTGTCCGCCACTTCGGCCCCAGACTGTGAGGATGTCGACAGTATCGATTACCAAAGTGGTCAAAGTATGCTCGATGATGATGATGGCGAGCTCAAGTCTATCGTGATTTCGGAAGGTTCAGAAGATGAAGACACCAACGAATCGACCGATCTGGAAGCCGAAGAAGACCACACCGATGGCCTGGGTCTACTGGACGATGTGCTCGCCCGCACCGAGTCGAACTATGACTCACTGGTCAGTGAGACCACCACTATGAGTGACTTTGCGGACGAGGCCGATCTCGAGGAGGAGTTCGATTTTGAGATTGAACAATTTGATGACGATAACGATCTCACTTCTACCTATCACTCCTCCACCGACTATTCGTCTGCACTGGAGGACTATGATGATGATGATGACCTGAGCACTTCCACTTTGCAGGAAGTGTCCTCACTCGATTCGAATTTTGGTATCTACAAGTATGACAAGAAACGAGATCTGCCAACCAATTTTGTTGACTTTCCCGTGTCCGATGATGGTCACGTGATCACCGAAGATGAAGAGGAACAGGAAGAAGAAGGCTTTCATGTCACTGCTTCCACTGAAGACGAACAAAATAAAAAGAAGAAGGCTCAAGAGGACGAGAATTCCAAGATTTCGAGTGTTGAGGGTGATGTAAATAAAGAGTGCGATTTATAAACAGAATATTGATTATATGATCTTTTCGTCTAGATCCACGGTTTCATGTCGAAACCTCAACCGATCACCGAATCTGGAACTAAAGACGTGCCCGAAGGTGTGACCACCTTGAAGCAGGCAGTGCTCGACGCGCTCAAAAGTGTCGAGATTGACTTTGATACCGATTTGGGCATTATCGAGGCTGGGCAGCAACAGTCACAGTTGACGAAGCCATTCCAAAAGGTCATTCCTGAACGCCCTAAAAGTGATATCGAGAAGATGCTCCGACGTGATTTTGGCTCCACTCCACAAAAAGATCAACTTGCCGGTCAAGCTGTGGACATGTCTCAGTTTGTTGTTGGCGATCAATTCGACAATGCCGATCATCTGTTGTATGGTTGGCGTGGCACTGATGGTCGTCCTTTGGTAAATCGTGTGCAGCCACGTACCAAGCCAAGTGAGCACACTCTGTGCAATGGTTCATTCACTGCTGGTGAGCCCTCGGGCTACTGAACCGAATCCGAATCGCTCAACAGATTCAAAAGAATTCATTCAATTTAATATTCAATTTATATTATTATTATTGCTATCGCTATTCAATGTGCACAATTTTTGTGCTAATTATTAGTAAAATTATTAAATTAATAAATGTTTGATAATCCTGTTTAATTGAGATAAATAATTTATTATCAATCGATAAACCTGTGACGAGCAAAATAAATTTGATTTGCTCTTTGTCCTTTGATCTTCAGATGCCGTTGCAAACGACAAATGTTAAAGTGGCAAAGTCGCGCCTGAACGAATCATAAATTGACAAAATGGCAAAAGCGAACAAGAATTGCTGAAAGGTGACTACAGAAAAGAACACTAATTAAGGATACAAATAAAATTAATTTGTTTGTTAATTAATAAATTATTGATAAATCAAATAAATATTCAAATTGATTTTTATTATTGATTCACGGAGAATATTATTGTAATAAAATTAATATACAGAAAATTGTGAATTGTAAATACTTTTTGAGGTACAGGTGAGGAACTGATTGAGGGGAGTTGAAGTTTGATGATATTGAGGTGATTTGAGAATTTGATTAGATCAATTGATTGGTTTGGGGAAAATTTAAAAATATCTAATTTAATAAAAAGGGAGATTCGTTGAGATTTGTTTGGGGAAAAGTTTGAGGATTTGATTGACTATTTAACTTTATATGACTACTAATTGTTATTGTTTTGTTTTAGTAACCACCGCCGCCGCCTCCAACTCCACCAACAAAACCACCACCGCCACCAAAACCACCACCGTCACCATAACCACCTCCACCACCACCGCCATAGCTAGGTCCATAACTAGGTGGAGGATACTCAATTGGAGGTGGAGGTGGATAGGAAGGATATTCAGGCGCAGGAGCGGGAACTTCCTTTTTAATTGGAATTGGTACCTGAAATTAAAAATTATTAAAATATATCATTCAATAAATCAATCAATAAATCAAACTCACAGGAAATGGAATAATCTTTGGCTTCTTCTTGAGTGCCGAAAGTAGTAGAAGAAGTTTAATGATTTTTTCTTTCTTCTTTTTCAATTTGCCTGCTTCCGTGAGTGGAATTAGAAAAATGTTTGCAACTAATATGACACAGAAGATGAGCGAAAATATTGATATGAACTTCATTTTGGATGTGTGTTTGGTTGGTTGGTTGGTTGATGAGTTCAAATGAGTGTAACACTAAGTTTGATAATACGGAAAGGATGGTCTTTTTATACAGAAAAGCATTTTCATTTTCAATTTGGAAATAGAAAGTGATTTTGCTCTCATTTTTTGCTGCCGGTTAAAGTGAGATTTAAATTTAATAAACAAATAATAAAATTAGGAAGCTTATTAGGAGGACAGATTTGCGACAGTACTATTTAACATTACTATTTTGTGCACTGATTAAGAACTTCCTTATTTTAAGCATCGTAGGATGAGCATACGCACAGACAGACAGACAGACACTAATGTGCACTGTGCAAAGTGACAAAAATAAAAGTACATCTTGATAATTACATCTTACAGTGATGAAGAGTGCTTGACTGTATTTTGTTAATTGAAAAAGGGAGAGAGAAAGTTTGTTACAAACTTGTTTTGGCGGCAAATGGACAAAATGCATACGATTTCCTGTTTTATATTACGCGATTTACGATTACATACATAGTCTTGTGAAGGGTTTAAAGGCATTTAAGGTATTTGTGATTTATGTTTTAAATATTTTTGTATATAAAATTAATTAAAACATTAAACCATATGATAAATATTTTAGTGAGCAATTAAGTGATAGATATTGATATTTGCATTGTGAAATAATTTTTATATGTCTTACCTTTCAAATTCAAATGAGCACTGATTATAATACAAAGAGATTTTATTTATTCAATTTAGAGTTCATTAATTAAATAATTATTTCGATTAATTAAACAAGTTAAAAATTAATTTCAATATTTAAAAAAGAATTGCTATCTTTTCTCGTTTGGTTAATATTTCATCGAGCAATGAATAAATGTTACCTTTTATAGACGATTACATTTCAATTTACAATTGATTGATATTTTTTCACACTAAAACAAATAAAAAAAATTGTTGATTTATTGAGTTAAGTATATTAATTTTTATTTACTAATTTAAACTTTATTTTCAAATGTCAATGACAAAATGTTTCACTGAATTGCGAGCGATACATCGATACATTGAAATATTTTCGCCTTTAATTACAATTTTTTTTCTAGACGCCGAATTATTAATTCTGAATTTGACATAAAATGTAAATTTAAAATGAAAATAATGTTCACCAATTCAGCATGCCAAAGTAATAAAATAATTCATCATAATAGACTTAGTTCAATTCAAAATACAAACTAAATACAAGCAAACAGAAACAATCACAAATTGGTCTTCGCAAAATGATCTCCGGCAATAATCATTTTCTGAATCTGTGTAGTGCCCTCGTAAATGTGATAAATCTTAGCATCACGCATCAGCTTCTCCACTGGATATTCTGCATTGAATCCCGCACCACCAAATATCTGCACCGCATCAGTCGCATTTCTATTGGCCACATCGCCTGCATAGCACTTTGCAATCGAGGCCCAATAAGAGTTTTTGCGTCCTTGCATTTGTTCCCATGCGGCACGCATGTATGCCATTCGAGCCGTCTCCACACCGATTGCCATGTCTGCCAGCATGAATTGCACCGCCTGATGGCCCGCAATTGGAATGCCAAATGTTTTACGCTGGAAGGCATAGGTTGTCGCCTCGTCCAGGGCTCGTTGTGCCACGCCAACTGCACCCGATGCAATCGGTGCTCGGGTGAGATCGAATGCGCCCATTGCCACGATAAAGCCTCTTCCTTCACCACCGACAATATTCTTTGCAGGCACAACAACATTCTCAAAACTCAATCCACGTGTGTCCGAAGCCCGTTGTCCCATCATTTGTTCCTTTCGACCCACAGTCAGCCCGGGAGTGTCACGTTCCACGATGAATCCAGTGAATGCTTCGGATTTTTTAGCTTTCGGATCAGGATTTGTTCTCGCCAACACAAAGAACCAGTTTGCAAAGCCCGCACCAGTGATCCACATCTTTTGTCCATTGATCACCCAATCGCCATCTTTGTTCTTCACAGCACTGGTCTTTATGCCCGCAACGTCAGAGCCAGCACCAGGCTCAGTGGCACCGTAAGCACAAATAATTTTCTCGGAAGTGCATCTGCCCAGGTATTCCTTCTTTTGTTCTTCCGTTCCAAATAGGACAACCGGTGCCTGGGCGAGTCCATTCGAGCCAATCACGAGAGCAATGCCACTGCACGCGTGTGCCAGTTTCTCAGTCACTAAACATCTGTCCAGTAAATTCATGCCTGTTCCACCATACTCCACAGGAATGGTCGTATTGGCCAGACCAACATCCCATGCCTTCCTGAATATCTCCATTGGAAACTCACCGGTTTGGTCGTGATGCGCCGCTTTGGGTAGAATTTCTTCACGAGCAAACTTTTCCGCCAAATCTACAATGTTGCGCTGATCTTCGGACAAGTCATACCAAGGACCGGGTTGAGCTGATGGTTGTGCACTCGACAATAAACGGATGGCTGCTGACTTTTGGTAGTGGAGAACATTGCGAATAGTGGAACGATGAACCAATCTGGTTAAATTAATCATTTTCTTAGGACAAGCTCAAAAACTTTATAAATGCAACTAGTAACAAGTAGTGTTTGCAATAATAATAACAACGACTATTTCCTTAATGACAAATTAAGACTAAACTACGTGAAAATGTACCGAATGTACCGAATTTAGTCTGTTTGAACTCACTCACTAGCTAGTGGGGAAACTTGTGCGATAACTTTTAGTACTACTATCAATGAGACAATCAATGTACTCGTACGTACGTAGTTTGACCTTCGAGAACACAGCAAAATTATAACTGATTGCTCAGCTGTCAGGTTGTTAATGTAAAGCAAAGAAAATTCAACTGTTCATTTAGTATTGTACTCTGATTGATTGTAACAGAACCAAACAAACAAAAAATAACTAAAAAATAAACAGATTTTCAAAAATATATTTGATTATTTGATTGAACGTGCATCAATTGAATGTCACGACACCGAAAGATGCGTTACAGCTAGTTGGGCCTTGGGTCACGAGTGGATCATTTGGAATTTGAGTGGAAGTGATTTGCTCAAAGGGAAAAATGCTTTCTGAGATTGCTGTTTTGTTCGCGCGGACGCGTTGGCAAACATAAATTGTTAAAAATAAATAATAAAGATAAAGATAGTTAAGAATACAATTTAAATTGAATCAATATAAATGTGACATATAGTAAAGATACCTCGTGAAATTAAAATTCAAAATTAAACACTTTAACTGTGTATCACTTGGTTGATGAGAACACTTTTCTTGGCATTACTCCTCAATTAGTCCTCATCATCCTCGCCATTTTCATCGAGGATACTTTCAGCTTGAAACATTGGATCATCGATAGCACCAGTTTGAAAGTTTGATAGAGCGACAGTAGTCCGCGATGCGAACGTTGAAGCCCATTTCATTTGCAATGGAATAGAGCTGAAATTAATAGCATTGGCCAATTCGGATAGAAGCAGTAGTTCAACGTTGTAAAGTCCGAGAAGAGCGAGTATTTGCTTAAGTGAATTTGGGTTAATGCAGAAAGGATGATGTTCAGGTGCAAGTGCCATTTCAATGTCGACCTCTTTCTTGAAGACTGCCTTGGAGCAACCGTTTTTGAGTTTTCCATTTCGGTAAGCAAACAAAAGTTGATCGTCTGTAGAGGTATTAAGACAGTTGGAAGATTTTCCTTCAGTGTAAATAAGAGAAACTTTCGAAGCCTTTACAATATTGCAGGTAATATCGATAAACTTTAGTTTCTTGGGTTCAGAGTTAAAGTATCCTAGGTAGTAAATAGAATAAAATTAAGTGTGAAAATTCACGGTAAAAAATTTCTTTACCTTTCGGCACAGCTTGCAAATGTACTTTATCAAAATCAAACCAATTAACCTCGATTCGTTAATGGTAGTTCAGCTTGGTTTCTATTTCTTGACCAAAAACAGGTTTTTGAAAAACTGATTGGCTTCGTTCGATAGCGTTAAACTTGGTTGCCCGAAACAATGTTCACGGTGGCAATCAAATTATTGTTACCTGTAAACAGCAGACAAATCAGGTTAGTTGTGATTAAATCAGTTTCATGATTACTCACCCGAAAGTGATGTGATCGCGACATTTCGTTAATATCAAATCTCAGTTTGTTATTTTCTTGAAAACACAAATCTTTAAATCGATTGGTACTGAAGTCAGAATAAGAACTGCAAAGACATTAGACATTTAGAATATAATATAGTACCGTTCCTTTACATCGAACAACGAACATACAGCGGTGGCCCGCCACCGCAACACTTGATAATAAATCTGGGCACATACCAAAGTTCGAGTGCATAGAGTTTATTTCAAACGAAAAGTCATTCACCTGGATAAAAAATCTAGTTACTAAATGAATAAGGGATATTAAGAATATTATTACCACAGATAGACTGTTTATAATTCCGTTTAATCCTTAAGTTCGTTAAAAACTGTTGAAAATGGGAAACAAAGCCAACGACAACAAAACGAAAGTACTCGAGCGCTCCATGGACCATTACATTACCGTCTTTCATTCTCCTTAGCTAGTTGCAAAATAGTTTTAAAAAGCAACCACCAGATGGCACTACAACGCAATGTTGACATCTTTCTCTCTTGTACCGCAGCCGAATTCAGTCTTTAACTGTTATGCAAAGACTTATCGAATCCGACCTGTTCGTTTTCTTTGAGTTTTAGGTTATGAATTTTTATTCTGTTTTAACATGTTGTGACATATATCCACGAATATTCCCCGAAATAAGCTTCTTCACCTTACACTTGGTGAGAAAGCTGATGTAATTATGGCTCACAAAGGAGATGAATCAAAAGAGGCAATCTCCAAACGCTATGGAATGAGACACAACGATCAGTGTTCACCTTTTAAACAAAAGTTACATCATATAGTTCGAGGAGATGGTAATTTTGTGTAAAATGGCTATTTTGTTTATTAACATATTTTTTATCTATGTTTACCAGCAAGTGTTAAATCTCGACAAAATACGAATTAAATGGCCCCAAGCTCCGAATCGTACATTTGGTCCAAAAAGAGTCAAATTACAAGGTTATCTATAAGTCTCCTGAGAATCGATTCGCGCCCCACTGTTGCTTGGTAATAAATCATACCATTAAGTCAATTCTAACTAAAAATCTACATTCTTTTTCAGTTTGTAGTTCTGTTTCGAGTGGTGATTTCAAACCAACATTTATTTTGGTAAGTCAATCAAATGACCCCCGAGAACTGAAAGGTAATATAAATTCTAGTTTTTTTGTAATAATTATTCAATTTATTAAGGACAATAATATCATATTATTAATATGCGATAAGAAAAAAGATGGCATGGATGGTTTTCAAGGATTACCTCGAGAATATTATTGTCTCTGAGTTCAAGTCATATTTAGAAATAACAAGAATTTGCCCAAAAGAGTATATATGAATTTTAAAATATTAATTTATGTCATAAATTATATTCTAGATGCTTATCATAATGGTCAACGATCCTGTCCAATAAAAAGACTTGACAAAAGACAACCACAAGGTCAAAGCTTCAATAGACTCTTCAAAGCCTGGTACATTGAGCTGCTAAAGAAGGTGATGGTGACATTTTACAGCTACATTCGATCAAAATATACCACCAATCCGAAGCAGTCTGGTACGTCCATCTGCAACAATGTCGTCTCACGAATCAACAACCCAATCGATGTACCCGCGATCCGTTACTATGTTCTTCCTGTTCAGGTAACTCCAGCCTATCACCGCGGCACGCATACGACCGAACGATTTCTCAAACTGAAACCAAAGACTACGCGATTCTCATTACTGGAAGCCCAATGGGAAGTACTCTCAGACCTTATCCTATTTGACATCAGATTTTTCGCGTTCTTCAGAGGACAAAATAAATTGAGTAAAATTGATTGATTGAAAAGTTCAATTTCGAATATCATTAATAAACTAGACATTTTCTATTTCATGATTTTGCACATTACAAGTCGAGTTTATCTTGTGTGTTTAGTGTGCAATTCGCGATGTCTTCCAACAAGAAAGACAAGGCTGACTCTGGCTATTCTCCTATCCCTGGTTCCACTTTAAGCTCGTTCAGCAAATCAAATCCCACTCGAAAGCTTCCACTTCCTGAGATCAGAATCCACACTGACGACAAGCCTAACCCTCTGGCGTGTGACATTGACGAGCCTAAAGCGATCCCGTGGGGTTTTGGTTTCGTAAGTAAAGGAACAAGCTCGACTGGATCATCCGACGATGACGATGGCACCGTCGATGATCATACTTTGTCCAAAACTGGTCACATGCAAAGTGGTCAACACCAAATAGGAGTTTCCTGCTATGACCGTGTGCAGAAACCGGACCGACGTGAGCGTCTACTGAAGCTGTGCAGGAAGCAGAAAGAGGAGATCAGACGTTTGCGAGTGGAGAAATGCTTGCTCGAGGAAAAGGTTAGTGTTCTGTGCTATGTACTGATCTATATTTACTAATGCAACTTATGTTCAATTAGTTTGCCGCATATAAGATGGCTAATCCACAGGCATCCACGAGAAGCGCTCGAAAAGTCAAAGTTGCCACTCCGAAGTACGCTTCTCCCACTGGCCCGTCCAGTCCTCCACTTCAGGGCCGGTTCTTCCCATAGTTCAGGTCATGGGCGCATGACCAAAAATTTTAGCGAAGGGCGCCAAATTGGCGGTTGGGGCGCTGTTGCGAGCGAAGCGAGCCGAAAAATTTCCCCAGAATTGCTTATCCCAAAATTGGCGCCCTCAGTTCGTTTCAATTTAGTTTCTCCAAATTGTTTTTCCAAGAAGGCGCCCTCAGCTCGTTTCAATTTAGTTTCTCAGACTTAATTTCAAAGACTCATACACTGGCACAAATGTATTCATAGCATGGAATATGCTCATGTTAAAATTGCTACTCTTACCACGGTAGCCAATGACAGAACCTGGAGCGCTTCAGAAACGGCGTTGAAACCAGGAATTACCCTTGAATGAGATTGCATCGACTGCCACGGGGACGACAGTTACAGAGAGTTGTGCTAATGTCTGTTGAAAATGCAAGGAGCCGAGTAGCAACGGAGCAGTGCAGGACAAAGCCAGTAACAGACGAAGACTGACAAACTGGACCCATTAGACTGAAAATTTAACCTCGACAACTTCCATTGTTGGTGGTGTTGGTTTTGCATTGAATTGGGCTAAAATTGTCATTGAATTAAAATGAAAATTGATACTGAATTTGACCAGTTCGAAATCTTATTGTTGTGGCTGTGTCTTTCATATCAGTCATCTTTGACATTGGCAATGTGCAAGCTGTTCTTTAATTGTTTGTTTGCACTTTTTTGCTGTTTGCTTAGGTAATACTATTAGTCAGAGGCATAAATAGTGGCCCTCTCCGCCCGTCTAAAACGCGTGTAAAGAGGGCCACTGTCTATGCCTCTACCTAATAACATTGTCAACAATCAAAAATAAAATATACAAGGTCTAAATAAATAAATAAACATGCGGTTTCGAATGTACAAATCCTGAAATTGCTCAATTCGCAAATGGACATTTGCGTTTCACTGGCAAGTAACACACCCCTTTCCACATTCTTAATAGTTCTACTTGAATTAATAAAATCTCACAATTATTTATTAGCTCATATCCCAACAAGTTCAGACAATTTCCTACTTCAAATAATTTCTAGGCATATATGTCCAGAAAAATTGGACAAAGACAATCTTAGACACTTGTAGTTCCAAAATTGGAATGAATATTAAATATATCTAGACAATTTTATAATAATATAAATAATCTTAAATACAACATGACTTAATGATAATTACTATCGAAGATTTATTGCTTATGAAATTGGAATCTTAAGAATTAAATATTAACGATTGAGAATTAAACAACAAATTGTAATCATCAACTAATTTCAAAACTGAAATTACCATGTAAGAAGCAAATTGAAGAACATAAATATTATCTAAACTTACTGGTTTAGAAAATATGGAACTACTTGTTGAATTGACATTAAAATTACTAACTTTTTTCGTTTGCGTTGATAATAAAATTTTGGCCGATAATATCGGTAAACAGTAATTACAATATCCACCCCTATATGAGTATCTAATAGCTCAAATGGGAAATAAAAATATTGAGAGAGAGTATTAAGAATTATTAAGAGAGTATACTCGTAAATTATGAAATGCATTACACAAATCCGAATAATTTATAGATAAAACTTTAGAAAACATTTACTGTTAACAATTGCATCCGAAACGTAACATATGTAACTTAAAATACTTCCTTCGCCAAGTACTTTTAAACTTTGTGATGCAACTCATTAAAATTTTTATATTGGAATTTACATAATTGATGGGTAATTCCATATTTGATAATTAAAAGACGTTAAAAAATTAAAGATAATTGAGTTCTCTCACTCTTTCGAGCTGTCTCAAGTTCTTATCAAATACTCTGTTGTTTTTTGATTGAGTTTGAGAAAATCGCTGCCTTTGTTTCTCAAAAACTAGATGATTAATTTATTATGAAATAGCTTTCTGAACCATTTCTGAAGCATTGTGAACCGTAATTTTTTTTTGACTGGACAGATATTTAGTGATCATTTTATTAGTTTCCTTGGATTTGTAAGTAGATCAATCGAAGGTGCACACGAACTCCAAACGTTTCATCGATATAAGAATGGTTTATTAAAAACACTAGCACGCATCTTCAAACAATGCTCAGATGCAAAATGACTACAAATAAAGGGTCAAGACCAAGTGAGAGATCTTATATTTGAGATTTTGCTAGATAAATGGGCTTTAGTAAAGATTTAAATGTTTCGATATCATATTATCACTACGCCAAATCTGATTTTTGGCAGTACGTAATTTTTCACGAATTAGAAGAGTTGCTTACTAATATGACAAAAATTCCCTCTCGCAGAATAAAACCAACATGCGAAACAAGGTATAATTTTCGATATAAAAATATTTTCGAAATTTTATAAGGGCCCCCTCTTATACGAAAATTTGGGGCGCCAAATTGGAAAATAGGGGCGCCAAAATTGAAAAAACTCCGGATCATGACCTATCAAAATTTGGTGCGCCGGCTCTGCTCCACTTGAATGGGAAAGTTCGTTAATCATTGAAGATTATGGGCTGCTTGAGGAGAACGATCCAAAATCGGTGGCCACAGCAGAAAATTCTGCCAGTGACGCGACCATTCCCAAGGAACGTGACCCGCACGATTGGCGCACCGACTACGAGTTCTTTCTGGAACAATTAGAACAGCGCAATTCAATGCGAATTCAAGCAGAAACTGGCAATCGATTGGATCCAACTCAATCTGCTGGTGGTGGCTCAAGTGGCACAACTGAACCAGTTGTCTCTCCTACTCATTCGGGTCCGCCGTTTCCAAAGGCGACTCCACTAACTCGACCTCCACCATCAAACTCAGCCAAGAGTCCTGCTTTAGGAGGTTTGCGCAAACGGGAGAAGGACCCAAGTTGAAAGTCTTCCAACCAGAAGTGTCCAAAAAAGGACAACAAATTGAAACACTTGTGAATGTGTTCAATAAATTATTATTGCGTGTTCATTTATATATTCTAGTTATTCGATTATGATTTACAGGAATAAGTAATTTGTGCTGTTTCTAATGTGAAATGCGCATCGATTCGTTTAAACATTTCTGAGTATTGTTTTATAAATTGTGATACAGATGGCGTTAGTTGCGTGATGCACATGCCGAGTGTGGGTGGTGTGTTTGTGTTTGTGTTTATGTCTGTTGCCTCTGCAGAATTGCGTTTGTTATCAACGCGAGTCGTCGCCGTTTTCTTTTGGCCTTTTTCGTCATTTCCTCACCGAATCCACCCGTCCCAGTATGGCTCCTTGCCTATCCAAATTGCCCTCTGTCTGTCTCGAAGCCATTTTTGAGCGCCTGCCACTGGTCGATCTGATCCGTTCCATCGGACTGGTGTGCACAAGCTGGTACAAGTCACGTCGAACAGAACTGATGAGACGTAAACGACTGGTACTGCTTGAGGATACAGAAATATATTCTCTCAACGATTATCGCAACTACAGCTCCTCTCATACAACCGAATTGATTCAACATGTTCGTCGTGATGACGGCTCGCCTTGGCTCACACTCGAATCACTTGCAGCGATCGAGTTGAACGCCCTCGCAGTACCAGGTGGCATGCTGACTATTCCGTTTATTTTGCAACTCAAGAACTTTTCCAGCATCACTCGATTACATTTATTTTTTGATTTCTCACAATCAGATTCGGTTCTCGATCAAGTGATTAAGCTTATTGAGCATTTCTCAAATCATTTGGTTGATTTGAAGATCTTAATGAATTTTGATCTGGACATTAATGTTTATAACCACGACACTGCTCAAAATGAGCTTAATCCCAATGTGGCCAATTTGTTTATCTGTCTCAACCGCCTTCCATCTCTGAAGCATCTCCAATTGAGAG
This sequence comes from Rhizoglyphus robini, assembly GCA_023373905.1. NCBI lineage: Eukaryota > Metazoa > Arthropoda > Arachnida > Sarcoptiformes > Acaridae > Rhizoglyphus > Rhizoglyphus robini. The sequence goes on from JAKIJQ010000020.1 coordinate 2,495,120, forward strand.
TATCTTTCTCAGACTATAGTACTCCATCCCCCATTCCAGAACTTCTGTCGTGCTTGTCCCGCTTGACCACTTTTGCATTCGATGATCTTGGCTATGGATGGTTGTGTGGTTGGGTTTTTGCTTCACTCAAGCAATATGCTCGAAATGTCACATCAATCGACATGCATACTGCGATGGACCTACAAGACATGCCTCAATTTGACAATCAACTTGCCGGCAAATTTAATGTTTTGACTCTATTATTTGATGGTCTGCCCGGACAATGCTACGATGCCATGAGACAGTTCTGTTCTCGCTTCAGCTCGTTGACCAAATTGGAGTTATCCCAAAGTTTAAATTTTATGCCAATGACCATGTTGGCTCGTTGTTTGTCATTGCTCCCACAACTGGTTCATCTTCACTTACGATTGGACAATATTCCGCCTGTTGAAGAAGGGCAGCCCGAAGAAGAGGAGGAAGGAGATGAGATGCAACAGGATAGAGCTCAACCGGAAATTGTTCAAGTCTCTTCAGTTCGCCTGCTCACCTTGTCACCTTTCATCACCAAATCTCATCTCGACTCTGAGCGGCTTTTTATCCCTGAGATTTTCCCGAATCTTCAAGTGCTTTGTTTGGATCATCGTTTTACAGAATGTCCAGAGTGCGCAATCGGCCCCCCAATTGGTGGATATTATGACATTTATTTAGCTCATCGAATCATCACATGCACTCGCCTCACTAGACAGCCATTTCGTCGATGTGCCAACTTGCACACCGTCGCACTTGGTTATTCTGAAACTTTGAAATCTCTCGATGAACTGTAAACAGTTGTGTTTTATAATTAAGAGCTTTATTTTTTAATCATACAGGGTGGCGCAAAAAGATCGGTACACTTTTTTCTTATGCCAATGAGAACGCTATGGATTATTTGAAATGATCCCAAATTTTTTCTATATATAGCCAACACTAGGGCCTTCATTCTAGAAATGCCATCTTTGTTATCTCACTCTAGGGAGCACCCACAGATGACGTTACATTTTTAGATTAAAACTTGTTTTAGCTATAACTTTTTATAGGAATAACCAATTTTAGTGCATAGTAGCGTTTTGGAATCATAGCAATGCATTCTAAAAGAATTTAAGGTAAAAATGAAAATTTTCCGACAAGAATCCAAAAAACCCAAAAAATAAATATTTTTACATCCGGTCCAGAATTCCAAAAATAAGTATATTTATCAGTCTGGATAGATAAATCTTAGCTATTAAATGGATAATAAAAATATTACGAAAGTTTTAGCTTAAAATAATTCAAGGAAATTATGTTTGAAAAGTTATATCTGCAAAAATCTTCTATGTCCAACAACAGATTTCACATTTTAGGTCATAACTTTCGAACGGATTAGCCAATTTTTAAGAATTAAAGCGTTTTGGAAAGATGATATAATATGCTAAAAGGCTATCACTCTAAACATGTTAAGTTTGCATTAAAAATGGTGAAAATCCACAATTCCCATATTCACTTCCGGCCCATTTATTCTGGAACGGAAGTGAATTGGGTCAAGTTGTGTACTGAATTTTAAAGATGCTTAATAAGCCGATATTATAAACTTGATTTCAAGTCATAAAAAAATGATATGACTTTTATATGCTCAATTGAAAAGTGTACCGATCTTTATGCGCCACCCTGTATATAATTTTATTATTTAATAAAAATGTAAATCAAATTATTTGTATCGATATTTATTTGCAATTTTAAAAGTTAGTTGAGGAGTCAAGAGTCTTTTTTATCGATGGCCAAACTGGACAACATGGCTTTAATCTGGACCAACTTGTCCACATCGAGAAGCTCAGCTTCGATGCCTCTGTCAAAGTAAAAGTGGACCCAAATTAATTTAATATATAAAGAGATGCAATGAGACATACTTGCGCATCGAGTCAACTACTTTGTCCATCAATTTGGGGGCATCGTGCAGAGTGGCCAGTGCGAGCAGATCAGAAAGATCCGATTCGGGAGTGATGCGTGCGGACAGATACTCCTCACAGATGGATTTGAGAGGATCCAGTTGGTACTGGGGTATAAAGAAGAATTTCAGAAATAGGTCATTTATGAATGAGGTATTACCTTATCGGCACAGACAAGTAGATCCTTGGCAATGCCATCGAGTGAGGCCACTTTGCCCGTGTAGATGAAGTGGAGCACCTGCTTGAACACTTCAACTCGAGTCTCGGCGATCTCAACTCGATTGGTCTCGCACTCGGCCATCTTCGATTCGAACATGTCTGCAAAGACACGAGATCGAGCAACCAGAATGTCCTTGTGAGCACGCAACTCCTGAGCACCGTCATCCACCAGCACCAGTGTGACATTCGAGTGGGCGCCACTTTCGAGTAGATCGCCAAATGATTTGGCCAACATGTCCGGTTGACTGTACTTGGTCTGCAGTTGGTCGCACAGGTCGGGCTTGACAAGTTCACTCGTAATAATGTTCACCTCACAGTGAAGAGTGAGACTGCCGTTAGACAGAAAGCCGTTAGCCGGATCGTACAGTTCATCTTGACGCATGGTGTGACGGGTGCCCCATGACATATGACTGTAAGGTTAAACCGTTTCACTGAGCCTAAATAAAATGGTTACAATCTCACTCTATTATAACCTAACCTACCAGATATATAACGCTTCTCGCCATTGGCCATCACCACCGAGAAGATGTACTTGATGTCCAAACCGGGGTGATTGTTCAAATGCAAAAACATGGCCACAAAATCTTGATCTTCTCTACTGTAGCCCTTTGGATAGAATTGGAGTTGAAACTCTACTGGCTTCTTGTCTTCAGTGGTGATCTTGTCAGGTGGAGCAGTGAAGATGGGCGACAACACCGTCGGCTGGCCAATAATCTGCTCACTGTTCAGTTGATTGATGTTCTTGATGGTCCAGGTGTGCTCGAAGGTGATCAGGTCTGAGGTGCTGCTCGAGACTGGACTGTAGCGGACGGACATTTGGATTTGGCCTTGAGAGGAGAAAATAATAAATCTAACAAAAGCTACATAAAGAAAGTTCACTTTTCACTGTTTATTATATTCAAACAGTGGACCTATTTTGGAACGTTCTAATGAAAGCTAATCATTTCTGTAGGTGGTCAAACAAAACTACATTAGATCCATCTGGGCAACAACATTCATCATTCAATAGTGGAGGTAAAAAAGACACAAATAGAAACAATGCGTTATTACTATTATTATTAATAAAAATATAATTTAAATTTAAATTACTCGATTAACCTGTTGAATGAATCACGAAACGCACAACTTAAATACAGATAGTTTTAATTGAATAATTTAAGCAATAAAATTGTTATTTGAATGTACAAACTTAATACACTTGATTGGTAAAGAGTGGATCAATGAATTTGAATTTGGCACAGTATTTTGAACATCTCAAAAGTGCTTTATAACGAATTAGTAAGTTTCATTAAAACCTTTAGATAGTCGACAAAGATTACAAATGCTCTAAATACAATTCAATTGTTCAGTTATTCACAATTTAATTTTAAAAAGTTGTAAACAAAATAATTTTTTCTTGAATCATTTGTAAAGTGAAATTGAAATAATTTAGAAAACAAGATTTTTATTCTAACCAGTTAAGTGTCTCATTACTTGAAAGTCGTACGACTCATATCTGCCTTCTTATTCCAACAATCTGTCTAGCTTATTCTGTAATTATTTCAATTTAAACCGAAAAGATCAAGTTGGTCTATATAAAATGTACACTTTTTCCCTATTAATATCTTATGCAATATTAGTATAACGCAGACTTAGTTGATACAAAAAGCACAATGTACCATTAATTTTATTGTTTACCTTTTGGAAAAGTATATTAGAAGAAGAAAATTATCTGGTTATTTGTAAATTAAATCGAAAATAATTTATTAATTTATGTGTCACAAATAAAGCTTTGTTATAACCATTTATAAATTAGTAAAGCAGTTCAGAAAATGGCTCCTTGTCCATTATAATAAGAAATAATTTTAATTTGATCAGAAAAATTGTTCAAATTGTCCACCTTGAGTTTGTCACAATTGGGTTCGGCTGCAAGTTTGAAGACAATGTGTCAATATTTTTATTGTTAATAACCAATTATACTAATGTATCAATAGGCATATTTTTATGAATTTTAAATTAAAGAAGAGAGATGATTAAACGCAAACAATAAATTAAAACAAAAATTAAAATGTATAATATTTATCCTTGATGTTGACATTGAAATGTATGTTTAAATGGAAATATTTGGAAATACATTGAAAATTGACGTAATTCGCAAGAGAGGATGTTAACCCAGGCGCGCGCGTGATTGGCTAATTGCAATTTCGTAAAATGATTTCGTAAATGCACAAATGAAAGTATATAAAACATTGATTCAAAAAGCACTATTCAACGTTCAATTACCTTTTTTACTGTTGCAGTGCATTTTGATTTATCGCATTTAGTACATGAAGTAACATTGAAAACATTTGCACAAAATTCAAGGTTCTGATGGGTAAAGATGCAAGTGATAACAAAAACAGGAAAGTAATTCAAGTATTTAAATGATGTAATTTTGAAAATATAAAACAAAATCTGCAACTCATTGATCTATAGACCTGAAATTAATGTTTTAATTATTAAACAAATAATTTTTATTTAAATATGTTAAAGCTATTAATTTTTCTAATAATATTTGAAACCTCACTTGTGAATGGAAGTAAAGAAAATATTGTTAATGAAACAAACATTACAAAAAGTAACCTTTTTGAATGATCAATGCAGGGCTAAATGAAACAATTACCTTTAAGTGAATGCATTGACTGTCTCATGGAACGAATTTCTCCAATCTGTAATTTCGAACGACTACGACTATCCAACTCGGCTTCAGCACATCACTTTCCAGCAGAAATTGCTTTCTGGCGGTATCGAATCGAGACGCGAGACTGCAATGTTTCTCGCCCAAATAATCTGGGAATCTGGTGGACTGGCGTACACTCGAGAGATGGCTTGTGCTGAGTCGGGCTGTCCGGGCGTGCACGACACTTCGGATGGTCTTCCTGGCAGGAGTTACTATGGACGAGGATACATTCAACTGTCGCACAGTTACAACTATCGAGCTGCTTCACTTGACTTGTATGGAGATTTGCGACTGGTGGAGAGGCCTGATTTGGTGGCTGATGATGAGGATGCTGCTTGGGCGACTGCTTTCTGGTACTGGAAGGTGAGGGTACATCCGAGGGTGGGCGTGAGACAGGGCTGGTTTGGCGATTCGACCAAGGCAATCAACGGTTTGGAGTGCATGGGTGGAGGGTGGGATGTGAGACCTAAGAAGAGATTTGCTATTTATAAGAATGTGTTGATTGCACTCGGAGTTAAGGATGAACCTATTGAAAAGGGATGTTACAATTGAAATGGCATTGTTTAATTAATGTTGATTTGTTTATTAAAAATTTAGAATGTTACAAAATTAACAATTAATTTTGATTGCGCACTATTGAATTAATGATTTAAAGAATTCATGAAAGCTAATTATTCGAACTAAACTTTTTGTTTTGAGATAGAGATAACCTTTTGACAAAATAGAGTGCTGAGTAAGACACCTAAAATCAAACTTTTGAAATATTCAAGATTTTTTGATTGGTGAAAAAGTGAAACCATAAATATGAAGCAAGTTAAAATGTGCATTAGACATTTGGTTGATAAAATCATTTTGTTATTTTCCAAAAGTCTCATCGAAACGTCTAAGAATTTGCCTGTAAATTGGTCAACACATTTAGAATTGTGTACCGGTAAATAAAATTACAGATTATGAAATTTGAATAGACCTTTAAAATTATATCAATGATAACTAAATTAAAAGTCTTTAATGAAATAATTTAATAGAAATACTTAGGCAGACAAAAGATTTTAAATTAAAGATTCTTATTTAAACCAATTTAGTTTTTGCCGGTGTACAATGTGTGTTAGTAATAAATGTGCTCGGAACTTCTGGAGAAACTCCAAGCAATTCTGAATATATTTTCAAGATATTAAATATTTTAAACATAATTATAACCTTTTTAACGCTGGGTCAAATAGACCATTCAAAATACAACTGTAAAGATAATAAGACTTTATGAATTAATATGATTTAGTTTATATAATTTTATTTAAAAAGTATTTTAAAATTAAGAATTTGTGGTTTTGAATGACAATCAGTGTAATTAATTGACTGAGGGTATGATTGCCTACTAAAGAAAATATTTACCATTTACAAAAAATGCTGATAATCATGTGGTAAGAAAAAATCTACTGAAATGTGTGTTGGTGGATTATAAATTGTTTTGAAATTAATAAGTTTCACCTTTTAACAATCTGAAAAAGAAAGGTCACATGTAAACTACTGGTACTAACGTTCTTTGCAATACGAACGCTCACAAGCACCAAATTGGTGCCACCAATACAAACTGTCCTTTTACCATTTGAGCATATCGCAATATTATTAGTAAAACAAAACTATCTGTGGTATCATTGTTTGCAATCAAGATTAAAATTCAATTCAATATTTGAGTAAACACAAAGTTTTCATGAATATTAAGATTAAAACTATGATTATTAAGAACACATTTTATTACGATAATTTATTTAAAGTATCAAATTATTTTGTTAAAACAATAATTAAAACCTTTCTAAATGAACCTAACGAGGGGTAATGATAATTTTAAAATAAATTTCAGATAAAAATAATGAAAATAAAGTAAAGCTCAAATATTCGGCAAATTAAAATTAAATATAACAATTACAAATAACTAAAAATAGTTTATTTAACCATTTAAAAGAAGATTTCATTTCAAAAGTAAAAAACCTGAAGTTTATTCAAATATGATTAAAGTCATTAAATATTTAAAGAAACACAATTCTTATTTGTACAGACGCAAAAATGGACAAACAAGCGAGTCCAGTTAAACTGTCGATTTAGTAATGCCATTTGGATTGAAATAGGAGCACAAGAATAGTGAGTGAACGCATGGTGCTTACACGTTTCGATCGTATCGAATGCAATTCTTATCAACAAGTTCTACTTCTTATTTCGATAAGGATTGAGGCAAGTCAAGAGTTGTTTTATTATTGTAAATTGAAATTGTTTCTTTAAGAATTTACGATGTAAGTTATTTGGTTTTCGTTGCTGTTGATTGTGCTTTTAAAAATGTTCTAAATAGTAGTTTCAGGTAATATGGCTTCAATTGAGAATGAAGACAACGATTCGAGTGAGAACTACAACAACATAGTCGTCGATGTGGTAACTTCGAAACGGAAGATGATTGGTCTAACTGACAAAGATGAACGAGCAAAGAAGACATTCGAACAGCCAAAGCCAAGAAAACGATCGAAATTTTGTACTTATGATGATGATGATGACAATGTTATTATTCTGAATTTGACCTGTCCCCAAAGTGATTGCCAAATGAAGTTTGACTCTTCAGAACAGTTGCACCAACACCAAATTACGGTTCATGGTGTTCTGCCCTTTCCATGTCTGGTCACCGAATGTTCGAAGCAGTTCAGCACTGTGTAAGTATTTAACATTTATTATTGTGATTGCATCATTTGATTGAAATCTATTTGTGCTATAATTTGTCAGTCACCAGTTGGCATACCACATCAAGGCAGCCCACTTTGACCGAACCAATTGGACCTGCTCTCAGTGCAATGACCAGTTGAGCACTGCAACCTATTTGCGTAGACACATTTACGAATTCCATGAAAATGGTCGATTCCGTTGTTCGGACTGTAACTTTGAGACAGACTTACGCTTCAAACTACGAGTTCACCGTTCGAGTGTTCATTCTCGGTTTCGCTGCTCTTTGGATGGCTGCGACAAGGCTTTCCATCGTTCATTCCACCTGAAACAACACCAAACGTTGGCCCATTCTGCAGTACATCTTATCAAAGATGTTCCAAATGACAAGAAGTCACCCAATCCAAATAAGCAAATGAGCAAACCAAAGGTCGATGAAGTTGACGAAGGCACAAGTTCAAAGGTTCGAGTGCTGGGATTGAAATGTGCCCAAAGTGACTGTGAGACGATGCACAAAACAATCGACGAACTCTACCAACATCAGGAGTCGGCTCATTCGATTCTTCCCTTTCCATGTCTAGTTTCTGGATGTAAGAAAATGTGCAAAACTTCGTATGTATCCCCGAATATTGCACAGCATTCGTTAATTGCTTGTCTCTTATAGTAACCAAGTTGGAGGTCACATTCGGTCTGCCCACCCGAACCACACTGACTGGTGCTGTCCAGTGTGCAATGTGCAGTGTTCAAATCAGTCTTTACTGCGCAATCATCTCAATGTCTATCATCAGACAGGACAATTCGGTTGTTCGCATTCTAACTGTAACTTTGAGGCAGATACTCGGTCAAAGGTGAAGAATCACTGTGACCGAGTGCACATTCGTTATGTTTGTGGCAGTGAGGGCTGTGGCAAGGTATTTAGACGTAAAGCCGCACGAGATGAACACGAACTTGTGGCCCATGTTTGGGGTCGACCACTGACAGAGTGAGAACAATATATTCAATGATTTCAATTGCTCTTCAATCTATTCAATTAACCAGTCATGTTAATCAATTTATATATTAATTCCAACTTATGTTACTTGCAAGATCATGTTCTCACAATAAAGTTTCTGTTGAATTTACGTAATCAAATGTCCGAATTTCTTGTCGAATTCGAAATTTTCTGATTCGAGTCTCGTGTCATATATAACTGACAGTCACTCATTCGAGTCAATTCGATTTGCTTTTGGTCGAAAGTGTACATTTCTCTTTGCTCGTTCTGCTCCTCCTGCACTCGCAATGGACGCCGATCTTCGGTTTCGTGTCAGTACGGTGTTGGACTATCTGCCGGACGAATGGCACGTGGACAAGCGATACAACAAGCCAATCGAGGTGATTGAACAGCTCGAGTCAAGTGGTGTGATCAGTGGTGTGCAAGAACTGTGGGACAGTGTGGAGAAGAGCTATCGTAAAGTGCGACACGACTCGGCCAAGAGTGGCAAGAAGGCCAAGTTTGCGCATGAGGAGGCAAAGTTCCTGTTTGAGCAACTCAAAAAGGATGTCGACCAGTTGGGTCCGATCAGGAAGGAGAAACGACTCAGAGAGGTGCTTGACTCGGTCGATGAGGTATGGCATTATGTGTGACGTTCACATATACTAACCAAACTACTTTCATAGGCCATCATCCACTGTCCCGCAAGCCAATGCTCAACCCTGGCCAAGTATTACATACTCCGTTCGGAAATTCTTGCCTCCTTCAGTAAAGAAGAGCTTGCACTGGCAGCCGTGCAGAAAGCGGCCCGCCTCGATCCCGATTCGATCATGTACAAGGTGTACGAGGCTCGACTGTTGAGTGCACTCGATCGAAACCGAGAAGCGGCCAGTCTGATCACTCAGGCCGAGCACAATTTCTCCTTTCCACGAGCCGCGGATGAGGCCGGACAGATGGGACAGTATGTGGAGAATTTAGAATTGATCTATCAAATTCGAGACGACATTCAGCGAAAGGTGGCAATTGAGGACGAACTCGGTGATCCGGACGTGGACTGCGACTGCGAACCGAATCCAGCCGTGGACGAGTACTCCCAACCACTCAACGATGGAAACAAAAACTTTTGTTTCGACTATCGATTGGCCTTTGACCGACAAGTGGCAGGAAGAGATTCTCGTACCGTTGTGGCCACTGAGGTCATTGAGAGCGGGGAGCTGCTTCTACAGGAGAAGGTGTACTCACTGGTGCCACTGCCGAACACACTCCGAACTCGTTGTGCCTTCTGCACCCGTGATGTGACCGATCGCTTCTCGCCGTGCCACAAGTGCACCGACCTTGTCTACTGTGCTGAGGCGTGTGCCTACGCCGACTGGGCTCGTTCACATCAGTTCGACTGTGGCCTGCTGAAGCACTGGATCCTCCAAAGCAAGAGTCAGACTCATGTGTTCCAAGTGCTGAACCGAGTGGGCGTGGACAAGACACTGGAGAATGTTCGCGATGCGGACCAGCCCCGGTATGACCTGATGTCCTATTTATGTGACGAACGGCAACGTGTCACCGAAGAGCAGAACAAGGATCCGGTAATGGTGCGCAACACTTTTCGTGTAATGCACGGTCTGTTGTCAAACTCGGACAAGTTCTCCCACTCGTTGCTGAGTTATCACTTGAGCAATGCCATCGAGTGTGCCATTATGGCCTGTCTCGCTCAAGGTTACGGTGAGTTGAGATTGGGTTATACTCAATTCACTAAATGATAATCATTCTGTTTGTTGTTCACCCACAGAGTTCAACAAAATGCCACGTGCCGACCTGCTCGCTCTAATCGAGCACTGTTTCACCACTGTCCGTCAAGTGTTGATTAACTCTTTCCTGTGGAACGAGCGCAACGAACAAACCGGCGATTGTCCCCAAATGGGCTCGTGTGTCAGTCTGATTGGTTCAATGTTCAACCATGCCTGTAACTCTAATTGCGAGTGGGAAATTCAGAATGGCACACTCTTTGTGAGCGCCAACAGGTAATATTGTCAAATTGGGGTTGTCGAATTGCAATGCTATTTATCATCTCATTTACAGACAAATCGAAGCAGACGAGGAAATCACAATCAGCTATGGACCGAGCACTCCTTCTAGCGTCACTGTCCGTCAGGTTCACCTCCTGCAGAACTACTTTTTCCTGTGCAACTGTTCCAAGTGCATTGACGAGTGCCGTTCGGTGCTCGCCCTACAATGTCCCGCCTGTTCAGGTCCAGTTCCAGTGTACGAGCAACTGTACGACGGAACTTGTGATGCTGTTTGTGCATCTTGTCAGGAAGCGCTTCCTGGATCATCCGAAATGGTCAAACAGTTGACCGAAGCTCGTGCCGAATTGACCACTCTGAGCAAAATTCTCATCCACAGCAGCGATGATTGTGTTCAGAAGTATCGAGAGCTGTTGATCTCCACCCTGGACAAGGTGAGGGACTTGATCTACCACAGAAGTGACCTACTGGTGGAGTCCATCTATGAGACTGTGCAAGTGTTGCATCAGCGAGGCTTCACCAAAGACTGTCTTCTGTATGGAGAGATCGTGGATCAGATTGTGCCTTTGAAAGGCCCAGGACTGATGGTGCTCACTTTACCCGACTCAAGCAATCATTCTTTTGGGCGAAAGAGCCAATTTGACATTAACCTCGATCACATTGCCTTCTGGAATGGACTTTACCAGGCCTGGATCAAGTCCAGCGCAATTCCGCATCCTCGCATTTGGTCACAAGCTGTCCGCTTCCAGGAGCGATTGGCCCAGCTGGTCAACCAAGGCATCGAAGATATGGAGACGCGAAAGAACCGACTGACGAGAAAGGAGGAAGAAAAGAAGGAGAAAAGTGGCTCATTCAACACTTATACCGGTTGGGAGGATCAGATTGGCCTGCTCAAGGAGTTCAAGTCAACCAAACTGGCCGAATGGAACTCGGTCAAGGACGAGTACATGCTCAAGTGCGAAGAGGAGCTTTAAAGGTACACCACACTCTTGCAGTAATCTCCAAAGACGATTTGAGAGATTTTAAAATTATTAAATTGAATTAAATTAAATCGTTTTAATGTCATTATTAAATGTGCAGAAGTAGTGCTGATAGAATGCTTCATTTGGTGGAAGTGACAGTTGAGGTGTTGGTGAGGGTGGATCTATTCATCTGCTTCTCAGCGTTGGTCGAATCCTTTTCGGTAGTAGCACGACTGAACCAAAGGCCAACAGATATAGCCAGTGCAATAACCAGCACTATTCCACCAATAGCTGTACATGTAAAGAATTGGTCAATTAGTAATAATCTAAATAATCAAATCAAAGTTATAACTTACCAGCAATCACTTGCCAAACATTGGAACCGTCATAATCCGAATACATCATAACTGGCATCTCTGCCTTTCGACCGACCACTGCACCATCCACATACGAGATGACATTACCCTGACTGTCAAACTCCATTCGATAGTTCAGTGGATGCTCATCGTCGGGCTTGAGGTCATCGTCGTTATGAACAATCCTGTGATGATGATCACAGAGAAACACTTCGAGGAAGGCCAAAATTGTGAACAGAAGCAATTGAAACATTGAGGGAGAGAAAAGTCAACAAATGCAAACTTGCGATTGATCACAAAATCGAACAAACACTACGCTCTGATTGATTGAAGAACTCATTTTATTGCTAAATATAATATTAAAACTAATATATAAAATATAAATATAAAATCATTCGAACATGAAACATGGTAATACAGGAGTCGAATATGTAATTTGTGTTATGAGAATAATGAGAAAAAAAGTTAAAATATCATCTTGACCATTCTTGATAATAAAATCGAAATATAATAATTTCTAAAAAATAAAAATAAATTACTATGAATCAAGATTATTATTTTAATTTTACCTTGAAATATTACATTTCTGGACTGCTTACACGATCTTCATCGATAACCAAAGGAGGAGGACTATCGTTCTTATTATGATAAGAGATTTATTAATGATAGCTTGCGACTGAACGCAAGGCCAGACAGACACGAAGTGAGGAAAAGGAAAACGAGACAAACACTAATATACACGTGCTTAAGCTATTTACACAATTTGGGTCTATTCACATACTATGTACAAGTTGGGTCATTCATCACACTCCCCCCTTGACCCAACGATCTCAGTCAAGGCCATTCTTGCAGCGGTATTCGTCAAGGCTTTGGTTAGGTAGTCAGCCCTCTGCTCCGGTGCCTTCACATGATGAACCTCCAGTAGTCCCTTTAATACGTTGTCCATAATAAAACAGTACCGTATGTCTATGTGCTTGGCATCATTTGATGGACGATTTTTGAACATTGAAATGGCTGATTTGTTGTCGACAAGTAATTTGAATCTTTCCTCCTTTTCGCCAAATTCTTGGATTAACCGAGCAGCCCACAATCCCTCGGACACACCTTTTGAGAGTGCATAGTATTCGGCTTCGGCAGTTGATATTGCAACCTTGTTACTTTGCTTCTTCGACATCCACAGCACACTTGAGCCAAATAGTTGGATAAGTACACCACTGATTGATTTGCGATCGGGTAGTGGTCCATAACTCGCATCAGTGTATACCCGTAATTCGTCATTTCCATTCGGACCAAGGACCAATCGAATGTCTTTAGTGTACTTGACATATCTCAACAGATTTTTCACAGCATTCCATAAAGGGTTTGTTGGAGTTTGCATAAATCGCGATAAGAAGTTGAGACTAGCAGCAATGTCAGGTCGAGTTCTGCAGGCTATATATTGAAGACTGCCTATAAGGTTCCTGACAGGCAACCTGGTGTCGATGGGTTCTTCAGGGAATTGCCCAAATTCCTGCAGTGGACTTTTGCTTGATTCGTTGCAATTGTCAAGTCCATACTGGTGAACAAGTTCGTCGATGATGTGCTCCTGACTGAGAAAGAACTTGCCATCGTTGTATTCGATATCAATTCCACAGAATCTTTTCACAGGTCCAAGGTCCTTCAATTTTACTTCTTCATTTAATAGATTTTTAACAAAATCGATGTCTTTCATTAGTTTCGCCATAGCAAGAAGATCGTCGACATAAAGTAGGACAAACAGTTCTCGTTCTTTGTGAATGAATAAACAAGGATCATTCTTACTAGCTTCGAATCCATTTCGTAGTAAAATTCCCGTTATATGTTCGAACCAGCATTTTGAACTTTGCTTAAGTCCATAAAGTCCTTTCTTGAGCTTCAGTACTTTCTTAGGAATCTGAAATCCTTCTGGTAGTTCAACATAAATTTCCTTATCAAGTTTAGCATTCAGGAAGGCCGTTTTTACATCAAAGTGTCGAACAGCATATTTTCGTTTGGCTGCAATCGTTAAGGCCAACCTGATGGTAGCAAAGTTCACGACTGGGGAAAATATCTCTTCATAATCAATTCCTTCCTTTTGAGAATAGCCTTTGGCCACAAATCTCGCCTTGAAGAGTTCTTTATTATGGTCGGTGTCCTCTTTGATGTCATATACCCATTTGGTCTTGAGTAAATTATCAGCTTCTGTTGCGTCAACAATATCTCCAGTCTCGTGGTCTCGTAATGAATTCCATTCATCGAGCATTGCTTCAATCCAGAATTCGCGTTCATCGGAATTGATGGCTTGTGAGAATGTCTTTGGGATGTTGATGTGTCTCTTGACAGCACATGCCCTATACCTGAGGGGCAGTATTCCTCTGTTTGTTCTCATTGATCGTCTGAGAATGATCTCTTCATCACTCAATTGTACGGGTTCTTCTATGGCAGGTTCTGGTTGCAGTTCAGATACAAGTTGATCGTCATTTTGTAAAATATTGTTGTCAATGAGTGTTGGTTGTTGAGATGGGTTGTCATCAATCTGGGAAGGTTCAGACACAATCCTCATTTCCCCTTCTCCCTCCCAATGCCTGGCAAAGTCATCAACTTGAGTATGAGTCCAATAAAACTGATCATCAATTACTTTCACGTTACAAGAAATAACAATTTTTCCAGTTTTCGGGTTGAACAATCTAAAGGCTTTGAAGTCGTGAGGATAGCCCATAAAAATCATTTTCAGAGCAGTAGGATCAAATTTATGACGATGTTCGTGTGGTACCCAGTGGTATGCCACTGTACCAAATGACTTCAAGTCGTCCACTTTGGGTTCATGTCCATGAAATAAAGTATATGGCACTTCCTTGGTGACAGTGTGAGGGTTCACATTCTCGATGTGAGCAGAATTCATCACAGCTTCAGGCCAAAATCGATGAGGTGCGCCACTTTCGATTAGTTTGCATCGAGATTGTTGGACAAGCTTCTGGATGGTTCGTTCACTGACACCATTTTGAGCATGACAGTAGGGCACAGATTTCTGGTGCCAAATTTTATGATCAATTAGATATTGACGGAATTGACCACCAGTGTATTCAGCACCACAATCAGTTCGAAGAGTTCTCAGTTTCTTTCCAGTTACACCTTCACTGATTTGCACGAACTTGTCAAACTGGGCAGCTGCTTCACTTCTGTTTCGGACTGGAAAGACCATGATGTATTTGGAGTAATCATCAATAAACACGATAAAATATAATTCTCGGTCGTGGCCAGCTGGTGTAATCGGTCCACCAACATCCGAATGCACTAATTCCAAGGTTCTGTTGCTCTGCTATCGCTTCTAGGGTAAGGTAGTTGTTTCATTTTACCCATTAAACAAGGTTCACAATTATTCATATATTCTATTTTGATGTTAGGATAGCACGTCCTGATTAAATTTGTTCTAGTTTTGCCAGGATGGCCAAATCTGGAATGCCAAACTTTTGCACTGAGGACTGCATTTGCAATTGGTTTCTTATGTTTCGAGGTTTGCTCAAAGTTGACAAGATAGATTCCGTTTCTGGCAATTCCAATCAGCACTGTTTGTTCGCCTTTCATGACAAAAAGCTTTGCTTTTAGTGAAGATGACTCTACAGCCTTGTTTGCATAGACTCGAGATTGAGATTAGATTGCCAAAAAAATCCGGAACATATTTTGCATCGATTAGTTCCAGCTCAGATGAATGACCACCAACTTTGCCAACAACCTTGGCATTGCCTCTGCCAGCAATACGTGAAGTAGTCTTATTGGCACAATTCACAACGTCATTCATACGATTCATGTTCATAAACAAGCTTTTGTTGTTTAAAAAGGTATCAGATGCAGCAGAGTCGAGAATGCAGCAGATATTATCACTTTGACCAGCAAAAAAGGACAGGTAATACTTTTCAAGAGTATTTATTTCATTGTTACAAATCTCGGTGTCACTTTCCGAGTCGATAATTTCGCCATTTTCGGCATAAGCACATTTAGAGGAGTCCTTCGGGTTACGACGCCACGATGACTTGTCATTGTTGTAATTCCTCTCAATCTTTGGACTGGGACAGTCACGAGCAAGGTGGCCATTTCCACTGCAATTGTAACACTTCAAAGTTTCGGCACGACGTTCAGGTTTGTTGTTGACCATCAAAGCGGTGCGTCCATTAACACGTGCAGTTTTGTTCTCCTTCAAACGGCCAATTTCTGCCATAATCTGCTCCTTCGCATTTTCATAGTTAAAGTCCTCATTGGTCATAATCTGACGAAGGCCATAAAGTTGATTTGGAAGACCATCCAAGAATTTAAGACGCATAAGTTCTTCAGATATGCCAGTTTGGTGCATAATAGACTCTCGTCGAATGTCTTGATACTCCTTAAAGTACTTGGCAGGATCGTCAACATCCATTTTGATAGCAATCCACTTAGAGAGAATAGTCAACTTGGTTGCTTTAGTAGATTTTTCGAATTTGGTAATAAGCCATTTCCAGAGTTTGGTGATATCACTTATGTCGCAATTGTCAGCAACAGCTTCATTCAAAATGTCTGGATCAATGTTGGTAATAATACGCTTTCCAGCGAGCAGTAGAGCCTCGTCGTCCGGTTTCTTCTTTGAATCGTTATAACTCGGATCGAGGACATGCCAAACGTGATCAGCCTTCATAACGGTGGAAACGACAACTTTCCACACAGACCAATTCATAGCGGTCAGCTTCATAATTTCCTGGTTAGGAGCCATGGTTGCAGTAGGATTCAATAAGTCTCATAATCTATTATGATAAGAGATTTATTAATGATAGCTTGCGACTGAACGCAAGGCCAGACAGACACAAAGTGAGGAAAAGGAAAACGAGACAAACACTAATATACACGTGCTTAAGCTATTTACACAATTTGGGTCTATTCACATACTATGTACAAGTTGGGTCATTCATCACAGTTCTCATCGTCGGATCTGTTAGTGTATTCTTGCCTTAAAGGTGTCGGTGGTGGGTTTCGTTGAACTTGAATCGGAATCGAATGATGAGACGGCAAGGGAAAATGATTAACATATAGGCGGTGGCTGGAAGTAGATCTGATGACCACATGGAATGCACAAATACTGTGAGTTGTGTACGGGTTGAGTGCCAATAGGAACTTCAATATTCTCAATCGAATTAAGCACTCCAATCGTACTTGGCTGAGGGTAGACAGGAACAGGATAACTAGCCTGTATTACTGGTCTAACCATATATTGACCAAATTGACCAATATGAAAGAATGGCGGTGGCAGTTGTCCTGGCAGTATTGATTGTGCACATCCTTGTGGAGTGGACACTGCTCGGGTGGGGTTGACTAGAACGAACACAGGTCGAAGCAGCGTTCGTTGTCTGACAATGAACATTGGCTGTCCGGCATTGACCATCCTGACATGTCTAATATTAGCCATCCTTGATTGATGAGAATTGATGTCGTTGCTCACTGAACCGAAATGTGGGGCAGGAGGAGGAGGGCGTTCTATAGAGGGGAACACTGGCTGACTGTGACGTAGATTAGACGATAAGTGCACCTGTTGATAACAAAAGACAAGATTAGCAGTGAAAATATAACAGCAAATATAAGAATTGAATTCATGATTTATTATTTTGAATTAAAATTAAGTAAACTTATGAAAGTTTTTCATGTAATACATTAGTTGTTACCATCATTATGGTATTAATTATATTTACAAAAGAAGATCTTAGGCTATCTAAACAATGTTACCTACCGATTGGTTGGCATACTGTTGCGTTGATCGATTCCACTGGACTCCAGATTGAGCACCGCACTCCAGATTAATCACATTTGCACCTGTAAAGATGGGAATTTCCTTGTTGGAAGGTGTCAGATTTCTTTCACGTGGATTCAACACTTCTGGTATAGCATATTTAGTGCCAATAGGTGGTTGCACCACACTAGCAGATGATATAATATGATTTGTAGATGGAGCAAATTGGGAAGGTACAGAGAGCTCAAACTCGGGTGGAGGTAGAGACTTGGAAGAAGAAGGCTGAGGCGGTGGAATTACAGATGAAGATTCATTTAACCTATTGAGACAAACTTGATTTACACGTCCAATGTCAGTTGGCATGGATGTTGGTGTGGAAGGCATTATACTTCGTTGAGATGGAAAAGGCGCAGGTGAAACGATAGGCACTGGTGAAACAATAGGCGTACAGTCAGATGGTTCGTCAACAAGAGTAGGAGTTGATTCAGACTCGTATGTCGGTGAAGAAGAACGACCCTCGAAGGTAGATAGCGATTGTGTAATTTTCTCGCACTCATTCGCACAAATTTCAAGTAAAGTTACAGACTTTGTGGAATTGTTCTTATGAAGAACAGAACCCTCGGATACAGCCACAAAAGTTGAAGATGGTTCATCATCATCTTCGAATGATTCAGAAGATGCAGGAGAAAGTTCACAAGGCACAAAAGTCCCCGATGGTGTTTTGACAATTTCAAATGCAGGCGTCGCGCAAATGTCCATTGATTTAGGTTCACGTTGTGGAAATTGTGCAATTGGTGCGTGTGCAAATAGTCCATATTGCATTGAAGGAGTTGAACTAAAAACAGGGACGTGCGTAGCAGTAAAATTTAAATTTCGAGGTGCATTCCATCGATCCATCCATTGCATTGCCCCATCTTGAGATGTCAGAAAAGTAGAAAACGAACTAGATTGTCCTAATGTCGAGGGTCGAAGACAAATGTGAGATCCGTGAGATTGGGCGCGGCCAGTTGAATGAACATCTTTCGAGGTTTCGTAAGTGCCAATGAGTTTCGATTCTGTTTGAACTTTGAGATGGAAAGATTTAAATTACAGATTGATTTCCAACTGCGGACTCACCATCCTGCGAAATTCTGGAACCATCATCAAAATCAACCAATAGACTCGAGCTTGAATTGAAGTTAATATCTCCACGATTGTAATACTTCACCGTATCGGGCGGTTCAGCTTGAAAATGTTTCTAAAAAATAATTAAGTAAAGACAACATTCTCATATAAGAAAATCATACATTACTACGGTACATATTAGGGGATAATGTTTGAGTTGAGCCATAAAAATTGGCTTCATCATCTTCATCGGCAATTTCGCCATCCTCGAGTGGTTCCCGATTAGAAAATTTGATCTCTGAAGCGTGGTCGCATCTTCTAGAGGAATTCGGAATCTGTCCATCCACCAGTTCATCATTCGATTCATTGGTACAAACTGAGACATCGTTCTGAATAATAAAACCAAAATATAGATTAAAAAAGAAATAAAAAAAGAAATGAAACAAACTTAATCTCATGCTCATCACTTAATCTCGGGGCTCGGCCTGGTCCACCAGAAATAGTGGTTTCACACATCGATAATGCATGTATGAGTGTATGAAACAAACTTTACCTTCTTGGAACAAATACTCTCATCATTGTCTTCAAAAACCTCACCTTCATCGGAAATCTCTTCTAGTTGATCCAAAACAGAATTCAAAACTACTTGCTCATCGCTATCTGATTTCGAATCCTTAATCTTTTCGTACAACGGTGTAGCCATAGAGTCGTTCTTCGATGATGCAGCCTTCAGGGGAGTAAGCGCATTCTGTAATTGTTCAGCACCGTTCTCTGTATGAACCAGTTTCAGGGGGACGGGAACAGATGAAGTAATACCCGAAATCGATGTTGAGGGCAGGTTAAAGATGTCCGAAGAATTTTGCCCGGACATGCAACGAAACGAAGAATGATAAGATTCAGGAGATACAACTACACTTGATTGATTCAAGGCAGATTTTGTACAAGAATGAACATTTCGAGAAAATTCACAGTCCGGAGGATATGACAACCATATATCCGGATCAATCTGAATAGGAGTATTACCTGAAAGTTTTTCAGAATTTAAGTCAGAACCCATAGGTAAACGTAAATAGGCGTCATTTGCAGGCAAACTAGAAAATATTGGCTCAGATCCGGTTAAAGCTGAAGGTTGATAAGGTTTCTCGAGCAACGATTCTACCGATTCATCTTCTGAGGGTGGCTTTAAGTTTTCTGAAAATGGACACAAATTAGAATCGTCCGATTGAATATCGATAGTATATTCTTCTGGAAAAGAGTTCGGAGATAGTAACATACTCGGATATGCTTGATCAATTTTGTTTGAAAAGTCAAACATGTTATCATCTGTCGTTGATTCTGAAACAGGAGAAATTGGTAGTGATTGCTTCTGAATGTTTGCGGGGTTCAATTCCGAAGGTCCCGGTTGACAACAATTATCTCCTTGATACATTGGCGATGATGCTGATGGCGGAGTATGGTAATACGATAAAGTTGGTCCATCAAAATCATTCTCAATAATAGTGGTTAACGCTTGTTTCGAAATAGATTCCTCTTTTAAAGAAGCATTCCAACTAATAAGTTCCAGTTTTTTCGTCTGTGCGCTGACATTGCCATCAAAATTACTGGTGGAAATAGAAGGCAGGGACTGAAGCTTCTTACGTTTGGACGTTATTACAGAATTATTCTGAAGAGATTCTTCGTTGATCCTTGATAGTTTCCTCTTCTGACCTTTTTCTGTAACAGGTGGTTCGACTTGAATCTCCTCATCATTACCATAAATAAGTTTGATATTCGTTAAGGTGATTACATCGAGCAATGTCAACGGTTCACCATCATCATCGTCGGATTTCTTCTTTAAAATTCTTCGCCGTTTTGGAGTTGTCGAGTATACTCCTGAAGCCCGTTTCACTATTCGCTTGTAACGACGTGGTCGAACTCGCATCGATGATGGAATCGCTTTGATGGTGCCTTCAGCAAAACTGGTTGCCTGTTCTTCGTCAAAGGCAATGTCATCGCCCTCCTCGATGGGTACGGTTTCTAAAAAATAAAATTATTAAAATAAGAACCATCAGAATATAAAAAGAAAATATAATCACAACAAAGATAACACAAAAACAAAAAAGTACTTACCGTAATAACCAGGTTTTATCTCCATCGTAACGAAAAAAAGAATAGCATTCACACTAAAAAAGAACAAGAAAAATTAAAAATATTTCAGAGAATAAGAATAATGCGAATTTACTTGATACGAAAGAATAATTCGGCTCGGCCGAAAAAGCAAAATTAGTTTCTACTTTAGAACACATAAGTCATTTCGAAGATAAAAAGTACCAGTTCACATCTACTGGTCACCCTAAAAATGACATAAAAGATATGAATTACGATGTATTCCAGGGAAAGGAAAGTATATTTACCTTGGTTTAGTAGAACGATCCTGAAACCTTTGGGCAATTGGCGCGGGAGAATAGGTTGAGAGCGGTGAAAGTTGTGACTTGTCTGTATGGCTTTTAGAACATAAATAAGAAATGAAATGATAGAAATAGTCGGCGCAGAGAGATAAAGCAAATTGATCGAAAAATAGATAAAAACAAAAGCGATAACAACAAAGGAGAGGTAGCAGCCGCGGCAAGTTGCTGGCAGCAACTGTCATTTTCGACTATTTCCACACAAGCAACACAAACAATGTTATAATAGACTAATTTAAATTTAAATTCAGCATATTCGCCAAGGTAATACTGTTGGAATGCCCCAAGTCGCTGTTCTGACAGCATTCCAACTTGAGCACAATCCCGAGGCATAGAACAGTGATTATCATAAACTTGTCAATCACTAAGTTGAGTAGATGTGCTGGTTATAAAGTGTGTCAGGTGCCTTGGTGGTTAGTGGTCCGTTGGTCCAGGCTGCCAAATCCGTGGTTGAGAGCCAAGTGCGTCGAAAGCGAAGCAGAGCATAAATAAGATTAGAGTGAGGGCAATGTTGAGAGTAGGCCAAAGAACTAGAACACGACTCAGTACTAGGTCAATAAGACAGAGTAGGTTTCCTATTTGCAATAGCTCCTGAAAAAGATAGAATTCAAATTGGAATTAGTTTATGGTAGACAAAAAAAAGTAGACACTTACAATGTATGTAAAATTATCTCTCCAATAGCAGGATAGAAGGCTTATGCTACAAAAGTGGCCATAAAAATCCACTAAAACATGCTTGCTTGCAACAACTTTGATTAGACTGAATTCTGAACGTTGGTTGGACTAATTGAGAATGTGCAGTTGTTTTTGAGAGTACCGATACAAGTTGCCATCGTTTCCATTTGTTTCGTGATTGAAGAAAACAGTTAAGTGAGAGTTGATTTAATGAGATTTGACATTTATGATTCGAAAGATATACTAGATATATTAATGCTGTAGCAGTATTGTCTGAGAATTTGTAAGAATATTTTACATTTGAAAAATATAGAGAAACTAATGAAATAGGCGTGAGAGTGAGAATATAATCACTAGTGAGTCATAATATCGTCGAATCGCCATAAAAGACGAAAATAAATTAGTAATAGTAAATATCAAAATTATTTCGGTGTTTGAGTTTAATTCTTTTGGAAGGTCCTCGAGGAAAAGAAAAAAATTTACTTGACGATGGTGAGGATGTTGTCGATGGAGAACTTCTGTCTAAAGATTTTCTCAATTGCTTTTGTATTTCGGCAAGATCCTCGTGAGATTCGCGGAATGACCGAGCAGTGTCAGAATGGTAACTTGTAGAAGTTTTGGAAGATTTCGGAAATTTCGGCATTTGTTTGGGAGTGACGGTTAGAACAGTTGTTGCCGAAATTTGCTGTTTGGTGGCCAAATTTGTGTCCGTATCGTTCCGATTGTAATCACCATCGTCGCCGGGAATGGCCAGCTCCAGTATTTCTTCAATCTCGTCATTAAACCAGTCCGGTGATAAATACGTCGAGGCTGACGAGTTTCTCAGGCTGTCCTCGGCCATCTTTTGTAATTTCATCGAATTCGTGTCCAAATTGTCAGGACTGAGAGACAAATCAATCTTCGTATCGCGCTGATCTGCAACCACGGCCGGCGGAATAAAATCTTTCTGTACTATTTGATTAGTAATATCACTAATCTGTTTTTGAGACAGCAATGATAGCCGTACAGCAGACGAGGACGCAGTAGAACCAAGAAAAACAACGTCTGAATCATCGCCCGATGACGAAATAAATTCAGTCTCGGAACATTGACAGTATTCTGAACAAAATAAAGAAATAAGTAAATAATTAGATATAATCAGTAAATGGCAAACATTAAAACATACGCTCATCATTGTCACCAACGCCGTTATCAGAAGCGCGCAAATACGAAGACATGCCTTATCACTAAAGACGAGTGGTTACTGGGAGAGCAAAGAAGTTCAATTTGAAATTCAAATTGAAATTTGAATGATTCAAATCGCACGTGCACAGCAACTTGATTCAAGTGACTTGATCAGACAGTCTGCAAGGCAACCAGCTATGGTAGAAATAGAAACAAAGTCGACTATTTTGAATGTTTTCAATGTTTTTACGTTGCCTCAACGACAGCTGTTTTGACTTGTTTATTATATGAAGAAATAACGAAACAAGTGTACTTTTGAAAAATCTTTACCTGAAATACCCTACCAAATCAGACCATTATCAGATGAAAATTTATTAATCGATTTGGTGATGAACAATTTTATCGTTTGATTTTATCGCACTTTAAGTGTAAGTGCCACTTACCGAGTGGATTATCATCTCTTTGGAAACTATCATTGCCCATCGAATGTCCGCTTTTAAAGTGGAAATTTTTTGACTAAATCACATTTTATTTTTCTATGGTTTTAAAAGAACATTTTATGCACACAACAACAACTCGAAATATGTACTCATTACTTTCTTCTCCTACTAGGTGTTTGACAATTTTTTGTGCATTTTTTATTGCGACCATGTCCACCGCCGTTGATGCAGACGGTAATCAGTCGTTACCTCACAAGTTACCGGATGGATTCGTTTACCTGCACGAGTATTACGAAACCGTGGTCAAGGTTGGGAAGCCTAAAGTGGAGCCTATTCGGGAACATCTTCGTTATGGTAATATTGGTGATATTTATTTTATTATTTTATTATTTCCTCAATCTATATAGCCACGGATGAGAACTTTACCGGTAGACAGGTGCCCGGATATTCGGCCAAATCCCGAGCTGTACTAACAAGTAAAGCCGCTCACGCACTCTACATTGTACAGGAAGCAGCCCAATCGAACGGTTATTCTCTACTCATTTACGACTCGTACCGACCACAGAAGGCGGTGAACTGGTTCGTGGAATGGGCCTCGCTGCCGGATAATTGTGACAGGTGCCGCAAAAATTATTTCCCGTATTTGGTGAACAAAACTGTGGCCTTTGAATTACCCGATCGTTATGTGGCACCAAAGTCGAGACATTCCGGTGGTAGTACAGTGGATTTGACATTGATTAAGCTCGATAGTAAGGTGAGTTTATTAAATTAATTTATTGCAACGTATACAAAATTCAACACGTTTACGATTTTTGTTAGAATTCCGACCAAGCAATTTGCAGTAACTGTGCAAACCCCAAAAGGCGGCAAATAGAATTGGAAAGAATAAGAATAATAATGTTCGGTATAGGGCCTGAAATGGGTTATTATTAGTAGAATTTGGCGTAATGAATTTAGGAGTATTATTACCTCATGTTGTGGTCCATACTTTTGGGATCTTTTAGGTTTAGGGGGGCACTTGAGGGCTTGTTCAGAAGTAGACGTAACATTCTGGTTTACTTTATTGAAATTCTTGATTTGTAGTAGGAAGATTATCATTGCAATAATCATTAAGATTAGCATAAAGAACAATTTGCGTGGCATGCTTGGCGAATTGACTTACAATTGTGACTGACTATTTGTGAGTGATAGCTAGTGAGCTACAGAAATTTGATCAATACTTTGTGTAATTATGTTTGGTTTCGAATTACATTACATTGAAATTGCAATTTGAGTGTTAACCCTTTCAGTTCATTGCCTTCAACTAATTACTTTCTCATTTTCCCAGATCCACCACCCTCCCACCGTAATTGCCCGTCAACTACTGAACAACCAAACAGTCAACTACCTTTCCGATGGCACACTCGACATGTACACTTCCTTTGACCTATTTCATCACGCCAGTTGGCCCGAAGGTCAGCACTTGATCCCCCAGCAACATCCATACTTGGATAATCGTAATTTGTTGCGGAAATTGATGGTTGATGTTGGATTTGTCCCACTCAAAACCGAATGGTGGCATTTCACCCTCAAGGATGAGCCTTTCCCGGATAAGTTCTTTGATTTTGAGTTTTGAATTTTTCTTTTGAGGCTTCTGTGGATTTAATTTTGTATTTGAATAATAAATTTCGGGCGTTCTAACTCTATTCACAAACGATAGATTGCGCCACCGAAATCGAATGGCTTATAGTGTTTATTGTTATTATTGGATTATGTTCTTTTTCATTATTTATACAAAACGGCATTTTGAAAGCCAAAATTTTCGTCTTGTTAGTTCTCTTCAAAATGAACTTTTCTCTCCACATAAGTTTCAAGCCGTGGTTGGGGTGGATTTGTCTCTTCGTGTACGCTTGTACTTTAGTGATGATGCAGAGTGACTTGGTAAGTGTTTCTTCTTTCTTCTTAAACCGCTAATTTAAATTGTAAATCATATCTTGTAGAATCACTGCGAAAGAATCCGCAAAGGCATCGATAAGATCCGTGTGATTGGCCCGATAGGCGTGGAAGGCGACGATCAACAGTTGGTGTTGATCACCGAAACGGGCTACATGTTCAAGCGTCCACTAAGTGAAGCCTTCCAGAAGACAGAAGCGAATTCAACTTTGAACTACAAAGTAATGCTAGGAGATGTGCAACCAGTGAGGGCAATCAGCGAAGTATGGCCGAACGCTCCATTCGCCCAAGAGCGCTTATTCTCAAACTACACAAACAAATTCTATGTTCTCAATACGAAAGACGGAAATTCGTATTTGGCTGCGTTTGCAGGTGATTCCAAGAACAGGCGGCAGATGTGTGAACACGCGCTCATGTTTGGGGATACGTCCAGGGGCGCCAAGATGATGAAGCAATGTCCAGTGAGGATGGAAACAGTGCCCGAATTGTTTGTATCCGTGGACGGGTTTGGTGGACTTTTCTTTGACGAGTGCAATAGACGATCAATCTGTCGATCGAATTATGTTGTGCTAGAAACGGCCAGTGGATCGCTTCCTTGGATTTATTCGTAAGTGATCTTTGTAAAATTAAACTAAATTAATATGGATTTTTCTATAGGGACGCATCTTATGAGCAATGCGAGAAGTACTGCATCGACGTGGCTCACAACCACCAAAGACCACTGACTGGGCTCTACTTGAAGCATGTCAATGTGCTAGTGTTGGTCTGGGCCGACAACAAAGTGACCCTCGTACATTCACCGAATTTGAATGACCAAGACGCATCAGCTGGGCTTGACATTCCACTGGAACAATTCGTCGACTGTGGTGTGACTCAGGCGAAGGCTAATATTTTTGGGGATGCAGCCAACTGGCTGGGCAACATGCTTGCCAGCATCTTTTCAGGACTTCTCACATTGCTTGGAGTTTGTTATTGCTGTGGCTGTTGCTGTTGTATTTTGTATATTTGGCGTCAAAGAGATATCAAACAGAAGAAACAGGAAGCATTATTCGAGGCGCATTTAGCTGAGCAAGGTTTAACATTGGATGATTTGAAACAGAGGAGAGATTTGTATGATGGTCAACTCGGACTGGATGGATTCTATGAACAGTAAGTAGAATAATATTATTAAATTAAGACATAATTCAATTGTTGCTCTCTTTTTGGAATAGGTTCATTGAACCTCCTGTTAAGCACATTAAACAAGAATATCTTGGATATCCTGAGCCACCGCCTAAGAAGAAGGGCTATTTTATGACTGGAATTGACTATTTGAGAAAAGGGAAGAAAAATAAAAAGAAGAAGAAATTGAAGAAGGAAATGGAAAAGGAAATGGAAAAGAGAAAGCAAAAAGAGTTGGAAAAGAAAAGGGAAAAAGATAAGAAAAAGAAAAAGAAGGGAGATAAAAAGGATCAAGAGAAAAAAAGAGTCCAGAAACGTGAAAAGGAATCTTCCAGGTAGAAAACTATTGAGTTATGAACTATTTTAGATCTCATCACTAACAAACTCTTCTTTATTATTCTCTTTAGTCTGTCAAGTCCTGTGAGTAGTGTCCTATCAACAGACGACCACCACAATAAGCGCACTCACACAGCCGATTATAATTATAATTATACTAATTATAACTCACCCGAATCGTACTCTACTTCGCCTCGCAATGGCCCTGCGAAAAAGAACGCCAAAGACAAATTGATGGACAAGAAAAACAAGATTGACGCAGCTAAAGGAAAAGCCAAGAAAATGGTCAAGAAGACTGAAGAGGTCGCGAAGCCGAAGAAAGCCCCCGAAAAGCGGACTATCCGTGAGGACGAAGATGAGCCAATCGAAGATGATGAGGAGATCGATGAAGTTGAGGAGGATGAGGAAGAGGAAGAGGATTCCTAATTTAGGTCGTCCTGTGAGCCAAAGTGTCTCTATTTGAGATTAAAACTGATTTTTATTAAATCATTAATGTTGACGAGTTTTTGGGTTTGCTTCAATTTATGTTAACATGTTTGCACGGGCACCAACCACACAAATTCGAATAGCCTAAAATGTGATCACAACAAGTGCCACCAAAATACACCAACACATAATCGTTTATAAATAAATCGTTAACGATCGGGGAGATGCGATGGCATTGCCCGGTTGCTATTTGCTTATTGATTCGATTGGTTTGGCTGAAATCGACCCGAGAATAGTTCAGAAAGGTCCAGCCTTGGCACAATTACGCGTACTACTAGTAGTATTACAGTGGAAGATCGGAAACCATTTGAGGCATCATGTCTTCATTGTTGTCGGACAGGTACGCGCGAATGTCACAGTGCCCGACATGGCCACTGCTCAAACCTTGTTGCCAGTTTCAAGTGACACTAATTTGACACAAATGCACTGTAGTGATATACAATGTAAAGCAATGCATGTTGTTTTGCCAACGTGCACCAGACAATAGACAAACACACACACAATCACTTTGTGTGGCTTAATCATGAATATCATGAGTCAGCAATAAGGAAGTCCAGCCAAAATGCATTCAGGAATTCGAGAGCCATTGATATTGCCTAATTTTTGTTTAGTGCCACACGTGCATTGATTGGTCTAATTTGACACACGACACACAATTCGCAGATTTAGTCTGCCATTAGTCCTAAGTAATTTACCCAATCCATATTATGGCCATATGTCAACAACTGTAACATGCTTGGAGAGGCAAAGATCGTCAAATGGCACTAGTGCCACAAAAGTAATCATGATTTCTATTATGAAAATTGCAATTGGGGCTGCCATTCGCCTATGTTGAGTGTCCACTAATTATATTCTACTGGTTGCAACATGCCAAGCTACAGTATGGCACTAGTGCACTCTGTTTGTTAGGACATTTCAGCAATGCAGAAATGGCAAATCGCTCACTGTGGCACTGACTCTGGCCTATTCAGATATTGCACGTTAACACGTCATGCATTGTTGCATGGAGTCTTTGTTATCGATTCAAACAAATGATTCGTGCTGTCAGTCTTGTCGGGAGTACAATTGGGAGAACTAGACTAAGCAAATGGCACAGGAAAATTTGAAACTCAAGTTCCGGAAAATTTCCGTCAGTGACGTCAGAACTCGCTGTACTAGAATGCTCGTCTTGGGCGCAATGTAATCCGGATATCCGAATTCCACTTTTGATGTTTCAATTCACCTAGGCATTGTTCCAGCAGTGTTCGTGCCTATTTATACCTTTCTAGATCAAATAAAACCATGGTAGAATGGAAGCTCCAAAAGTGTAACTTTTCGGTTAAACTTCTCTGCAGTTGTGTATACACTTTGAGCGAAAAGAGTTCCTTAGCGTGAGTGCCCTGGACTCTAATACATGTATAAACTCAATGCAAGTGTTGACAAACTGTTATCCAATTGCACAAGTGTCCTATTGGTCACTTGATGATTGACTAAATTGAGTGACTAACTGAGAGTGCACCCATTAGAAGTACTCAACTTTGTTTGTCACATTGTGGGTCTCATTCACTGGCAGTTCGATTTGCACATTGGCACATTGTATGTGTCATGTGTTTTGTGAGCGGCAAATTGTAATATAGATGCAATCAGTTTACCAATGGTCTGGCAATGGACAAAGAATAAATTTGCTGTTGACTGTGCCACAAGCTCTATCGATTAGACCGAGATCTACCGAGACCGGTGGTGGTGACTAGAGTCTTTACCGGGTAAGCCCGGGTAGGTTTTTTGGCCAATTTCGACAGTAAGATTTAACCGGGTAAATCGATCTGCCGGGTCGCGGGCGCCCGGGTCGGACCCGAGTGGGCGTATGGGCGTTTTTTGGCCACCGAGTTCGGCTTAGTGTAAAATTTTGCCACCAGGTGGCTACCGGTTTACCCGGGTAAATAATGTTACCCTTCTCGGTACGGGTTCAACTTGGTTACCCGGGTAAATCTTTAGATCCAATGATTTTGGTTTAGTTATCGGTTTGGTTACGGTAATTATCCACCAGATGGCTCTGATATCAAATTTTAGCCCGCGGGTAAACAACAGCATAGCAATGCTAGGAAAATCAATGGCGTATTCAGAAATTTATTTCAGTTACACAAGGCACGCTATTCCTAAATATCGCCACTGCATGCTATTGGAATTATAATACGTAAATGAATAAGATGTTTATCATAAAAAATAGGTTTACAATCCCGCTTGGTTCATATTGAAACGGGCACTAAGTAAATAAATCAACAAAGTCCAACCAAAAGTCATCAAATTATCGATATGATTCTTTTCACAGTCGACTGACTGATAATTGAATTTTACTTCAATCAAAAGTCTGTGTTCTTGATGTTTATGTTACATGCGCTGACCAAAACACAGCATCACTCTTCAACAATCGCTAAGTGGGGATTTGTTTATTGATAAACGTTGGCTATTTAATTAAATTCATTAAATAGCCAGTGATTTAGCAATGCGACAGTCATGCCAGACAGAACCTGTTTGTCCGCGGTCTGCGGCCAGCTTTGTTACCCCGCGACACCATCAGGTGGTCTGCCTACTAGGCCGAAGTGTTTTCGCTCTTCAGGGGCCTTCAGGCCCTTAGGCCTTGTGTCGTGCGCGTTCTCAAGTTACAATCACTTTTCTCCCTGATCTCATCGTGTCTGTATGATAAACAGTCAAGTCACTAAGTGTCCCTTAGTAAGGGACAATTCACCTTTGAAGAAATTGTAACTCCAAGCAAGAGACATAACCGCTCTGTTCGCCTTGGTGCGGTGGCCACTAGCCGCTAGCTAACTCGCTCAATTGCAACTGCAGCGAGCTGCGAGCAACACATGTGTTTGCAAACAGGGCAAACGTTAATTACCCAGTGATGTCAGTACAGCTTCAGGCTAAACTGGACCCTAGCCACTGGCACTAGAACAATTTCGTCGCTCTACAAAGTTTACTTTAAGGCCTAAACACATACAAGAGATCAGTATTGAGTTCATACACTATGGATTATGGATATGGATTGTGTATTGTGGGCAGTGTTCATTGAGCACACACTCAAAAGAACAAGTTAGGGTATGATTCAATGAGATGTATTTCAATTTTGCCATAACAATAATAACCAATGTATTGTTATTTAAAATTCGATTTTATGTGATGCGATATGAACAAATTTTGTTTGCGCATCATGAAAGCTTAACTAAATCAGTCACAACCATCATTTTAATTTTTGTTAATCATTAGAATAGAATCTAATTGCAATTTGAATGCATTCTTGCGTTCATTCTCAATTGACAAAACTGAATTGGCTAAACACGCGAGAGTTTCGAATCGGTGAGTTCCAGACCGAAATCAAAATCCAAATTGATAGCAGTGCGAGAAATGTTAAAAAGCCACAGTTGGCAACCGAAACTTGGCAAATTAAAGCGAACATAAAGCACTTTTATGTTGAACATTGATAGAAATGTTAAATTCTTAAGTATCCATATGATTGATTTTCACATCAATTCGCATCAATTCGAGTCAATTAAACAGTCAAATCGAATCAATAAAATATAGCACAAGTAATATAATTAATGATTGTGTAATAATAAAATCACAATTTGTTGTAATAACGGAGGTAACGAAGTTCAAAAATCAAATTTGCCTTTCAAATGGGGGTAACTGACTATGTGCCGCACTTGGTCGTCGACTTTGTTTGGAGACAAACTTTGCTAAGAGACAGGATTGCCATTACACTCCGTTTATCAATTTATCCACTAATTTTTTTGGCAGATCCATACTTTACACATTTATGATGAATTTGGCTATCTCAAAATTTCTAAAATTTGATCGATAGATGAGATATTATCCAAGATATAATGTTGTCTCTAATTTTGTAACGTATTCAGAACAATATTCTGTGGAATCCTGTGGCACCCCACTATGACCCCAAAGGGTATTTTGGAGGGAAAAAATTCCTATAGGCATGTGTAAGAATGCATTATATATGGGCACTAGTATGTGGGTTGAAAGGCACAACAATTTTTGCCTTAAAACATCACTGATTTCCTAACCTATTTAGGTTAGGTTGTATCAGTTTTTGTACCATTTTGAACCATTATCAGGAACAAATGAACCAAAATAAGTTGGTTTCGTTAAAATAAAAGTAACTTGCATTATTCAATACCATTAAAACATTATATCGCGAACGTTTTTATGAAAATTGGCAATAAAATATATGTCAAAGCTCAAACAAACAAAATGAACAAGCTTCAATATACAATCTACGTTCTTAATAGATTTTATCTAATATCCAAAAACAAAATGATGTTAGTCAGGCTTATTAATGCATTGTGTGTTGTATATTACAGTAAAATACATGTGCATGCATCATCTTGCAAACTGTATTCTGTTTGGGTCAGTAGGTTCAACTATGCAAATCAATTATCATCATTGAAAGTGTCAAAAGACTGCACTTTGTATATATTTTTACTAACTCACAAAAATCAAAGATGCCATTCAGAATGCCACTCATTGAATGACCTGCGACATGTCAAACATACAAGTCATATTCTATAACAAACAAGTGTTGACTAAACATGTATGCGCAATTTTGAATTTTGCAAATATGTGCATCCAAACAATCGTTAGAGTTGTTTAGTTTGCAACGGTGAGACCCACACAGGTTCGTGTCTCCAGACTGGCCTTGAGGTTTTTCGTGCTATTCTTTTAACTAAACTCTCTGTAGTTGAGTAAAGCCTTTGATTGCCTTTAACTTTCCCCTACACATACACGAAGTGGCCATAACGACCCCTATGCCCTAGGGTCGAATGTTAAGACGAAAGCAGAAACACCGAAGACAGAGTAAAGAGCCAAAGGGCAGATCGTAGCAACTTTAAATAGTGTTGTCCAAGTAACACTAGTTGTCTAATGCTTAACTTGCTTTCTGTTGTCAATTATACTAAACTTCGCTCTTTCTTGATTGAGCTCGTGATACGAGATGATGGACTGATGCTGGATTTTCAGCTACTATTAGATGAATTCGAGCAATCTGGTGAATCTTGCAGAAAACATATGTTATGAAATAACAACATTAATTTATTATCAATCCCATTGATTGATTTTCTTACTGTAATATTCATATTCACTTCTTACTCATGTCTTACTTTGTCTTTTATTATTGAACTATTAAATAAAAACTTAATATACACTAATTATGACTAAAATGTTTGTTTCTATACAAAAATAGTTTGGCTTGATAAAAATTATCGATGAGTAATATTAAATAATTAATTATGATTAATATTGAACATTTACTGGGATACACAATGCTTGATATGTTGCACTTTCAAAACGGGTAACTTTCCGACGGGTCACTGTTTTTCAGAAAATGGGCCCGGGTAAATGCATTTTTGCGCCCATGGCGCCATCTGGTTTTAAAATTATAAGCTCGAATTTACTCGGGCATCAGTCAATACCCGAAAAAAAAATTTACCCGTGGTTAACCGGTTACCCGCAATTTGCTCTCGGGCGGGTCGGGCGCGGGTAACACCTCGGGTACACAAGTTAATACTCTAGTGGTGACCAGTTGAGTGTATTGAGAGCGGGCTGCCGCGCATCGAACGGAATGGAGAGAAAGACCGTCTATACGTGTGGCAAATACGTTCATTCCATGTGTCTCAAAGCATTGGCACTTTTTACTATTCAACATATTTTTAATTTGTTTGCAGTCGGTCTGGTAATTAAACTTGTGAACATATATGAGGGCACTCGGTGGTGTATGTGAAATCGATGCTGCCGAGTCGGTGGCCGTTCTCTTGCCACCCATTTAACAATGCCAACCCTTCGGCACACAGACAAAATAGAGACATTTGTAAATAATAAATTTATTTCAAGGATAAAATCAAAATACATCCACACAAGTGCGCACACACACACACAAAACAATAAATTTGTACAATAATTAATAATAATATAATAGAATGATTGATAAAATTGAAAAGACATAAAATAAATAGAATCGAGTTAATACAGGATAGTGTCATGCAATACACACTAATTGGCCTACTACACTAGAATTGATGCATTATTCATTGATAATATTATTGGATAATACATGATGATTAGTAAGTGTAATATAATGTGTAATTTTGTGTAATGTGTATAAATAATAATATAAATAATATAGAAAAGGTCGCTTTCAAACCAAATCATCAAATAATAAAATCATCAACTAAGTCGTCAAAGTAATTAATGAGTGCAAGGAGAGTACGCAGAGATGGTGTGACAAACAGCAGCATTGTTTGAACATTTTCTCCATTTTTCTAAATATAAGAAAAAGAATCAGTTACTTGATAAATGATAAAAGTAGTCAACAAAAGGGCGATCCAATATATTATATACAAAATAATAATTTATTAATCAATCTAATCTGTACAGTATATTAAATATAATTAAATTAATGATCATTCTATACACATCCTCCTCCTCCTCCTTCTGTTATAGATCACCTTGTATTTGAAAAAAGAGGAAAATTCCATACCGAAATAGAAGCAGCAGCATCATTTGCCCAATTAGCAGAATTTCCATCGTTTGCCACATTCGTTGCAGTAGCAAAAAGTGGTCATCGGTTCATCGGCGGAACGGGTTTGTACCTAGAACGACAAATTGGAATTAGTAAAAATAACGAAAAGATCTCAACTAATTAATGCCATACCTGGTTGTAGGTACAGTTACTCTTCTTACAGTTCGGACACTTAAGCAGATCGGTCTTTGTACCACCTGTGAGTGACATCTGCGCATCGTTAATAGCTTCCTTGGTGTATTTCTGTCGAATTGACTGCATCTCTTTACTTGCCATTTCCTGTAAAAAGGTAAACAAATTAGATAAATTGATTATTCCAAATATAATTGTATAATCCATACCTCAGCAGTCATCGAGGCAATCCGCTCTGGCTTGATCGAACCCCGCAGCACATTCAACTTCAAGTCTGGGTTCTTCTTATCGCCCAAATTGGACACTCTCGAACGAATACGATTTTTGTATTTCATATTCGTATCCCTGAACTCCTTGAAGATGGCATCCTCAATTAGTGAGCCCAGTTGAGATGGGTCATAGAATCCACCGCCAGTGTCACCCTCCTCCGCGATCATGGCATCGTCAGGCTTGAGAGCATTGGCCAACATGTCCCGACACTTCAACCGGACCGAGTCGTTGGTATCCGAAGCGAATGTGTTCTGCTTGAAATTATGATTCGAATTCGAAGAACTCACTGGAGATGATGGTGATGGAGGTGAGATCTTCCGAGGGGCAGAAGTGGAGGTAGACGTGACTTTCTCCTTCTTGACAATCGATGATGAGGCGGAAGTAGTAGAAGAAACAGCCTCCGCTTTGACAACCGCTGGACCCGAGCTTGAGCCGGTGAATGGCATCGAAGCAGAATTTCGAGATATTGCGTTCTGAGACTTCTCAGAGGATGTTACTGAGCCTAAAAAATCTATAAGATTAGTTAACAAATAATAGAAAAGATACTGATTGATGTATATTTAATCAACAAAAATATATATCGATCAAATCCCCGAACCTACCTTGTGACGAATCATTCGAATTAGAGTTGACATCCATGGGAACACTCCTCCTCGGTTCACCATTCTGATGATGATCCTTCAAAGCATCTTTCTGTTCCAGCAACTTCTTCCATGCTTTTATCAACGATTTGGCCACTGTGCCCACTTCTTCGTCGTGGATCGACTTACGAAGAGTGTTCACAATCAAACCAATACGAGTACGTTGAATCATTTCCAGATTGACTTTTGCCCGTTGGAGCACCTTTAGCAAATCCAGGGCCTGAGCCGTGCTCTAGAAATAGACACCAAAAATTATTAGCACAAATTATAAGTAGACAAGACGATGGTAACATATAATAATAATAATGACTAGAATGTCAGAAATTCTGAAACAACTTACCGAAGTGTCCTTTCGAAGAGCAATTTTTTCGAGCTTTTTCGCGATGCGACCAACTTCATCCTCGGTACCCATTTTTGTTGTTGCAAGTGAGTAGAATACGAATCAAGTAATAGAAATTCTACAAAACCAAACAAAAATAAAATACGGATTAAGAATTTCATAAAAAAGATTAGAAAATAAACATACCTCAAAATTCCTTTGTCTTGAGTCCAAAAATAACCCCGTCCGCGTAGTAATTAGGATAAATGGCCAAACAATAATACACAGAGGCCACGGGCAATCGGTGGGAATTGTGGTTGCTTCAACCAACTTTGTCGCGCCAAATACCAAACTCGGGCCTCAATAGTTACCGAAATGACCAGTCCGGGAACGCGGGCAAATGTCACCTCAAACTGTCCGTCCTGGTGGGATCCGTGCAAACTTGATTTTAGCCGGGAAAATCGAAGGAGAGCAGAGAAGAGGTGAGCGGGGAGAAGTGCAAGTGGAGAGCGGCGGCCGCCGACTAAACAACAACAGCATGCCACCAAAACACTACTCACTGCAGAGGTGGGGGCATGTCCACAGAGGACGTTACACCGCTCTAAAGCATTCAACTCAAAAAACAAATCAAAATATTTTCATTGTTTTTATTTAGAAATTAACACAATTACATCAATTAGTATATAGATAAATTAAAATAATATTAAATTAAAATATATATATTAAATAACATTCCATTATTTAATAAATAGTATTCTTACTGGGGAAAGAATAGAGAAAAGGTAAGAATATATATGATCGTTGATCAAAAAAGGAGCCAATCGAAAATAGTGTTTGTTTGTTTGTGTTTGGAAAAGAAAACAAATAAAGATAGAACCTAATTTAGAAGATTAAGAAATAGATAAAACACAGACACACACGCACACATTGACAAACAAACGACGCTGATTGGCTGACTGGCGCGAGTGTTGTGTGTGTCTTCTCACACGGGTGGTTGGCTGATTAGATTATTCAAAAAAATGATGACTTCAAATTGATTTGTTAGCCGAGAATGATTGGAAGTCGATCTTGATCTTCTTCTGATTGGTCAGAATTGACAAGTCACATCCGATTGGTTTGTTTGAGTAAAGTTCGATCAAAGGTGACAATCAGCAGTAGATTGGGTCGCTTCAGATTTTGGAGGCTAATTCCGGTTTCGAGATGACAAGAGTTGATATTAAAAGGCGATTAATTGTTTCTATGTAGAAGATTTATTTGCTTTTTGCTCTAGTTGAATTTGCTAAGAATTAAGATGTTTTCTTGTTGGAAAGGTTTAATTTGTTTTAAGCAAATGGGAGTAAATGAGGAAAATAATACACGGGATTTGGGTGTTCGAGGGTGGGACGGGACCGGTACTTTACGGCAATTCAGTATCTGAAGCGACCGAGTCCACATCGTCGCCGAATTCAATGATGTCCTCATCATCATCTTCTTCGCCAAATTCTCGGTTGAGCGAGATTTCATTGATTTTGGCATTTTCGGGGAGTTCGCCGTAGGATTTCAAGTTCCTGGCTTCGTCAGGATTATATTTAAGGATCACATCAGCCTTTGTGTCTTGGTAGTCACGGAGGCCGACCAGAATGATGTCACCCTGGTTGATCCACACCTTCTTACGAAGTTTGCCACGAATGTGACAGAGCCGCTTCACTCCATCAAAACAGAACGCTTCCAGTCGACCGTTGCCGAGCATCTTCAACACCTGAGCGTACTCTTGGCCGTCTTCTTTGAAGACCAACTCACGCTTCTCGTCTTCGTTCTCGTTCTTACCACGACGACGATTTTTACCTCCCTTTCCTTTATTCTTCGGCATGTTTGCGGTGGTTAAGGAAAGATGGATTCACAAAGTTACACTAGAGAGGAGAATAGCAAAAAATCAGAAAGCCGGCTCGGAGATGACATAAAAATCTAGACAAGAAATCATACCTGATCACAGAGATCAACTAAGCCTGGCTTAGATATCCACAAAGGTCGACCTTCTTCTACTGAGGAAGGTGGCGATGCTGAAGTATCGATTGACCACAAATTGAGACGATAATTCAGAAGATAACTTCGAGATGTAACACAAACGCAGGAAAAAACCTCGACGGGGAGCCTTGAAGCCAGAAGCAGAAGTGCGACTTGCTGCAGTCAGACAGGGCCACAAAGACAAGACACGTTGGCGTGTTGAGAATATTTTAGAATTGTGCAGTACAGCCTTGAAATAGGTCACTCACATAAAACGTTACACATACTGAAACATCATAAAATTGAATAAACTTGGGCACTACCGGACATCTGCTGCCAGTATGAAGTGGCGTTTTATTCCACTCGCACGACACACACACGACATAAATGCTGCAATCGTTCAGTTTTACGGCAACTTTTCCACGTTGTCCGGAAACGAATTTTTAAGAAAATTTTTCTCTTACCTTGTCTGTTTTGAGGTTTTTGATCCCGCGAACAGAAAAGAAACTTGAGTCTTGAAATCATCTTTTTTTATTAAACTAATTTTTCTGGATTTTCTAGTAAGTTTCTCTTATCAGATGTCTATATTTGATGATAATTATAACGTTTTCTATGAATAGATCATATAGTCTCAATGTTTATGTTTTATTGTGGTCGGTGTTTTGAACCTGCGAAAAATTACGAAGATTTTCTTCTACTTAATTTCGATATTTCGTGATCTTTTCTGGAGGATTATGATGGAACAAGATAAATCAATCAATGTGAATACTCCTCAAGAGGATGATCGTCAATTGAATGAACAAGAACAGGAATGGGCCCGACAGCAGGAGGAATTAAAATCTAAGCTTATCTGTAACGATACCGAAGCATGGTCAACTATTGATGCCGATGAATCGCAACTTCGTTTTGTTGCTGGTCTCGATGTTTCCTATGATAAAAACCGTCCAACCGAGGGTTGTGCCGCATTGGTGATTTATGATCTTCAAAATAAAAGCCTAGTTTATCAAGACACGGCATTTGTTTGTGTGAATACAGATTATTCTGCTGGATTTTTGGCTTTTCGCGAAATTGGCTTTCTATTGGATCTTGTCAAAACATTTCGGGATAGACTCAAGAACCTTTCGGACAATATCGAACCACATGTTTGGCTTGTGGATGGCAACGGATTGATGCATCCTCGGCGATTCGGCCTGGCATGTCACTTTGGAGTTCTCATTGACAGGCCAACAATTGGAGTCTCCAAGAATCCACACTTTTTCCTACCAGGACCACGTGCCAACAGGGACCAATACAAGAAGGACCTCGAATCCGCACTTAACCATCGTGGTGACCAATTTGAAATCCTCGACGAACACTCTTCGGTGATGGGAGTTGCCTTGAAGAGCGCCGAATCTGCAAAGAATCCTGTTTACGTGTCCATTGGACATCGAATATCGTTGAAGACTGCAGTCAAAGTAGTTCTCAAGTGTTGTGTCAAATTTAAGAATCCTGAACCAGTGAGACAGGCAGATATGATCTCAAGAGAGGCACTGAGAAGGCGGTAATACATTTTTACTGATCTATTGTACAGATTGTGTGTGTAAAGATATACATTTGGTTGTTGTCATTATTACAGTATGTTCATATGTGTGTAAATCGTAATTGAAATTGGTTTAAAACTAATTTTGAAGAAATAAAATTATACTATGAAATGTGAGTCAAAAGGGGGAATTGAAAAAAATGAACAGGGGACTCGATGTCGAGGGGTATTGTGTGTACAAAGTTAGATAGATTCTCTTCAAGGGTAATCAGTCTTTAGAGGGAGGATTAGGATTAACATATCACTATTAAAAATTAGCCAGTGGAGCACCATGAGCATGATGACCGGGCCAGGCTTCTTTGGCATACTTCTTCTTCGAGGAAGAGGAGGTACCATCATCGTCAGGCATTAGATCATCGTATAACACACCAGA
Organism: Rhizoglyphus robini; assembly: GCA_023373905.1. Taxonomy (NCBI): domain Eukaryota; kingdom Metazoa; phylum Arthropoda; class Arachnida; order Sarcoptiformes; family Acaridae; genus Rhizoglyphus; species Rhizoglyphus robini. The sequence goes on from JAKIJQ010000020.1 coordinate 2,534,333, forward strand.
AGTATTTTGAGACGCATAATCAGAAGTATTGCCAAAATCTACAGAAGAACCAGACGAAGAGGCTGACCGGTCGAGGTCTGGTGCAATACTAGGTAAAGTAATGCCCAATGACTTGATGAAATGACTTGAGGTGGCGGTGGAGGAAGAGGATGGGGATAAATGAGAGGGTTGACTGATTGTCTGTGGAGCCGGATTTATCCGTGGTAAAAATGAAAATGATGAACCAGGTATGAACCCACCATCGTCTAAACGAGCCCTCTTGCTTGGCTGAACTGAGGGAATCACAATGGTGGACTGAATCAGATTGCGAAATTTGCCTACAGTCGGATCAATGTCCTCCGGATTGATAACATCTTCCTCCTCGTTGAAGGTCACCGATTTACGTTTGCGTGCTGTGGCCGCTTGCACAATATCACCACCTTCAGTTGTGATGCCAATTGTACAGATGCGGCGATTGTGAGCTGTGTTGAATTCGGTAAGATTCTAAAAAACAATAAAACAACAAACATAAACAAAACACAAACGACGAAAGTTACATCAAGTTCATATTCGGTTTCGGGTAAATTAGCCGCTGCATCCTCATCAAGAGAGTCTAGTTTTCCGTTTGATTTAGGTTTTTCTCTTAGAGTATATATTCGGGTGGACGCGCCAAAATGAAACGAAGAATCTGTTGGCAATTGAGTTGGCTTGTTCGGTTCCAATGTGATATTGCCAATGTGCGAACCGTGAGCTAATGATAATAAACAATAAGTAAACAAGAAAAAACTCACAAGGGAACCCACTGAGCTGTCCGAGCCGTTTTGAAAAGTGACTTACACCATTCGATAGAGCTCATCGTGTAGATAAATTTAGGTAAAAAAAAATTCGCCAGAGGAGGTCACAATCGGCGCAGCTAGCAGAGACTTATAAATAGCTATTTTTGCATTGTGATTTTCAAATTGCGATATCTCGGCGAATTCTTAACGGATTTTTTAATATCGATATGTTTTGGAAACTACATTAAGTTCTCTACAAATTGGATTATCTATTAGACTGGATAATTAACTTGATAAAGAATAATTCCACAATTTAGGCAAATGTGGAACTTTAAAAATTTCAGGTTTTCAACTTTAAAAAGCGATATCTCTGGTGATACTTAACGCATCCGAGAAATTTTTTAGTCTAAATTCATCTACATGAAGAGCTCTATCGAGTGGTGTAGGACACTTTGCTAAACAGCTCGGACAGCATAATGGGTTCCCTTGTCAGTAATTTCAAAATCAAAATAAAGAAAAAATTAATCACTTACTGGACCCGAGATCGGTGAGAAAAAATCGAGCCAAGTGTTTGTGGTAAACAAGTGCGGCGTGAACGCGGGAACAACTTCCGTGATCAATACAAAAGTCGGTCATGTTCATATTTCTCCCAAACAAATAGTATGGTTTCTCGTCGACCATCAGTTTCTGGAATATTTAAAAATGTTAGATGAAGAAAAAACATTCAACCAAAATATTCTTTAAATTCGAATGCTGATACAGCAAAATCGATTTAATTTAGGCTTTTAAACAGCAAAAATCCCAGGAAAAAACCTCGATTCAAGATTTCTTCCTAGAATTCCAAAGCCTCCGCAAAAGTAACCTCGACTATAACTTACTTGAAACATCTTGCCATCCTTGGCCACATCAAGATGATAACCAGATGGAGGTCTGCCAGCCCTGTGGGGGGTGTAAGTCAAGAAGAATCTCAGAATTGTTGGAAAACAATGCAATCGGAGACTTTCTTGAACTTACCATTTGGGTGGCTCGTAACCAGTGATAGCGGGATCCATTACTGTTATATCGTTGTTTTCGTCATCCACTACTACAACTAACTTTACAACTTCCTCTTCTTCTTTGGGACACTCGAGCACTTGAAGGTTCACTACTTCTTCGATATCGGTGGGACTAAGATGGATACGAGACAACTGTGATTCGAGATCTACTTCAATCTTGAAGAGAGTGTGCCGTACAGAAACCCCCTAGTGGAATAAAATGGGTCATTAACATTAAGATCAGATACATAACAAATAGAGAAATGTACAATAAAATCCTAGAATACAAGCAAAATTTAATTCAAAAATTCAACAAATATTTAAACAGTAGTTCAACGACATCAGCAAACATTTTTTTCATGTCCAAGCATGCCTATATTACCAGAAATACTTACCAATTCACAAAAGACAGTCCCTGACAAAAATGGAATTCAAAAACAATACTCAATGCTTCGTAAAGCAGGATAACAGATACCTAAACGGGTAGAAACATTTAAACAAAAAGAATTGATGAAAAGTGGGACACAGAAAAAATAAATAAAATATATAGGTTGTATTGTACAACGGTACGTTACCATAAATAGACATTATCGGGAAGCTCGGGGAAACGAGTAGGACCGCTTCCCGGGGATGTTCGGTAATACAAAACTCGGGAAATGTGCGCTAATTGAGCCAAACGAAGAAAAGATCGTGAAGTCTTTGGACCGAATCGCAAATGCAAACTCACACACCGAACGCATCAACACTGTAAACAGATGACTTCGAGTGTGGATTATTAACGTTCGAAACAATAGGTGGCGCCAAGTTGGTTTCTTGGAAATAAAGTTCCTCCGCAGTTAGCATTGGCCTTTCCACACAAAACTGCGGAGGGACTTTTCAATGTAACGGAAAGTATTTCCAGGGAGACAGTGTTTTGATTGCCGAGAAAGCTTCTCTATTTTATGATTTTTCTGCTCGTCTGTTGTCCTGACTATTAATTACTGATCTTGAGCTGATAAATGGTCGATCCGGCTACGACAAAGTTGACATCCTCGCCTGAAGATAATCTGGTTGCGGCCGTTACCGAAGCAGTAGTCTCTGATCCCGAAGTTTGGCGTAACAATTTGTTTGGCCTAGAAATGCCCGCCGATATTCTCTCGATTGTCTATGCTGGCACTGTGGCACTTGGTGGTATCATGGGATATGCCACCAAAGGTAAATTATTGTCAATAGAGACAATATTGACTCATATTGTTTGCTAACCGTTGGTTTGTTTACTCTACTCTAGGTAGTCTACCATCGTTGATTGCCGGTTTGACTTTTGGCGCTATTTTGGGCGTTGGTGCATGGATAACTTCGGTTAATCCACGAAATTATGAATTGATTCTTGGTGAGTGATGAGGATTACCTTTTTGGTTCAAATTTAAATTTATATATTTTTTAACAATATTTTCTATTATTCATAGTATCATTAGACTAATGACATTGTAGTGTATTGTTTTATTAATTATCCATATGGGCTCGTTGACATATTTATTTATCTTTTGTTTTATCTATTTATAGGAACCAGTGCCGTGCTGGCCGGCTTAATGGGTTACCGCTTCTACAATTCAGGAAAATTCATGCCCGCCGGATTGGTGTTCACTCTCAGTTCGCTAATGGTCATTCGATTCGCACTTCGTTTTATCACCAATAAGAATTTTATCTAAATTCAAGTACGAACAATAATAATAGCCGAACACTTTTTTTTGTCTGTTTGTATTTACCAAACAACGACCAAATATATACATTTTTTATATAATCAAAATAGTCACAGCAACAATTCTCTGAACAATGTCCTCCCCCTTTCTTCCTCTCTTCCTTGAAGTGTATCACATAGCAATATTGATCTGAAGATGATTTTTACTCTCTCCCTGGAACACGTCAATTCTCAGGTCCAAATTGATTTTTTAAATTATGAATTTATATATGAAAAATAAAAACGTTGGTAAAGGTTATTTCTGACTAATATTTCAATTCACAAGTTCAACTCTAACCGAATCTAATCTAAAATCTAACCGCATCGACCTAATCAATTCAACCGAATCATCGTAGATTTCGCTGTTGTTCTTCTGGAATTTATGATTCTAGGTAAGTGGTTCCGACATTCATTTTGTGGTTAATTCTAATATTTCGAATCACTTATCTATCCTCACTTCCTAGTATTTGCTTAATTTGAGATAACTTGAAATCTCAATTTACTACTTCGAATTAGTATTTTGCAAATGCAGATGCGAACATTTCTCATCACCATTGCCGGATTTATCATTTGCATAAGTAGCATTTAGTCTGATCTTTCCCAACCATATTTCATTATTATCACATTATGACATTATGTATGCATCCTGAATGGACATATGTTTGTTTGTTTGTTTGTTGATATCAAATCATGCACATAAAAGTTGACCTTATAGTAATAGTCAGTCTCATACGGTAATTTTCCTATGCCACTCGTTGAGCTCGTGATCGCTTTAGTTAAAAGAAGAAGAACAAGAACTAGTCGGAACCCTTTTTCCCTCCACTCTTCAGTTGCCAGTGCATATACTTTTTTGCATGTCGAATTTAGTTTAAAGTCTAGTTGTAGTTGCTGTTGTTGTTGTCAGTGACCTTTCTGTGTGTGAAAATCAAGTTCAAGTTTGGCACTTGTGGTGCACACACACGCTCATTCAAACTCTTTCGTTCCTCTTTCAAATTGGAAAGTCAGTCCGCGTCTCTCTCTCTCTCTACTTTGAGATCGTGTCTCCTCTTTGACCTTTTGAGTTTTATTTTAGTTATAGTAATTAATTACTTTGTTTGTGTCTGTGTGTGTGAGACCATCTGTCTGTGACCCTTTGGGTCAGATTTTCTCTCATTACAGTCATCGACCCTTTTCAATAGTCTCTCTCTCACTCAATCCTTCTCTCACCAGTGCACTAGATTCGAACACAGAAGTACTTTTGTTTAGCACACACACACAAACCAATTAATCTTATCACTAAACACATAAAGAGGTTCCTTCCTTTTTGCGATATATCGGAACACTTGCCTGTGGGAATAATTAGCGATGAGAGGAAGGGGGTACACAAGGTGCCTCATTTTACCGTTATAGTACTTTTTTATATAATTGCTCTTCTTCTTTCCGCGTTATTATTTATCGAATTGGATCGTTTGATTGATATTGACAATTAATTAGTGTTATTATTATTATTTTATCGCACAATTATATTAATTTGTTTGTGTGTGGAAACTAATTGGAAAACTAATTGCTTTTCTGCTTTTAATTACAAATCGATGAGAATTACATTTTGTTTGAGGGTTAATTATAATTGTAATTATTACAGAATTATTATTTACAGAATTGCCGAAAAAAGAATATTGCAAATTATATTATTACAAAAGATTTAGTACATTTCCCGGTAATTACTCAATCGATCGACTCTCGAGTAATTCTGTTTAGGGAGTTTGTTTTTCTTTTTGCTATTATTTCGTATTTTGGACATTAGTTGAGTATTATTATTATGATTGATATTGTGAATTCATGCAAGAGTTGTTAACTCTTCGTAATTCGAAAGATAATCTCCTGTATTTGCATATTTTGTGTCGATTAGGTGCTCGAGATAATCGGTTTTGACGAATATGTTATAAGGCTGAAAGGGTTAACTTCGGAAATGGTTGCTTCGGTTATTATCTCCGCCCGGCTACCACCATCATTATTATTATTATGATTGGCTATGATTATTAGTGACAGCTGACCGATCGAGGTGAGAGTGAAGGAACTACTGCTTGGGTGTATTAACACAAGTGAACGACCCAACGGTATTTGCCTTAATACCGTAAATCCTCACAAATAACAACAACAAAATATTTCTTAAGAATTCGAATCTAACTCACTCACTCAGCCATTCTTCCCATGATTAATCCTTTCTTATTGTCCTTATTGTGTAACAACAAATTGCATAATGCGATTTGACCAGTGATGGTCAATGGTGAATTCGAGAGACTGCAAACAGATTGACTTGGACATGTAGACCGGTTGGGTGATAATCCACAGGTGGAGAGTGCACAGCTGATCATCGACCCCTCTCGCACCCTCGGTCTGTCCACTGGCCACTGTACCAAAAGTGTACGTGAGAAATGCTAAATTAGGAAATACTGTACAGCCATACATTTATTATTATTATTCAACAACATTACACGATTGACCAACAAAATCTTCATAAAGTCGTATCGTTAAGTAACTCGGTTCGGTCAAAAACATATTTCTGATGTCTTCATACATTCGAAAATGGTGTGGAGTGTACGAACTTTTTGAACGGACCACATACAATTTCATCAAAAGGTCAGGAAAACGATAAATTTTGTGTGTGTATTTGGAAATAATCTTTTGAAATGACCAAACAAAAACAACAAGCAGAAATCTTGTCCAATTAAGTGATTTTCCACTAAATGAAGTGAAATAGTGAAATATTGTCGCTAGTTACTTAAATTATCTATTTTATTATTTTATTAATACTTTTAGCCAATTAATTTCCAACGGGAAGTATTCTTCCATTTACTGAACTGCTCTAATTGATGTCAGATTTCAATTCAACTCGACAGTACATAAGCCCTCATGATCTATTGTCCTTGCCTTTTTAAAGCTTAACTACCTGATTGCCTTAAGGTCAAGTCCATTTAATTGTCCTTTCTGATTCTCTCTCCCGGAATTTCGTAATTCCAAGGGCAATAAAATATATCTCTCATCTTGACGAATCAATCAAGCAAAACCCCTCTTTATCTTTGAAACATTTCTACATATATGGGTTGTTGCATAATGTCCTGTAAATGGCTCTACTTTTGAAAGGTGAAACAAACTTTTGGTGGTGTATTCAACAAGTCTGTCACCCCACTCTTGTTTGGTTGTTTGTTGTGATGATCTAACCAAATGCGACCCAAAGTTTAATGACAAACTTATTGAATGTTGGCGCCACCACTTTAAACCAGTTAAGCCCACTGTAACCGGTTCTATTTACAATGGCGAAATCACCGTTCTCTTCTCATCTCAAATGATCATCATCTCAAAGTTAGAGCAAAGGGGTAGTAGTGTCGACTTGTGATGATCCAGTGATTTGAGTATATAAGACCCAGGACAGACCATCCAGTCGATCATCAGCATCGAGTCCTGCAGAGTCTTCCTTCTTTCTCCGATCACGATCGACAAAGTCACCCCAAACCAGCATCATCACCATGAAGTTCTTCTCTCTTGTTTTTGTCATTTTGGCTTTGGCCCTGAGCGTCAGTGCCACCTACCTCACTGGTACCAAGGGCGGTGCACTGCCACCCACCAAGGGCGCCGCTCCACTCCCACCTGCTAAAGGTAAGTTCGTGTTTGAATTTTCATTTTGGTACCAAAGTTTTTGGTCCAATTGAGCCATAGTTTGGGTTTTTTCGGTTAGTTGACCTTTCAAATATTAGTCATTTGAGAAATTGGTTTAAATGTCTCAAAGCTAAGCTGTTTTAGAATAGATTTTGAGTTATGTTTTTGCCTAGGGCGCTAGATCTAGGGTCAACCAATTTCGTAAGCAAATTATTAATTTCTTATTTTTCATATCATAGGCCAAGTTCTTCCACCATCCAAGGGCGGTTCCCTGAAGGGTTTGATCAAGCCAATGCCCGCCAAGCCCATTTACCAGGCCCCAACCAAGACCGTCAAGGCCCCAGCTCCAGTTGAACAAAAGATCGAACAAGTAGTTCAACAAGAGGAGGAACTCGTGCCAATTGAACAGCAAAAGGTTGAACAGGAACTCGAATCGAAGGGCAAGAAGGTGCTCCTTCAGCCCCAACGAGTGGGCATCATCAAGTGGGAACAGCGCATTGAGCAGCCCAAGCAGACCTACAAGCCACGCAAGAGCATCTACCGACCACAGGTGCAACAGGTGCAGCAACAGTTGGAGGAGGATTTGGTTCAACAGAAGGTGGAACAACAGGTCGAACAACAAATCGAGCAACAGGTCGAACAGAAGGTTGAGCAAAAGATTGAACAGCGTCCATTGGTGCAACGACCACTCGCCCAGAAGCCCCTGTACACCCAACCCAAGCTCCAACAGAAGCCAATCTACCAGAATGTTCGACAGATTCCAACCACCTTCAACACTGATGCTGGCTGGGATTAATCGATTCGATTTGATCTCACCTGGAAGACCACTCAGGACACCACAACCAGACATGGTTGAACTGTCTCAAACCCAACGGGTCTGACCGTTCAACCTAGCCAACCAAACACGACCTTTATTTATTGTAATCTCTCTCGTTGTGTGTGTTTCACATGACAACAATCTCACCAAGCCATTCTATATACAGCCAACCAAATATTCTTAATTTGCTTTCTCGATACATCTAAATGCTCAAATCGAAATTATCTATTATTTATTTGAATTTATTTATTTATATTCTTTAAATTAATAAAATTTGCAAAAACAATTAATTTTCGATTTAGTTATTGGCAATATTTTAGTAGTGAGACTCAAAGGGTTAATTACCTTTAATTTGTAAAATTATGTAAAACCACATTAGTCTAGTTTTATTTTTCAATTGAAATTAAAATCATCAATCAATATTTTACCAAACATAATATTTTTCGATTATTGATTATATCGTGTTTCTGCTGGCAAAGCCTCAATTCTTCCCATTCGAACTGAATGGGTTCAATACTAAATGATAGCTCTTAACCAAAGGCTGAAAGGATTATTCTTATTCCTTTGAAGTCTGTTGGGACATTTATGTTCCAGAAGTTTAGAATAGAATGCATTTTTAAAAATATCAATATCTCGAATTATCTGTTTCAAAAATGGACTGCTGGTAAAGGGTTAATGTTCACATTTTTTATCATTAAAAAATAAGAATTGAATCAATTAATAAATGCTTTTACTCTTGACCTCGGTGGTTCATTCAACCCTTCATTCTCGATTCCTTTCAATTTGTACACACAAATGAGCATGATGATGATGAATGATAACTCTCTCATTTATCATCTTCTTCTTATCTTATCTGACAACAGACAGTGTATCTGTTCATAAAGTAAGTACAGTTGATTTGATTTATTATTTTAAAATGTGATTTTGGCTTGTAGTTGTAAGTTTCGTTTAGTTATTTTTTGAATAATCTCTCCCGCGCATAATAATGACGTAAACATGTTTTGATCACATATTCCCATTCGCCAAGTGCATCAAATCGAGAGGGTCATTCACAGCTGATTGTGTCTGTCTGTGGCGCCCGGTTGGTTATTGGTGGTTGAACCCGGGCGCGAGTATTATTCGAATGCTGTTACATTCCCGACTGTGCACTTCCCGTAAACAGGTTCGGCATGCGAAACCCGTTCTACGCACTCATACAGATACACATACAACGGTAACCCTCCTTCAGCATCTCCTTTAACCGCATCCACGGGATATATAAGATCGAGTGTGCATCTTCACTAACCAACAAATCATCTTCATCATCTTCTTAGTCTTCTTTAGTTCCTCATTGCCTCACTTTCTCTCAAGATAATAATGAAATTCTTTACTTTCACTCTTGTGTTGGCGGTTTTGGCGTTGGGCGCTAGTGCCAACTATTTGGGCACCAAAGGTGGCGCTGCTCCAACCAAGGGCACTGCACCACTCCCACCATCTAAAGGTAATTTCAAATTGATTCTCTTTGTCTAAATGTATACTAAAATAATAACCATTTTTGTAGGTGGTCCACCACTTCCAACCAAAGGTGGTCTGAAGGGCGGTTTGAAGGGAGGCTTGAAGGGTTTGTTGAAGCCTAGTGGTGAAAAGACATTGCAACCAACCAAGGGATTGAAGGCACCGGCACTTGCTCCAGTGGAACAGGTCAAGATTTCTCAGGAGCCATTGTTGCAGGAACCTCTTTCTCAAGAACCATTATCCCAGGAACCATTAGCTCAGGAACCACTTGCCCAGGAGCCACTCGCCCAAGAACCAGAGCCAGAGGCAAAGGGCAAAAAGACCCTTCCCCGAAAGACCCTTCTCCGACCAACCTTAATTGCAGAACCATTGTCTCAGGAGAAACTCTCACAGGAACCACTAGCCCAGGAACCACTTGCTCAGGAGCCACTCTCACAGGAACCACTTGTCCAGGAGCCACTTGCCCAAGAACCAGAGCCAGAGACAAAGGGCAAAAAGACCCTTCTCCGAAAGACACTTCTCCGACCAACTTTAATTGAACAAAAGAAACTTTTGCTTCCAGAACTATTGTCTCAGGAGAAACTCTCACAAGAACCACTAGTCCAGGAGCCACTTTCTCAGGAAACGCTTTCTCAAGAACCACTTGCTCAGGAACCACTTTCTCAGGAGCCACTCTCACAGGAACCACTCGCCCAGGAGCCACTTTCCCAGGAGCCACTTGTTCAAGAGCCACTCGCTCAGGAACCCCTATTGGAGTCGAAGGGTAAGCCAAAGAAGACCCTTCTCCGAAAGACTCTTCTCCGACCAGTTTTGATTCCTGAACCATTGTCTCAGGAGAAACTGTCTCAGGAGCCACTGTCCCAGGAGCCACTTTCTCAAGAACCACTCGTCCAAGAGCCACTCCCAGAGGAATTGGAATCGAAGGGCAAGCCAAAGAAGACCCTGCCCCGAAAGACCCTTCTGCTGCGAAAGCCAATCGAACAGAAGAAACTGATCCTCACGCCCGAGCCATTGTCCCAAGAAAAGATTGAACAAAGCCTCGACTCTCAGGAGCCACTCGAACAAAAGACTCTCACCCAACAGTCGCTGTCCTGGGACTAGAACTCAAAGTGGCCACACCAAATTACGAATGGCTTTGGCTCACAATGCGCCTTTGCCTGCTCATATCACACAACACACACACACACACACAACACTACTATCCTATGACCTATGACCTATTATCCATTGTGATCTTATCGATTCTCAATTCTTTGTGGGACTGTTCTATTTCAGTTTGTAAATTGTAGGATTCGAAATTATAATATGTATTCCTAAATTATTTATTAATTAATAAAATTATTATTCAATTTAAAGATTTATTGACTTATCTGGTTACAAACGACGGTGTTTATTGAAGTAATGCAAAGAACAAAGTTAGCAATGTTGAGAGACATAAATTGACTGATTCACAGTTGATTCAAATTGATCAATTCTTTAGCACCGTTTTCAACTCTGAGAAAAATGATGTGCAAGTTGGCGAAAGTTAACGAAATGGCTCAAGTGAGCGCCGTTGGCATACATCAATTCGAGAAAATCTCCGGTTGAATGATTGTTCCATTTGGTCGAACAAAGTCACATCCGTCGTATCCATGTTGTGCGAGATATTTGATACTTGAGTACTTGAATGTTGGAAACAATTTCACAAATGAAAAGAAGTTCTGTTTGAGGTGAGACTGAGTAGTGAGGTACAAACTGAAGGGATTTGTCGCTTAGAGGTGCGCCAGTAGTGAAAAGAAATATAAGAGAATAGGAGCCAAATAATGCCGGTTGTATTATATATAATTTGAAGGCAATTGCATTTAATTTGCATGTGGCCAGACGACAGAGAATGGACAGTGGAAAGAAGGCGAAATAGAGGAACTCGAAAGTTGATATACAATTTGAGATGTCGGTACGATTGAACGACTAATCATTTCGAATAGATGGGCTAATGGACCAAAAATGGGACATCAACGCCATAGTAGTTCCGTTCAGAATTTATATATTGAAAGCAAAGCTCAAGTCAATCAAGTGATTTGAGAAGTGATCGAGTAGATGAATCACACGATTGAGAACCGAGTTGTTAAATAGATTTGTGCCAAAAACCAAAAGAGTAATGCTGAATAAGTTGTACAGCTCATGTTCGTATGAGTATGGCTGTAATAGGTCATTGACGGTTCAACGGTCCAAAAGGAAGCATCACATTGTCAAACTTAATTTCGATCCAGTGGTTTGTGCCATAGATTTGTGCCACCGGAAAACCATCCTCACGACGAACCAGATCGATCTGCTCAGTGATATCAGATATATATGAATTGTCACGGGTAACTTTCAATTGAGTGTCATTTTGAGCGAGTACCAGTCTTTTGGGCTTCCTCAAATCGGTGCGACGCTATGGTATACCAACTTTGGCACACAAGTCGGATCCGACAGAATGAACGTACTTTATTCAATAAAGCAGGTCGGAAAGGGGCAATTGCTTGAAGATGACCTTCAGGTCTGGCAAGTGGGACGTGTTGGAAAACGAGTCAATAGAGTCGAGATATATCAAAGTGTAAATCCAAAATATATTTCGACCTAAATAACAAAAGACCAAAACACATTAATTTACAAAAGGCTTAAATTGGCCGCTAATGATTGAGCCAGTAATATTAGCAAGCCTTCAGACTGAAGCCTTCAGTGTAACTGTAGCGACATCTGGCGAATGTTTTTAAAATTTATTTTTGAATTATACCATGTATTTTGCCCGCAATTTTAAATTATTTATTAAAACTATGACCAATAATACAACAAAATACTTTCCTAATCTCGATGTTGAATATTGCTCATCGATATCATGACATTACTTTTACTATTAGCTCTCTGTAATCGTTGTTGATGCTTCCAATAGCCAAAAGCGCCAATAGCAATCGAGACAACAAACAAAGGAGTCATTATGGCTGCTATTGTTTTGGGTGTGTTCGATGATTGATGATTGTTTCGATTTGTGATGGGGATTCGGTGAGATGGACTGACTGGTGGTGGAGAAAGTGTTGTGGTTAAAGCTGTCGAAACTATTTGGAATAAAGTGGTTGGCATGAGCGATGATGATGGTGATGCTGTGGATTGGGATGTGATGTCGGGAAAATCAATGATGATTAGTTTTGGTGTTGAAGCAGTTTGGATTGGAGTAGTAACTTGCGGAGGAGTTGTAGGAGTGGATGTTGAACTGAATGTAGGAGAAACTGTCGAAGTTATTCTTTGCGTTACAGTTGAAATAACGGTTACTGTGGGAGTGATCGTTGAAGCTACTGTAGTAGTGACTCTTGGAGTAATTGTTGGAACAACTGCAGAAGTAACTCTTGGAATTGGCGTAGGAGTTACTGTCAAAGTTATTCTTTGAGTAACAATTGGAGTAACTGTAGGAGTAACAGTTAAACTGACTGGGGGAGTTATTCTTTGAGTCACAACGGGTGCTAATTTGGTAGTGACTGTAGGAGTTACTTTTAAAATGACCGTTGGAATGACTGTTGGAGCGACTGTTGGGGTAGCTCTTGGACTTGGTATAGAAGTTGTTGTCAAAGTTATTCTTTGAGTCACAATGGAAGTAACTTTTGAAGTGACTGTTGTAGCCACTGTTGGAGCGGCTGTAGGAGTAGCTCTTACAGTTACACTTGGAGTAACTATCGGAATAATTTTTCGTGTGACTGTTGGAGTAACTTTAAAAGTAACTGGTTGAGTTACTCTTGGAACTAGTGTTTGAGTAACTCTTGGAGCAACTGTGCTGACACTGCAAATTCGAAAAGCAAAATTTTTCAACGCCACAAATCCTCGTTTTCCGGTTGCATTGAATTTCAACTGCAGAAATAAATTATTATTATGAAATATAAATGATTTATTAAACGAAATTACAAACCCTAAAAGTCAATTTTTGACTAACACGAACTTCAGCTTTAATCCATCTAGCGGTAAGGCCGGCAGCACTGGACCATATCACAGTGGTTTGAGTTCGAAAGGAACTGACTTGTGCCATCAAAGTGAGACTCAACACTGTGGCACTGTTTTGCACATTGTTCTTGCTTGGTGTTGTTAATGTTGTTGGACCGTTCACAAGATAGTAATCAAAGGTAAAGCATTGACCAGTTGGAGAGGTGGGCGAGATGGTTTTGGTCAATTGAGGCGATGTGATGTAATACGTACGGGCACGGGTGCTCAAACCGGTAAAATCAACTTTCAATGCATACGAATTGGGATCTAGAACAAAAGAGAGTTGGTTATTGTAATGGAAGCAGCACTAATATAAAATTTTGTCAAGAATAATATTTACCTTTCGGATCAATGGTTGGAATATTGATCGAGTTCATAGAAGGTCGAATCCATCTCCAATTTGAGTATTCCCAACCACAACTTCTACTCGTAAAAGAACAATCAAGTGGATCTTAATAAATATAAAAAACAAAAATCAAAATGAGAATTGACAATTTAAGCACATTTACTTGTAGAACGACTTGGAATTGCTATGCCATGAGAAGAATAAATCAATAAACACAAATAACTTAATAAAATAAATAAAAATGTCTTCATTTTAGGAAATAATTGGTTTGTGAATTTGGAATGTAATGAATGCATAAACAATTGGCAATGAATTTATACATTTGATTATTAGTTAGCGATCGTTGCTAATCTATATTTAAACTCACAAATATTCGAGGGCGTTTATTTTTGGTATTATGACTGGACCCATTTTATTGTTTATTTTGAAACATTCCTAGACGGACACAGATTGAGTACATTCGAAACGCCACATGTCCAATAACAATTAGCTAATTATGTAATAATTGATGTATCAATAACGACACACTCAAATTGTTTATTGATTATTATTATTATTGTGTGCATCAATCGAGTTGTGTATCAGATTGTACTCAATCATATCAATATCTACTCATGTGGGGGCACGTGACACACGTTCACAAGTTCATTGTTTTAGGTGTGTAAGATATAATTTGCTAATTGATACAATATTGATGCAACAATGGATAATTTTTAGTCAATCTGGTCTCGAAACTCATAAGAGGAAAAGTCTTTAATAAAGTATTTAATGCATTTGTGTCCCTAAAATGGGCGTCGTGGTTTATGGTGCCAAGTATTTTTAGCCTTGATAATTATTCTGTAAATAAGAATTTCCTGAAGTTACAATATAAAGCTACTTTTGCAGATAAACACATTCCTATAGACTTCGTACTAAATGTGCCTTATCTAGATATCTTCATTAATTTGAAACAAATATTGCCTTTAGGGCTTTTGAAATTAACTTTTCAAAGACATTGACTTTCTTGGTATATAAAAGCACAACTGTTGTCGTATTTTACCATTACGCTATTTGCATTATTCTTCAAAAGCTTCTCTCGCAACCTCAACTTCATCCTCAACCATGCAAATCATCAGCGAATTCGATTTCACCCTTCAGATTTATATGAAGAAAATGGAGAAGTGCAAATCGAATAAGAAGGAAATCATTTGCACTCTTCAGTCCGAAACTGAATTCCTGCAGTCCCTGTTCGATCAGCTATGTTACGAATGTTCGTCATTCGTTGAGAAGCGTCGAGAATTGCTCGATTTTCTGCGAAGAATTTTGAGCTTCTCGAAGAGGACCTCAAGATTGAGCCGTGAAGAGTTGGTGTTGACACTGCGAACGTGTGGACTTGTGGGTGCACTGGAGATGGCGCTGAATGCCGATGATCTAGTGCTTGTGCTTGGTGCTCTGGATATTATCGAATATCTGGTTGAGCATTGGGCTTACATGCTGCAAGACTATGTAGTGCTGCAGATCAATTATGTCAACAAGTCCTCCGGCCACTTGATCAACACGCTGATTGGACTTTTCCACAAGGAATCAGCATTTGGAAGACTCAACCAGTTGTCGTACATCATGTCACGACTACTGTGCAAAGCTCCAGATAATTTGCTGAACCATTTCTATGAGCAAAATATAGATTTGCTCGTGAAGCCATTCAGCGACGAACTGTTCTGGAATGTCGAATTGGATCAGGCTCAACTGTTGGCCGTCATTTTGGAACTGCTGATCACGTGTGTCAGTGAACATGGCGAATACATGACAAGATGGCTGCTACAGTCGGATTTGATTCGACAAATTGGAGCTCTTTTTGGGTCAAGGCACAAGTTCTTGGTTTTGGCGGCCATTCGTTTGGCCCGTCATCTAATCGCCCAAAACGATCCTTCACTCAACGAACTACTCATCTCCGCAAATGTCTTCTCGCCCCTCATCTACACCTTCCTGCACACAAACAGAGGACGTGACAATCTATTTGACTCTGCAGTAATTGACCTGTTCGAGTGCATAAATTCCAAGCACAATGAGTCACTCGCCATCTACACTTTAGAACACTTCTGGTTTGGTCAACTGGATCGAATAGACTATGTTCCTACCTTTAGGGCGATGATGGACTGGTGCTCAACTAAACTCTGTAGAAATGAAGAGTTTAATGTGTAAGTAGAACTGGAAGTGCGAGGTGAATGGTTTGAAATTAATATATATATTTTTTTCTAATAATTACAGATCATTTCCATCATTTGACATACCCAACTTCGAGCCAATCACGGAAATTGATGAAGATTATGATTGCGATTGGATCAGACGGGACTTGGAGAAGCTGTTTGACTCGTCCTGATCAACAAGAAAGTCGAGTTTAATTTAATATTAATAATAAAGATTTAAATTTAATGAAAACTTACTAATACATTTATACGGACATTAGTTTGGGATGAAATAGTGTTCATAATTGATGGGCATGTGTGACAAACGGTGACTGTTTGCAAGTGGCGACAACGACGAATTGGTTTCAGGGAGAAGCACTTGCATTGAGAAATTGCATCTTTCAGTTTTAGTTCTTCATACAGCATCCAAATTAATAGATTCCATATTTCAGACCAATCACTTGAAGGTTGAAACGTGAGACAGTAGTGTTGAAACTCATTTCGAGGAGACGAAAAGAACTTGAGCTATTTTTCGTCAAACTGCTCCTTCGTTTTCATTTTCATGAAGTGCACTTCATAAGGCTTCGATTGGAGAATAGACCTCCTTCTAGTATAACAATAGATGAAAAAGATAGAGGACTAATTACGGAGAATGGGACAAACATCGAGCCAATATTGTCATCGGCACTAAGTTGATGACTAATTAGTTAATTGGTTAACCACAATATGGCCAATCAGATTAGCCTATAGAATGATTAGTTGAGTAGCGAATATTGTCATAAACAATTCACCAGTCACAATTGAAATTGAGCGAATATATTTTGAATGATGGTGAAGTGGCCAGGTAAACAATTCGGTGTAACGTGAAATTCACGTCGTGCCAGCTTTTGCACACTAGTGCCATCGAGCGAAGCAGGTCGACAAGAGGGAATTGCCTCCAGAGTCATCAATCCAGAAATACCGAGAGAAAGTGAAACGGAGGGAGCGGGACAATTTAGTCTGGGGTTTGTTTAGCTGCTAAACTTTAGCAAAAGGCGGTTTTGGTTGAGGAAACAATGTTTTGATTCAAAACATCTAAGTTGCCGGCTGCTGGCTGCAGCTGGACAGCCATCTGGCGAATGTTATTTCAGATACAATTCAAATACAATCGTTGTGGTTAGTTTTAAGTTGAAACTTTTAACAAAGTATATAATGGAACAAAATGATAATTGAATGCATTTATTGTCAAATAAAGAAAATACATTTAGAGTCATTTCTGAATCTTGTAAATAAAATCTCGGAGTGGTCATATCATTGTTAGCTCGTTCATAGCCCAATCTTCATCGATATGAGTAATCGGTCCAAGGCTAAAGTCAAACTTTCGAAATAACCTAAAATAATGAACAAAATTAATATTGATTTAAACAATAAATTTTCGCAATTGAACTTACGATTGAATCTTCTCATCGAGACACAGATTTGGCCAGCACCAGTCCCTCATAGTGACAAAAGTGGAAACATATGTGATTTGATCTAGTTGGTTGGGCCAGAAGTGCTTCATCGTATAAATAGCGAGAGGTATAATCTTTTTAGCGTTGATGCACTCAAACAGTTGAATCATTGCCGAGTCCAACAGGCTGTCAAGTCCTCTGTTGGTGTGCAGAAAGGCAGACACGAGTGAAGCGAATAAATTGGCTGAGATTAGTAGATTGTTGATCGAAGGCTTGTTTTGGAATATTAAGTGACGGGTGAAGCGAATTGCGGCTAAAACTAAGAATTTGTGCCTTGACTTGAAAAGTTCTCCAACTCGTTCAATCAAATCGGACTTCAAAAGCCAATTTGTTGCCATATCTTCATGTTCATCAACACAAATGATCAATAACTCCAAAATAGCAGCCAATAATTGTGCTTGATCAATTTCGATATTCCATGACAACTCCACATCGAATGGTACCACAAGAAAATCAATGCAATGATCGTAGAAATGTTTGAGAAAGTCCTGCGAAGCCATCCAAAGCAGTCGTGACAAGATGTATGATAGCTGATTGAGTCGGCCAAGACCATATTGAGCGTCATTGTGAAGTTGCTCTACAAGAATGTTGACGATGAAAAGTTCCGTCTAGAATAATCAACAAAGAATTATTTGAATTAACCAAAAAAATTATTATTATGTTCTTACCTTATCAGACCTGGAAGCTTGCTCAACCGCATACTGCTGCAACAGACAAGGCCAATGTTGTGCCAAATATTCCATAATATCCAAGGCCTCGAGTATGATCACAGGATCATCTGCCAGTAGAGCCATCTCGAGTGCTTGCAACAGTCCCAATGATCGCAACGTCAAAACAAACTTTTCCACCTGTTTGACTTTTTTGGAGAAAGCCAAAGTTCTTCGCAAAAATTGAAGCAAACTCCGACGTTGCTCAAACACTGAGGCACAATCATCGGACAGTCGGTAGAAGAGGCATTTGAGAAATTGCGTTTCAGAATCGAGGAGAAAAATGACATCTGACTGCAGTCATTAAAGAAATAATATTTGGTTAATAATACGAACAGTGGAAAAATCAAGATCAAACATACTTTGGTAATTTTTTTGCCATGTTGCTTGGATTTGTTCATGTATTCGTTGAAGATACGAAATACTACATCGAAATTTTCCATTTCACACATTGTTGTTGGTTGTGAGGTAAAGAATGTTGGCGAAAAAATAGACAAATCGAATTAAACTGGAAAAGGTTTTGATGTGTTACTACTTTAAATAGAAAATAAATTAAATCAAAATTAAGGCCCGCCTATTCGCGTTATTCAAAGTCGCCCTCAAGGTAAAGGTGCTTTGTGGCCACGCGCGTCACTATCACAACAATGGCCCAGTAAGAATGCGTTCAAACCACTAAAAGATGTGCAATTTTAGAAAACACGCTTTTAAAATGCAAAAATCAAAGGCAAAAAATATTCGCTATAGAATATTATTATTGAAAATGATCCAAACATAAATTAAATTGAACACAATATTTTTAAAAATCTACTGTCTGTTTTTCGAAATATGGGTATTAATCTTATGAAAGGAATTCGTGTTCGAGGATTCGTAAACAGAATTCGACTGAGGATATGATTGAAGAGAATGTCGTGAAGCCATTGTTCGCTGAAACAACTGATTCATGTTGTAAGGATAGGCAGGTCGAATATTGTTCGCTTGATTGAAGACGGATGATCGTGGTCGTAGATGAACATTGGAAGTTGCGGTGATAGATGTATTTGCCAGAGGCGGGAATAATGTCACATTATTGTGATACAAACTGGGATTGTTACGACGATGATGCCGAACAGGCTGACGATTGTTGCGAAAGCATTGATTGTGTCCTTGAACATCAGCTGGTGGTGGTCGAGGTCGTGGCATCGAGTGTGGTACAGTGGCACGGTGTTGTTGAGCCCCCGATGTTTGTTGATAAGTTGATGCAGCTACAACTGCATCCATTTGTACAGCGTTGAGGGGCAAATCGTAACCTCCAGAAGGTTCAAACACTTTGACTAGACAATTGGACCCAAACACTACCGTTTTAGTTTCCTCACAATAAATCTCAAAGCACAAGTTCATTGACCTAACAATACTCAATAGACAAAATACAAATTAGTGAAACCATGGAATAGAATAGATTTCAGTATAAAATCCATTCATTAAAGATAACATCCCAAAAAAGGAATACTATCGATAGTGCGGAGTACTGCACTTTAACCAGTCCACTTACCTGTTATCACTACTACATCCACTTGAAGCCAACAATTCGTTCAGCATATTTTCAGTACAAACATTAATTTTGATAAAAATTATCGCCTGTTCCGTAGAGAACCAATCAAAAGAAATAATATAAGGATATTCAGGCAATTGAACAATGTTAAAACATCCAATAGTACAAGTAAAGTCACACTCGATTAGATGCGAAATCTTGTGGTCCATACAATATTTGGTTAGAAGTTCACCTTGTTGTTCAATAAGAGAATTTTCCGAAAGTCCTGTAAATAAAAAATTATTATAATAAAAAAAATAATAATTATTAAGCATTATGGCTAACCCAATCGAATTCGACACCTCATGGTTCGTTTAGGGTCAATCTTAACATTGGCGTGTGCCTTCAACTTGCCAAACTGAATAGCGTACAACTCTCCTCGATTCAGAAATTTGATTATAGTTAAGGAACAGCCAGGAGAGCTAATCATTTCACCAATACGAGCGGACAACATACAAAAGTAATGCCATTCCACGGGTAAAGACACATTTTCAAATTGCACTGGAATAGTGACTAATTCTGGGTACTGTCGATAATTCTCGTTTGGTGTTCCAAATTCGAATGCTCGATTCGCGTTCAATCTTTGAATCAACGAAGAATTCAAATCCGAAATTGAGAGACTAGATGCTGTCGGCTGTTCTCGGAATACTTGAATATTAGATTCGGAAACGATTCGATTGATCTTCTCTGAGTCGAGGTTCAAAATCGATTCTGGAGATGGAGGAACTAAATAAGAAAATTGATAATAAATATTGTTAAAACTAATAAAGACAAAGTTGAATTACCTGAATTAAGATCACTAGATAATTGAAATGTATTCAGAGTTGGGTCAGCGTTTGTTAAGGGAGCAACGGAAGAGGGTTCTAGTTGATAATTAGGTACATTAGATACATTCGATGCTATATTCGGTGATAATTCAACTTGGACAGGAAACTGATTTGGCGAGACAAATGATTGATTCTGAGATAAAAGAGATGTTGAATTTTCCGATGAATTTCCCTGTGATATTTCTATTGTTTGACAAGATTCAGGTTGAAAAACTATGTCTTGCTGACCTAAAATAAAATAAAACAATAACTTAATCGAAAAACATTTTGGTATCCGTTACCTGGTATTTGAGAATGTTCGTTGAACGTCGAATTGTTAGACGGGCTAGTCGTTTCTTGAGTTTGAAAAGTGGCAATAGGAATAACTTGATTAGTTTCAGATTGAAGATTTGATGAAACAATACCATAACTTTGATTTGAGTTAAGAGATTTTGAATTTAGGCTTAAAGACCGGATTGGGGCAGCTAGTGTGGAAGTAGTAGCCAAAGTTTCCGAGGCAACTCTCTTTGATCTCTTCGATGGTTGACTATATCTCGAACAGTCTGATTGCAAAAAAAGATATTTTTGAATTAGTCGACTATTATATAGTGATAATAATAGCACTTGCCTGATAATTGTGAAAGCCTATGATCACTGTTGATCGATTCATTGAAAAATCTACTAGCTGCCTGATTAAAATTGTCATTCGTCTGTTGATTTTGATTAATCTTTAATATATTTTCTTTAGAATCCTCTTGAGGCTGTTCCGTTAACGGAATTGTTCTAGGTTGCTCAAATAAAAATTCCACCGAATTTTGAGAATTCTGAGATTTGTGCGAATGTTCAACAATTTTGTGTGCAGCAACTTCAAAGGGTAAATCTCCATTATTGTCAGATTGGCGATTATTTTTAGAAGCATTGTTTACTACTGTGGCAGATTGTATATCGAGAGCTTCAAGAGAAAGTTGATTATCGCCGAAAGTTTCGTTACTAAAATCTTGTAATATATTTTGATTGCCATTATTGTCATGTGGTGAAGAGGGAGATTCACTTGAATAAGAAGAGATAGACGAAATCGGGGAGTACTGTGCCTTCAAATCGCCGTTACTATTTAATTCTGGAAAAATACGATCCCAAGAAAGATGTTCTAGAACGGGCAGTTGATCCCAGGGCCCGTCGCTATCATCATAAACAATCGGAAAATCATCAGAATTATCATTAAGCTCGGTAGAACTTGAAGCCACCGCTGAGGCACAATCCATATTTTCACTAGTTGAAGCTCGAGAATCGAGTCGAGATTCTACAAATACAAATACAAATTATGAAACGTAACAATCTCAGGTGATTTAATAGTTACCGGGTACAGAGTCTTTTGAATTATTCATCATCGTCGTTTAGTGGCAGGCCAGAGGCAGTGGTAAATAAAAAGGTTCATGGGCTTTGCTCAAAATGACGAAAGAAAAGTACAGTGCGAAACAACAAAGTTATAAACAATGGCACCGCGGCGTGCGACCACGCTGAGCATGTACACCGTGCGAACAGGTTACTTTTTTGAGTGCGCTTTGAGCTACCTGCACAGTGTGAACAAAAATAAATGATGATAACACGGTTATAAGAGCATTTTATTAATTATTAAATTGTTATATTAAAATATATGTGAGATAATAATGAGATAACGATTAGATTAAATTAATGTGATGAGAAATATTAGTGAAATCTATATAGTTAAGTCCCTAGGTTGATGACGCGTCTGTAAGTGGCGGTGGTCAGAAATTGGGATCATATCTTTTATCTTCGATGACCACCATTTTGAACGTTGGTTGCGTCATTTTACATGAAAGAGGTCTCTGGCTTAAGGCGAAAATAGACGTCGACCGAATTTTCCTTATTTGAATTTTCCCCATCTGAAAATAAAAATAAATTAATATTATTTTTGAAATACATTGGCATCTGAAATGATTTACTTGAGTGTCGAACTTTGCACAGATAAACTGACTTGTCGGTAAACATTTTGACAAGAGATGTCTGATTGAACACTCTCACAAGAATGTCCATAGGACCGTGGACATAGACATTCCCGATGGGGCAAGTCAGTTTACGGTCGACGAGCAGAATTTGACTAAGTTCGGCTACGAACAGATCGAACTGTGGTCGATTGTTCTCGTCGTGATAACTCATCAGATAGTGATCGATCTGAGAGAAAGTGATAAAGATATTAAAGTTTGACATCGAGGCACTGCTCGTGTATGGGAACAGTGGTTGAACTGGTTTAGGCGGGCTCGATGGCTCCGATTCACGAATGGTCGATTTCCTAGAAGCCTGAAGCAGTTCCATCAAGTCGACCTTTGAGATAGTGAAAGTTTCGCTTTCACCTAGAAGACGGGAGAGATCTTCAATTTTAAGGTCGGTCAGAGGGAAGGACATTGTCTCCGGTCCACTCTCTTGATGCGATGGTGATGAACTGCAAATCTGTTGAGCATCAGATTGAGTGACAGGTTGATTGTTCGATTCCTAGAAGAAAATAAAAGTATCAGTAAAATAGTAACAGTAAAGAATCACTAAACTACATTACCTCTTCGGGTTCTTGTTTGATCATTAAATTAGAAATCTCGTTGTTGTCGATTTGGTTGGTTGAAGAACTGTCCTCGGTTTTTATGGGCACAAAAATGGCCTTAAGGATGTTGGCAGAGCGGAACAGTTTATATGCCTGTTCAGTGGTAGATGATTGCTTATTAGAAGGCTTTGGTAGGTGCTTCGATGTAGTAGTAGCAGCACGATTGGTAGCTGGCAGATTGGGAACATTAGGCGGAATTGTCACCGTAGGTTCGGAAATTCCTAGAATAATATAGAAAAGTAAGATAATATAATAAATAATAAGATAATATAATAAACAAAATGTAAATTACCTTTGCCAATTGGTGTTCCACTTGAAGCGCCGATGATAGTGGCGTGATGGTTTGAAATCTTCGAAGACATTATCGGTTTTGTAGAACTAAAAGTAGAAGAGACGTTTGGTGCTTTGAAAACGGTCGAAGGAATGACAGGCGAAAAGTTGGGATTCGAAGTTCCCGAAGAGGAAGCGAAAGCCGTAGTACTGGACTGGCCACCACTTCGCATTATCTTCAAAGTAGACGAATCTTCCAATGTCTTGCGCTTCCTTGGAGAAGACAAAGTAGAAGAAGTGGATGACAAGGCAGTTGCTTTGGAAGTCACCACAGGTTTCGAGTGTTTAGCTTTCTGGAACAGTTGACGCTCAAATTGTAACAAGCTCTCCATGCTCGAATTGAGGTCACTTTTGTCGGTCTTCGAGTGAGACATCTTGAGAGAATCGGACAGAAATGGCGATATCGTAAATCTTGTGAAAAAGATACTTGAAATGAGGCTTTCTAAATAAGAAATGCCGAATAGAAATAGACTAATATGCTCACGTAAGCAATACACTAAAAAATCGAATTGGGCACACTAGAATAATTAAATAGTGTAATATAACCAAAAAAGAAGCAAATGTAAACATAATTTAATCAAATCTCTTATATATTAAAATCCTAAAAGGATGCTCAACAAAAACTTATTCAGCCAAAAGTACTTGACGTAACGTCATGAAAAAATTTTACCAGACTAATTCGACCACAAGGTATCTGGGATAAATAGAATCGATTCGATCCAGCAGAAAATTGGGTTTTGGAATTTTGGATTTTAGGATTCTCGAATAGAAAAAAATATCGTTGGATTCATCGTGAAAAACTAGGAACATTGATATATCATGTACTCGTTACGAAATTGAGTCCTTGGTACCGAAAAAATCATTTGAAGATTCTACGCAACAGGCAAGCACAGAGCGAGTTTGTGTGGTCGTGTTGAAGAGTGTGCAGTTTAGTGCAGTGGAAGGCAGAGCACAAGCAAAACAAAGCACAGCTGGACGAACGCGCACACGATCAGCTGTTTTCTGTTTTGCTATCGCTATCAAAGCAATACAATGTAGTGACTACATCTACTGTTTTTCACATTCTCCACGTGTTTTCGTGTTTATCTCTAATCATCATCGTTATCAACTCAACATTAACTCTCTTATGTCATAATTGTCATATCATAATTGGCCTAATGTCACGAAAGTCAACCTCAAGTACCAAACAGCCTTGCATGTATCGAAAATCGAAAACATCTAAAAAAACTCAGTCGGTATGTAGTTTTCGGAAATTACTTTGTTGGATTAATCCTTAATCAGATTACAATTTAGTTACTAGAACGAGTCAGCTGTGAAATTTCAATTTCAGAATCAATCCAGGTGTCCGTAGAACATTCCGAAATTGTGGGTGCGCTGGTTTTTATGGCTCTAAATCCTGTTGAAAAACAACCAACAACAATTTCGAGAAATCATAATTTATTTTGGTTTGTTCTTATAATGTTGCAAGTTTATCGATTAATGTTTGGATTGTTTTTAGAATGGCGGGCATTTGGTTTTCACTACAACATGATCACATTGTGAGTTTTTAAGCCAATCATTGAACAATTCTGAAGGTTCATTTGGTCATTTCAGACTCCTATCCGAACAGATCGAATTAGATGTTTCTTGCTCAATCCATTTATCCTATCATGTCATCATCTTTCACCCTTCACCTATTCTCTCATCGATGCATCATCATCATTAATGCATCATAACTTCACATATGAATCATTCTTCCGTAACATTATCACTTTACGAATCGTTGATGAAGAAAATGTTTGCATTCTCGATTTGAATTGTCAAGTCTAACCTTCAGAAAGTGTAATTTGTTGGATGAGAATTGTTCATCTTAATCTTATGTTCAATTTAAACATCAAAATTACCTCCAGTTCTTCCTACTTTAATGAAAATGTAGATCAATAACTGCTTTGATGATGGATCTTGAGAATCTTAAATCAACCTTCATTTCATCACAGGAAACTAAGTGATATTTCAAGGATATGTGAAACCTGTTTACCCCCTTCCCATCTTCCCAATTTGGCCAATAAGGTTTGTTTGTTTCCAAAATCATCATTTCAAAATTTGAATTCCAATAAAAGTATTTTTAAATCCTGAATTTATCTGTTAATTGAATTGACAATTGATTTTTATTGTTCAAATCTCGGTATAAAAGTGGTTTTTTACAAGAAAACGTTCGCGCAGCGACAATTCCCATCGTGACCTGTCACGAGGGGAATTGAGTTTTCTTGTCAAATATAGTAATCGAGTTTGAACAATAATCGATAAATATCCTATAGTTTATGTAAAACAAATTAAGATAAAAAGCGAAATATGGAAATATAGAAATAAGACAAGAACAGGACAAGAATAAGAAAAAGTAAACATATAAAAGCTTGTAAAGATAAATTATATCGTTTGGCGCCACTGCCAGTGTAAAATATATCTAGACTCAAAAAAATTAGCCTTCTCTGCGAAAATAAACATCGAAAGTATTGGTTCCATCTAGAATAAGGTCGGAAATAAATAAAGACAAATTAAAATTTACTTTAAAATTAATCAAAATAATAATCAGCACTTACTTTCTTTAAATTCACACCAATAAAACTCCTGATTGTCAAACAATGAAAGAGAGGCATCATTAAATATTTTAACCAAAATATTCCGAGGGCCAAAAGTATAAACTTTTCCAATACGAGCAGTAATATTTTCCTCTGACATAATTTGTTCCAATTGTTCAAGAAACGACTTGAACTGTGGAGGACAGTTTTGGGGAAAATCCAACAAAAAATAATGAGCGGCAGTATTAAATGTAATGAAAATTCGGAATTTTTCAGTAGTTTGGTTTGAAGCAGAATATTTTGAAGCCAAAACTGAAGAACCGGCAGCAAAGTTCGATGACACATCCTGAGCATCAATATGAGAAGTGCTAGGAGTGGACATTATTGGCATGGTATAATTCAAATGCTCAGTTTTGGGAATAAACTCCACACTGGGACGGCGGTCGACATCTGGTCGAGATGGTGGCGCACTTGGAGTATTGAATCGTTGACTTGAAGACATGATTGAGGATGATGAACCTCGAGGTGGGGGTGTATCCTGGCCACCAGAGCTGTTGGATGCCGCACCACCACCGTTGACAGGAGTAGACGGAACAGAAGCGTTTGAAGCAACCGGTGGCTGAATCGGAGTCGACTGATTTGATTGCATCATCATGTTGAGTAGCTGGCTTGAAGACATATTTGAACGTTGTGGACCTCGTCCAAGAGCATATGTCGGGTCATAAGAGATACTGGAAGCCGGACCACCACCGCTATTGACAGGAATAGAGCCTCTATTAGCAATACTACTAATAGGCACAGAAGCGCTTGGAGCAACCGGTGGTCGGATAGAAGTCGATCCATTTGATATCATGGCATTCAGTATTTGACCAGAAGACCTTATTAAGGGTGATGAGCCAAGAACAGGAGGAATAATAGGACCACCAGGACTACTGAAAGGCGTACGGCCGGTGCCACTACCAACCGGTACACGGACTGTAGGGTAATTGCTACGCAAACAAAGCCGTTTTGGTGTAGTAGAATTAGTGGCAGGAGAAGATCGTGTTGGTCGGCTCTGGTTTGTGCCGGATGAAGATGATGAAGACATGACTGAAGAGGATGGCACGTTAACTTCAAAGTTTGAACTTCAAGCATAAAAAACACAGAGCGCGCAATATGGCAGTTAACTTCGCATGCCACGCTGCCCGCTTCAAACGAAACACCAACGAAAGTCACAATACGCATGCGTAGTAGATAACCACAAGAACAAAGGCACAGAGTGTGCGGCACAGGCTCTTCTGCTGCTGCACCTCGTCGCAATCGCCTTCGTCTTCGTGTCGACACGATCTGTTCTTCCCGAACGTTCTCTTGGTCTGCACATTATTTCTGCCGATTTCTTTTTGCAGCCTCTCTATTATTTTTATCATCTATTATTTTTATCTACACACCTTACTCTCAAGATGTCTACCACTAGTAGCGAAATTCCCACCCAACCACCGAACAAACTGTTTGAATCTGATTCGGAAGGGAGCGAGGACGAACAAAAGGA
Source organism: Rhizoglyphus robini (assembly GCA_023373905.1). NCBI lineage: Eukaryota > Metazoa > Arthropoda > Arachnida > Sarcoptiformes > Acaridae > Rhizoglyphus > Rhizoglyphus robini. The sequence continues at coordinate 2,561,884 of JAKIJQ010000020.1, forward strand.
GGACGGCTCCGTGTACGAACCGTCGGGCAGCGAATTCGAGGACAACGACGATGAAAATGATAATGGTGATGGCACTGATGGCGATGGCACTGATGGTGTGGGCACTGATAATGAGGGTACCGACTCACGGGACCAGTCCGACAACGTCCCCGAAACTGAGACCGAGGAAGAAGAGGAGCCTGAGCCTGATATTACCGAAGAGGAAATGCTGGCAGCTATTCGTATGCTACGGGATTCGCTCAACGGTCTGAAGACAGATTTGGTGGAGTTTACTGGTGCTGCGGTGGCCGGGATGGTTGGTGACCATAACAGCCAGATGGACAAATTTATTTCGGGAGAGGATGAACGTGAAGACGACGACGAGGATCTCTCTCAGGCCATTGATCGCATGGCTGCTCGTAATGCTACTTTTGGTCTTGGTATGGCTGTTTCTGTTGGTGGTGGTGGTAGCTACTCCCCACAGGTGCCCACCTCCTCTGGTATTTTGGCTTCCGGTGGTTCGTCGAATGTTTCTGCTATGTCCACTCCTTCGTATTCGTCTCAGGACGATCAGGATTATCCGTTCGTTCCACCGTCTCAGCCCTCGTCGTCAATGTCGCCTTTCAAAAAGGCTCCTGGCACTCCCAAGAAAATGAACAATACTCCGAAGAAGGAGGAGGTTGTCACTCCAAAGAAGGAGCTTTTCTCGCCCAAAAAGGAGGTTTTGACCCCGAAAAAGGAGACAAGTACCCCCAAGAAGGCGGCCAGTACCCCAAAGAAGAAGACTCCGAAAAAGTCGCCCAAAAATGCATCCGTTGCCGAAGCGGAGCATGAATTGCTCAAGGAAATCAAGGTGGAGGTGAAGGATGAACCAGAAGACAATGTCATGGAGATTGTTGTTCTGAACGATGGAACCGTGTGCAACAAGAAGATGGATAATGTGTGCAACTGTCCATTGGACCATGGAACTCCCACTCGTTCCACTCGAAGCGCAAAGAAAAGCCGCTAAACAATAGTTTGGATCTATTGTGTTCTTTAATCTCGAAACAATAGATCTCTCACATTATACCATTTATCTTTCGCGCTTTATATATCAACTATTCCCCGCTTCAAACAATAGGATGATCTATTGATTCTCACTTACATATGTTCCCGCTCTTCTTTTTTGCTTTTAATCTCCGTTTTTATCGTCAACAATACTTTTATTACTATTACGTATATGTACGACTATTGTCCACACACACTCACTTATTCAATCAATGAATATATATTGTTTGAATATTGTTTACACCATAATAGACATTAGTGACATTTTACTTTGATTTTTATTATTACTACTACTAATGTAACGCTTATGTTCAAAAACAATAAAGAATGTTTCTTTTTCGATTTAAAAAAAGGCACAGATAAAGCAGCCTTGAAGGTTTATTACTAAAAGAAGCAGCACAAGATACAGAAAAGTTACTTTTCATATCTTTATTTGCATATTCACATAAAAGACAGTATAAAACTTATATGCAATTGTGTGAGAATTATATAATGTTATAGAATCAGTAGATAATTCGTTGATAAGTTCGAATAGGCATATGGCGACAAGAATCAAAACGCTTAAGGAGAATGCTTCTTCAAAACAATATCCAAGAAATCGCCATCTTAAAAAAAGATTCGAGAAAAAATTCAGAAATTAGAGCATTAAAGAGCATTCTGGACATTACCTTGGACAATTGTCCACTCTATTACATCGAAATTCTCAATCCAATAAAACACATCCAAAGATGTCATATACACAAGAACGTTGTGTGGACCTCGACGAAGTAGACTTCGAATTGGTCGAGTATCTCCTGATTGAGAAATCTGATTTAAGACAGCTTCCAATAGTTCAGTTAATGTTCGATGTTGAAGAGTGACGATTGCGTATACTAAAGAATACAATAAACAGAAGATTATTATTGGTAAGTTAGATTTAACTTTTTGAATTTCATCTTACTAGTTGACCCAGTAAGGAAGAATTTAATGCTGTTTGGAACAGGAGTCTGATGTTCGACATCAATGGAGACTCGATTCGGTGAAGCATGAAAGCTCAACTTAGATTCAGCAACATCTTGACGTTCAAAACTATAGACAGACGGCTCAGGAACAACTAAAGACTAGAACAGACCATGTTAAGAATATCTTTTAATAAGAACCTTGATAAAAAAAATTACCTCTAAACTATTAAAGTTCGTATCCGCATTGCTTTCATCGGTATGGATTTCGTTTGGTTCGGAAATCAAAAATTCCTTCGGAGCTATATTCGACTGCTTTCGAGATAATGCGATTCGTCGAAATTCTGGCGGGCCTGTAGTATTAGACATCGATGGAAAAGGCAAAGAAGGTGATTGATTGACATAATTTAAAGAAATAGAAGCAATGTGTTCGTCACGTGCTTTAACGTCGGGAACTTTTGAAGTCCTTTGAAGAATCCTCGAAGCGACAGGAGAAAAGGCCGATACTGAACGAAGACGAATATGACCAGAAGGAGTAGATTTTTTGTTAGAATTTTGTGTAGCTATATTTTGATTGGTCACTTCCTTAGGAAATTGTGCAACGTTTCGAGATTGTTCGCCCGAAGTAGTGGAAAATATTTTGGAAGTATTATTACCAGAATTTCCGTGCAACACATTCTTCGGGTGGTGCGCTGTAGAAGCAGTGACAGGACGGACATTAATTATAGCAGGATTAGTGGTCGATGTAGCAAAGAACGCAGATTTGTTTATAGTTTCCGAAATGGACGCGTCGGTGGGACGAGCAAAATAAAAAGTGTCTGCTTGAGTTCTCATTTGCGGAATGTTTTGCTTTGATAAAAGGACAGAACTCAGAACAGAATTCCCACCAAATGAAAAATTACCAATACGAGAACGAATGCCATCCACTAGTCCTCCACCAGCAGTCCGTCGATTATCGTTAACCATGTCCTTCTGGCCGGGTAGATAATCCACCGCAGCATTATTATCCACTGAAGGATCGTCTCCTTCAACTATGATAAACAAAGGGTGAATTCAAAATAAATAAGATTAATAACATTTTCGCATTTTTTATTACTATGAAAAATACCTAAAATAGGGTTGGAGTATGTTCCCAAAGCAGATGGCCTCTCAGTTGCATCATCGCCTGTTGTCGGTAAAAAATCCATCTAGAGATAAAACAAATTTCACAAACAGAAAACAAATATCTTCGGACTAAATAACCAAAATATATTTCAATAGAAATAAACGCACAAAAACAAGACAGCGCTAGTCTGCCAAAGTGAGCCAAATGAAGCATCTGACAGTTCACAAAGGACATGACACATCTGAATCGTCCACCGACGATTCTGAATTGCTACAAAATAATGATAAACAATAATATAAAATTGAAACTTTATTTGGCAATTAAAAGAAAAAGATAGTCATTCAGGAAATACATCATAAATGCATTTTTTAAATATACAAGTGAAAATATAGAATTTATTTGATAGAATCAAATAATTGTAAATTTATGGTCCAACTTGAGAAACATTGACTATTGCTGCTGCATATTAGTTTTCGCGGAAAGTAAGACGACATCATCGTAAACTGCAAAAGAAACAAAAATAATTAATGTTTGTAATAATTGACATTCACCGTAAAAGTAAACAAATGCCATCTCACAACATTCGAATCATAAAAAAATTAACTCACCCGCACAATCATATATTGAATTGTTTGGCATCGACTGCATCATATAAGGATCGATGGGTATAAAAAAATTTTGTCCATCGAATCCAGAATCATCGCGACAGACTAGACACACCTGATTCACAGTGTAAACATTACATTAACATCACACCGCTATGTCCGTAAATCGGGTCGCGGCTCTAGCCCAAAAATCTTCTGCCTCCACAAGGATCGGTCCGAAGATTTTTGGGCTAGAGTTCGTTCACAGTGTAATTCCAGTAAATGCGATAAAGGGCTGGTTGAACTGCTGCCATAAAATCCTCCTTGGAATAAGTGCGCGTGTGAACGACATCGGCGACTATGTAAAGAAAACAAAAACAATTAGCAAACAAAAAGAATAACCATTCAAACAGGAATTCTATGACAATCGAATGTTAATAGGAAACTTACTGTGAGTTCCTGGAGTTATCAGGTAAATATTCTTCAAAACATTGCCAGATAGATCCGCCTGCAATAGACCATGAATATGTGGTCGTACCGCCCACCGGTTCGTGTAGGCTAGTCATTCTTAAGGCCATATCATGAATATATTTGTCGATCTTGTAAATCTTGTACTGGTAATTCGTCTTCAACGAAGACCAAATTTGACAAGACTACCACGATTTGGAGAAAGCATGTACGAGGTATACAGGTATACAGATGGTTTATCTTGAACGATACGACGCGGGCGTGAGGGAATGGAATAGATGGACTCCTAACGGTTTCTCACAATTACCGCCGCCACTTTACGGATGCCAGATGAACGGGAACTGGTGTGCGAGACCATCGAGACCTATAAATAGTAAATTTACTTGCTTTAAAGCAAGCGGCGGCACTAGTTACGTTGTAATACAGTTGACTCCGGCTAGCACACGAGACACATTCTACTCAGTATGCGCAACAAATTTCAACCAATAAGAATGCTGCGGGAAATTTGAATTAGTTTACGAGAAAGTGATCATTTAATGAAAAACACTTTTGTTTTCATAGAAACTATGATAATGTTCACAAATTTAGGAATACAAAAATTAACCAAAATGATCAAGTGGCTTGTGTAAAGGAAAGATAAATTCATAATTGATAATTAGTTTAGTTGATAAAACAATCGCCCATAATTAACGTAAAGATGAGATCAAGAAGGTGACATTCGTATTCGTAGTTAGTAGTCATAAGGCTTGCGTTTCAGTACAACATTGCACACGTGATCTAAGAGAAAGTAAAGATATAGTAAAGATATGTTTTAAATAGATAAGACAATCTCACCTTGTGCAGTATCCACAATCTGACAGGTGAACATATCACGCCATTCAAAGTCTTGGCAAAGCAATTCATCAGTGACCTTCACCCGAATGCCACACGGGCCAATAAGATAAAGCTGATCGATTCGATCGTATGAAAGCAACAGCGAAGCGGAGGATTCGTTGTTTGTTTGGCCATTTTTGGTTGAGCTAAGAGCTTCATCATTAAGAGCATTATCACAAGGCACAGAGAGAACACCCGAATGAAGTAGCTTTTGTTTGAGTTCATACACAGTAAATTGCCTCAGGTAGAGTGGATAAAATTCTAATGGGGTTTAAATAGATTAGATTGATGATATATGTTGAAGCAAAGTTAAATACCACTCTCGTCCTTTGAAACATAGATCAAAATTAGCCCTCTTCTGTTTGACATGTCGAGCAGAGGTTCGTGGTGGTATCGGTGCAATTTCGCCTTCTTCTCGGGAGGTGATATCTTGGAGGACTCGATCGAGTCTTCATTGAGCACTTTTTGTGATTGTTTGAGCATCGAAATAAGATCATCCTGAGATATCACGTATCGAGGATATTTGCACAGTGACTGATAGTCCTCGCTGTCCATTTGTTTCAAGTGCAGATGAATTAAAGGAAGAGGAGCAACCACAGAAGTGTCCTTCAAGGTGGTGGAGTTCATTGAGGTGTCCGCGGCCGCGATAGATTCATTAGTTTGCTAATAGGGGAAATGATATTTAGATAAATAAATAATCGTTGCTATAAATCTGGTAATAACAAACCTCATTAAGAAAACTAGCTCCATCCTTGATAGGTTGAACTTTAATGAAGTCATCCAGTTCGGAAGTCCCTTCACCGGCGACCAAATCAGAGTTTGAACTTCGCAACAGTTCACCGACAACTTTATTGTCCGTAGTCAAAGTCAAAGCCATTTTGTTTTGCGAAGTCGTCTTCTTAGAAATCTTCTTTTGCTTCTTGCTTCCATACAAGTTCAATTTGGCATCATCACTCTCCGAGATATAGGTGAGATCGTCTTCGGAAGTGTCCTTTTCCATCGTAAAGCTTTTGTCATTCAAATTCGGACCAAACAGTGCTTCGAGATTTTCACTTGAAGAGTTGGACCTATTGCGTTTTGAGGACGTCGAATTGCGATTAGTAGAGTTAGACTTTTTCGTGTGCGGAGTTCGAGGATAAGCAGCTTTGGTCACCGTCTCCGAGATTGCTTTGCTAGCACTTGAAGCAGATTTGCGAGATAAAGTGGGCGAAGCCATCGTGATGGCAGGACAGAAGGCAGAAGAAAGTTATGAGCGAGTGTAAATATGTTAACTACCAAAAGCTTAATGAGTAAGTTGATGTATGAGGACGAGCTATTTATAAAAACGCTATTCACTAAGCTTCTCATGTTCAAAAGATGAACTTCAAAATAATTCATACTATAGTAAGCATGCATGATTGATAAATGATATGTCATAACTAAACTGTCATGCCGCTTTGTTTATGTTTGTGGTTTCTATTTTAATCATCAGAAGGCAGCACTTTAAATTTAATCCTAAGAAAATACTCTTGTGAGAACCCAAAATGGCAATTTAAAATCGATTTTATCGAATCATTTTATTCATCGATAGAATAATTTCGGTACAATATAAAAAACCCCGACAATTATAGCTTTGGAATTAAAAAGAAGATACCAGAAAAATCCAGTTATGAGCCTAATTATAGGTCATATATCGGGGAGTGGAACTGAACTTGGCGTACGACTTGATCACTTTCTGAATGGCTTCAAGAAAGTCCTTCTCAGTGGCCATCTTGCGTCGTGCCCGAATTGCGTACATGCCTGCTTCGGTGCAAACAGAACGAATTTCCGCTCCAGTAGAGTTGGGACACAGACGTGCCAGTAGTTCGAATCTGATTTTGCCTCTTTCAACTGACATCGAACGGGCGTGAATTTTGAAGATGTGAGTACGGCCTTGAAGGTCAGGCAAACCAAATTCCACTTTGCGGTCGAGACGGCCCGGACGAACGAGAGCTGGATCGAGGGTGTCAGGTCGGTTGGTAGCCATTAAGACCTGTGAGAATTAATAGCAAAACAATTAGTTGAAAGTAATTATGCTATATGAAGAAACATGTTCTACCTTAATGTTACCACGAGCATCGAAGCCATCGAGTTGATTGATCAATTCAAGCATCGTTCTCTGCACTTCGTTATCTCCCCCAGCACCGTCATTAAAACGCGCTCCACCGACGGCGTCAATCTCATCGAAAAAGATCAAACAAGCCTTCTTCGAACGAGCCAGAGTGAACAACTCCCGCACCATTCGGGCACCTTCACCAATATACTTCTGCACCAGTTCGGAACCAATCACACGAATAAAGCAAGCATCAGTACGATTAGCAACTGCACGGGCGCACAAAGTCTTTCCTGTACCAGGTGGGCCATAGAGAAGTACACCTTTTGGTGGCTCGATGCCGAGATTGACAAACTTTTCTGGAGTAAGAAGCGGGGCCTCTACCACTTCACGCAAACGGTCAATCTGTTCTTTACAGCCACCGACATCGGCATAGGTCACGTCTGGTTTCTCCTCTACCTATGGATAAATTATAAAAGACAAATTATTTAATAGAAAAAAACAATAAATAAGTTATTAGCAATACTAACAGTCATCATGGAAACTGTTGGATCGATTCGTGGGGGCAGCGGAATATTGATGGAATACTTGATACGGTCAACGCCAACTCGCATACCTTCTTCGATGTCAGTAGGTGCTACATTTTCACCCAGTCCAACCACAAATTTGGCATACAGCCGTACATTGATCATGTATTTGTCCTCGACACCGCCAGCCGCTTCTTCGGCAGTTGCCTTAATAATCTTGTTACAACGGGCAACCATCAGTGGGTGCTCATTGTGAATAGTTTGCTTGTCCGCGGTTAAATCCCATAAGGCAGGCTGTGCCAAACCTGTGTCGCTTTCCTGTTAAAAAAAAGAATTTGTTTATTATTGGTTTGAAATAACACAATCTACTAACCTTAATTCCGGTTAATTCGTTAACCCGCTTTAAAGTATCCTTAATATTATCTTCAATTTTCTTGATCTTGCGACTGTACCGTCCAAAGCCATAAGTACGCAGCAAATGGATGTCCGCCTCGTCGAGTGGCACAATTGTGGCGTCCTTCTTGCTCTCCTGGTTATCGTCGTCGTCGTCCTTACGGACTTTGCGCATATCCTTACCGAGATAATCGGACATTTTAAAAGTCCGGTTAAAAATCAAAAATAGTTTGTAAGCGAAACGATTAGGTAGTTTCAAAAATCTGGCTTGTGATCGAAACAGTGATTTGCTGAGTACTTCAGGTGAATAGATTCTTCAGCAAATGGTTCAGGACTAGGCTAAAGTAAGTGAGAGTAAGTGATTATCTTCAGGAGTTACCGAAGTTAACGCAAGACAAATCGAAAATGCAAGTCACACGGCCGCTGCTGCCTGTTGCAACGAACACAAATGGTCTTGTTGCGGAAACTATTTCCATCATTTATAAAGTGTTTACATGAAACTTTCTCATTTTTGAAAATGACATTTCTCAACATTGACATAACATCTGATTGAAATTTAAATTTCAAATCGCCCGCCAAATAAATAAACACAAAAATCAATTGAATTATTTCATTATTATTTTCTTCAATTAATATAAAGCAAACATAATAATAATTTCATAATCGTAATCAATAATAATTAGAAAATAATCTATAATAATAAAGGATCCATTCACATATACAATTACAACTTATCGGATCCAGAATTACAGGAGATTAGAGCGAATTGATTGAATATAGACCACAGACAAAAAATAGAAAAATAAGAACAAAAATAAGAGGAAAACTTATCTATAGAAATAGAAAACCAAATATATCGAGAGAATGGACAGAAAATAATGAATGAATGCTTAAGAGTAGAATATTCTTAGTGTTACGATACAATATACGTGAATGACAGGGAATATTCTTGTATTTGTGAGAAATATTTTTCATTGAATTTTTGTTCTGATAAGGAAATAACAGAAATAGTAGGGAAAAGGTTAACAAATTGGCGGGGTGGGTGGAAAGAGGCAAAGGACTTGGGAGAAGAAGACTTAAAAATATATGGATTGTATATAGAGAATTGATCAATATGATAATCAAGGATGTGTGACAAGGTTGATAAGGAGTATGAGCGGTGAGGTCTATTTGCACAGGAGTAGATCAAGTGTAGTTGATAACGTTGAAATAGTATTTCACTGGTGTTTTCGGTTTGTAAATTGCAAAATTCTTGTTCGTTGAGACTTGACACGACTTGATCTCATTGGCTGGTTAATCGTAAAAGCACATCAAATTCGTCGTCCACTAGAAATAGTTTGAAAATATATTTGATTATCAACTAATAATTTGACAAATAAACGGTCTTACCTTTACTAACGGAACACAAATAAATGGACTCATTTTTCATGTTCTGTATTACGTTAGTGGTCAACTTAACCCTGATTCCATTCGGTCCAATCACGTGCATGTTTCGTAGCTTGAACATTGGATCTTGAAACGATTCTGTCAGTTTGTCCCTGAATTCTTCCACAGTTAGAGTCTTAAAGTACAACGCATAATGTTCTGTATAAATAACCAAATTAGTCCAAACTGATTAATTGCGAAATCAAACGAACTCACCATTTCCATCCATGGTGATAAAGATGGTCAACTTAGTAGTCGCCCCCTCGGGTGTATGTATCATGTTGTAGAGTCGAATGCCATCCTTGAGGTCACACAGCTGAATCAAATCATCCCTGGACAATCTCCTCAAATCGTCCGCAGTGTAGTCACACAACTGTTCGGCCAGTCTGAAGAATCGATTCCTCTTCAGCCACTCGTAAGTCTCGATGGCACCTGCATTCGCTGACAAGATACCGGAAGGCGATTTGGAACCACTTCCCGACGAAGACCCGGGACCCAAGCCGGAGTTTCCGTTATTACCCCCAGTTAGGCTCCCACTACTTCCACTACCGCCACTGGTAAGATAGAATGGATTATCTTCGATATGCTATGAGAAAATCAATTAGAGATTATTCACACATTTAGGTTATTTCAAATTTGTTTCAATAAAATAAAACACTTACACTGGTCGATTGAGGTAACTGTGGAGTCTGTGGAGTGGGCGTGATGGTAGATGAGGACAACGACGAATCGGTGGTCGAGATTGGTGATGAGATCGAACCGGAAAGATTAGAATCAGAAGATGGCGCCGCCGTGGCCTTCACCGATGCCCCCGGTGTCATGTAACCAGAATCCTGAGAAGGTCGATGCATCATCGAAGCAGGCGAATCTCGGTGTCCCCCACCACCACCGCTACTTCCACCAGAAGGAGTGGGACTACCACTAGAACTAAGGCCCGGTGTGGAGCAGGACATTGGAGGCGTGGCAGAAGGTGACGCCGCAATGGTGTCCAGATGACTACTACCTGATGACCCAGCACCACTGGAAGCAGTAGGTGGCACCAGTGGTTCTTCTTTGTAAGCAGTAAGAAGGGTACAGTCGTATGATGGTTGGTAGTGCAGTTCAGCATCCGGCAGCTTCGATATTCGGTCTCGGTCGGTCTTGTGTTTACGTTCGGCGCCTTTCGATTTGAATACCTTGATCTAAGGGAATGCAATTAATAGTAGACCAATTCAAATGCCTCGCAAAAGCATACCAAGCAGTTAGCAGCGTCCAAAGTGGACCCATCTAAGGTGGACAATGTATCCACAATCAACTTCAACGGTGCCCCTCGTTCTCCGCCATGTCTCTTCGAGGTAAATTCCGTACTGATGCAGTTAATCTTGATAAAGATGGACGCCTCTCTGCCCGGATTCCACACAAAATTTATACAATGATTGTAGGTGCTGTTCAGGTTGATATCAAACACTCCATACGACATAGTGAAGTCAATGTCCAGTAAACGATCTTTTGAGTGCACCAATGACCAGTTGGCCATCTCTTCGTTCTCACGATATTGAAGACGTTTCTCAACAAATCCTATCGAATATTAAAGATTAAATATTATTAAAATCGATCAATTCAATTTCACACTTACCCAATCTGACACAAGTCTTCAAATTAGCTTCGTTCGGAATTTTCTTTAACTTCTTGAGCCTAATTTCATACGACTGTCCCTGATTGAGATATGTCATGGTCATGTGACCCAGTTTGGTGCCGGCCGCAGTCGGTGCTCCAAGGATATACTGAAAATCGCGGCTTTCCAGATCGTCCGTTTTGGCCATCGTATGTGACACCTGAATGGAGCCGACCTTGTTCTTCACTGTGGGCGCATCAGTCTTTGACCATCGCCTCCACGCATACCCGTACGCATTGGCAACATTGAGTGGATTGGTAAAGAACGAATCATTCAACGGATCATTGATGCTTAACGGACCAATGGCAAGGGCTGCTGCTTGACCGGCTGCTTGGGCAGCTTGAACCATTGCTGCTTGATTAGCACTGTTCATCGCTTGGTGGTGATGAGAATGGTGATGACTGCTGATTTGTTGATGTTGCTGAAGGTGGGCGGCACTTGGTAATACTCCCCCGGAAAGTTGTTCCTTCTCCACCAGTCCTTTGAAGCAGAGACGTTTGTTGATTATCGCTGAGGAGAGACCCTTTTCCGAATCTTCAAGCACAGTTTGAAGTGATGATTTGGCAGACGGAACAATTGAGCCCGTGTCCGATGAGGAGTAAGTGTCCGACTGGCACGAATCCTCTGTGTCGTTCGTTAAAGAACTGTAGAATCTGAGAAGAAAAATATCAAATAGTTAAAAAAAATAAACTAACAATGAGGTTAGGCAATCCAATTTGCACACTTACGCATCATGAGGATCAAACGGCGTTCCACGGTCCAAGTGATGCGCCAACAGTTGCACTGCCGAGTGTTGAACCGGTGTCCCAGGAGCACTGCCACCTCCACCTCCAATGTTCAGCTTCTTATCTCTCGTGTTGTCTGATGATGATGAGTGATGGTGATGATTGGCTGATTGTTGTCCACCATTGGCCAAAGCAGCGGCATGCAGTACAGTGGCGGCTGCCACCGATTGGAAATTCAACTCCTCTCCTTCCACTTTGATGTCGGAGAGGGAGCCAAGTGAATTGAACAGTGTGATTGGAAGGTTGTTGGGTCCCTCGACCACAACGCCCCCCACAGGGGGACCGCCTACGCTGTCGGCCGGACCCAGACACAGGCCAGACAGTGAGACGTCAAAATCATCGGCAAACTCTTCCAACAGTAGATTGTGATTCGCACTTGAGGTGGAAACAGTTCGAGGCAAGGTGGCGAGATCGTCGGTTTGGTTGTGATTATGGTGATGTTGCCTGCTGCTGTTTGCCTGATTGGAGGACATTCGGCCAATGAGATTTGTATTCAGAGAATACGATGAGGTAACGGGCTGCTGCTGCGGCTGATGGTGATGATGCGACTGATGGTATGGTGAGTAGATCTGATTGGTTGACGATGCAGGAGATGCGATGGAACAACCGTCGATTAGCGTCGAGTTGGAACATTCAAAATCAGCAAAATTAGCCAGTTTTGCTATTTGGGTGGATTCACTGGTGATGATGTAAGGAGTTAACTGACACACCCAACCAAACTGCACAGCAACAACATAACAGAATAAATTTACAATTTCAATTCAATAATTCTTAAATTGAAATTACCTTCCAATCGGTTCATTTGTACACACGTCAAAATCAACTTCAATCCAGTGCGATGTCTCAAAGCGAAAAATTCTTAATTCTTGTTGTTGACTTTTTCAAAGTATTTGCATTCAAGCTCGATGAAATCTAAAATAAAATAACAACAAATTAATTCAAATTAATAATAATAACAATTGAATAAATCACCAATAAAATATCTCTCAAATTAATTCCAAAATCAAAACAACAAATTGGTCACTCGCACATTCAACCGAACAGAAGAGCAACTAAATCTCCACTGCCATTGGTCAATCCAATTTAAGGGTACAATCGATGTGTGTGCAATCTAGACGCTTCTTTTCTTTCCTCCCCTAAAGTACCATTCAACGTCAGCCCATCAGCCCATCCAACTCTATTCATTTTATCCTCGCTCACTATTTCACCCCATTTCATTATCTTCACTAGGAACTTCAGCATTTATTTATTCATTCATATTCATCACACACACACAAATACAATAAATAAGGTCCATCAGTAAGATTCATGACTTGACCAGACCAAAGCAAACCAAATGGAAGCAGCCAAACTTTCCAAACACAGTCACATTTAGTGTTGCTTTTCTTTCTGTTTGGCCAAACAAAAGATAGGCTAAACTAATAAACAGGAACAACAAACAAAAACAACACAACATCATCAAAAACAACTCTGTGATTGGTAGAGTCACATTTGAATTTGATCATAAAAGTTCATTTCTGATTGGATAGCGCACCGAGTGCACATCAAGTACAGTCGACCAGTCCCGAGAACGAGATCACAGTTCAAACAAAATTCTCCAACCAATCCGAATCGGTTTAATCAATTCCACAAAAAACCAATCAGAATGTACCAAAAAAAAGTCCGGAGGAAAACAACCAACAACTTTGTACTTTCCATAAATAAACCAAACACAACAAATAAACAACAACCCAATCACAAACAAACACCATGTGATTAAACATGCAATGGCTGAATGTCAAATAAGCCCCAAATACAAGCCACCCAAGACACCCACAATCTCTCATTGGTCAATTGCCGCCGCCATAATGGTAAATGTCAAATTAAGCTAAACTTTAGCTGCTAAAGTAAACAAATCGGAAAACTGAGTGGACAAAAACACTAGAACCCACATTGGCTATATACGGAACACTGGTTATAAATAATCTGACTGGCCAAAACCCTCTCCTCTGCCGGCTAAAGCACAAAATTCAAATGCTAAATAGCAAAATCACAACAAGCAAAATATAACTTAATACCCGGAGCAAAAACAAAACACTTGAAATGAGGAGCAAAATTCCAAAGTCCGAGTGGTCAATGGCCAGTTCAAAGCAAATATACACTCGAATCTAATTGGACTCGAAGTACCCTCGAGTAACTGTTAAGTCTATAAATAAACTCAAATATATTTTAAAATCGACACAAAATTCCAATAATTCTCAATAATAAAAACAATAAATCCAAAGTTCGACCATTAAAGCCAAATTGGTCAATCAAATGGGAGCATTAAACTTTTGTCCAGCCAATTCAAATCACTTCTCTAAATGGATCATTAAATATAATAAAAATTTCAATAATATTCTAAAATGCAATACAAAACGACCTTGAAAATGTGCACACATGATTAGGTACGGCCAGTGCACATTGACTACCCACTTTGTATTATTATTATTACGATTACACATGATGAAAGTAACCAATTAAACACAAACTAAAAACAATGAGGCCATTAGCTTAATGGACCAATTAGGCGCGCTTTACTACCGCGCAGTTGTCTGGAACAACAGGCAAAAGAAGAAGACGAAACTTCATTGATAAATTGGCCAAACAGGTCAATCAGACATCGCCCAGCCTTGAGTCAAGTTAGATACATTGTATATAATATATAATTAAACAATAATGCGCAATAGTTTTCATTATCACTAATAAATCAAACTAAAAGATGGTAAACAAACTTAATTCACTCGAAAGGCCTATCAAAAGCTAATCGATCTCCAGACTAAAAGCATTTCAATTAATCAGAATGTAGAATTTGCTAGCATCCGAAAAACGAACCCAAACAAATTTCCCCGTAACATCAACAACACAAAACACAACCGCAAGCAATCAGCTCATTTTCTGTCAGTCAGTCACACGCCAGACTTTACCCCCACATATCACCACCTATCAACAACACACACACGCACCAAATCAGACCAATTTCGCGCGCGCAAACAAACATAATCCCCGTCTTTTGAGCCTCAGCATCTTATACAGTACAGTTCGGTCAACAACAACTTAATAATTTCCGTTTCATAAATAACTCCACCCTTTATTCGACAAATCAAATAGTAGAAGACTAAATCATTTAGTGAACAATTCAGCATTGAGCACTCGTAGTACGTTCAAACAAATGTCAATAGCTAAGTATCAAAGTGGCATCATCATCATCACCAGCCAATCATAAACAATCACCATCGCCATCTCTCACACACATAAACCCATGGGTCGCCTTATGATAAGTGTGAGCACAAGCATACACATACAAGAGCCAATCAGAGCGCAGTAAAAAGGACAAAACCACTTCTTCTTCTCACATTAGCCAATCTCTTCAGGTGCATTTCTCTTTGCAGATCACTCACCACTTCACTCGCGAACAAGAAGTGAGTGTGTTCTTAAGCGGCCAATGTCAAGGCTAGTGTAATGTAGACTTGTTCTTAATAGACCAATCAGACGTGTTCGTTCACTACATTATAGCCTCACTTGACCTTGAACTTGAGTTACTTGACTTGGGAGAGAGAATACACACACACGACAGCCAGTGTGTGAGAAGCATGATACGAAAGAACAAGACTAGACCAGATTATCGAGGGGAAAGGCGACCACCATTAAGATTACGTGAAGATTAGACGAAATTAATGAATACCTGGAGAGAAGAAGAAAAGGAAGAAGGCAGAATTCTTTCACTCACGAACAACGTACTAAAACTGCCCTGTCGTGAATGAATGCCAAAATCCGGTAATCTGATTGGTTGAAACAAAAAAAAAATGCCTTCACGCTATTAGCCAATCTCATCACTCATTCATCCATCCAGAAACGATCATAAATCATATCAAATATGAATAGACAATTAAAGAGTTAAATCGTAAGAAGCATGTCATCTAGTTAGAGAAATAAAGATATGAATAAATTCTAAATTATCAATCTAGTGACCTGACTGCAAACTGATACAAATTATCAAAGTAAATTCGATTCTTACCTTTTTAAGATTGACAGAATTTTAAAAATTCACAATATAAGTACGGGAAACAACCGGGGACGTTTATAGATGAGATTACAAGATAAAACTTGAATAAAGCTTCAACACCGGGACATTTACAATATTGGTTAAGTAGACGTAGATAGACTTAGAAGAATTGCCGCAAACTTATCGGATGATGATCATTGCACACAGACACATACGCAGATAAATGATTAATTAACCAATCAGGTTGAAGAGATAACGCGCATGAGTCACATCATTAACGAATGGCACATTCTATGGATGTTCGGATTGATAAGAACTGGATTATGCTTTGTTGTACGAATATTTTGAAGCATTTGAAGCATCGAATCAAATGTTGACGAATGTTGATAAGCTGAGACGTTCATAAATAACAGTACATCAATCATAGAAGTAATCGAGGAAATGCAATTTTGATTTCAAATTATTAGCTAGTCAAATAAATTTCTTCGAAAAATTTCCTAAAAATAAAGAGAAAGCGCAGAGTTAGTAACAAATAGTAAAATGGAAAATTGAATATTGCAAAATAAGTGATTAAAGTAATTGATTGGGCAGGTGAACTTGACATTACGTGTCTGTACGGACAAACAAATTTGATTGGCCAATTCAAATGTGTCACCAGCCAATCAGTTGAGTATGGCGGAGTATAGTAATTTTGAAAGACGAATTCAAAGGAATTAGGGCGCCCCCACTGAAATGATCCAATCAGAATTGCGGTTTCTTTTTGGTTTGGCTTTTCGGCTGAAAGTTGTGTTTATGGTGAGCTCGAAAGTCGCAAATAGCTTTCGGGCAAAGCGAGATATTGCATTGGCGAACGTGTGATCATTTCAAGAAACAAACCAACCATCATTCCATATGGGCCACTAGTATTCGAGGAATTTTCCGGGAGACGTGGAAGAAGACACAGGAGAAGAAGAACGTGAGGATGAAGCAATCTGATTGGCCGGTGGCATGTGCGCGTGTGTACCGCTTACTTACGCGCGTACATTTGCACTTGTTAGTAATAATATTGGCAGTTGTAGTTGATTTGGTTATATTATATTTGGTTAGATGGATGAATAGAGAATTCCATTTATGGGTGACTAACTGACATAGTAACTGACATTGACGCGTGAACCGAACCGAACACCAGCGAAACATGCCATGCAGAAGTAGAAGGACACAAGCCAATCAGGGACACGGACAAATTGAATTATGTATGACAAATGTAATGATTAGTTGTGATTGGTTGAATTTGAAAAGAAATGAAACTTGATGGACACATTTGGGATTTCGAATGTGATGATGATGAATGACAACCAAATCAGAAGGGAGACATCGGACAAATGCAATTGGTAAAGGATTGGGCAAAAGCCAGTTTCGGTATAGAAAATCAGTCAACAGAAGTTCAATTTGATTTTGCCAATGACAAATAAGAGAAATTCTGCTATATTTTCAGTCACCTTTAATCATGAGAGAATAGGCGTGTTCTCGCACAGCAATACGAGTGTAAATATTGTTCAGAATATATTTGTGAATAAATTTGAATTAACTAATCAGGAAATGTTGCTGAATTTTAAGTATAAAGACAAAAAGAAACAAAGAGTCGAATTTAAATTCCAAATAGATAAATAACCAATAAAAAAGAGGCCTTCTTTAGACATTCAAATATATATTCAAATCAGCCAATTACAATTCAGGAAACGGACACAAAAACGTGCATATTTTGACGATATATTTTGAGTGATAGCAGACAGTAAAAAGTTCCGTTCAGAAAAAAATAAAAATTCTTGATAATTAATTCAAAAATATGTTTCGGAAAAATAACCCATCAGAAGTGAATATAAAATAGGCCAGTGGAAATAAGAATTTCAAATTTTCGTGTCATAAAAAAGTGATAATCCAAGAAGAAATCCAACCATAAGAAAATTCCAGACAGCCAATTAGAGTAATTATGCAATCATCTTGCGGCTATTCGAGACAAGCTAATTAACGAGCGCGAAAAAACTCACCTGTAAAAAAATAAAATTAATAAACAGTGACTCAAAGAATTCAAAACAAACCTTTTTCTGCTTGATGAATTACCAATGGGTGAAAGAGATGGCATGGCATACAAACAAATACACAAGAGCGGGAATTGTTACTTTACGGGTCACGTGACTTTTTATATTCAAAATGCAGGAAGAACAATCATGAGAGAAAGAGGATTGCACATACTGACACACATTTGCACGCACACACACACACACACACACTTGTTGTTGTCAAGGGTAGAAGATTTCAGGAATACGATTGACCGACATTCCAAAAACGAGGAAATAAATTCGGCTTAGTTGGGTTGAAATCGATTCGTAACTTATTGACAATGATTGGAAAGTTGTTTTTGAGCAAAAAGGCAAAGGAGCGAAAGTGAATTAGGTGAAAAGAATGCCAAGACAACAACAAAACATAACACAACAGGAACGAAATAAAACAGACAAATAACAAAACACAAACAGAACCAACAGAACGAAGTGATTGAGCCGAATTGAGAGTTGAAATTTGTTGTTAGGATTCTTCTGGTTTCTAGTTGAGGACACTCACTCTAAGGTAAGTGCTGGTGTATGTTGTTCTGTGTGCTATTCCAGATCCTCTAGAGGGGTATATCATGTAAGCTCGAGAGTGCTGTGTTGTTGATCGAGTGTGTGTGTACAGTAGAGTAGAGTAGAGTTAGCTTCGTCACTGGGAGAGAGAGAGAGAGCGGTGTGGGTTCCAAGGGATACTATGTATCTCTGGACTGTATGAGAACTCTATAGAGAGATGGGAACACTATTCGGAGTAATGCGAGAGTGAGATGAGATGAGAGAGAGAATGAATGTGTTAGCCAACAGTGAGGTAACGAGGCAAGCAGGGGGACGGAGAGGTAAGGCGCAATCCTGGCCTGACCACACTCACAAACACATACAACACAGACACAACCCCCCGGGTGCATCACCACTCCGCTCCAATGCACATTATTATTATTTACGAATACAACCCCCACTGTACCACTCCCCCTTAATTGGAGATGGATGGAGTAAGGCGAGAGAGATAGAGAGGAGAGAGGGGGTGGCACAGAGTGATGGTAGTCTTTCCATGTCATTACGTGAAATTGGATTCACACTGGTGAATGCGGTGGAGGTGGCGCGCGCGCAACCAACAGGCGCATGACTAAAACCTGGTAGAAGGTGCCTTACCACTACCACTGCACTCCCACACACACACAACATGACTCATGCCACTGTGCCATTGCCACATAACACGCACATCCCTAATGGAATGGCACGATTGATAACAACACAGAACTGTCCAATAAGTCATTCGACTAATTTCCTATCTATTACATACAACTCGTGTTGGAATACTTTTTGAACGGACACTACCGGTTGTGTGTGTATGTGTGCGCGCGCGTTTTCTCACACATCACCATACCACTACTACAATTTCCCTGCCAAATGTTGAAGCAACAACATTAGCTTGCCTGGGCATACCAGCCAATACATTTGGTCCTTTTTGTCTACCACTGGTGTATTGAAAACACTATGCCACACTATGCAAGTCCTGTATACACAAAAGGTATCAAATTGAAAGTGAATGTTTTGATTCGGTGAATGTTTTTGTTTTGACACTGTTTTGACTTTGTTTCGTTGAATGACATTTTATTTGGTTGCCTCTGCCTGATGAATTATGTATTTTGTTGCCACTGTACAGTGATAAGATTTGATCAATGTATCGAGGATTGCTGCGCAACAAAGGATTGCACTACGAGCCCTTTTTTGTTGTTGTTTATCAAGACATCATCATCAAGTCTTGGTGGCCTTGTGTCATATGATGATCCGTTTGACTGATAATGCAATTAGAGTAATTTAGCCTTGCTCGCACTTATCAATCAGAGTGTGGGGTTGATAAGCGTTGATTTTAAATGATTCTGAATCTATAGACTAACTGTAAGTATATACTTTCACTTTAATTATTTCTGATTTGTAGATAACTTTTTTTTGTTTTCACTTCTAGAGCCAATAAGAATTATTTTAAATTTCAAAGAGATTATTCAGCATTCGCTATCACATGTAATAAAATCAAAAGTCGAGAATTTATTTTTGAATTTTGAGCGCGAAAATTTTTCTATTTCAAAAATGTCTATGTAAGCATTTATTGAATTTTCACTATTTGACCTATTTTCCTATCATTTTCATAGTGGCCAAAATCAAACTCGTCTCAAAAGTTTATCGAGATTGCCTACTTGATTTTTTTTATCAAATAGACCTTTTGATGTCTTGTTGATAAGACTTTTTTTTAACGGCCAACTGTCATGACATCCTTCACTTTTTATTGCGCAATGTGTAAGTTAATAGTGGATTATTTATTTATATTTGATGGAAATTTTATGGCTTTTATTAATCATTTTATTTCTTTAATTAGAAGATGGAGCACGACGAACACAACAAGAAGAGAAAAGATGTGTTTGGAAATGGCTGACAATATTGGGAGATATATGAGATAGTGGAAATTCCCATCATTTGTCAAATTCATGGTATGACGAGCGGCTTTTTAGCCAATCACAAAGTAGAGAAACGCAATAAATGTGGTCAAACATTTGATTTTGATTGGTTCATTTGCGGAATTGATTGACCGAATGCTCAAATCTGATTGGCTGTTTTGGTGGTGTTTGAAAGGTTAGTACCAATTGTAATTGTTGTAATTCTGGTTTTTATTTTTTAAAAATTCTTTCAGTAATTCTGTTCATTGTACAATAAGAGTATCGATTGTACAGAATCGATAGAATCGTTTCATCATTACGAATATAAACAAAAAACAGTGACATTTTTATTCTGAATACGTGGACATTTGATTAAGGTGATTTGAAGTTTCTAAAATGTCGTCTGTTTCTATTTGCTTACCGCCACCTCTACGGCTCTTGTACACAGAATTGATAAGAACTATTGATATCAACTAGATTGCGATCGTCTCCATATATCGACGGCGTCGTGGTGGCCGTCGTCTTCCTGTTCCTACTGCGTTCATGTCCTCGTGAAGCATTCCTCTTATATTCCGTCCTCGTGCTCAAAATTTCGTAATTTCGGTATTATTTTAGTAATACTTTTCTATTTTTAATTATTTTTATTTTGAATATTTTTGTAGATATTCTTTTTTTCATTCCGTGTGGACCATGCCTTCAAGCTTGGCTCTATATACAGGCCTGGGAGCCTCGGTCGCGATTGCCGCCGGTTCGCTTTATTTTCTGATTTCTACCTCTGCTGAGGAGTATCGCTTTCGTAAGAAGAAACCCGCCGGTATTGAGCGAATGATTAATCCGCGTGATTCGATTATCAAAATCTACAAAGAAGTGCCTCTGCTCATATATGAACAAACAAACGGCTTTTCTACCATTCAGGAGGAACTTGGCACTCTGGTGGAGATTCAGGGATATTGCCTTTTGGATTTGCAGAGTTCTGATGGATCACAGCCGTTTGTGCCAGAGTCGTGTAACAATTATTACAAATATGTCAAGGTTGAAGGTTAGTTTTTATATAGGCTATATTTATTTTACATATTTATTTGGTACTAAAATTCGTAAATATTTATCTATTTATTTAGGTTATCGCCAGGATGGGCTTTTAGTGTCTCAAGCGATTGACCGCCTGATTGAGAAATCGGGTTCGAATCAGTTCCAAGTCTTTGAAGTACGTTCCAGTCAGGTGAAATCTATTCTCGGTCACAAGAATACTTTAATTCGAGGTATCGAAAAGGAGTCTGGCGCAAAGGTGAACATTGGCCAATTCGACGCACACAAGTCAATGTTTAGCACCGTTCAAATCTGTGGCACCGACCATCAGATTCGAGAGGCATACAAGTTGATTGATCTGCATCTGTCCAAGGACAGACGATACCAGAACAGAAATGTTCCCGTTCAACCGGTGGATGATGAGAGCTTCGATTCGGATGAGGAATTTATTCGGAATCAACTTAAGAAGGGAGAAAATAACTCAAATGGGCAGAAGGCAAATGTGAAATCTGGTCGTTTGTTGCCAATCCTTCACAACTCGGCACAACGAACCAAATTTGTCACCTTTGAAGCCTTGGAAGCTTTCACCGAGAAACTCAAACTTCTCGACCCGAAGAACGATTCTAATGATCTGTAAGTCTTTATTGTTTGATATTGTTTTCAGTTTTTGTTTATTAATTATTTTAATTGTACTTTCTCAGGTACTCACTCTTTATACCAGACAAGGTGTATGTGGCCTACACTGTGAATCCATCGTACTTTTACTTGCAAATAAACGACACTCGTTCCTTCCAGTTGGATCACCTTCATCAGGATATGCAAGAGTTTTTTGCCTCAAAGGCCAATCGAGAATTGTCGAAATATGAGAAGAAGGACAATTTCGAGGATTATCAGGAAATGGTGGGCGATATTGTTGCCGTAATGAGACTTTATTCCGGTGAGTTAATTTTTGTAATCAATATTATTATTAATAAAATTTTTGCTAATCACAGAAGACCAATCTCAGTCTCAGTATTACCGTGCATGTGTGATGAATGTCATTCCACCTGAAGCAGAGATTGTTGATGAAATTGTGGCAGGTCCGTCCAAGTCGCGACCTTCTTGTAAGAAGCAAGTCTTATTTGATCTGTTCTATGTGGACTATGGCCACAGTGAGATTAAACCACTGGAGGCATTCTATGTGCTGAGTGACAGTTTTGTGAAACAATTGCCCTTTCAGGGAGTCAAGTGCCGACTGAATGATGTTGTGCCCTTTGGTGAGGATGGGCAAAAGTGGTCCGAAGAGGCTATTGAAACATTCCGTTCGTTGACTTTTGAAGGTATGACTTTTTTTGTTTACTTCTTTTTACTAATCATCAATTCTTTTGTAGGAATGTGGATCGATGTTACCTCGATGTGTTGCCGTGGTTACGATGAGAAGTCAAAATTGTATCTAGTCGACCTGATTTGTCTCAACTCTGAGCATCAGCAGCAGCAAAACCGTAATCAACATAGTCAATATAATCAACGTGGTCGAGGTTTCAACAACAACAACAGACGAGGCAACCAAGGCTTCAAGAAGAACGGCAATAATCACCCAAAAACCTTCGATCTTGGTACAGAGCTTGTCAAACGAGGCCTGGCCAAGCGTCGTTATCACGTGAATATGGTCACTGATATTGAAGAGACCGTGACCGAGGAGACGGTGATTGTAGAAAAGTTGGAGAATTTGGAAAAACCTCAAACAGAATCTCCTGTGATTGTAAGCTCTAATTCTAGTTCCGATAATGAATCAAAACAAGCCTAGTCCCACGCAAGATCTTATCAACCAAAATTACGACAGTTTATATTCTCTACAACATATCTATGCTCTTATTATTTGCCTCTTTTTATACACGCATTAGGTTTATATAGCTTTTATATTCTTATCAACAGATAGGCTTTTACATTTTACTACCATTTACTGGCATTTTCCCAATTATATTATATACATTTTGGATTTATGTGAATAATAAGCTCAATTATACACATTTTATATGACAATTTGATGTAATCCTCAACCAGTTCTAAGTCTATCGAATACAATGTAATGTCATAAAGATATTTAACATGTTTTGTGACGCGCAATCTGTTTAACATAAAGTGCAATTCAAATTCAAAATCACGTTTGTAATAATACATTTAATTAATTAATGAGCGCTATGATGAATGTGCACAGTGCACGCGCTCTCAAATTGTTGCTTGATCGAGACACTAACAAGGTAAGGTCATAGGTGAGGTACTCGATAGGTGCATTGGTCTACTTTTGGTTCTGCTTGTCATCGTCTTGGTTCGGAGGCTTCTTGTTTGCCTGTTTCTTTAACTCCTTTTCCTCCTACTTCTTCCGCCTCGTTTCTTCCTCCTTTTGTTTCTTTTCAATCTACTTTTTATTCTGCCTCGCCAGCATCTTTTCAGCATCTATAGCGACTGCCATCGCCCCCGCTGCCTGCTTCTCCAGTGGATCCCGATATCTTTTAAGTGGCCACATGACTGACCCTTGGGTGTTCGAAATCCTGTTCGGTGTCCTCACTGGTGACTCGAGGACTACCGGTACTAGTAGACGTTGCTTCAGACGAAGTGTCACTTTGGCCAGCAGCCTTTGCCTCCTTGGTCGGAGTGCCCTTTTCAGTTTCCTTGCTGGTGGCTGGAGTACTATCGGTACTCATGTAGAGTGCCTTTACCATCAACAACCACTTCCGCCTTGACGTGAGTTGCCATCTGAGTATGGTTCTCTTTGGTTGATTTAGCTGGAGAATGTCTAGTCTACAAAACAACTGGTGCCGAATTACAGCGAAGTGCGCCTGAATCGGTGGGGCACGGCCATTTCGCATATTTGAAAGAGATTTTGCTTTAGGTTCAGTACGCGATGTACCAGCTACGAGATTCTTGTGGCCATTTCTTCCTACAGCAGGCGCATCGGGAGTTGGGATTGCCTTTGGTTCATTCCTGTAAAGACTGTTTTCGGTTACTGTTAAAACATAATAAAGTTACTACTCAATACTAACCACACTAGTTTAGCGGTCTCTTTCTGGCTCTTTTTCGTTGACTTCTTCTTGGACTTGCTTGCTTGTCCATCACCAACTGGCGTAGGAGAACTTTTAGGAGGAAGCACTGGAGGATCACCACCATACGCCAAATGCATGTTCGCGCCCTGAGGGGTAAAGATCTTCTCGAAGCAGTGCATGAAGACGTTTCGGCAGCAGTATCCAACTGCAATTAGCACCACCAAAATAAATATGTATAGCAACCCCTCAGCCATACACAAGTCTCTATATTATCGCTTGGTATCTATCCAAAACTGCTTTAATCGAATTATTTGATGCTGATAAGCAATAATATGCGCTAAATGACAATTAGCCTGCAGCCTGTTCGGAGTCACACAAATAAAGTTTTCCGGTACTTAATTCAAATTCACGCACATTCAAGTCTGTAACAATACATTTAATAATAATAAATGAGCGATATGAATGTGCACAGTGCACGCGCTCAAGTTGTTGCTTGACCCATGTACCAGGTCCTAGATGAGATACTTTGCTAGGTATAAGGACCTACTTCGCGTCTTCCTTGTCATCGTCTTTATTGCCATCGTCTTTCTTGCCATCGGTATTGTTGTTGTTACCATTTCCTGCCTTCTTCTTATCCTTGTTCTTTTTTCTTACAAATGGTATTAATTTCTTAGCGCCTTTGTAAGCTCCATGGAAAGTAATTTTGCGTTTCTTTGCTCCGTCAGCTTGGTTGGCGTTCTTTGGCGCAACAGTTTGGTTGGTGGCTGTAGCTACAGCTTTTCCTTGCTGATGTTTACGGTAATTCAAATTAATCGTCAATTTCTTTCTCCATGTACCCTTTGCCTGTTGTTGACCATTTGGCAAACCATTTACTCGTGGGCCAATCGATGTCCCTGTAGTTTGAGTTGCAGTCTTTGGTGTAGTAGCACCAGGCGATCCTTTGGGTGCTTTAGCAGTAGGCGATGGTGAAGTTGCGGGCTGGGTAGACGCATTGTTGGCTTGCTCACTGGTGGCTGCAGTGCTACTCGTGTCAGTAGATGTTGCTTCATTGCGTGTGCCAACTTGGCCATCAACCACATTCTTCTTGTCTGGAGTAGCCGCACGAGAATTCCTTTCGGGGGCTACGGGGCCTTTCTTGTTACCCTTTTTGTCCTTTATGTTGGCTTGGTCGTTCGTGTTTGCATTGTTGCCCTCACCAGCAGGCGCTTGGTTGGAATTGGCAGATTCGGTAACTTCAACTTTACCTTTCCCTTTATTAAAGAATTTAAAGGGAATATAATTGGTTCTATCGAGTACAAGAATATTAGTACAAACACAAGTCCACCTCTGTATTGGAACGTACTTAAGTTTTTTCCAATAGCCGTCCTTCTTTTGCTTCTCTGGCTCACTGTGCTTCACTTGTGTACTATCTGGAACTGGCGTTTTTTCAGTACTGGTAGTATTGCTGTCACCTTTGGAATCAGGCACGTTCTCCTCCTCGTCTGTAGAAGAATCGTTCGCGGGACTATTTCTAATAAGTATACACAGTCACATTAGTACAAAACATCTCATGTGCAACATACCCTTGCTTTGTATTGGTCTTTTTATTCTTCTCGGTTGTTTTCTCTTTGGGAAGACGAGGAATGGCTTTCGCATTGTCGGATGATTCGGTGTTAGCTGAAGACGAACCAGTTTCGTCAGTCATCGTAATCGCGCATTCTGAAGGTGATTCGGTTGAATTAGGAGTCGGATTCTTGTCTTTAGGAGACGATTTGTCGGTTGGTTTTCTGGTAGTCGCAGTGTTAGCCGAATGATGTGGCGCTGATTTAGGAGAGTTGTTTGCATCGGGAATTGTAATCACACAATCTGAAGGTGATTCGGTTGAAGTAGAAATCTGATTCTTGTCTTCAGGAGGCGAATCGGTTTCATCGGGAATCGAAATAGCACATTCCGATTTTGTTTGTCGCGTCGAAGTCGTGGTACTTGGTGATTGTGCAGTTGAATTGCCAGTGGAAGTGCCAGCCTCGAGATCGGTCACTTTATCCTTTTTGACAGTGCGAGACTTCTTTGAAGCACTATTTAGTGAACAAACATAACATTAGCACACACATAGCTTTACACAATTGATAATAAGCACACGTCATCATTGTGTGCAACATACCTCACTTTGCTTTTCTTCTTCGAAAGAATCTTCTCGCTGGTCTTTGCTTTGGTTTGTTGGACAGCTGTTGCAGTTACCACAGGCACGATGGGTGCCACTGCCTTTTTCACTGAAGGTGGTCCATTCCTGTAATAAAGATTGTTTTAAAGTTATAAAGTCAAGATTAACCAAATCAGTATACTCACTTCACGGCTGACTTCTTCTTTTTACTGGCTGGAAGAGCTGGCGCTTGTTGGGGAACCACAGGCTGCAGAACGTGAACGTTAACGGTTCCATGACCTTGTCCTGGGGCACCAACATTCTCTGCCAGGGAGGCCACCATCTTGCCAGGGTCCGCCGGATTAAACACTGCCTTACAGCAGCGCGTAATCGGATTCCAGCAACAATAAAGTAATCCGCCCACGACAAACACAAAAAATATAAACAATATCCACGCAGCCATACAACTTTCGAGGACGAACCGAGATCACAAGAGCCGAGAAAGGAAAGTTGGGAGAGGTCGTGGTGACTCGAGTAGAACAAACAGTCCAAACAAGTGACCACCGCAAGTGGAACAAACAAACCTTTTAATAATACTCGGCCTAATTGAACAAACAGTTCGATGGCATGGAACAGTTTTGGATTTAATTTACATTCGTTCTTTTCGCTGTTTCATTGTCGGAACGAACAAATGAACTCTAAATTTGTCAAATGAATAAAGTGAGTTGGAATTTTGTGAAGAAGCAGTGAAAATATGTCCTCTCTCCGACCTTCTAACATGTTCCAATGTCAAACAGAAAATGTAGAGAGAAACAAATGTTGTTTAGCAACAAACGATTAATCATTTTCCGTTCTAATGGCTAAGTAATTGTTTTTCACAATCGTTTCGCAGAATTAGTTTGCCAATCTATCTACTTTCTCCTCTCAAAGCATTATTAAATATACACTTTGTAATCGTCGAATTGTTTCAGTTAAAACTCAATTCTCAACTCATACACAAAAGCAATTAATTTGAAGGTTAAACTAAGCCATCTATCCAGTCTGTGCGACAAATTATGGCTTCAATTTATGATTTCCGATTTGCTTGCGATTATCACTGGAAGGCCTCTATTCGTTCGTTTGATTCATCAGTTGAATTTACTGTCAATGTTGTATTCAATTGTCCGATCGATTTTGACTATAGTCGCATTGACTGACCGAACCTTCTGGCACTGGTACATTGAGTATGATCCACTCTTTTACACTGGTGCACTCAACCAACAGCTCGATTTGGTTTTCCTCATCAATGCGTTCATATTCTTTGTGAAAGCCACTTATTTCTGGTTTAAATTCTATTTTAGATTTAATCGGAAATATTCACTTTCGTGGCTCATTTCACTGGATGCGCTCATGAGTGTGTCTCGTGAGAGATCGTTTTACTATCCTGATGTGATGGTACGGATGCATCGAGTCATGTTTTGGGTTATGATCAAGTCGGGTCAAGTGATCTACTTGGGTGCCCAATTTGTTATGGGTAAGTAAGACTTTAAGGAATTGGTCTAATTATTATACTAAACACTCCAAACAGTATCTGGGTCCATAATGTGGGCTATAGTCCACTACAACCACAATTACTCAATCCTGCAACCCCATTCCACCCTGATCACAATCGACATTTGCATCTGCATCTTCATAGCCAGTCAAACAGTTCATTTGCATCTAATGCTCGCAAATTTCATGATCTTCTCAATGGCACTAGCGGGCAAAAGTCATCGTCAGTGCACCAAAACAATATTCGCCTTGACCAAAATTGTGTCCAACGGCAAAGTGAAGCCAGGCGACTATTTGATCATAAAACTGGCCAATCAAATTCAAATACACAAACGCAATTTTGTGTACATTCAAAATTCGAGTGTCGTTGTGGGGGCAATGAGTTTTGTGCACGTTGTCACACTCATTCCTGGCACTGCAATTCTGCTCTCGTTCATGCAGTACAAGCAGAACAGATTGAACCGGCAAGTGTACTACTTCATCAATCTGGTTCTGTTTGGCCAAATCAGTACAATCCCAGTGCTGTACTTCATTTTGGGTAATTCGGCAGCTGTTCTCAAGCAAATTCATCCGTGCATTCCCTCGATTCAGTACTGTCTTCGTGGTCGACAGTTTGTGAGGTTCAAAATATTTCTCAACACTTATTATGAGTTGCTGCACGGACGACGACCAGTGGGTATCAGGCTGGGACCACTTGCAACGGTCACTAAGTTGAAGGCCTTTCGGGTGAGTGCCAATGAGTAAATGACCAATTTGATATATAACCCATAATTCATTCATTGCAGTTCATTCTACTTTACATTTCATATTTTCTGTTGATTCACAAAGATTTCAAATATTTGTACCATTTGTTCAATTTGGATGAAGTCAATTGAGAACTGTTTGATTAAATTCTTTAATAGCATTATGAGATTGATTGTCGCATTTGTTGTTGTGGTTCCTAGTTGACAGGGACCTAATCCTTTTTCTCTTTGTCCTTGTCATTGTTGGCATCACTTTTCTTATCCTTATCTTTATCTTTGTCTTTATTCTTCTTTCCAAACAACTTTGTTTTTAGCTCGATCCCATGCCATCTTAATTCGACTGTGATTCCTTGTGGTTCCTTTTGACAGTTAGACTCTTCTTGACTCCGTCTTTGTTCACTTTTGTCTGTTTGTCCAGCTTTGCACTTACATTCTTTATTGTTGTTGTTGTTTCTTGACAACCATTCAATTTATATTCATTTTTCCTGAAGGCGTCTGATTGGACACTTTCTTCTTGTCCTTCCTCAATATTCCAGCTTTCCTATTTAGTAAAACACATTAGTGCCAATTGGGTTGTACAATATACAAATACCTCATTTGGGCTTTCATATCCTCACTGATCGTTGGTTTTTCCAATGGCTCCATTTGCTGGGTGGCAGGTGAACTATCGGTTAGTTTTCTTTTAGCACAATTAGCAGGCGGGGATTGTATTCCAAAATGAACTGGCACCGAATTATGTGCATTTGCAATAGGTGACTTGTGAGTGGCATTTTTCTGGTCAGACACTTTCTTCTTGTCCTTCAATATTCCAGCTTTCCTAATAAGTAAAGCGTATTAGTGCCAATTGGATTACACAATCTACAAACCTCTTTTGGTTTTTCATGTCCTCGCTGATCTTTAGTTTCTTCAATGGCTGGGTGGCAGGTTCATTGTCGGTTAGTTTTCTGGTAGCCAAAGTGTTGGTCCAATTAGCAGGCGGTGGAGATATTGCAAGGTGAACTGGCGCCGAATTATGTGCATTTGCTGTGGGTGACTTGGGAGTGACATCTTCCTGGTCAGACACTTTCTTCTTGTCCTTTAATATTCCAGCGTTCCTATTAAGTATAAGATAAGCGTATTAGTGCAAATAGGATTGCCCAATCAACTTACATGATTTGGTTTTTCATGTCCATTTGCTGGGTGGCAGGTGCCCTTGTGAATGTAGCTGCAGGTGCATTGTCGGTTGGTTTACTGGTAACCAAAGTGCCGCATTAGTTGGTGGTGGAGTTATTGCAATGCGAACCTGAGATTTGTTTTCATCTGTAATTGTAATCCGGACTTCTGCAAGTGGTTTCGTTTTCGGTTGAGAAAGCGCTGTGCTGGGCGACTTGGCCGAGTGAGTGTCAGTGGATGTGCCAGCTTCGAGATCGGGCAATTTTGGTTTGTCCTTCTTCAATAGTCCAACGTTCCTATTTAAATAAAAGCATTAATTCCCATAGGATCACATAATAAACATACTTCATTCGGTTGATCAAGCTCTGGCTGATTCTTGGTTTCTGGTTCACTGGTTACGTTTGCTGGGCCGAAGTTGATGTGGGAGTGGTAGCTCCAGTTGGCTCATTGCTAAGATTAGCTTCGGTTAAAGTTAACGAAATTCGATACTAACCTATCTGGTTTTGCCTTCTCTGACTCTGAAGATGACTTTTCCTCTTCCTCCTCTTCTCTCTGCTCATCTGTCGGTGTACCCGAGGAGTGAGTCCTGTAGCTTGTAGGTCATATTGCAAATTCGTATTCCCACGATTCCTGAAATATTCGACACAGCGACTTATCGGATAGTAGCAGCAACAGTATAGAAAGATGATCGTCGCCACCAAATACACAACAAACCAACCGCTCATAGACGCTCGAGGACAAAGTTGTGTGATCACAAGTTAAAAGTAAGTAAAGTGCCAATGTTTGGCACGAGTTGAACAAACCGCACAAACTGGCCTGCAACCAATTGGACCTACAGGACAGGACCAACAGTAATACTCAAAGTAATAGGACATTGAATGATACATGTTCGATGACAAGGAACTGTGTTCACTGTCGAATTTGAATGATGGCCCGTGGATGAATGGCTGCTATCCGATGGCACCATAGTTTTTGCTTGTTATCAGTGCCCCTGATCAGCTGTTATTATGTAGTGTATAAACAAAGCCATGTGATTTAATTGTTTTATGTTTTTCTCGAGTATTTGTGTCGAAATTAAATTACTGAAGATTTTCAGAAATACCATTTTACACCACGGTCGACGGTATTTATAAATTGATGACATTCTTTTTGTTTAAATTCAACAGGTTTATGATATGACTGCAAACTCTAATTCCAAGACATGTCTGCTCTGTACGTCACTTTGACAAGCCACTATTTGGAAATGTTCCATTGGTAACTCGAATTTTTATTGTGTAATTTATGATATTTTGTATTTTCACTTTTACAGCAGCATCCAAAGTATTGCAAAATACCAAATCGGTCAAAATTGGCACTTTAGGAAGAAAAAGCCCAAATACCCATTTTATTTGTGCCATATACGACTATTTGTGTGTATATTGTGCCGTACATCAATGTATAAGTGATATAACATATACTCACTATACATTCAATGATAAACAAAGTTTGATGTCGACACGTTACACCACTTGGCGATAACACAAATTGGATGTCAAGTCCATAATATCCCTCAATATGACTTCAAATTGCCGAAAGAACAAAGTACAAAACTTGTTGCTATCATCAAATGTGCCATTTCTGAACTCGGCAATATTTCAGCATATTGACTATATAAAAGATGGGTTGCTTCTCCATTCGAAATTATCATTACACAAGAATTCACAAACAAACAACAGTCTTCAACAATGGAAGAATCCTCATCATCTTTGAGCAATTCAAGCATTACTTTGCTGACCGCCTCAATCGGATGCATTTTGTTTTACTTGTATTTTTTCGTTTGGAGCGAAGAACGAAATCGACGCGCATTCCACGCACGAAGCCTCAAATATGTCAATGCGGGTAATATGTTTTACGACATAATCACTCGAAGGAGAATTGAACTGAAGAAGGACGAATTGATTCAACGAGAAGGCAAACTGTGGGGCTTCAACATGCTCAACCGGTACACTGTGCTGATGGCAGAACCAGAGTTGATTCAACAGGTCGTCAGTAAGGAGTTTACTAATTTCACTAATCGAAGGGTGCGTTTGGACATTTTTGTGTTATATACAAAATCATTCAATAATTTATTCATTCATTTTGTTAGCCTGTTGCCTTTCCAGATCCAATTTTGAATAAATTCCTGACCATCGCTCAAGACGACACTTGGAAGCGACTGCGATCGATCATTACGCCCACATTTTCCGCTGGCAAGTTGAAACGAATGAAGCCGTGCATTGATGTGACCGTGGAAACGTTGATTGACAATTTCAACATTGCACTGAAACAAAAGTAAGTTTAAATTCACTTTAATCAAATCATTTTCTAACTTTTTGTTTCCTCAAATAGTGAAATTGTGGACGTAAAGCATCTTGTTGGTTCATTCACAATGGATACCATAATTCAGATTGCATTCGGCACGAAAGTGAATTCACTGGTCGAGAAGAACAATCCCGTGATAATGCACGCAAAGAAGCTCTTTTCAACTGACTTTTCATTGCGAAATTTAATTGGTTTTACTACAATTTTCCTGTTTCCAAAATTGGCGAAACTTTTCGGCGTTCGAGTGAACAAAGTTCCAATTGATTTTTTTCACAAAATGGCACTCGAAGTGATCAAGCGCAAACGAATTGAAATGGCCGACAAAGCTACAAATTGCGACTCGAAAGGAAGTAACTTCATTGAACTGCTTCTCGAAGCTGAAGTTGAGTCAAATGAAGAAGTTTCGAATGGAAAATCAAATGAGCAACAACAACAACACAAATTCATCACAAACGATGAGATCGTAGCTCAGTGTGTTCTGTTCTTTCTGGTTGGTTACGACACAACTGCCACCACAATCACTCTCACTTGTTATCATTTGGCATTGTATCCCGAGGCACAGGAAAAGCTGTACCAAGAAATAGTTCGAGTAATTGAAAAGTTGCGACAGGAATCCGAAACTGGTGAAACCGATCCAGTAAAGCTCGTTACCTTTGAAACACTGCACCGTTTCGAGTATCTCAGTGCAGTTCTGAACGAATCACTTCGACTCTACTCACCGGCAATCTTCATTGAACGAGTCGCCTCCAGAGACATTCGAGTGCAAAGCGAAGATGGTCGCCTGGGAGTCGATCTCAAGAAGGACGATGTTGTGCACATTCCTGTCTATTCAGTGCACCGAGACCCGAGCCAATTTCCCAAACCCGAACACTTTGATCCTGAACGATTTCTCACTAACGAACCAACCTTCCACAAGTATGCCTTTACACCCTTTGGAAATGGACCACGAAGTTGTGTCGCCAAAACGTTGGCTCAGTTTGAGTCGAAAATGGCAATTTTGCATTTGATTCGAAATTTCCGTCTGAGCGTTTGCAGAAAGACGAAGGTTCCACTTGAATTTTACTATCAAAGCAACTTTATGATCACTCGAGATGTGCAACTCAAGGTGGACAGGCGCAATTGACATTTTATAATTCATTTTTTATTGTACAAATAATTAATTAAAATATACAAAATGATCTAAAACCGTTTCTCGAACTTCAAGAAAACATCTCCCGGTTTGAGTAGATTCATTTGATAATCAAATTCAACAGGAATCTATTGAAATTTTAATTCATTATTAGTATTTATATATTTTTGTTAAAATATGATTTACTTTTGTCTTCTCACAAACACTCAATCGATATCGCCAAATGACATTCAACAGTGCCATTTTGACTTCCATCAGTGCCAAACTCCGTGCCACGCAATTCCTCGGCCCAGAGCCAAATGGAATGTATGCATATTTGGGATATTGTGGTTCTCCAATAAATCTGTCTGGATCAAAATGCTCTGGGTCAGCAAAATTAGCCGCACTTCGATGAATTGCATAAAGTGGAAATTGAATGACATCGTCCTTTTTTAGGTGGATTTGATGTCGCCCATCTGATGTCTCCAAAGTTATATCTCGAGAAGCAGTTCGTTCGGTCACAACGCCGGGTGTGTAAAGTCGCAGTGTTTCGTTGATGATTGCTTGTAGATATTCGAAACGATTCAGCATGTCGAAGGTTGCCAACTGTGACAGGTCGAGATTCGCGAGATTAGTTTCATGATCTTGAGTTACTTTCGATGCAATTTCTTCGTACAGCTTTTGCTGAATTTCCGGATGAGTTGCTAGAAGATGACATGCCAAAGTAAGGGTGGTTGAGGTAGTGTCGAAGCCTACAATGAAGAACATGACACACTGGGAAACAATTTCGTCATTTGACATGTCTGAAAAATAACAACAAAAATGTAAAACTGAAAAACAACTTCAAACTTACTTACATTTCACAGTCTTGTTCGAATCGTTCTCATTCAAAATCAACTGATTCTGTGCCTCTTCAGCCTCGAGCAGTAATTCAATAAAATTCTGTCCCTTCTCACCACTGCCCTGTTCGCCACTTTCGATCACTTTTCCTCGTTTATTTTTGATAATTTCAAGTGATAATTTATAACAAAACTGCAGTTCGGGTGCGTCACTAATTCGTACTTTGAAATACTTGGCAATTCGTGGCATAAACCGCACCAACAGTACACGACACATAAAGATGCAACTGCTGAGGCTCATCTTTTTCTCCATGAATATTTTGTTGGCATTCACAATCACGGGATTGTTTGGATCACTGATTGCGTCAATTTTGAGTCCAAATGCAATTTGAATTATAGTGTTGAGGGTGAAGGCATTGAAGAATGGTTTGGTGTTTTGAATTGAGCTTGATAAATTATATAAATTAATTAATTGACCTTTATATTCAGTAAATCTAATTATTACCTTTTAGTCAAAGATTGTTCGATATTATTGATCAGTGTTTGAACAGTGTCCTCCACTGCATACTTCATTCTTTTGAGTTTTCCCACCGAAAAGGTCGGCGTTATGATCGCGCGCAGCCGTTTCCACTGTTCATCCTCTACATTGAGTAACATATTTCCGAATATTGGATCTGCTGCAAGGTTGGTTCCGAATTTCTAAATTTACAAACATTAATTAAAAATAATAATCAATCAATCAAAACTCACCCGTCGATTAACAAAATTAGTAAACTCCTTAATCATAATCAACTGAATCAACTCAGCGTGTTTGTGCCCATTTGGGTAAAGCCAAACACTGTGCCCTCTTGGGCGATGAACTTTTCATGCTTCAACTCGAGCCGCTGCTTGTTCACCACAATGTCCAGTAGGGCATTGCCAAATGAGACATATTTGACATTACGCTGGGCGAATGACCGCAAAACACGAGATTCACTCCATTTGAAATAGAAATAAACACAAAGTGAAATCAAAATTAGCGAAACACAAATCAGCGAATAATCCATGTTTGTCTGCTAAACACAAATAAACACATCGACTTTAATTCGATCTTTATAGAAAATAAGGATTTTGAATGAAACATGTGAGAAAGGAAAACGCTA
This sequence comes from Rhizoglyphus robini, assembly GCA_023373905.1. Lineage (NCBI taxonomy): Eukaryota > Metazoa > Arthropoda > Arachnida > Sarcoptiformes > Acaridae > Rhizoglyphus > Rhizoglyphus robini. The sequence goes on from JAKIJQ010000020.1 coordinate 2,597,292, forward strand.
ACTAACGCGTCGATGCCTAAAACAGGCAATTTCAAGGTCTCCCATACAATTGTCAATTGATGATCACATGGAAGAGTACCGTTCATAACAACTAGGCGGTAACAATTGTTAGCTAATGATGGTTAAAATAAGCATCTTTGTATGTCTGTAGTACAGACTCGTTACACAGAATGACGCTAAAATTTTTGCATACACAATTCTTTTCAGATACATGTAGACATTGACCAGCATGTGCACATATCATGATAGCAATCTAGAGTAAAGTCTTTTCCACATCGCACACGTGATAACCAAAGTAGCGACTGCCAAGACGTCTTTATATTACGACTACAGTAAAGTCATTACACTAATCACCAATTTGTCAACATTGCAAAACACATTTGTCCTTATCATTCGATGAAGCCCCAAAGTGCCAAATGTGAACTAATGCACAGAATGTGCAATATTCGAGCCAATGTCTCCAATGCATAAAAGGGACATAGGAAAGCCCGAGTTGTCGATCATTGAAGAACATTGTGAGAAGCAAACATCTCTACCATCGAAATTCAACTTTTTACTCAAATGTAAGTGAGTTACTCGATACGATTTTAATGCTAATTTATTATTATTAAATCATATATTATAGAATCATGGAATTGTTATCAAATTATTCCAGCATTTACTTCACTCTTCTAGCCGCCTCGGTAGTGACAACGCTGATTTGGATTTTCTTCCGTCGAAATGATGAAACAAGTCGAAAGGCTTTTCGTGAACGAAATGTCAAGTTTGTCAATGCGGGCAATATGTTTTTGGACATTATTCTGAAGCGACGAATTGAGCTGAAGAAGGAAGAGTTGATTCAACGAGAAGGCAAACTTTGGGGCTTTAATATGCTCAACAAGTACACTGTACTGATGGCTGATCCTGAGTTGATTCAGCAGGTCGTCAGTAAGGAGTTTACTAATTTTACTAATCGAAGAGTGAGTTTGATATTTTATTTGTTTGCTCAATTGAAACTTAATTTTCTATTTAAACATTTAACAGCCAATCAACATGCCCGATCCATTCTTTAGTCGAGTGCTAACCCTGGCCAAAGACGATACATGGAAGCGACTTCGATCTGTAATCACGCCAACATTTTCCGCTGGTAAATTGAGACAAATGAAACCGTGCATTGACGAGACCGTGGAGACGCTCATTCAAAACTTTAATGATGCACTCGAAAAGAGTGAAATTGTCGATGTGAAGCACGTTGTCGGTGCCTTCACCATGGACACTGTCATCCAAATTGCCTTTGGCACCAAACTCAACTCTCTCATCGATCCACAAAATCCAATAATCAGTCACGCGAAAAGGCTCTTTTCGACCAATTTCTCTTGGGAAAATTTGTTCAGCTTTACGACAATATTTTTGTTTCCAAAATTAGCAAAGCTTTTGGGCGTTCGTGTGAACCGAGTTCCAATTGATTTTTTCACCAAAATGGCACTCGAGGTTATTAGGAAGAAGCGCGCAGATTTGATGGCCAAGAAGATTGAGAATCATTCGAAAGCGAGCAATTTCATTGAGTTACTGTTGGAAGCTGAAATTGAGAGTAATGAAGAGATGGGCAATGGAAACAGTAATGGAAAAAGTAATAATAATAATACTGAAGTCAATAAGAAGTACATTACTAATGATGAAATCATTGCCCAATGTGTTTTGTTCTTTTTGGTTGGTTACGACACCACTGCATCTACCATCTCAATGGTCAGTTATCACTTGGCACTCTATCCCGAAGTGCAGGAACGTCTCTACGAGGAAGTGATTCGAGTTGTCAGCAAACTCGAACATGAATCCGAAACACACGAAACCGATCCAGTCAAATTGGTAACTTTTGAATCACTCAACCGTTTTGAGTATCTCTCTGCTGTGATCAAAGAAACTCTCCGACTTTATGCGCCACTAGTTTTCCTCGAACGTCAAGCAGCCAAAGATTTGGTGCTCCAAAGTGAGGATGGGTCAACACGAGTCGATCTGAAGAAGGATGACATTGTGCACATTCCTGTCTATTCAGTTCATCGTGATCCACTCCAATTCCCAGAACCAGACCGATTCGACCCAGAGCGATTCATGACCAGTGAACCGTCCTTCCACAAGTACGCCTACATGCCTTTTGGCAATGGACCACGCAGTTGTGTGGCTAAAAGTTTGGCTCTGTTGGAAGCTAAATTGGCTGTGCTACATATGGTCAGGAATTTCCGACTGAGCAAATGTGACAAGACTAAGGTAAGATTCGTTTACGAAAGAAAAAATAAATGATAATTTTTCATTTGCACACAATAGATTCCAGTCGAACTGTACTACCAGAGCAATTTCATCATTGCCAAAGATGTCACATTGAAGGTGGAGAAGCGAGTTTGATAATTGCAATTTCCTGTTTTTCAGAATCAAATTGATTGATTCTGATTGAAATGTCTTCTACAATGTCTACCAATGTTAATGTTAATTACGATCAATAAATGCTCAATCATTCATACGATCACGACGAGTAACTGAAATGAATTTGCCAGACACTGCATGCAATCAGTCTGATCAACAAAAACAATTGCCACAGTAACTAATAAGTCCTTGAATGTGTCCAATGTGCATTTGGATGTGATAAGCACAGGGCGAACTTCATTAGGGACCGAAAAATTGTGTGGCACGTGGTTAGGCACTGCTCAATGTGGCGCAAATAAAGGTAAATGATTCGTTTATATTCATAGCTAAAACTTTGAGGCTCATTCATAGATTCCAGTGGAATTTTACAATAATGAACCAATTCTTTCGCCTAAATATGTATTTTTAAAAATTAAACGACATTGAATGTTTATGGAAATTTAAAATGTGAAATGGAAAATATTGTTTACGTCTGATAAAAATTAATATTAATCAATTATTGAAGGACTTTCTATTAATAGACGTGTTGCTAAACAAGTAAACAATAATTCAATTTAGATTGATTGTTTAATACAATAAACATTTATTATTTTGAGAATATTTGATTTGATTTGTTTACTGTTTGTTCATGATCATTGACCAAGCGTTGCAAAATCGACAACAACAAACTTGGACTTATATTCTAATAAACCACAAATCCGGTCATTAGACAGAATTTTCCAATATTTTCGTTGTTGAATTATGAATAATCGAGAGGTATATAAATAGTTATGTAAATAGTTAACTGCAATTCAATCTGCAGTCATGAACATAATTGTGTCCATAATTTCCTTCTGTACCTGTGTAGGTCTAACCTACCAGGCTTGTTCGTATCAATTTCAGCAGCAAGTGTTGAGTAAGCACAACGAATATCGTGCCAAGCACTCAGTGCTGCCACTGCAACTTTGTCCAATTCTGTCCGACTGGGCACAACAGTGGGCTGACTATTTGGCTTTTTCGGGTATGTTCGGTTTGCGTGGTTTATGATAAATTAACATCTCATTGATCCAGACTCATTTGAGCACCGACAACGAAATCGATTTGGCGAGAATTTGTTCTACCAAAGTGGTGAAACTAAACCAGCGGGTTCGGTTCCTGTGGATTTGTGGTACAATGAAATTGGCAATTACACTTCTTTTGGCGCAGAGCCAGACATGAGTACCGCACCGAGATGGGGCAATTTCACACAACTCATTTGGAAGGGAAGCAAAAAGTTGGGCGTTGGTTGTGCCGAAGTGGACAATCTGTTCTATGTTGTGGCCAATTATCATCCAATTGGAAATGTAATTGGTCTCTTCGCTGAGAACGTTCAAGGGGCTAATTAAGGCGTTTGTTCGCAGATAAAGCATAAAACAATTGAACATTTGAATAAAGTAAACAGTTTTAATAAAACATGACCAGAATGTTTTGCCATTTAGTCAGGAGCAATCCAATGTTGCTTATCGCACTTGTCTTTAGCTGACTTGTCAATAGCATCCCAGTCGGCATAACCGCAAGTGGCACATCCTGTGTATTCATATGTAAACGGAATGGCATTTGGGGTAATCCATTTCAAATGCGTCAAGTTCATCATGTAATGGCGAATGGTCTTTATGGTGAGATGAAAGTTCTTGACGGTTGTCAACTGTGGGACAGCATAGATGGCCATCGCACTGCCATACAGCTTCAGCTGGTCGACTGATGCAATCTCCAAGTAGAGAGTATGCAGTCTTCGAAGAGATGCCAAACTGTAGGCCAACTGGAAGAATGATATATTGCTGGGCAGTGGGTTGATTTTTAGAAGTTCGAGCTTGGTGAATCGACCGCCCAAATCGTACAGATCGTCACTGGTCAGTTTGTTCGGTGCCATGAGAATCATCTTTCGAAAACTGCATGCCACCAGTGAATCTAATTGAAGGACTTGACTCAAATGATCATCGTCGGTTGAGTTAGACACCCAAACTTGTTTCAGTTTACTTCCATCAGCATGATTCTGTAGAGAATCTAAAATGATGCCAATGTTGTCCCGGGTAAAAATGTAAAAATGCTTCAGTTGAGCCAGGGCAACAAGATCTACAGGTTGATGATGATCAAGAAAATTGTCACAGTAGAGAGACAAGTACTTGAGCTCAGTTAGTCCGTTGATCGGTTCGATGAGACGTCTCAGTGCTTGGCCATCATCGACGACCACTTTCAAATTGGTTAGTTTCCAGTATTTCAACATGGAAGCCACTTGATCGGCTGGGCCAAGCGAACTTTGATTGTTCAGTTCAATCTCGAGTGATTGCACGTTGGGAAAAGTGGTGACCAGCCATTGCACGATTCGAACACTCAATTCGGTGGTGCTCAGCTGAACAGCGTTACGGTCCAATTTGTGGCTGAAGTACAGGAGAGTACGGGAGAGTACAGGATGAGAGTGCACTTGATTATCGCCAAAATAGATGTACTCCTCTCTGCCAACAAGCAAGGTCAGCTGGTGTCGGTCTTGATTCGATGGCTCACCGAACGATTTCCACCGTCTGAACATTGACTGAACTCGGGTAAGGTCACGGAGGGACATGTGCTCGAAGATGAACGGTATTGACGGGTCGCCCCAAATGTCCAGGTCAGAGGATGTCTTGCGAAAGTAACGCCAAAAGGCGAGCCACTTGAGGCGAAACTTGAACTTCATCTCGAAAATAAATTACAGCTAATGGCACATTTCACCAGTAGAGTAAAAAGCTTTAAGGCAAGATAATTTAGAGTTCCAAAAATTTATGGCACAAAGTTCCAAATTCCACAACATCTGAGACAGAAAATTTGTGCTATTCGAATTCGAGTCACCAACACAAACATTGCATAAAACAGACTGACATTTCTCTCTAGCAAATCGTTTTTGCAGCACTATCAACTTTGACTGACTAATAGCACAGTTGTCATGGCGGACAAAGACAAAGACCACGACAAGACCGACAAGTCGAAGCAGGACCTAAAGAAAAGTTCCCCAACCAAAGACTCCAAGAAGCAAAGTGCCAAGCCGAAGAGTCGCAAGTCAAGTCCCGACTGGGTGTCAACAAAGAGCAAGGGGAAACAACAGCACTCGAACAAGTCTGCCAATGACACGAAAAAGACCAAAAAGGACGAATCAATTGCCAACAAGTGTTACAGTATGGCTAATTCGTTATTCGACAACGCCAAGGCATTCTTTATGGGCAAAGAGGCGGCTAAGCATGAGGGAACTGTCAAGAAGTCGCCTGTCGGGCCAAAGAAGTCACTTTCAAAGAAGTCGTCTGGTGCAAAGTCGCCTGCCTCGAAGTCACCAGCATCGAAGCGATCTGTTTCGAAGTCGCCCGCTTCGAAGTCGCCCGGTTCGAAGTCGCCCGGTTCAAAGCCACCAGCATCCAAATCACCATCCAAGTCAACTCCATCCCTGGACAGTGGCCGCAAGCACAGCAAGTCTCCAGATGGTCGTCACAGTAAGCGCACCACCAGTCACAAGAAGAAGCATCGTAGACATTCGTGTAATGACGACATTTTCGAAATTAACGTGACCCAATTCAAGCAAGCGAATAAGGTGGCCAAGCAGCAGATCGCACCACTGCCTCAAATGATCCCCACTGGCAAATGGGCTCAGTGTGATGGCCCCAAACGAAAGAACTCAAAAGATGGCCGACACGATGAGCACAACAAGACAGCAGACAAGAGCAAGCAAAAGTCTCGTGCAAGTTCGATCAACCAAAAGGGAAGCAAGTCAAAGACTTCTCTCTCGCCAGGAAATAAGTCAGCCGGCACTGCAAAGAAGCCAAAGACCAAATCTCCAGACCAAACAGGCAAACCGACCGAAAAGGTCAAGTCGGGAGACAAGTTGAAGCCAAAGAGCAAGACTGTAATCAGTCCGAGCAAAGCACAAGTGGTGCACAAGAAAACCGATGCCAAAGCGCACGAAGCAAAGCCAAAAACTGTCTCGCCTGACAGCAAGAACAAGAAGAGTCCTGGTGGTAAAGAGCCAAATGATACAAAGAAGAAGAAAAGCAATTAAAGTCAATCGAACATTGACTTTTATGTCATTTGACAAAGGCATTTGATTTTTATTTATTAAATTATTATTACTCGCAATTAATTTGTCAATATTGATTCGATTGAAAACTCTTGATGAAATCACTTTGCATATGCTAATGCAATCGTGTAATGCAAAACAGCCATCTGTCTCGTACAACTGCAAATGTACAAATGATTTTTCACTTAATGCTTGACCTTGACAGTTGTTTACATTGCAAGAAAAATCACTGACTCGTGATATAATAGATTTTATATTAACTAAACGTTATATGTGCGTGTGTGTGTTATCAGTGTTATTTATGGCAGTGACTTGTCTTGTTATCATTGTATTGAGTTGACTTTGTCCCAAATGTGACTGCCAAATATTATCACCAGTCACATTTGTGTCGATTTGTTTGTGGCTGCCGATTAAATCACAAAATAGAACGACAGACAAAATAATCCACCTCCAACTTCAACTTCAACCAAACTATAAACCTTCAATGCACCAAACCACACAAACCACAGCATGACCTTAGCCAAAAGCATAACCTATACTGCTGCCACCCTCACCCTTGGGTCAACATTGCTTTGGATCTACATTGCATGGGGTCGTGTAAAGTTGCGTCGCAAATATCGCGCACGTCACATTGAATATGTCACCTTTCCCAATATGTTTGCACAGGCACTCGGTGGGAAGCACTTTGAGTTGGAAGAGTATGAACGTGTACAGAAGTATGGCAAAGTGTTTGCCACAACAATCTTCGGACAGGACACCATCTTTGTGTCGGAGCCAGAGTTGGCACAACTCGTGTTGAGTAAAGAGTTTACCAGTTTTACTAATCGAAGAGTGAGTGATTTGATTTGCTTTGTGAATTAATATCAAAAACATTAATATTTATACTTTGTTTAGGTTTTCAACTTTAACGACTCCATCTTTAGTGCATTCTTGTCGGTCGTTCAGGACGAACAGTGGAAACGACTTCGTTCGATTGTGACGCCCACATTTTCCACTGGAAAGTTGAGACGAATGAAACCGCGTATCGATGACACTGTGGAGAATTTAATGAAAAATTTTGCGAATGCTATTCAGAGCAGTGCAAATGTAAATGTAAAACAAATGTACGGTGCCTTCACCATGGACACCATCATGCAGGTGGCCTTTGGCACCAAAGTGGACTCGCTCGTAGAGAAGGACAACCCAATAATTCAGATGGCCAAGAAGCTCTTCTCCAATGACATGAGCATTCTGAATATTATTAAATTCACGATAATCATGTTTCTGCCACGGCTGGCTAAGGTGGTCAACCTGACAAATGATGTGATGGATTTCTTTAAGGATTTTTCGCTTAAAATTATTAATGAAAAACGTGAAAAGCTCAGGAAAGATGCAAACAATTTGGGTAAAGCTAATAATTTTTTGGAACTGTTGTTGGAAGCTGAGGCGGAAAGTGAAAATCTGGGGAAAAGTGAAGGCGAGGCGAATGGTGTTGAAGTAAATGGAGTTGGAGATAAAGCGAAAGCGGTTAAATGTGAGTTTTGTAAATTGTAAATTGTATTTTAATTACAATTTCACCATTTTATAGTCATGACCAACGATGAATTAATTGCCCAGTGCATTTTGTTCTTTATTGCCGCTTACGATACCACAACCTCCACCATCAGTCTTGCCTCATACTTTTTGGCACTTAATCCATCGATTCAAGATCGTCTTTATGAAGAAATCAAGGACAATATAGAAAAACTTCAACACGAATCGTCAGATCAATCGAATGATCCAGCTAAACTGATCACCTTTGAGTCGCTGTCTCAGTTTGAATATCTCAACGCCGTGATAAACGAAACACTTCGAGTCTATCCACCAGCATCAATCGAACGAACAGCATCACAAGACATGAAACTCGAAACACCAGATGGCACCCTATCGGTCGAGCTGAAAAAGGGAGATATTGTGCACTTTCCAACCTATGCAATGCATCGCGATCCGGTGCACTTTGCTGATCCTGAACGATTTGATCCGGACAGGTTTATGGGCGAACCAGCCTTCCACAAGTATGCCTACTTGCCGTTCGGTTCGGGACCGAGAAATTGTGTGGCACGCAGTTTGGCACTGCTCGAGGCTAAAATGGCACTGCTCAATGTGGTGTACAGGTACAGACTGAGTCCGTGCGAACAAACAAAGGTATGTGTATGTGTTTAGATTGATAACTAAATTTGAAATTTACAGATTCCGGTAGAATTTTACAACAATGGATCAATTCTGTCTCCGAAAGAAGTGTTTTTGAAATTGGAAAAGCGAATCTAATTTAATGAATACGAAATTAAAATTTTTATTTACATTGAAATGTTTATATTTAAAACATTTTTTGTGTAATAATTATTCAATGATTACAATCAGTCAATATGGGACAAATCAAATTTTCCATCATTGACACAATGATCACCTGAACTTTTCCAAGTGTTAAATTGAAATTCAAAAGCACAATCTTGAAAGCACTTTTCAAACATTGCCTTTGCATCTGGATGATAGCCCGAGAGGACTGTAAGTTTGCGTAAGTTTGGAAACAAATGTCTAATAGATCGAACCAATGCATTTATACCAACTGTCATAAGTGGAATGTTGTAAGCCAGGTTGAGTGTTTGAATCGACTTGAGTTGCGGCAACTGGTAGTTTGTTTTAGAATGCCAGTCCCATGTGTTTCGTTTGAGATCGATTGATAGTTTCTTTAGGTGCGAGAGTTTGGCCAATTCGGGAACGATTGCACGCAGAGGAATGTGCTTGAGGAGAGTCGATTCAAAGTACTCGAGATTGGGGAATTGTTCACAAATGGTCCTCAAAACATTGATAACATTCTCTGGGTATAGGATCGTGGAATGCTCCACTGTGAGTCGAGTCAAAGTGGCACTGATTTGAGGACTGATTCGTGGCAGTACCGAGTCAATTAGATTTGACTCACTTGCAACTAACAAATCAAATTGTTTCAATTTTTGAAAATTGAGAAATTGTTCATTTTCAAACAAATTAGGCGCAGTATACACCCACATAAAGTCAGTGTTCAACATGAGTTGTTCTAGTTGAGGCAAAACATTCAACAGCAATGGATGAGCTTGTTTGTAGTTTCTGTCCAAAATGAACAATGATTTGAGTGATGGCAAGTGCACTGCACGAAAGTTCACTTGAGCACGTCCACGAGTTTTGATTGCCAAAGTTTCCAAAGTAGCACTCCATTGCTTGAGCAAATAATTAAGATTGATCTGAGTGCGACCCCGTTTCAACTCTCTGGAATCATAATAAACCAAAGTTTGAACATTCGGAAACAAACTTGCAAAAAAGTAGCTTCCAATCGTTTTGCTTTCATTCAAAATGAAACAATCTTCAATTGGCTTCAGCAACAATTCGGGTTTATTCAAATTTGCATCAAACAAAATTTTTGCATAATTCTTTGCGTCATCAAGCTGTCCAAAAAGTTTGAGCGACTTGAGCTTACTGTAACGGAAATGTTCAATAAGATATTTCCAATAGGACGAAACCAATCGAAGTGGGACAGTTTCTTGAATTGTAAATCGAGACAAAATGTGAAGAAGACAATCCTCGTTGAGACTGCTAATTTTGGTCATTTTGATGGTAAAAATTCAGTAGATCGTAATGTTTGTTAAATTCACAAGTACGATTTATGTTTTACATTTTCCATTACGGCTCGTATTATATAGTTTGTTAGAACGAAATAACTGCTTTTAGCATTTTGAAATGCCACTTTGAATATATTTCACCTGTAGGAAATTTGAATTTGAGTGAATTGCACTTTGGGCTTTAGGCAAATGTCTCTGTATTTGGTGCCATCAAAAGGAGTGCCATTCAATGATGCATCCATGTTCTAATGAGCTACCAAAAAGTACCTCAACCAAATTGAATGAAGGCTCTTTCACAACCGAATTCCTATCTTTCAATAAGAAAAAAATAACTCACATCAAAAGTATCATCATGATTATTATTTATGTATTTCCAAGTTTAATAATATCAAGATGCACTCAATTATCTATTGATTTGTCTTCTACTCGTGTAGACATCGAATCATTTAGTCGATAGACAAAATTTGATTTGATTCACAATCTGCTCAATGCTGTGCTATTGATTTAATAAGTAATAAATAAGATGTAGCCCAAACAACAAGCAAATCGACATACAGTTGTCCTCAAATTTGCGTAGTGAAAAGCGAACGCCAATTCCAATTTATTTGAACCAAAATGGCTTTTGTCACAATCCTCGCCTATCTAGCCACATTCTGTGCGCTCATTTTTGCACTCGTCTGGCTCTACAGTCGATGGAGTTTCTCGAAATCGCGTGAAAAATTCCTCACTCGCAATGTTAGTTATGTTCACTTTCCAAATAGCATTTTTCGTGCATTCGTCAATAAAAGAATGGAAGGCTATCCCCCACAATGGGCTGATTTTCGCCCCAAATTGAACCACAATATTTCAAATCAAATATATGATATAATGGACACACTCTTAGTGTAGATTATAAATACACAAAATTTGGATTGGACTTTGGGTCATTTCCAAGAATCCTGGAACACTACTTCCGGTCACATTTTTTATAGCCAAAAAATATTTATTAATTGCTGCGATAATTTTGAGCATGCAAAATAATTTTTTTGAATAGCAGAAGACCATGTTCCAATTGGAACGTTTTCCGGAAAACAAGATTTTTTATAATTTGAAAATGGAAATTGATTCTACTAATGATTTTATGAATTTCGATAAAAATTTCATCAAAATCGGCTATTCCTAAGTATTTTAAATTAATATTTGAAAATTTAATAGCGCCATCTATATTTTGAGATATTTTTGGAACCAATCATCAATTAAATCTAAAAAATATTTTTACGATATATCCATGAGATATTCTTTACATAAACTCAAAAATTTGGACTGGTTCAAAAAAGGGCAGTTTTGGGGGATAGCCTTTGATGTGTACGAACGGGTGAAAAAGTATGGACAAGTGTTTGGCCTGACTGTCTTTGGACTCGACACTATTGTGGTCACGGTGCCAGAGTTGGCTCAGGTGGTGTTGAGTAAAGAGTTTACCAGTTTTATTAATCGACGGGTGAGTTTAAAATAAATAATCAAGAAATATATGCAAAATAATTTAAAATTCAATTTTAGAGATTCAATTTCAACGATCCAATGTTTTACTCGATCCTATCAGTAGCCGAAGATGAACAGTGGAAACGAATTCGTTCGATTGTGACACCAACTTTTTCAACAGGCAAGTTGAGACTCATGAAACCAAGGATTGATGACACGATGGTGACGTTGATGAAGAATTTTGAAAATACAATCCATCAAAAGTATTTTAATTTAATTTATTATTTAAATGTTTATTTAATATTTATATTCACTGTCCATATAAAGTCCAATCGTAAATGTCAAGGAAATTTTCGGTGCCTACACCATGGACACAATCATGCAGATTGCTTTTGGCACCAAAGTAGACTCACTCATTGAAAAGGACAATCCAATCATTCTCTCAGCGAAAAACATGTTCTCTATGGACATGAGCTTCACTGTGATTGTCAAATTCTTGATCATCACATTTATGCCACGATTGGCGAAATTTCTCAACTTTCGAAATCAATTTATGATTTTCTTTAAGGGCTTTTCCAAGAAGTTGATTCAGGAGAAACGGGAAAATCTGAAGAGGTTGAAGAATTTTGGAAAAGCCAACAATTTTATAGAGTTACTGCTGGAGGCCGAGGTGGAAAATGAAATGGCAGAGAATGTTGATGAAGAGAAGAACAATGCAAATAAATCGAGTAAATGTGAGTTTAGTAGAAATTTTAAATTTAAATATTTAATTTAATTTCTATCAATTTAGTCATGACCACTGACGAAATCATTGCCAATTGCATTCTGTTCTTCATTGCCGCATACGACACCACAACCTCCACTGTAAGTCTTGCCTCATATCTCTTGGCACTGAATCCTTCAGTTCAAGATCGTCTGTACGAAGAAATCGAGGCGAAATTAGACAAACTCCGACAAGAATCACCGCCAGATCAAGAGTTTGACATTAACAAATCGATTACATTCGAATCACTTGCACAGTTTGAGTATCTGAACGCAGTTGTCAATGAAACCATTCGACTGAATCCGTCTGCACCGGTTGAGCGAACTGCTTCCCGCGATGTGAAACTCGAGACCGAAGATGGCTCAATTGTGATTAATGTCAAAAAGGGTGATTTCATTCAATTTCCTACCTATTCAATGCATCGTGATCCGCGCTATTTTCCCGAACCGGAACAATTCAAACCTGAACGTTTTCTGGGAGAGCAAACTTTCCACAAGTACGCTTACCTGCCTTTTGGCTCAGGACCGCGCAATTGTGTTGCACGCAATTTGGCATTGATGGAAATAAAAATTGCACTACAGACTTGTCAAGTGCAAACAGACCAAGGTATAAATTTAGCATTTTTTAAATTTAATTAATTAATTGAAATTTTACATCTAAAAAGATTCCAGTGGAATATTTCAACAACGGAGCAGTGCTCACACCAAAAGAAGTAATTCTCAAGCTTGAAAAACGTTAAATTCAAAGTTCAATTGCAAAAGCAGATGAACACGTGATTTGCATCACAAATTTCGTTCAATCAATAACATTTCACATTTGCAAGCATATTTGTTTGTTCGTGTTCAGTTTGCCTTAGCAACCACAACATCAGCGTCACACGATTTCAATTGCCCAATGAGCAATCAAGAGTAATCATTAATGTACATATTACATTTCAAATGAATCGAATCGTGTTTGTGTTTGCAATGTGCTCATTTATAGCTCATTTCATATATACATTTGTCCACTCTAGTAAGCATCATGATTGACTGCATTTATCATAGGAAAATTTCCCCTAGAAGATAAATTTGTTGCAATTCAATAGAAATGAAAGTGAACTTTCTCCTTGCTTAGTGATAAACACGTTGGTTGATTCATCGAGTGTTGCTGTGCGCTGTGTGTTGCTAACTTTAGATTTGTTGTTTATGTTGCTTCTGAGGATTTATCAATAAATATCGCAAATATTTGAATTCCTTTTTCATTTGTAACCGATCATCAACATGATCATCAAAATGACTCGATTGCTGCTTTTGTGTGTTGTTGCACTTTTGCTCACTTTTGCAATGGCTGATCAAGAAGCCCAGCGAGAGTTGAGTGGCTTCACTCTCGCAAATAATTACTTTGGTTTGAATTTGTTGCAACAACTTTCCGTGCAGAATGACCAAAAGCCAGTGCCTGAAAATCTATTCTTCTCGCCCTACAGTGTGTCCATTGCTATGGCCATGTTGTATCAGGGCGCGGGTGGAAACACTGGCAAACAGTTTGAGTCGTCACTCGGTTATGAACTTGCCAAATTGTCTGACAAGAGCGGTTTGATTCAAAAGGTCAAACAATCGAATGACGCCATTTTGGATGCAACAAATGTTTCGTACACATTGAAGTCGGCAAATGCGCTTCTTACAAATCCGAATTTTCAAATTATTGATTCATTCAAACAAAACTTGAATGACAACTTCAAAGCCGAATCGTTCAGTGCAGATTTCTCAGCCAATCCAGCCGCAGTGCAGAATCTGGTCAATGAGTGGTGTTCAAACAAGACCAACGGAAAGATTGACAAACTACTGAAAGACCCACCGTCGCCCAACACTGCACTCGCACTGATCAATGCAGTCTACTTCAAGGGAAGATGGTTCAAAGAGTTTGACCCAGAACAGACCAAACCAGACACTTTCTACGGACGAAACAGTGTCGAGTATGTCAAAGTGCAATTCATGAACGCCAAATCCTACTACAACATTGTCAATCTCGACCAATTCGACTCTGCCATGGTTGAACTGCCTTATCAGGGCAAAGACTTGAGTATGTTTGCAATTTTGCCATTCCAGAAAGCAAATGATTTGAGTAAACTCAAATCGGGCCTGAATGCTTCAATCATTGAACAGGCAATTAGTCAATCGAAAAGTAACAAAATCAAACTGAAATTCCCAAAACTCGACTTCAAGTCCGACTATGACCTGATTCCATCTCTCAAGGGTCTTGGCATCACGGATGTGTTTGATGGTTCAAAGTCCGACTTGACTGGCATCTCCACTTCGGGTCCTGTCCTGTCGGTTGATGTAGTGAAACATGCTGGCTCGATTGAGGTCAACGAAGCAGGAACTGAAGCCGCTGCCTCCACTTACATTGGTGTGGTTGGTTACTCGCTGATTAGACCAGCCGAACCACCGCTCTTTGCGTTCGATCATCCATTCCTCTTCTTCATTAGACACAATTATAATGGTCAAATTTTGTTTATTGGAGAGGTGAATAAATTCTAATAGATATCTGTTGAACAGATCATTTGTTTTATAATTCAAATAAAAGATAAACTTTATATTCAACACTCAAATTGTTTACACTTGAAATAATCAGTAAAATTTCCCCTTCAAAAGATTAATTTGTTGATACTTTTCCTTAGTGACAAAGTGTTGATTTGTTAGTTTGTGTTTCCTTAATGCAATGTAAATAATATTGGTGTGTGTGTCCATTTCAGTCATAAATACTGTTGCCAATTGCATGTACATTCGTTCTTTCATTTTGCTGATTTGTTGAATTAATCAACAACTCAAAATGGATGTTCGATTACTGCTTGGTGCTGTGCTAACTTTGTTAGCATTGTTGTCCAGTGCAGCTGCTGATAATGAAGACATCCAGTTTGCTCAAGCAAACAATTATTTTAGTTTGAATCTGCTGAAACAACTTTCGAAGCAGAATGGCCAAAAGAATCCAGAAAATCTATTTTTCTCGCCCTACAGTGTGTCAATTGCTATGGCAATGCTGTATCAAGGTTCAGCCAATAATTCAGAGAAACAAATTGAATCTGCACTTGGATATCAACATCTCAAATTAACAGATAAGGATAGCGTGATTCTAAAAGTCAAAGAATCGATTAACGAAATTTTCGATACATCAAATGTTTCATATATATTGAAATCAGGAAATGCTCTTATAACAAGAAGTGATTTTACGATTCAAGATTCGTTCAAACAAAATATGCAAGACAATTTCAAAGCCAAATTATTTACACTCGATTTCTCCACAAACCTGAATGCAATGAAGAATCTGATCAATCAATGGTGTGCGAATCAAACCAATGGAAAGATCGACAAACTGTTGAGTGTTCCACCATCTCTCAACACAACACTTGCACTGATCAATGTCGTGTACTTCAAAGCAAAATGGCATAAAGAGTTTGACCCAGTGAGAACTAAGCCAGACACTTTCTATGGTCGTAACAATGTTGAGTATGCCAATGTGAGCTTCATGAACATTCACGGTTACTACAATGTATCTAATCTTCATGAAATGAACGCTACAATGATTGAAATGGCTTACAAAGGAAAAGACACCAGTTTGTTCGCTATTTTACCATCACAGAAAACAAACGATTTAAAGCAATTGAAATCTGCCTTGAATGTCTCGTTCATTGAACAATCAATTAGACGATCACGAAGAATCAAAATCCTATTAAAGTTTCCCAAATTCAGCTTCAAAGCGAATTACAATTTGATCCCCTCATTAAAAAGTCTAGGAATAACTGAAGTTTTCAATCCTAGATTAGCACAATTGAGTGAAATATTTGAACAATGGCAATATCTCACTGTGGATACGATGAAACATTCTGGCACAATTGAGGTCAACGAAGCCGGGACAGAAGCTGCTGCAGTGACTTTTCTTTTTGTGGCTGGATCGGCTAATGTTCCAGTGGCGCCATTGTATGCATTCGATCATCCATTCTTGTTCTTCATTAGACACAATCGGAATGGCCAAATTTTGTTCATTGGTGAAATCAATAAATTCTAATAATAAAACTTTCCCAATTTTGAATGAAGATATTTTAATATAAATAATTAATATTAATTAATATTATAAATCTCTGCCATGAGAGAGTACACTCTTTGTCGATCCATCTCTCCGAGAATGTGTTGTGTCGAATTGCGCACATAATCCAAATCTTTAAGCATCAGCATTATTGCCGCATATTTATTTTCAAGCTCATCTGTGGTAGCACTTTTACGGAATTTGTGTTCCATGTACCGACGAATTAGCCGACAGTAGACCAAATATTGATTGCTATGCAATTTAAAATATCAATTAGCCATTTTATAAATATCCACAAAGCATTACCTAATAAATTCAATGTCAGTCAAATTTTCTCTTGGCTTAAACAACGCGTGAGCAATGACCAAATTCTTAAGATTACAATCATCCTCAAGAATTGAATGAAAAAATCGGAGAAAATTCCTACAAAACACAACCAAATCGGACACAGTTTTATTCTCGAATGCGGTCGATGGTATAAAGACAACTTTGTCGCCATTTTCGTTCTGTTTAATTAAATTAAAATATTAAAGCACTGAAAATAATAACATTCTCCAAAGCCAACTACTAACCACAATTTGATTGAATCCATCCTTTTCGAGATCATAATTGTACGCCGCCCTAATGCTAGTAATCTCCGGATGGAAATGCTTCAGTATGACCAATTGATCACGTTGATTCAGTCTCTTGAAGGGCGGAATTGCTTTGCAGAATTTAATAATCTTCTTAGTGTACAGACCCTTGAGGTTGAAGGCATCGAAACAGTTGTCCACTACGCCTACCAGTTCTTGTTGATTTTCGTTTGTGAAGATTGACATTGCATTCTGTATTTCACTCAATTGTTCCATCTCGTGGGCGTTCAATTGGTGTTTGTAGAATATTCGCTCGTCTGAATTCAAAAATAAATTTCAAAAATTATCCAAAATCATGTAACATACCTCGAACAATTTCACTTTTCAATGCGAGTAAATCATCTTTATTTTCATCGTTTGTTTTTCTCGAATGAATCAATTGCTGTTGAAAATAGAGTTATTTTATATATTTATTCATATTTAAAATATTTAAAATTACTTTTTTCATGCCAATCGAATAGCATTTTTCGAGACGACATTTTGGACACGACTTTCGATTGGCCAATGTGATCTGGCACTGACCAGCTTTGAAACATTTTTGAATCTATTTAAATAAATAATTAAGTTTGTTGTTTTATTTTACGTTGTTTAATTATTAAACTTAATTAATACCTTTGAATGAGGGGCATTCCGCCTGAAGAATATTTTACAACTCTCACATGACAAACCACCAAAGTTGTACGCGGAAGCACGGTCCCCACAGATGAGGCACAACTTGTCGATTAGATTGCCATCCTTGTGCACGAGCACCAGTGATGATGATTTACCGTTGATCTTTGTTTTGTTCATATTTGTTCAGGTTTGTAGTTTCATAAATTTTGGAAAATTTAAAATGACTAGAACTTGTACTTTGGCATGAAGATACTTGAGATATGTGCGCCCAATCACCACAATCACCAACACATACACATACACCCAAAAGCAGAACACAATCAATAATAAGTTTGATTATTTAGAAGGCTATTTTAATAAACTGTCACTTAGTAATGATAATGTTGCCATGTGTCCAAATACATTGCACATGACAGTGACTGAGTGATACATAAGCTTTCACTTGTTTTGTGCACAGGAGAGAACAAGTGAAAACGAACGTCATCTGAACGCCACTTTACCATTTGTCGTATTGTTATCTCATGCAGACTCTCCACTGTACAGCGACAAACAAGGACAAACGAGATATATGCAGTGCAAAAAGTACTATTCAATACTATGTAATGTAAAGTCAATAATAATGCTCAATTCATAATACAGAGTGGCCATTCTATTTACAGAGTGTCACATAATAGAATGCAATTTTTGGTTAATTTGCTTATTCAGCAAAAATATTAGAGATTCGGAAATAGCACATTTTTGCGTGAATTTTCTTTTTATTTTGTCTGTTTTAAAAGGAGTTAATTACTTAATGAGCATAATATTGCCACAAATCATTGTCAAGGACGCAAAACTTTTTCACTTTGCAAACACTGTTCGACAGTTGCGAATATTAATGAGCCAAACCAGTTAAGAAACTTAAACGTTCGAGCATTTCATACAAGTGAGAAAGGCAGACACATCAAAACATGTAATGCATTATTAATAGCACACAGTTGCACATGTATCAATGCTTGAATTGGCGCCAAAACAAATGTGTTCTGTGCTGTGCTTCCTAATTGCTTTGACAGGCAAATCTCCCCACGGGCATCTGCTTACACAAAAAAATTAAATCAAGAATATAGGCAAGAATAAAACAGAATAAAACTAGGACGAGATTAGTGATTAAAACAATGTAGCAACACAGAAATAGTTCACATCGAAATGAAGAGAAAGCACTCGCTTTCTACTTTTCGTTTGTACATTAAAACGGACATATCCTGTAAGCAATGTTTGTTTGTGGTGAACGAAAATACAAATGGAAACAAATATATACGGATGGAGAGGGGATTACGATTTAGTAATGAAATCTCAGCAAAATTCAGATATACATCTCGTTCCAGTGTGACGCGGGTGTGTGTGCATTTTTGTGTGCCTTTTCGTTTTTGTGTTTCATTCTTGAAAATTATTATATATTTTCGAATAATTCTCAATTCAAGAACACACAACTTGAAAGTTTGATTTTGTAAAATGTTTCGACACTTGATATTTTGTTTGTGTCTATGTTCAATATTGTCTGTGAATTGTCAAGCGAAGGCACACCTAAATGGCATCACTGTTTTGGTAAATATATTTTGTTGCCTTTATTGAATAATTATTAAATTTTGTTTCAATTTAGCGATCGCCATTTGTAGTACGAAATTCTGAGGGCGAGCTGGTCGGTTACTTTGTTGACTTATTAACCCTGCTAAGTTCGGTTGGAAATTTTACTTACACTTTGGATGTTATTGATGTACGAAATAGTGGACAATTTGAAAATAATTCAACTGGTTTGATTTATGAACAAAATCGTCGGGTAAGGGTATTTTTGTGTAAGCAAATTACTAATTTGATATTATTACAGAATTCCGATTTCGCCATTGGTGATTTTCTGACTCGCATCGACACTCGCTATGTCGACTTTACCAAGCCGTACTTTGTTTCCGGTGTTAGTGTGCTCGTGAGAAGAGATCTACTGACCGACAACAGCAACTCAATCGAAAAGTTGCTCAATCAAAATGCGATCACAATCGGAACTGTTCGTTCCGGCACCGTCTACAAGCAATTGAGCCAGGCGAAAAGCAAAATCGGTCGTCAAATGTATGAACGTTTGAATCAGAATTCAAAGAATTTGGTCAACAATCGTGAGGAAGGGCTCAAGCGTGTACTTGAGTCGCCATTTGCATTGGTACAGGAGTCGATCAACAACGAACTGGCACTGGACAAGAACTGCCGCCTGACTCAGTTGGCACTGGATTTAAACAATGAAATTGAATTTGAGTACGCAATTGCGGTGCAAAAGGCTCCACGTAGCTCTTTGAACATTCTCAATTCTGCAATGTCCGAGCTTAAACAAAATGGTAAATTGGCAGAACTTAAAAAGAAATATTGGAACCAAAATTGTAATGTTCCAAATGGATCCACTAAGAACCACTACAATTTGGCCATTATTTCAATTTGTACATTTTTCGCGTATTTGTTAATGTAATAAATGGATTAATAAATGGATTAAAATTTTTAATTGTGAAAGTACAAATGTGAATTAAAATTGATTCACTTCTCCAACAAACAAGAGTTGTCCATTACGATTGTGTCTTATAAAGAACACAAATGGATGATCAAATTTGAGTTCAATTGGATTCAGTAAAATGAGCAACGATTCAGTAGATACGGTGATGCTGGTTGCAGCCGCAGCCTCGGTTCCATCCTCGTTGACCTCAATCGTTGCGGCATGTTTCACCTGATCAACTGCCAACTTGGGCAATGAAGAAAGGAACGAAAAGTTTGATACTTTCGAATCAAACACTTCAGTAATTCCAAGTGCTTTGAGTGGTGTCACCAGATCAATGTTGGTCTTAAAATTTAGTTTAGGGAATTTAAGGTGGACACCCTGAACGTTTGATTCGGAAATTTTCGATTCAATGTACGATGCATTGAGTGCCTTTTTCAAGTTGGTCAACGAGGCACTTTTGTCGGATGGTAAAATGGCAAACAGACTAACATCTTGACCTTTGTAGGGCAGTTCAATCATCGTAGCATTCAGATCGTTCAAATGGGAAACTTTGAATCTTTCTGAAGCGGACATGAATGAAACATTCTCATACTTGAGTCCATTCAATCCGTTGAATGTGTTCTGCACTGTCCCATATTTCTCAAATTTGTCTTTCCAAGTTGCTTTGAAGTAAACCGCATTAATGAGCGCAAGCACAGTGTCAGGTGAGGGTGGATCGGACAAGAGTTTAGGGATTTTGCCGTTGGTATTGTTCGAACACCACTGGTTGATCAGATCTTTCGCTTCAGATGCATCTCGGCTGAAATCAATCGAAAACAATTGTGCTTTAAAATTGTTTTGCAAATTTTGTTTGTACGAATCCAAGATTGGTGCCTGCTGACCTGTGATTAACGCATTCGATGTTTTGAGAATGTAATTCGATGAATTTGATTTGTCTAATTCAAGAATTTGTCCAGCAAGAGCAGATTTGTCGAGTTGATCAAGTTTGGCGAGTTGATAACCGAGTGCCGAATCGAGTTGTTTCGCGCTGTTGCCTCCCACACCTTGATGCAACATTGCCAGTGCCAGTGAAATGCTGTAGGGCGAGAAGAAGATATTTTCCGGTACCGATTTGAGGTCATTTTCGGTGGACAATTGATTCAACAAATTCAGTCCGAAGTAATTGTTCGCAAGAGCAACTCCAGTCAGTTCGCTACAGTCACAATTGCCCAACACAATCACACAAATAACCAAACTTGCAAATACAAATCGAGCCATTTTGGTCAGATTGCAAACAACAAAATTTCACGAATGAAACGAATTTAACTTAAATAGTGTTCATTTATAAAGCATCAATGGGTTACAATGTTGCTATGCAATTAATTATCGTGAAAGTATTTGCAATTTTAATTAACCAAAGCCTGTTTACTAATTTATTATTACCCAAAATCAAGGTTATTCATGTCAGACGGGGTTTTTCACCTTCTGATACTAAAAGTACAATCAGTTTGTTGATAATTTATTTTCTACTTGTTGCTAAGGCTCACACATTTGTATAAACTCGTAGAATTTTTTAGATAGATCAAATAATAAAGAATTTAATTAAAATAGCAAACACAACTAATTTAAATTTTAATTTAATTTCAAATTGTTTCAAACATTGGCTTATTTCAGGAAAAGGTACAAATCCGTTCAAAATTTATTCACCTCTCCAATGAACAAAATTTGTCCATTCAGATTGTGTCTAATAAAGAACACAAATGGATGATCAAATGTGAGTTCAATTGGTGGCACAATAAAAAATTGTCCCGACATGGGAACAGCAGTGAGGAATGTTGCAGCAGCAGCTTCAGTTCCCTCCTCGTTGACCTCAATCGTTGCAGCGTGCTTCACCTGATCAATTTTCAAATTGGTTATCGGAGAAAGCGAGGAAAAGTCCGATTTGTGACCATCGAACACTTCAGTAATGCCAAGAGCTTTCAGTGGACTTATCAAGTCAATGTTGGTTTTAAAGTCCAGTTTGGGAAATCTGAGCAGCACGTTCACTAATGCTGAATCGGAAATTTTCGATTCAATGTAAGACGCGTTGAGAGCCTTTTTCAAGTTGGTCAACGAGACACTCTTATCAGAGGGCAAAATGGCAAACATACTCAAATCTTGACCTTTGTATGGAAGTTCAATCATGGAAGCACTCAGATCGGTCAAGTTGGATAGCCTGAAACTGTCCGTAGTGGTCATGAATGAAACCTCATCATACTTGACTTCATTCAATCCGTAGAATGTTCTTTTACGTGTCTGGTAAGTTTTGAATTTGTCCTGCCAGTCAGCCTTGAAGTAGACCGCATTAATGAGAGCAAGTATTGTGTCAGGTGAAGGTGGAGCGGACAGAAGTTGGGCTATTTTGCCGTTGGTATTGGTCGAACACCACTGGTTGATCAAATCTTTGGCCGCATTTGCATCTTTGCTGAAATCAATTGAAAACAATTCTGCGTGAAAAGTGGTCTTCAAGTTTTGTTTGTACGAATCCAAGATTGGTGCCTGTTGACCTGTGATTAAAGCATTCGATGTTTTGAGAATGTAATTAGATGAATTGCCCGAGGTGGATCTGTCCAATTCGAGTATTTGTCCAGCAAGAGCAGATTTGTCAAGTTGGTCAAGTTTAGCGAGTTGATAGCCAAGTGCCGTGTCGAGCTGTTTTGCGCTGTTACCTCCCACACCTTGGTGCAACATTGCCAGTGCCAGTGAAATGCTGTAGGGTGAGAAGAAAATGTTTTCCGGTGTTGACTTGAGGTCATTTTCTTTGGACAATTGATTCAACAGATTCAATCCAAAGTAATTGTTCGCAAGTGCCACTCCAGTAAGTTCGTTGCATTCACAATTGCTCAACACAATCATGAAAATAACCAAACTTGCCAATGAAAGTATCAATCTAGCCATTTTGGTTTGATTGCTAGATACGAAAATTGTCAAATGAAAAATCAAATGGAAAATGTCCTTTATTTATTAAAAACGTTAGACGAATTGGTCCTCATTGACATGTGTTGCTAGGCAATGCAATAAATATGTTTACAATTTAAATGAATCATATCAAAACACTTACAGAAATATTTCCACACTCGACATTTGTAAATACCCAAAAGCATATTCACTTGTCAACATCAACATTATCAACAAAAGCGAAGCATATTGAAGTCAGACGGACTTCACTGATACTATTATTTATGGTAGCGTTCCAAATATGTCAACAATTTCTCGTACATGTTACTGTAATTGGTCATGCCAGAAAAATGCGATAATTTTAATTCTGATTATGTTCGTTCGATATGGCCAAACTATTATCGATAAAGATCAATATTTGTTTAATCAAAATTTCATGCCCAAGTTAAATGTTTTACTTTAGCTAAGGTTTATAGTGAAAATGCTTTCCCGTTCTAAGGAATCACAGTTTTGGTATGCTAAATGGTATAATTGATATATATTTCTAATGGTTAATGTCTAATGGTTCTCAATTGCACAAATAGTCACATTGCATTCGCTTATTTTCCAGCTTTTGGAGTTTGTGTTAAATTGATTGGTTATTTGGTTTAAAAGATTTTGAACAATAAACTCGTTATAAAACCAAATAAAAATATCTTTAAAACTTGCTTCATAATTGGATTTGTCACATTAAATTGACCTGCATGCACTTATGAACTTAGCGAATATCACCAGACTATTATCGATCGACAAATAACTATTTTCTACTGCAAAAATGCACGATCAAGCAAAAGTAAGCACAAATATATCTATTCAAGATAGCAAATAGGATCTATGATAAACTACTCGGTCGAATAAGTGATTGCAAACAATTTTCATGCTGAATTGAGTTTAGACTCCGAAACATCATTTCTATTAATTGCCAACACTCGATGAGTGTTTCAGAATGATTCGATTTGTAGTGACAGGTCTGTTTGTATGTTTCATTTTTGCCACTGTTTATAGCAAAGATGTTTCGCCATTCAAAGGGATTACTGTTTTGGTATGATCAATATTAAATATTAAATATTTTCTTAATTAATATATTTAATTCTTTTAATTAATTCAGCGAGCACCTTTTGTGGAACGCGCAGCTGATGGAAAGTTAAAAGGCTACTTTGTTGATTTACTGGACGAACTTGCAAAGATTGGAAAGTTCAATTACACACTCGAATATTTAGACTTGCCAACCTCCGTTCCGGGTTTGTACGAGCACACTCCCAACGGGTTAATCAACGAATTATACCGTCACGTAAGTACTGACACTGATTATGGATTTTAATATTGAACTAATTTGCACAGAATGCTGACTTTGCTATCGCGGATTTTTTGATTCGATCAAATTCACGTTACGTCAGCTTCACCGAGCCATACATTGTGTCAGAATTGAGTGCACTTGTGCGTAAATGTGAACTCACAGCTCGAAACATAAGCACAATCAAAGATTTACTCGAATGGAAACAAACAGATGGAGCGAAACTAGAAGAAATCAAATTTGGCACAATTCGTTCAAGCAGCACATATCGGATACTGAGCATGGCCAACGATCAGATTGGTCGTCGAGTGTATAGGCAACTGTATAATTCAATGCAAGAAAAGGATCCTTTTGCTATAGACGTTGAGGATGGAATTAACCGTGTTCTTAAATCGCCGTATGCTTTTATACAGGTTTGTTGCTGTTGTATTATTTATTGAGAAAGGTGTTCACGAGAGCAGAGCAAAACTAATAACTATGTGATGGACTAATTGTAAAATTAAATTTACCACTCACTCATAGGGTGCGATCAACAACGAATTGGCGATGGACGAAAATTGTCAATTGACCCAACTGATGCTAAAACTAGATCAAACTTCCAAAGAATCGCAAATACTTGAGTATGCCATTGTTGTGAAAAAGGTCTCCAAAGGCATATTGGATACTTTCAATCGGGCATTGAGTGAATTGAAAAAGAGTGATCAACTTGAAAAATTGCGTCATCCTTATTGGAACAGAAAATGCAATTCAATTTCCAATGGCTTTTCGGTGAACAAATATTCACTTTACATTTTGTTGATTTGTTTTCTTTTTGGGATTGTATTCAATTGATTTGTTATTGTTGTTCAGAATATCTGCTCGTTGAATTTAACATTTTTGAACAATAAAATGATTACAATTACTTTTAAAAATACATAAAACAAAAAAATCTAAAGTTCTTTTAGTTGAATTTTGTTCAAATGACCTTAACTTCTTATGACTCAATAGCGAACATCGCCAATCTATTAAGAGGTTTTTTTAAAATAAACAAATATTGATGATTGTTTAAGCAAAGTCGAGAAAAATAGTATCTGACATTTGTTTGTATGGAAGATAGCAAATTGTGACTTGATAAACATCCTCGATAAGCACTACGCTGTAAACAATTTTCATGCAACCGAATCGAATATACATTGAGTTGAACAGAGACTATTTTGATTTGTACGAGTTTATAACATTTGAATTTTGTACTAATTGTCTGCAATTAATTAATTAATCAAAGTGTTTCAATGCTACCAATGAATCTATTTTTCAAACCAAGTCTGTTTCTATGTTTCATCTTGTCCACTGTTTATTGTCAAAATGTTTCTCCATTTAAAGGATTAACTGTTTTGGTAAATATAATGTTCGTATAATATCGTAGACATTTAAGTGTTTTAATTCAGAGAGCACCATTTGTAGAACAAGCACCTGATGGCAAGTTGAGTGGTTACTTTGTTGACTTACTGGACGTACTTGCATGGATTGGCAAGTTCAATTACACACTCGAACATTTAAACTTGCCAACCTCCGTTCCGCGTTTGTACGAGCACACTCCCCAAGGGCTAATCAACAATTTATACCGTTACGTAAGTGCTTACAGTAAAATCATGATTGTCGATTTCTATGTATGTATGGATTTAATTTGTTCTTTACAGCATGCTGACTTTGCCATCTCGGATTTTTTGTTTCAAACAAGCCCACGTTACGTCGACTTCACCGAGCCATACCTCGTTTCCGGCTTGAGTGCGCTTGTGCGTAAAAGTGAGCTCACCGCTCGAAACATAAACACAATCGAAGATTTACTCGAATGGAAACAAACAGATGGATCGAAGCTTGAAGAGATTTCACTGGGAACAGTTCGTTCCAGCATCCCATACCGAATGCTGAGTTTAGCTAATGACAAGATTGGTCGCAGAGTGTACGAACTAATGTTAGGATCTCGAGATTTAGCTGATTCCCGTGACGATGGAATTGCCCGTGTTCTTAATTCGTCGTATGCTTTAGTTCAGGTATCCGTCAATATATGGTAGACTAATTATAATTATTAATTAATTAAATCAATGCACAAACACAGGAAACATTTAACAACGAATTGGTAATGGACGAACACTGTGAACTGACCCAACTTCTGCTACGACCAAACTCTGCAGATGCTTCCAAAAAATCAGTACAACTTGAACTTGCAATTGCCGTGCAAAAGGGTGGCAGAAATAATATATTGCACTCTTTAAATGATGCAATTAATGTATTGAAAGCAAGTGGCCAACTTGAGCAAATTGCGACAACGCTATTGGAACAGAACGTGCAATTCAGTGCCAAGTTCCGGTTCAGGAGTAAGTGCACTAAAATTGTCATTACCTTAAAGTTTATTATCCCTTTCTGTTTAAAGATTATTTCGCCTGACACTCTTCCCATCATGATATTAATAATGTTATTTTGTCAAATGGTTCTCCATTGAACAAATATTCACATTACATTTTGATGATTTGCTTCCTGTTTGTGATTGAATTCAATTGATTTTATACTGTTCTTTAAAATATCTGCTGAATTTGTTTATTTTAAATAATAAACTGATTGAAATTACTTTTGAACATCCATAAAAGCGTAAATCAACCAATCTTATAATATTTTTCGGTTAGTTCTTTAAGTTTATTGTTGCTTTGCCTCCCTGAAATGTATCGGGGCGAAACTGAATTGCGAATTTTGTCCCGAATATTATTGAATAATTGTTTGTCTGTTTTTTGTCAGGTATTTCTCATTATTTAGGGGTTTTGTTCGTCAAGGGACGAGACACTATTCTCGATTGACTCGAACACCTATTGGAACGATACATAAATATTGACGAGCACATTCAAACCGAGACATCACATTTGATTGTGACGAGACTGACTCGCTCGTATTTAATGCAAACGAATAACTGCTCGATTCTAGATACATATTGTTTTGATTTGTTGTTGAATTTGTAATTTACAAACACTCTGTCGGTTTGGTGTGCGGCGAACATACCAAATGAACACAAAGAGCAATGTGAACCCTTGATTGTCACTTGATAAATATTGAATAACTTTACTTTATTTGTTAAATAACTTTGTGTAATGTTTGTAAACCAAAATTAAAACCTCAAAACAAATCAATCGTATTCTGTTTAATTAAATCAACAATGGAGGATCTAATTAAGCCAAAATCATGAATCCAATTTCACAAAAACAATCCATAAATCATGGAACTAATCTAGTTGATCAACAATTCTTATGGAATGATGATAAGATTGAGATGGTCCATTCGTGATGAGTGGTATTGCAGCACAGACGTCTGACCTTTGACATATCGAACGTGCCCTCCATTTTCACCTACACCTTAACCTGCAACCCTTCTCGCGCCTCAAGATCTGACCGAAATGTCTCGCGAATTCAAGCTAAAGCGTTCATTTGGTGGTCAATCGATCAAGATCGACAATCACATTCTGTAGGTCTACAAGGATGAACTCGTCCAAAGTGGAACCTCGCTACAAATGATCCAGAATCTCAAGTTCAATCCCATCAATCCGAGCGTTCATCAGCAGTTGGCATGTGAAGACAGTATCACGTACATGTTTGAGACTTTTCAAGAAAGAAATGAGTTTGTCATCAATTTCACCGACTCCGTGGATCATTATATCGCGGAGAATTATACTTATTCGGTGTACATGAAATATTTGAAGCTTCTCGATGAGATAGAAACCAAGTTTTTCGTCTAATTCTGATGTTCCCTCAGAATTATGCAACTAAATGCGCCAAATTATGTTAATTGATTGATTTTTTCCATTATTTACCTATCATATATGATTGAATAAAAATTTTTGTTACCAAAATCTTTTGTTGTTTATTTAGCGTAATAATCAGTAAAACAATTAACCTCAGCCTAGACCCTTTGTTGAAGCTTTTTAGAAAGTAATGACACTCATTGCAGATTAGTGTCCGCATTTGCAGATGACACTTCAATCCTTGTCTGGTCTCCTACAACAGAGATTCTTGTCAACGAAATTCTCAAAACATTCAAAATCGTTTATGACGAATGTGCCAACATGGGAATACAAATCAACACGGAAAAGAGTTGCATTATCCCATTCTTTTCAACGGATCTAGGAACTGGTGACAGTCTTCAGTTCGGCACATCTAATATACCGATTGTTGAATCTACTCGACTACTAGGAATTGTGCTAGACAGAAACCTTCGATTTGACGAACATGTAAAAAGCAATATCAGTCGCTTAATTCCATTGAGCAACGCCTTCATCAGGCTATTCCCCAACGCATATGGCATGGATGCCAACAGAAGGGCTATTCTCTTCGAACAAGTAGTGCGCGCAAGCTTGACTAATGGCTCCGAAATTTACTCGCACAAACTAAGCCCACTTTCCATTGCTAAATTGCATAGCTTTCAACTCCGATTTGTCAGACGGGTCGTTTGCGGGTACAGAACTATCTCTCACGTTTCTGTTGAGACACTCTCGCGTATTGAGCCAATAGAAATCTTCATGAAAAAACGAAAATACATTTATGAGGCTCAAACACAAACTCCTTCGGGAACCAACCCACTATCTGTGTATTTTCTCCCCGATGAACCACCAACAAAACGTCCGAAACCGGAAAAAATCATCTATAAGTCTTCGCAGGAAATAATCTCAATTCACAACAGAACGGATATTGTTAGACTCGGACACAATACAAGTCAACCTGGAACAGCAACGGAAACTCACAACCATTCCACAGCTCCGAACATCAATCAAATATTACCTGCAGACATGGTCGATGACAACGACAACCTACCTGAAGACGACTTTACTTATGTGTCTCGGCAACAACCAGCACTTAACAACCCAAATTCTCGCAACTTTGAATTATTCGTCTCAGCACGCATGCGAAAAGTTGATTCCTCATTCAGACTTGGCGTGTCCTATCGAATGTACAGTCATAGACAGCTCTTTCACTATAATGACTTCACCTTTCAACACTACATCGACAGATGTCAAGGCACACAATTCGCAATAACTAAGGCATTAAAACGGATTGCTGCAGATGACCTTAGCGCGCTGGGACCACCCAGGAAAGTGTCGATCATTACTGATGAACTCAACTCGTCTAGATTCATTGAACACTGCAAAAACAACATTACTGAGCTCGAGGGAGAACTTATGTCTGCACAGATGGCCTTAGATTGTGATCTGGCTTTTCGTAGACCTGCCGATGGGGACTCTACCTTCAATAGTGTAATGCGGGACGCGATCGAAACTTGTAGAAAGCGAAGGCCAAACTTTGCATATCTTAAATACAACAAAAAATATGTCAAAAGAGTCGCAAATGCCTGGGCAACCGCCTCTACAAATGAACGATACAGACAAGATGGAAGCCCTGTGATGAAGAAATTCTTTGCGGTAGCATCTTGGATCCCCACCTACCTTTCTACTACCTTCGTCCAGACGCAATTCTTCTCGGGACACGGATGCTTTCGAGCATATCTGAAGCGGTTTGGGTTACGAGCAAGTGATGCCTGCGTTTGTGACAATCATCCAAGTCAAACGGTGGAACACGTCCTCCTGGAATGCGACCGATACTCCCACTATATTAAAGATGCATTCGCTCGAGCTGGATTACGAGCCAGATGCCTCAGTGACTTAGTAGATAAACAACAAGCCTACACCATATTTGAAGAATCAGTCTCCGAAATTCACAAGCTGCTGATGCTTGACAACGCAAACGCTCAAGTTGATGGAACCTAAACTGTCCAAACAGCTCGTCGACGAACGCTGTGAACAGACGCCATCAACCATCAACCATATGACAGATCTCGCAAATCTGTTAAAACAGTTATTATATACATCGATATATTATAACTGAACACTCAATTTAGTCTCTCATTTTAGTCTCTCAATTTAGTCTCTCATTCACTCTTCATTTAGTCTCTCATTTTAGTCTCTCACTTTATACGCTCTGGTACGGTAAGCTGTACCTGCGCAACACTCGATGTTGTTAATGTCGTCTAGTGCTTAGTCTCTCACTTTAGTCTCTCATTTTAGTCTCTCAATTGTATTATAAACGACAACCCGCATGAGAAGTTTGTTTTATTTTTTTTACAAACTTTACATGCAATAAATAAATAAGTAAAACAATTAATTAAAATGAACTTAAAACAAAACAAAAATATTGCTAGTAATAAACGAGCTGTATGCTATGTGTTTGGAATGGTCACTTTGAATTACTGTGACTTTCTCAAACTAACTATTTTTCTTTTCATTTATTTATTTTGTCTCACCATGGTATCAAACATCAACCTTTGCGGGTTTCATCTGTTTGCCCTGGTGTACCTATTCGCAACTATTAAAACTCGAACATTGACACTATTTGCCAGGTTAATCGCTAAAAGTATTTTGAAGCAATCATGTACGTGCTGCTGTTGACTATCATTAAATGCTCTCGCAACATTTGATTCTTTCCACAATGACAAGGCCGATGGCCTCATCAGAACATTTCTCTTTGATTTCAGTGTCACAATAATTCGTCGCTGTTTAACAGCATTCTAAATGTTTCCAAATTTGTTTTTGCGACATAATTATCATTATAATTGTTTTATTAATTAAAATTATTCAATTTTGATTATTTTCAATCACGTAAATATTTATAATTCTGTCCTTTAATCAATTCATTTATGCTTGCTTATCTAACAACTGAAAACCCTATTTGCACCCCATCAACTACCATGACTGTATTGGTCGCCAGGTTGCGCGGTCGACTAGTGCACTTCTGACACCATTCTGTCATTTCGTTTCTACTCGACCATTTGATTTCTATTTCAGTTTCTATTTAAAATCTATACCCAAATTTGAATCCCAACTACTCCTTTCATAGTTGGTGAAGTATCCGAGCTTGAAGATTCTCTCTGGCAATAGTTACGCCACGATGAGCCGAAACTATAACCCGAATTGGAGAGGTGGGCTCTCTAGACCCAGGAACAACGACCGTTATGGCTTACCTGGTGGTCACTACAATTCGAACCAGAATTATCGTTGCCGCGGTGGTGGCCAACATGGCAATAATTGTGGCTGTGTCTACACTCTATATCCACGACCTATATGCTTTTGGTCCATGCCACCGCCTTTGAAAGGCGCTCCCCGAAAGGCTGAGCCCCAACCTGACCCATCCACCTTTGATGGAATGCACATTAATCAAATGATAGAAGACTGCTTGATTATGATGTTCCGCAAATTTGCCATCCACGAACAGGTTCGCTTCCGACTGGTCTGCCAACGGTGGAAGGAGGTGCTGGATCGTATGTTCTCCAACAGAAAGTCAATCAAGTTGTTTGGCAACAGTGACGACATTTTTACCTACTGTAAAGAAATTGCCAGATTTAATTTGCACAGAAATGAAGATTTCATTCTCCGACTGTCAAGGGAACGCAACGATGAACTGGTCATCAGGAGAGGAGATGAGGTGTTGTACGCTATTCCGTTATTTTTCCCCAATCTACGACGGTTGCTCATCTGTCACAATCAAACCGAATGGCACCGTGTATTGCCTGATGTGCTCACTTGGTTGCCACATCTCGAAAGTCTCACCTTATTTGATGTAGACTTCAGTAGCGACATGCGACCGGAACGTGATAACTTTAGAGCATCTAAATTTTGGTCTTCCATTAATCAGCTTTACAATCTGAAAGAATTGCATCTGTTGCACGCGTGGATGGTGCAGATACCTTTCGACCTGTATGTGCTCAATCGGCTGAAGCAGTTTACCCTCACCAGCCATAGGTTCCATACAGGCGCGTGCATTCAGGAACTTAGCAGCAACCTTCAGGTACTGCGCCTGGCTAATGTCACAATTAGCAACGACCAGCTGCGACTTTGCCTGGACGCCAATCCAGGAATGGCGAGAAACTTGCGCCACCTTACCATTGGTCAGCTTTGGACCAATGACAATCAAACACGCAGCTACACGGATTTGGTCGCCATTATCTGTGACTACTTCAAGAATCTATCAACACTCGATTTGCTCTTTAGCAAAGTAAGCTTGCTAATAAATTTGCATTTATATACTTATTAATCTCATCTTTGTTATCTCTAGATGAGATTCGTTGATCTCATGACAGAGCTATCGAAGCTTACGGCTTTGGTCGATTTGACCATCAACGTGGACCACCCCGATCAAAAGTTGCATTTTGAGAATGCAACCTTGAGTCCTCAACTGCACTCCGTCAAGCGACTCTCAGTTCAGGGGTGCGGTCGGATCACAAAGGACAACTTGGTCCACATTTTCCCGCGCGTATTCCCCTTCCTCGAGTTCCTCAGGTTGGATTCGTTGTACACCAACGAATTAGATAAGTTGCTCGATAGCAACTTATCTAACCTGTTCACCAACCTGGTGGAACTCGAGCCTATCCTGGCGCCCATCCACGACCTCGCTCGTGTGGCGGAAGGGGACTACGCATTCGCAGGCCGGCACAGGATGCAGTACATTGAGCATCTGTGCGAAGTTCTGCCAGAGGTCAGTTTCGACTCTGAGCAGGACTTCTGGGACGGCCTGTGATGCGGGGCCGTTTTTATTTTTCAATAATAATATTATAACTTATAATTACACTATAATTACACTATAATTACACTTATAATTACACTTATAATTACACTAATGACCATTTACATACACACACACACACACATATGTGCCATTTTATCATACGCATTCATTAAGTTTCATTTTTATATAACAATACAAACACACACACGTACACACACATAGGGCTAACATTTATCATTTAATGAGATTTATACTTTTAATTTTCTTAATAATTTTAATAATTTAATGTCAACACATAATGTAATAATAATAATAATAATAATAAATAAGTTTTATAATTTAGCTTTTGGTTTGTTTGATGCCTTTATCGCCTAGTAGAAATATAAAAGTCTAAACCGTATACGCCGCTTTTTGATCAAAATCAATTCTCAATTCTACTTGCCTGGCCAGTGGCCACCCAAATGACTGCCCTGATCACTGAAATGATCGACATTATGGCGGCTGTGGATGACACAATCGGCCAGATGGAGCTTTTAGTGAAGAAACTGTTCTAAGTTGAGATGATAATAATCGAGAATCTTTTCAACGAACACAATGTCGAACTAGTGAACTAAATTCAAAATGGAGGAGTTAATCTGTCAAATACTATATTCAGGACTGTTTGGACTGATCAAACAAGTGGCAAGTTAAACCTGCTTCTCATTTATTAACTGTACGATTCAATCGATTGAGTCATGCGGCATTGTTAATATTTACAATTTACAGATTTAACTCGATAGCAACCATTGATGGAAACTCTTGTCTGAATATGAAATAGCAAATAGGGACCAAAAAGACAATGAAATGAATCAGGACATTTAATTGCCGACATTGATGGTGCGATAGACGCCAATTTGGCCACCAAATGGATTTGCGGGTTTGTTCATTATGAATTTTGTCTATACTGCGAGCACTGCAAGTCTCGAACAAAGTACAACAATAAAGTAACAAGTACTGTAATTACTCGCTTTTCTCATTACTTGGCGATTTATCCTTTCAAGTTGCTGAGTAAAACAAAATTCAATGAGAAAAATTATTGACCAATTTTAAAGCAAAGAAATATTGTCGATACAAATGAATGTCTAAATTGTTCACATGTTCCCAACCAAAAGGCAACCAAATTGATCCTATTTAGATAATTTTAAAAATAACCTTTACTCTCGATGATTCGAAAGCAAACATCACCAAACTTATATCGATAAAGAACGATTTTAATAAACAAAAATCGATGATTGGTCAAACAAAGTCAATAAGAATAGTGTCTTGTGCTAGTTTGTATGGAAGATAACAAATGATGACTTGATAAACATACTCGATAAGCACTACACTATGATAGATTTTCATTGCCTGTCATGCGAATTGAATATACATTGAGTTCAATGTAGACTATTTTGATTTGTACTTGACCATTTGAATTTTGTACTAATTGTCTGCCATTACTAAAGTAGACGTGTTGCAAGTAGGCCTTTCAAAATGAATTTATTTCGCATAACAAGTTTGTGTGTATGTTTCATCTTGTCCACTGTTTATTGTCAAGATGTTTCTCCATTTAAAGGATTAACTGTTTTGGTAAGTATAATGTTTGTATAATCTAGAATATATATTTAAGTATTTTAATTCAGCGAGCACCATTTGTGGAGCGAGGACCAGATGGCAAGTTGAGTGGATACTTTGTTGACTTACTGGACGAACTTGCAAGAATTGGCAAGTTCAATTACACACTACAAATTTTGAACATTCATCTATACGAGAACACTCCTACCAAGTTGATGAACGAATTATACCGTAACGTAAGTGTTGACTCATTGACTCTTGGCCGTGATTATGAATTTTAATATTGATGTAATTTGTGTTTTGTAGCATGCTGACTTTGTCATTGCGGATTACTTATTTCGATCTTCATCACCTTACGTAAACTTCACCGAGCCATACATCATATCGGGTTTGAGTGCTCTTGTTCGCAAAAGTGAACTCACCACTCGAAACATAAACACAATCGAAGAATTACTCGAATGGAAACAAACATGGAAACATGGAACAAAACTAGAAGAGATCACATTCGGAACAGTTAGTTCCAAAAACGCATACTGGCTAAGACTAGCCAATGACAGGATTACTAGTCGAGTGTACGAACGACTGTACGAGTCAAATGGTTTGACTGATTCTCGTATTGAAGAACGGCCAGAAGGAATTACCCGTGTTCTTAAATCGTCGTATGCTTTTATTCAGGTATTTCTCCATAAATGATAGACTAAATATAAATTATTAATTAAATCAATACACAAACACAGGAAGCGTTCAACAACGAATTGGCAATGGACGAACACTGTAAACTGACCCAACTGCTGCTACGACCAAACTCTGCAGATGCTTCCAAAGAATCAGTCCAACTTGAACTTGCAATTGCCGTGCCAAGTGGTACAAATGGAAGAAATAATACATTAGGATCTTTGAATCATGCAATTAGTGTACTGAAAGAAAGTGGCCGACTTGAACAATTGCGACAACGCTATTGGAACAGAAAGTGCAATCCAGTGCCAAGTTCAGGGGTAAGTGCACCACAATTGACATCACATAAAATATACTCTCGTTGTTTTCAGATCATTTCGCCTTACATCCTCCCAATAACCAAATATTCACAACGCATTTTGCTGATTTGTCAATTATTATGGCTTGTGTTCAATTAAATGATTAGCCTTGATTTTTATGGAACATCCAATTGACAACAAACTTTGATTTGTTGAATTAAAAACCTTCCCTATCAATCACCTTTAGACTTGTTATTCACTATTTTGAACATTTGTTTCCGTGTGAGCATTAATTATCAATTTTAAATAATTATTTTTTGTTGAATTATTCACTCAAAAGGGCACAAGACTAGTTAACTAGTTGAACTAGGACACTGCAGTTGGTGTGTGCACATTTTGAAATACATCACGAATTAAACGAATAATTTAAACCAATAAACTCGTTTAGTCCTGTTTGAAGTCTTGTTCTTTCATTTTGGTGTTTGTGATTGCGACAAAAATCTAGTTTTAAGATCAGAGATAAGAGAAGAAGAGGGTTTGAAAGGTCAATCAAAGTACTGTTCTATGCATGGCACTATTTCCGTGTTTGTATGTCAAATAGATAAATTTATCTTCTTGAGACTTTATTATCGGATTTCGAAAGATTTCAAGTTTTTATGTATGTTGAGGAGAGGGTTTAAAGTTTAAGCCAACAAACTGGTGTGTGTCTACGTGACTAAACAAACCAGCTTTTAAATGACCCTTCTCTCTCCATGCATTTTCAGGTCAAAGTCACTGACATTGATCAGCCCAATTTTGATCGCCCGTATAAAACGAATGTTTCGAATGTGACTCATTTAATGTTTTGACGAGTTCATCAACCAAACTGACATCATGGCTCGAGTTTTCTTTCTTTTACTGCCTTTCCTTGTGGCTTCTGCCTATGGAGTGGACCTCAAAGGCTTTCCACTGGCCAACAACTATTTTGGTCTTAATCTATTGAATAAGCTCGACGAGAAGAATGTGCTCAAGTCATCGCCGGACAATATCTTTTTCTCCCCGTACAGTTTGTCGCTCGCATTGGGCATGCTGAGTCAAGGCTCTGTTGGTGAGACCTCGAAGCAACTCGAAGCTGCACTCGGTTACCGACTGGCCAAACTCAGTCTCGACGACAAGGCTCTGCTGGCTCAACAGATTGGAGCTGTCGATAAGCTGTTGACCAACTCGACCAAATATGTACTGCGAGCTGGAAATGCACTTCTCACTGATGAGAAATTTGAAATTCTCGATTCGTACAAGCAGACCTTGAAGAAGAACTTCCACGCTGAGCTGTTTCCAATTGACTGCAACAAGGACCCAGTGGCGGTGATGAATTTGATCAACCAGTGGAGTTCCACCCACACTCATGGCAAAATCAACAATCTGCTGAGCAAGCCACCGTCACGGGACACTCAACTGGCCCTCATCAATGCCATCTACTTCAAGGGCGCATGGCTGCAACAGTTTGACCCCATCTTGACCCAAAAGCAAACCTTCTACGGCCGCAATGGACTCAACTATCGAAATGTGTCCTTCATGACACTGGAGAGCGATTTCCGTGCTGCTCGTTTGGCCGAATTGAATGCCTCAATGATTGAACTTCCATACGAGGGTTACGATGTGAGCCTGTTTGGCATTTTGCCCTGGAAACGAAATACCAACTTGACCCAGCTCAAGAGTCTACTCACTCCTGCCTTTATCGAGTCGGCCAACGACCAACTGTACCGTCAACAGGTCGAATTGAAGTTTCCTAAAATTGTGTTCAAAACTAGCTACGACCTCGAGTCCACCCTGGCCACCCTTGGAGTGACCGACGTTTTCGATGGTCTGAAGGCCGATCTGAGTGGAATATCGCCCTCTGCCGTACCAAACAAATGGTCCGTGGACGCAGTGGAACACTTGGCCACCATTGAGGTGAACGAAAACGGCAGTGAGGCGACTGCATCGACTCACATTCAAATTATGCCTGAATCGGCTGTGATTGTCGAGGAGGAGCGACTCTACACCTTTGATCATCCATTTGTGTTCTTCATTCGACACAATGCCAATGGTCAGCTGCTCTTTGTTGGTGAGATTAATCGATTCTAATTTATATTTATTATTTATATTTATTTATTCATTTTGTATTTCAATTATGATGATGATGATGTGATGATTACAATAAAAATAATTTAACAAATTTTAATTTTTGAATCTAAGATTTTTTTCGGAGAGAGAAAAACAAAGGAGCGATTAGTTGGTATAATACGATATTGCAACATTAATGTGTTGCCATTACTTACCCTTCGAGGTTTTAATAACAACATTACTTATAATTATCAAACACTAGCGCCACTATTAATCGATACATTGCTTCTTTGTTACAACCACCTGTACTACTACCAAAATGACCTATGACCACTACCACTTCCACTGATCAACTGTCCGCTGTGTCAACATTGACGTCAAGTGCAGAAACATTTGTTTTGAGTTGTATGCATGCACGTGTGCACTATTTCCTTTTGATTTGACGGACAATTTGTGTTTACGAATGTAATTTCCACACAATCTCGCAACAATGCGTCATCTTCTCGACCTGCCCGATCTCTGTTTGGCACTGATTCTGTGTCGCATTCCTCTGTACCAACTGTTGCTCATCGCCACCGTCTGCAAACGTATCAACCAGGTGAAGGGCCAAGTGTGTCTCAACAAACGCAAACTCGCCATTATTCCCAAATTTGAATTGACAGGCTATCAAACCGATTTGTTCTCACTACTCAACTCGATTGGTGATCTCGAGCAAAACTGTCTGCGCACAAATCAAAAGTATCGACCAAATAGTATTCGCTTTTATTTGCGTGGTAAACAAACCATCTATCGAAAGTTGTCCAATTTGGCAGTGCTTTTTCCTAATGTCACTCATTTTGGTATGTTGAGTGCCTTGGAGTTGAACTCAAATTATAACGAAACTTTTGTGAGTGAATTGGCGAAATTGTTGCAATGCTGGAGTGGCACACTCACTCACTTGTCGCTGTACATTGATCAAAAGTTTTACAATTCAATTCTGACCAAAACCATCAAACTGTACTTGACCAAACTCGATTCTCTGTCTATTGATCTCGGTAAAAATGCAAATAAAAATCATCTCAGAAATATGGTCCAAATTGCTTCTACCCGTGTGAGTCGACTTGTGATTGGACCAATCTACGATTTGAATTCAATCTATGAGCACTTGGCTGACGAAAGCAAGCAAATACGTGTGCAGAGCTGGGGATTTATTTACCGAAGTCAATTACGCTTCTACCTCAAGCCAGCCCATCGACTAGCTCGCAATGTCCAACTCGACAATTCGCTCACCAATTTGAGCATTCAATTGGGCCACAATGTGAACATGCACGATCTCAGCCTCGTTTGCGACCGCTTTCGATGCATTACCTTTTTGCATGTGTACATCATTGCTGATCGATTCAATTTTGATTATAGTTTCAGT
The DNA here is from genome assembly GCA_023373905.1 of Rhizoglyphus robini. Classification (NCBI taxonomy): domain Eukaryota; kingdom Metazoa; phylum Arthropoda; class Arachnida; order Sarcoptiformes; family Acaridae; genus Rhizoglyphus; species Rhizoglyphus robini. The sequence continues at coordinate 2,636,260 of JAKIJQ010000020.1, forward strand.
GAATTTCCACGTACCCTTTTCCCACTATCGAAACTGCACACACTCAAAATTACAACTTCAAATCACAAATGTCGATTCAGTTTGCCAATATTTCCTTTTTGGTTTCTTGCCACTGTTGAAATGCCCAAAATGGCCTCAGTCAAGTTGATTCAAATATTTGCGGGCAACAGCCGAAAGGCAATCACCACTGTGATCCACAATGCAAGCTGTTCATGCAGTTCGTGGACACGTCTCATCAATGGCACTTTGTTGTGCACTGTGGCGAGCGCCTTTCCCGCTGCACAAATTCAAATCAATTGGTCCATCAAGCGGCGCCAACTGTACAAGGCCTATTTGGCGGTATATGTTGCCTTCTATTTCAATCGACTATTCACTGGACCATTCATAGGAGACTTTTTCCCTAAATTGGAATCATTTCTCGCAGTTTTTCATATTTTTATGTTTCTGCTTGCTATTTGTGTGATTCACAAGTTGAAGTAAATTGTCAAATAAAGTAAATTCTCTTTATTTGTGTAATTTATTTTCGGCACATTTCGTGAGACGTGTCGAAATATATATTAAAGTGTGTCATTCATGTACGTATAGAGCAAGATAAATCAATAATATAATAATAACTAGTACATTTGCTGTTATGGTAACATCTAATTGCATTTGCAGTCTGTTTTGACAACACACACAAGCACAGTGTAGTGTGCATCACGTGCTATTTGAATAACGCACGCATGAGTCATTGTTGTCGCTTGTGCTGTGAATGAGAGCACAGATTGATTTGCCTTTCAGTCTATAGATTTAGTTGCTCGATAGCGCACCTTCTCGAAACTTCGCTCAGCACGCTACTGCACTTTCTCCACTCTCGTCCCAGCTCTGCTCCACTCGAACTCAAAACCCGAAACCATGGTGGACAACAACAGTCGTGTGCTCATTCCCGGCGCGTGTGACTTTCGCCTCAAGACAGTGAAGAAGGACGTGTCCCAGCTGATCATCAAGTACCGACAGGAGAAGGGCTGGACCCAGAAGGACTTGGCCGCGCAGATACACGAGAAGCCACCGGTGGTGCACGGGTTCGAGTCGGGCTCGGCCCTGCCCGATCCCAAAATTCTGCTCAAATTGGAACGGGCGCTCGGCGTGAAACTCCGCGGACAGGACATGGGGAAGCCAATCAAAGGAAAGGGAGCGGCTGCGGCGGGAAACGGCGAAACCAACAACAAATAAACGATGACTAGCATCTTTTGTTAAAGCATTATAATTATTAATAATTATTAATCATAATTTAGGCTACTTAATAAATTTTCATTTATGAAAAATTTTCATTTTGTATATTTATTTATTGTAAATGGCCATTTAATTAATTAATTAATTAATTATTTTATTTGCCTCTGCAGCGTTACCTATTGAGCCTAAAAGTCATTAAAGACATTATTTTGCTCAATAATTCATCTCATATCGTCATTATCGCTGTCATTACCAAAGTCATCATCATCTCCCATGTCTTCATCATCATCGTCGTCATCTGCAGGATCATCAAAATCGTCATCTTCCCCCTCCTCATCTTCCTCGTCTTCATCATCATCCAATCTTTCATAAACTCTGAGAAAGTTCTTGGCCTCACTCCTCACCTCGTCCACCTTTCGCATCAACTCGTCCAATTGATATATTTTTGTAGCCAATGTCTTCAAATGATTAATTCGCCTGTCACTATATTCCGCTGCAACATAATCGCCAATTCCGGTAAGTCCCAGCGCAAAATTGAGTGGACTTTCAAAAATCTTGGGCAATATTGTAGCTTTCAAAATTTGCTTATCCATATGATCACATTTGACAAATTTCAAATTCAACAATTGATCGTCGACATTGAGTTTCAAGTCAGCAAGGCCAGTCTTCACATCTCGGTACAGTGAATTGATTTGTCTGTACAGACGTTCGATTTTGTCCAACTGTCTCTGTTGTTCCTTGGTAAGCATCAATAGGCCCAATTCATTTCTCACCGGATTACGATTCTTTTCTTTGAAGTCATTAACAAGTTGACCCATTGCTTCACACAATTCCTCGAGTTGTTTGACATTTTCGTCAATTTCAGGTATTTTCGATTCGGAAACTTCGGCAACCAACTTACCGTCCTTGATCTCCTTCCAAGCATTGTACAGACTGGTCACCTGTGAGATCACAACCGGCACCGAACACTTGACCGATTCGTTACTGGTCGCTCGTGAGACATCGACTCGAGTGGTCAACACCTCAGTGATGATCACATCTCGATGTTCATCATTGAGTGTTGTGTTGTTCTGTAGAATCTCTCTCGTCTCCGGACAGTAGGACACATTGAAGCCCTGAATTTGTTGCAACTTCTCCTGAAGTGCTCCTACTGAAGTTTCGGGCTTGATTAGTTGAGTAAATTCTTTCAATAGTTCTCCAAGTTTTTGAAGTTTACTCAATGCGGAAAAGTCGCCAAATGAAAGATCCTAAATAAACCAATGAAAAACAAAATTGGTAATAAATAATTCATAGATAATTTATTGTGAATTTACGTACAATTTCCATCCAACGTGGACGATTCTCAATGGTTTCCATTGCGTCCATTCTGGTGTCCGGAGCAGGCGTATTTAGGTCCATGATGATGGTAAAATTGATTTTGTTATTATTCTTAATTCAAATTTCACGAAAGCACATTTACATTTCGACACTCAAACTCAAAAAGTCACACCAAAACATTACAGCACATCAACATGTGTTATCTGTAATGCTCACAAAGTCTTTCTGATAATCTCTATAGCAATATTTATATAATAAGATTGAGCAACAAAAAATGGGATAACATTTTACTTGTATAAATTGAAATTGCATTAACAAAACACATTTACCACGTTTGTGTTTGACCATTCCAACCGAGAAAAGTCCCAGTCTGTGACAGATCAACATCTTCCAACACTTTCAACATGCCCGAAATGCTCGTCTCGGGTGTAATTGCCGCATCTGGTCCACCCATGTCAGTCTTGACCCAACCTGGTCGAAAGGCAATCACAATAATTCCTTCAGATTGTAAATCGAGTGCCAGTGCTTTAGAAATCATATTCAAGGCCGCCTTACTTGTGGCATAAGGCAATGGCGAGTTAGTTCGATAGGTTGAGATTGAACCCAAGCCTGAGCTAATGTTTGCTATGACTGTTTTGCGGTTTGAGGATACAGATTGGCGTAACAGTGGTAAAAGTGATTGAGTTAGTGTCAGTGGAGCGACAGCATTCACTTCAAAGTTGGTCACCATGTCCTGTGGTTTGATCGTTCCAAATGTACTGTAAATGAGCATGCCTGCATTGTTCACCAACAGATCCACACCGCCATCATCACCGACGATTTGTTTGACTTGTTCGACAAATGCTGGATAAGTGTCATAGTTGGTTGCATCGTAAATCAAAATGTGCAAATTTGAATGTTGCGATTTGAGTGCATCGAGTTGGGCACTTTGCGTTCGAGTTGTGGCAATCAGATTTGATGGTGGTGGTGAGTGCTTGGCATTGAGAAGTTGGCGGACAAACTCAAAACCTAGTCCGCGGTTGGCACCGGTGACAATCACATTCTGGTAAGGCATAGGGAGAAAATTTGTCAGAAGTTTAGGTTTAGTTGAATGGAAGAAATAAATTGGGTTTTATTGAATGTGACTGTATAAGTAATTGCATCAATGCTATTAATAATTTTGGTGAGTGCTCACCACTAACATTTTATCGTGCCTTCCACCACTAGCACTCATACATCACTTTCTCGTCCTTTCAGACACTACTCCACTGTACTCCACTCCACAATCTCAATCGTTGCGTGATAACAGTCGATTACTGTATTGATTGCGAATCGAATTAGGTAAAAGTAGACAAAAGCTTCTAAACCTTTGTTGAGACGCGCAATAACTTATTATCAAAAGACATATGACACGGTGGCTCGAACGCTTTTGCGTGTTTGTAATAAATTGTAAATACATAAATAGTTCATATCTAGAAGCAACAACACCAGAAGACTGTCCACAATGTGCTTCCGTTTCCATGTTAAGTCAAAGTGATTTCCCTTTGTAATTTCATATTTACCAAAATTACTCAATGTACTCAATGTATGTAATCATATGCAACACATGCCTTTCACTTTCATGTAAATTAACAAATTATTAAAAATATTACATAAATAAAATAATATCAACATTTCCATATCATGAATCAGAATATTGAAAATAGAATAATAGATAAGAGAGTTCTACATGATAAGACTGAACAAGAGTTGATAAGGAGAGAGTAGAAAGTAGAAATTGACAGGTTCTACTGACATTTCTATTTGTGTTTGAGGATTTGTTGTTCATGTCATGTTCTACAGATATGCAACAAATGCTCTGATTTGAAAAGACTATTCCAGCATGGATTCCAACGAGGATGAAGACATTGATTTGAACGTTTTCAAAGATGTGGAAACTGTTTCCTTTGATGACTGGCGCCGAGAACATTACGATCGAGACCAATCGAAGCAAGCGATTAACGACGAAGATGTCGACGCGCACGTCGAAGAAAACAATCCAAAGAAGAAATTTAACCGACAAGTGATAACCGTCGGCCTGAAGTGCCCTCAAAGTGAATGCGAATTGATGTTCGAGTCTTCGGAACAAGTCCGTCAACACCAGGAGGCTGTCCATGGTGTGCTACCGTATCAGTGTGTTATCAGTGGCTGTTCGGAACAGTTCAAATTGTAAGCTCATTTGAAATGATAACTTTTATTTTATAGTTTCTTTTCTTATCTTTTTATCAAGTCCCAGCATGGAATTTCACTATTCAACAGCTCATCCACACCACACCAATTGGACCTGTGCACAGTGCAATACCAAACGAGACTTCAATGATTCAGGTAGATTGCGCCGCCACATTCGGCAACAACATCAAATTGGCCGATTTGCATGTTCGCACAAAGATTGTTCTTACGAAGCAGACATTCGATCCAAAGTACGAAGACATTTTATTAGTTCGCACAAGCAACTTATTTGTTCAATCAGTGGTTGTGCCAATGTATTTTGCTACAAATATCAACTGGAGGACCATTGCCGATCTGTGCATGATTTGCCAGAAATTGTTGGTTCAAATAAACGACCCAAGAAGACATCTCATTCAAAAGCAACCAAACGACCAAAGCTGAGCGATTACGATGATGGTGTCGGTGAAGAAACAACAAATTTGGAAATGATCATCTTGGAATTGAAATGTCCTCAAAGTGAGTGCAACTCGGTGTTTGTATCTATGAAACAACTTCGCCACCACCAGAAAACAATTCACGGTGTGCATCCATTTTCCTGTCCTGCCACCGAATGTTCTGAACAGTTTGCCAGTAGTCGCGAACTTGAATCTCACTATTCAGCCATTCATCCTGACTACCACGATTGGCCATGTGCCTTGTGCAACCAAAAGTTGAAAAATGCACATCAATTGCACCGTCACATTCGGGAGTTTCACCAGTTTGGTCTATTTCACTGTGCACATTTGGTTTGTACATTCGAAGCAGATGTTCGCGCTAAAGTACGAAATCACCATTCAACTGCTCATCGCCACTACAATTGCACTGTCGATGCGTGTGAAATGCTATTCGATAGTAAATCCAAATTGGAGCAACATTATCGATCTACTCACACTACTGAACAATCGTACAAATCTGAAAATGTGATCATCTTAGAAGTGAAATGTCCTCAAAGTGATTGTGAAACGACCTTTAGTACTTTGACCGAACTGCAGCAACATCAGCAGAATGCCCACGGTGTACTTCCCTTTCAGTGTCTGGTCACCGGATGCTCGGAGCAGTTCAACACTAGGTATAGACTTTTCTTATTATTTCTATGAAATATTCACATTTTCATTTTCTCCCATAGTTACCAGATTGGACGCCACTATTCGACTGTCCACCCACAGCACACCAATTGGACCTGTTCCAAGTGTGAAACAAAGTTAGCGAATGTAGTTCAATTGCACCGCCACATTCGTCAATTTCACCAGTTTGGTCGATATCGCTGCAGTGTCGAGTGCACCTTTGAGGCAGATCTTCTTTATAAAGTACGAAATCACCGACGTCCTCGATCGGTGCTCGAGAATTGAGTTGTGATGGACGATTTTACTGAAAGAAAATATTCAAATTGAGTCTACTCGGCCTAACCAATCGCCCAATTTCAAATATTCAAAAAAGAAATAATCAAATATGACATCCAATCCAACTATACAATCAACTATGCATTCACCAGACAAGCGCACTTCACAATTATCTTTATAATATTATTCATAATTATAACAATCCACAATAATCATAATAATCATAACATCATTACGATCTTAAGTAATTCTCAGGGTTAATCTCAAATAATTTTATAAATATAATTATAATATAAATTTTGTATTTAAAATAATACTCTTGAGCATTTTACTTTACTGTTTTGTTAAAAATATTTATTTAAATTCTTAATCCCACACAATTAAAATTGTATTCCGTGATATGTCCTGTACGATTTGAACGTCACTCCACAGCATAAGAATTGCCTTACGAGGGGAAGATAAGACAAGAAGTGCGACTGCCTTCGGGTGGTTTGCCTCCTTCTCCTTGGGCTCTTGTTTCGGCTCATTTCGCGTGTTGGTTTTTCGCCTTTTACTAAAGACCACCGTGGGACGGAACACTCACACTGAGCTTCGCGCAATTTTTGCACAAACCCTGGACTTCGGTCTGGGGTTAACTTTAAAATCAAAAAATAGAACGCATTTTGAAATTGATGTCTGACAGAGCAGATGATTCTGCAATATTCACAGTAAATGATTTACTATAGAAAGTCTATAGAAAATGAAACTAAACCGACTATGAACATTTTCATAACAAATTTTATTACATATTTTGACCAGGCCTCGTATAAATGCAAAGCTAAAAAAGCGTGTTTGCTACTCAACGCAGTGCTTCGCTTTTTCATTTATACGAGCCCTGATTTTGACGTAAAAATAAACAATAACTAAATTTACCAAATGGAACTCTTGTGTTCGGGGTTCATGGGTGATCCTGATCCACTGGACACATTGGCTCGATAATAGTTGGGCGAGTGTACCATACGAAAGTAACTTGTTGTGTGTCTAGTTGAATTACCCAAAACTGAGCAAAACATCTAAACATTAAACAAAACATATATTGACATATTGTTTTAGATAATTTAGAGACTCAAATACCTGGCCATAAGAGATGAAGAATAACTGTTCTTGGGTGAATTTGTCGAGGAATGGAGGAAATGCATCCGAAGAGTGCAACAATTTAAGTGTTTGAGATGTCTTTTGTAAGCACTCAAGGCCAGTTTCAAAAGTCAATAAATAAATTAAAACAAAGCTTAATTGAACAAATATGTTTTGGCATTGGTTAATTAACAGATTAACAGGTTCTATCCGCAGGCCTAGACACATGCACGCACACACAGACCACACTCGCGGGGTCCTTTGGAGGAGAAGCACTGCTGGAAGGTACAGCTGACGCGACTTTACTTTGCTATTTGGTGTTCCAGGAACAAACAACTGAGAATTTGGACATTTAAAGTTACTCAAATGATGCTTAGATATATTCTTTACATATAACTAAAAGCGCTTTGGCGTATGATTTATAGATTATTAGTGACAGCCTTTCAAAAATCAAGGTGAGATTCCGAATCTCATGCTATGCGATTAAGGGTTAACAGATAAAGTGGTGGGGACAGTTTATACAAAATCGAGACAATCACCGTCTCACATTGCCGAGTTTAGCTGCAGGACCAAAAATAGGTGCCTTTCGGTACTCATCGGAAGCCAGAAACGCCTTCAACTGTTCCAATGCTTCAAATTTCTTGATAAATGCGCTCAATTTAGGATAATTCACCAAACAATCCTTCCGAATAATCTCTCGATATCGATCGATGATTTCGTAAATGAAAAAATCCACATACGAAATACGTTTTCCGGTAAACCAATTATCGTCATCTTGGAGATACTTTTCGAGTAACTCCAACTGTGTGTCGAGATCTTGTTTGATCAATCTGAGTTCTGCTTCAAAATCGGCAGGAGTGTTGTACGATTTGTAGTAGACAGTTTGCACCATTCGATAGTTGAGATCGAGCAGTTGAAAGTAGATCATGTCTTCTTTGGCTAATTCGGCCTCATTTTGACCGATTAAACCAAATTTACGCCCGAGATGACGTATAATTGCGTGACTCTATAGAAAATTATTTTAATAAAATAAATTATATAACAATCAAACCTGTGAGATTTTCAAATCTCCATCAATTAAATATGGCAAATTAGGAAAGTCCAAGCCGATGTCATTTCTCACTTTAAACCATGGTTCTTTGTATGCCGGCAGTGGATCATACTCGTAGACGATGTCCTCGTACTGGACGTTGACATAGCGAAGAAGATTGCGAATGGCTGAGCCGTAGCCACGAATGTTCCAGTAACCAAGTGTTAGGGTTGTCATGTTGTTGGGTTATTTGAGTACTCAAACAAAATTATGCTCTTTGCATATAACTTATATATGATATAAGCGAACGCAATTTGAACTAAACGAAACAGCAATCACTGCAGCATGGGAATCAGCTGTACTTGACGAGTAAATGCACCGTGCATGGCAACAACAACCGAAAGCAGCTTTTGATTGTGCCGCCAGTACTGGCGGCAACGTTGCACAACCACACGCAATACTCGCTCTATCGGACATTTGCTATATAATAAATAATACACATTACGTAATAACCGTTCAACCGATTTTATTGAGCCAACAGTTTTAATTTCATTATCAACGCTTGTACACTATCGCCTCGTACTACCAATCTTGGCAGCAGGCGTAAAAATCAAACCTTTCCGATACTCATCAGAGTTCAAAAAGGCCTTCAACGGCTGCAACTGTTCAAATCTATCAATAATTGCACTCAACTTTGGATATTTGTCCAAACAGGCCTTATCGACCAGCTCTCGGTGTCGATCGATAATTTCATAGTTGAGAAAGTCCACATACGTCAGCTTGTCCCCAGTGACCCATTGTTGACCTTTGTGCAGATAATTTTCCTCCAACTCTAAGTACGAGTCCAAATCGGCACGGAGAAGTTTCATTTCTGCTTGAAATTGTTCGTCTGTGTTGTACTCCTTTTGGTAAGCGGTCTGCACGAGTCGATTGGCTAGATCGTTGATTTGCAGTAGAACCATTTCCTCACGAGCCTGTTCGGGATCGGTGCCTGCAGTTAGGCCATACTTTCTGCCGAGATATTTCAAAATTGCATGACACTGAAAATTAAAAAATAAATAAATAATAATTTTAAAATCAAAAATAAAACTCACTTGAGTCAACTTCAAATCGCCATCAATCAAGTATGGCAAATTGGGGAAATCAAAGCCAAGTGAGTGTTTAATGTTAAACCATCTCTCAAAATCAGCACCTTCAATATCATAGATGATCTCTTCGTAATCTGCACGGGCATATTTGAGCAATAACTGTGAGGCAGATCCAAGGCCTCGAATATTCCAATAGCCAAAAGTCATAGACATTTTTTCGTTTCGTTTCACAATTCAGCCATTCACAATCACAATTATACAAACTGAGAAAACTAATGTTTGGCTTTATATACACAAAGTGCATTCCCTTTTGCTGTTCAACTGGTTTGAATGGTACAAAATGTCGTTCGTACAACAAAATGTCTGCGTTCAATTGACTTCTTTCGTAATTGTTTCGGTCAAAATCGTTACATTTGCTCAGCTAGTTTGTCGTCTGTTCAAACTGATCAGTTTTCAGTACTCGTTTAACCAAGTCTGAAATTGGTACTGACTTAAGACATATTTTACATAATTCATACAAACCAAAATATTCACTTGACAGCAATGTGCCTCGGTGATTATAATAATAATGATTATAAATAATTAATTGCTATAAATGTAAAATATTTATTCACAACAACAGAACTTATTTTTAGAATTTATAATTATGGAACTTCCCAGTAAGCATTCAACCATCATTTCGCTTTTGAATTATATCTTCAAGAGATTCTGAATCGTTTTGAATTGATCCATTGATTCCAGAGATAACAAATTGCAAAACTTTTTATGCACAAAATGTATTCGTTTTTTGAATCTCATTTAATGGTACAAAATGGCGTACATAAAAGTCAATGCCGTCAAACTTGATTCATGCTTTCTGTAAAACAATTATTGCATAGTGCAATTCGTACAACAAAATGTCTGCATTGCCAATGACTCGTGTGTTGTCTCGTAATTGTATCGGTCAAAATCGTTACATTCGTTTTGCAGGTTTGTCATCGGTTCAGTTTTCAGTGTGGGGCAGTATATAAAGACTTTGGTTTTGCATTGATTTATTCACACATATCTTCAATTGAATTGAAATATCAAATCTCAAATTTCAAACAAAATGAGTTACCGAAATGTAATCGTCACCGGTGGCAATCGAGGCATTGGTCTCGAGTTTGTTCGACAATTTCTGTCACTGAGCCCTGCACCGCAAAATGTGATTGCCACTACTCGAAAAACTAGTGTCGAATTGGACAAATTGAAATCGACACACCCGAACTTGCGCGTGCTAATTCTCGATGTGGTCAAGTATGCTGATTTTGACGCTTTTGTCGGACAGGTCAAACAGATTGTCGGCAACGATGGACTCGATCTACTGGTGAACAATGCTGGAGTCAACATTCACGACAATCTCCAGACAGTGACACCGAAGAATGTGCTCACCAATGTAGAGGTGAACGCTGTGGCCCCGTTGATTCTAACCAAAACATTGCTTCCACTATTGCACCAATCAGCCTCCACTGGCCACCGAACCATAATCGCAAACATCTCCTCTGCAATGGGCTCAATCGCGGACAATGGCATTGGCTCCAACTATTCGTATCGAGCCAGCAAGGTGGCCATGAATATGATTTCGAAATCACTTTCCATTGACCTAAAGTCGAGTGAAGTGATTGTACTGGCACTGCATCCTGGTTGGGTGCAAACTGACATGGGCACTGAACAAGGTCTCATCACCGCTACGGTTAGTGTCTCTGGGCTGTTGCGAGTTATCGAGCAGGCAGACATCTCCAAGAGTGGCTCATTTACTCATTATACAGGCAAGGATCTATTGTGGTGATTCGATCCGTAATATGCATTAAATTGTATTTGTAACCAATAAATCTTTAAATTGACTCTTATCGCGACATTGTATTGATAGAGTGGACTCCAGTGGAGTATACTGTGAACAGTTTGGAGTGCCTCTACGAGTGTGAAGGGAGAAAAGTCGACCTTGGTAACCACTAGTGGTCACACAATGGGTATTTGTGTTAGTGGAGAAGATAATATGCTGTAGGAAGTAGTCACAACAGTGTTTTGCATTGAGCGAGCCAATTCAATGCAAACAGTCGCATTCAATACAAAGTATTCATGTTTACCTTTCTCCTAACCTTTCTATAACTTTCAACAAACCACTCACAGCAGAATGCCTTACCAGAACGTGATCGTAACCGGTGCCAACCGAGGCCTAGGTTTTGAGTTTGTCCGCCAATTCCTCAACACAAACCCACCACCATCAAATCTGATTGCCACAACCCGAACCCCAAACACTCAACTCGAAGAACTCAAATCACAACATTCTAACTTGCATATTTTGATTTACGATGCAACCAACTATGACAGTTATCCAGCATTTGTCGAACAAGTCAAACAAATTGTCGGCGATGGAGGCGGTGTGGACCTGTTGGTGAACAATGCAGGAATGTCTATTCATACTTCACTTGGATCGATTAAACCACAAGACATGTTGACCAACTTTGAGGTGAACGTTGTCGCGCCACTGACACTAACTCAGTCACTGTTGCCATTGTTACGCCAATCTGCATCTACTGGCCACAAAACAGTGATAGCAAATATTAGCTCAGGATTAGGCTCTATCTCTGGCTACAGTGCCATACACCGACCTGGATTGCCACTGCCGTATGCCACCAGTAAAGCGGCACTCAATATGGTGTCCAAAGCACTGGCACTCGATTTACAAGCAGACGGAATCATTGTGATTCCCTTTCGGCCTGGTTGGGTCAAGACTGACATGGGTGGACCAAATGCTGCACTTACACCTGAGACGAGCATTTCAGGCATGATGAAAGTGTTGGAAGATGTTGATCTGTCACAGACTGGGACTTTCCTCAGTTGGGAAGGTAGTGTCCAGACGTGGTAATTGAGTGCACAATTAATTAATAATAAAACATGTTTCTCTTACTACTAATTTTGCGTAAATTCATATATTTGAGTAAGTCCTTCAAATGTACAATTTATATAAAAGTCATGCACAGTCATGCAACGCATAGATCAACCTTGATCATTAAAATTTTATATTCACAATGCAACACAAGATTACTCACACAAAAACTCACACATTGCACATTGCACTTTCTATCAAATCATTTCAATTACTGCAGAGTTGTTTATTTGCGTTTAAGTGAAGATTCAATCACTTTTCCTACATCATGACTAGTCTGCATGCAGTCAAGTGGAACCCGTCAGACGATTGATGTAAGTCTACCACAAAATGAGCTATCGAAATGTGATTGTGACCGGAGCAAATCGAGGCATCGGTCTCGAGTTTGTACGTCAATTTTTGTGCCAAGAACCTGCACCGAAACATTTGATTGCCACCACACGAAGCACCAGTGCCCAACTTGATCAGTTAAAGTCACAGCACCCGAATTTGCATGTTCTCACCATCGACTTAACCAACTATGACGCCTATTCACAGTTTGTAGATCAAGTTGAGACAATTGTTGGTCAAGATGGAGTGGATTTGTTGATCAACAATGCAGGCATTTATGTTGCCGGGAGTCTTGAGAATTTCAATCCAAAAGACATGCTCACCAGCATTGAAGTGAACACTGTGGCTCCACTGGCACTGACCAAAGCCTTGTTTCCTTTGCTATTGCTACCTGCCGAGAATGGTCGTGGCACAGTGGTCGTGAACATTTCATCAAATCTCGGTTCAATCGGCCAAAACAATCTCGGTGAAATGTATTCGTACAGAGCGAGCAAAGCAGCACTCAACATGATTTCGAAATCTCTTTCAGTTGATTTAAAGTCACAAGGAATTATTGTGTTGCCTTTGCATCCTGGATTGGTTCAGACAGACATGGGTACCAAGAATGCTGACATCACCACAGTGGCCAGTGTCACGGGAATGTTGGAGATTCTGTCTAATGTTGAAATGTCACAAACGGGGAAATTTTATGATTATGAAGGAAATGAACTTGCGTGGTAAAGTTCAATTGAAATGTGCAATTTGGAATACCTTTTTATCGATTAAACAGTTAACAAAATGTTGTGTATAATTATTTATTTATTCTATTTATTTATTTAATAAAACTTTTATTAAAGATTAAGCACCAGTAATTACTTTATAACGATTTAGATTAATTTATTAATTAATGAATTTACACATACAAGAAATCTACCATGGAAGTTCTTTTCCTGCATAATCATAGAAGACACCACTCTTTTCAATGTTCGCTTTCTCCAGAACAGCCAACAATCCCGTGACACTGGTCACAGTAGTGATATCTGCATTCTTGGTGCCCATGTCAGTCTGAACCCATCCAGGATGTAAAGGCAGCACAACAATTCCTTGTGACTTCAAATCAACAGAAAGTGATTTCGAAACCATGTTGAGTGCCGCTTTGCTTGCCTGATACGAGTACATTCCACCGAGGTTATTTTCACCGATTGAACCGAGAATTGAGGAAATGTTTGCTACGACAGTGCGACGACCAGTTTTAGCTGATTGGCTCAGTACGGGTAGAAGGGCTTTGGTGAGGGCCAATGGAGCGACTGTGTTCACTTCAATGTTGGTGAGCATGTCCTTGGGTGTGACACTCTCAAGATTGGATCGAATGAAAATGCCTGCATTATTAATCAACAAATCCACACCGTTCTGACCGACAATTTTCTCTACTTGAGTCACAAATTGTGGATGTGATTCATAGTTGGTCGCATCGTAGATGAGCACATGCAAATTTGAATGTTTAGACTTTAGCTGATCGAGTTCGGCACTCGAGTTTCGTGTGGTGGCAATTAAATTCTTCGGTGGTGATTTCAACGACAAAAATTGCTGTATAAACTTAAAACCAATTCCACGATTGGCACCGGTGACAATTACATTTTGGTAAGACATTCTTTCAAACAAAAATATTACTGTGTTAATTTAAATCACAAATGACAACAAAATTGCCAATAAACTCACATTAAATACTGCCAAATTGCACTTTGCTTAGTTAGTACGCGCACACAATGCATTCTAATCACCAAATGTGCCTTGCAATATCCTCCCATTTTGATTGATAAGAATGAATTGACACAAAACGCTGTAATGACGTTTTAGTGATTGAGCAAATAAAATAGCATTACTTGTTACAAAATATTTTTATTTCTTAATGGAATGTACTCAATAAAGTGCATGTTGTGAGTGCAGTTAGATGTAAATATGGATTCAATGAAATCAAACAGCAGCAGCCAGTGGCTTTCCCTCAAGACCAGCTTCCAGATTTTGGATCGCCAATTTGAGAATGTCCTCTCGGGCCTTGAAAGTGGCACTGCCAATGTGAGGCAACAGAGCGACATTGTCCAGTTTGAAAAGTGGGTCCGACTGTGGCAGTGGCTCTTCCTCGAACACATCCAGTCCGGCACCGGCAATCCCTTTGTTCTTGAGTGCCTCGCTCAGGGCCTTCTGGTTGATCACGGCGCCTCGGCTAGTGTTGACCAAAATAGCGCTACGTTTCATCAGTTTGAATTGTTCCTCTCCCAGAAGATGTTTGGTGCTTGGGTTGAGAGAGCAGCACACCACCACAATGTCACTCTTCTTGAGTAGGTCAGTCAGAGTGGAGTGGACCGCTTTGTGTTCCTCCTCGATGGCTGGCACACGGTTGCGAGTGGAGTACAGCAATTGGTCTGGCTTGAAGGCCTTGAGCAGTTCCATGATGGACGAGCCAATTCGACCGGCACCGATAAAGCCAATGACACTGCCTTTCACATTGCCACCACACATGAAAAATGGCTCCCAGCCGGCCAACCAACTCTTGGATCGAAGTGCTTTCTCGGCCTCAAACAGTCGTCTCAGAGTGGCCATCAGTAGAGCGACAGTCAACTCGGCCACCGCATCAGTAAGAACGCCAGGAGTGTTGCCCACCACAATTCCACGTTTACGGCACTCGTCCAAATCGATGTGGTCATAGCCAACTGACATGGTGGACACCACCTTGAGCTGAGGACCAGCAGCATCGAGCACTTCCTTGTCGATCTTGTCCGCCAACGAGCACAAAATGCCAGACTTGCCATTTACCCGTTTGAGCAAATCATCACGAGTAATGTCCGTGCTACGGGTCCACATGTCGATCGTGTGCTTCATATTGATCTCGAGAAAGAACTCGTCAGGCAGATTCTTGGTGACGAAAAATTTCTTGGGAGAAGCCATTTTGGATGGAATTGGGACGCACAAAGTCAATTTAGACACAACAAAAGTAGAAATGAACGATTAATGAGCACAAGTAAGACACATACACACACAAATAACTAAACCAACTAAATTCGAAACGAAAACATTCGCGTAAGCAAAAATTAATGAGAACAAGTTTTACATGCAACCGGTTGTGATCGCCACTATTCGATTCACTGGACAGCAACAACAACACACCATTGACTGGTTGTCTAGGTGAATTTAGTTAGTCGTAAAAGACAAAACTAAACTCGAACAGAGCAACTAAAACAACTTGATCAACTTAATCACTGGTTTTGTGAGTTTATTTTTGTGTTCACGTAATAAACAGCAAAAATTTAATTATATTAAACATTATTCTTATAAACGCTTAATACATAGAAAAGTTACTTCAATCTGTAGATAACATAGAAACTAATCAAAGCCAACAGTGCACTCAACACAAACAGTGACCGATCCAGTAGTGGGAAATATGTTCGTACGATTGTGGTGGTGAACAGTCTCAAATGTAGATAGACCATAAACACGGCCAGATATGCTTTGTAGAATTGTCGCTCCTCAATTGACCAATTGATTTCGATTTGTGCGTTCGGGAATGCGCCCGTCACACAACAACGCAATGAACCATTGGCCAGACGGGCCCAATGGGAACAGGAACAGTTGGCCTGGTGGGTGATTCGATAGATCATGTCACGATTATCGCCTGCAAATATTTGCACCAATTTAACTGTGCTCATTTGGGGCAATTGAGGCAGTGACATTAACCAACTAGGTACGATTGGCAGTAGATACCGGCCCTTGTGGTTTGAGGTTGTGATCTTGAGAGTGGCCAATTGAGTGAGTCGAGGCCAGAGGGTCAGTGGAAAGTCCTCAAAATTGACACTATCGAGCAGTGTATCGGCAATGATGTTCACATGCAGGTAAGTAATGGCCGGAAAGCGGTCACAAATGCGACTAAGATCGTGAATATTAATGTTGTGATTCAATTGAATGCTCAAATGGGTCAACGAGTAGTCAATTTGGTCATTTCGTGCCAGACGATGCACAGGTCTAAGGTAGAATCGTATCGAGTCAGTTCGGTAAATAAATCCCCAACTCTGTACACTTATATCCTCGTTTTCATCGGATAAAATTTGATATATTGGTTTGAAAAAAGCCAATTGGTCCAATCACAAGTCGTTTCACTCGAGTGGCGGCAATTCGTACAATTCTCTCTAAATGATTTTGATTTTCAGATATTCCAAGATCAATGGACAGTGATTCGAGTTTGGTCAAGCTCTGTTTGATAGTTTCGTATAAAATTGAATTGTAAAAATATTGATCAATGCACAGTGTCAAGTGAGTCAGTGTTCCACTCCAACATTGCAACAATTTCGCCAATTCACACACAAAAGTTTCCTTATAAAAGTGATTGTTCAAATCCAATTCCAAAACACTCAACATACCAAAATGAGTGACATTGGGAAAGATGGTCGCCAAATTGGCCAATTTGCGGTAGATAATCTTTCGACCACACAAATAAAACACAGTTTTGGATCGATACTTTTCGTGCGTGTACAGTAAACAGTGCAGCTTGTGTTGACCAATGTCGAACAGTGACAGCAAATCAGTTTGATAGCCATCGAGTTGAAATTTAGGAATGATGATGAGTTTGCGTTTGTTGAGGCACACTTGGCACTTTACCAGGTTGACACGTCTACAGACGGTGGAGAGGAACAAAAGTTGGTAAAGAGGAATGCGCGATAGAATCAATGCCAAACAGAGATCGGGCAGGTCGAGTAGATGAGACATTTTAAGCTAAACCGAAATCATAATATTCAATACATTCTAGTAAATAAACGAAAAATCACGTAGGCAAGCTCACAATAACACACATAACATTGTTTACACGATGGTCAGTTTGCTGTTTGCTCTTGATAAGATGTTACGGTTAGGCAAAAGGCCAAAAGGAGGAGATTAGCCAGCTGTTGAAGTAAATAGACTAGTAAATAGACAAAATAGTTCTAGCAGCTTAGCTTGTTAGATGACAATTGCAATTTGTGTAAGTGCTTTCCTTTGCTCGCCTGTACGAACCATGCCTAAATCACGTGACTAATAATTTAGCCTTCATGGATTTATCAAATTATTGCATTGAATAATAATCGCACAACCATCACGTGACAGTGGATAATAATGTGTAATTCCAATATATTATTTTAATAGTGCTAATTGAGTTCTGTAATTATATTTTGTTTACATTGTTTGTAAGAATACAACATAATTCTACAAAATAAAGCAAATATCATAAATTCTGAACGTCATAAACAAAATGACTATTGTCAAAAAATGTTTTCGGTTTTTCTTCTTATTATTGTTTGATTCACATCGAATGGATCTAACTGTGTTGAATATTTCTCACAACAGTAGTCATGTAGTGCCAAGTGATGCTCGACACAATTCACAATGTGGATTACGTACTATTTTGTATGGTATATTTTGTTATTTGGCTAATTTGTGATTTTTAAAATTTAATTTACATTTATGTAGTTCACCATCTGATGGGTGTTTCGTACTTTGGAGCATCTTCTCTAACATCTTCTTTATTTTGGAAAGTTATGCACATTTCGTGGAATGTGTTTCTGTTTGCACTTTCCTATTACATATTCTACCGATCATACATGTTTGGACATCAAACTGAAAAATCATTGAACGACTTTAACAATCCCGAGAAATTATTTTTGGGTAAAAAATCTCTCGCTCCCCTGGTCAACTATCTGCGCTACATTTCACTTGTGTTATATTTTCTATTTGGCAATGTATTGAATTTATATTTGGGCTTTGCTGGAAGAAGTATTTTCCGTCTTATTTCAAATGACATTTCACCTCTGATCAGCGATGCAAAGATTGAACGCAAAATTGGACTCACAATCGCAGTTGTGCAGGCAATTGTGGTTTTGTTTGTATCTTCACTCTATCGAGTGTTGATTTATGTCAAATTCCATCAAGTCCTGTGCATACGATGGTTTGAGAATGTTCTCAATCTGTACTCACTCTCATCACCAATTGCACTGTTGGCATACATCAACGTGTGTCTGGGTCACGTAATCAAAACGAACGATTCAACAATAACCAAATTCATCAATGTTCAAGTTGAAATAGTGGTCCCACTCATAAAGCGTGTGACAGCTCTCTTTGCATCCGCCATTATGATCATAATTGTCAACACAACCGTGATTGGCATTGCATTCTTCTGTTTGTTGATTGCCGACTTTGAAAACACCTTCTACCTGTCAATCGCTGGACTGGTTGTCTATTTCACTTTTCTTATTTCACTAACGCTGCTCTGCAGTTATCCGTACGAATTGACCAAAGCAACCAGTGAAGCATTCCAAATGAAATTATTCAGACAAATGACACTCGATGACGACAATTCGAATGTTGCCAATCAATTGTCTGTACTGTTTCGGTTGGAATCAAACGCACAAATGAGTCCATTTGGTCTGTTCAATTTGAATCGATCATTCTTGTTGAGTATTTTTGCGTTCACACTTTCATATTCGGTTATTATGATACAAACTAGCGAGTCATCGGTGCCACACACAGAAGAGTGTGCAACTTTGAACGAGACAATTTAATAATATTTCATAGATGAAAAATATTGTAAATTTTATTTTAATCTATTTATTAAAATTAAAATTAAATATTAAAATTGAGTGCAATTAAAAATCACAATTTAATCAATATTGACAATCTTAAAATTTTCTAACCCCATCGCATTAGCAGCATTTTTTCTTGCTTCTCTAGCCATTTGCTCTTTATTAAATCTCACTCTTCCTCTAGCCGATGAGGACCAGGATTTCCATTTCGTATAACCAAAATAGCTCACAATCAAAAGTGCCGAAATGTCGAGCAGCAAATTGAAATAGCGATAACGAGTGACACCGGAAATATTTCGATTGAAAAGCACAATATTATTCAATGAATTATTCGTTTTAATTCGAGCCATATTCTGTGCGAGCCAATTTGCTTTTGCTTCCTCCAATGAATGTGTTGATTCCTCCTCCTCCTCCTCCTCGATTGAATACAATTGACAATTGATTGTTTCCAGTACTGTGTTTGTCTTCAGTTGAATGCTCGAAATTGAAAGTGAAAGAGCAGGCCCAAATTGCTCGTCCAAATTGTTGCTTTTTGAAACAAATTCAGCAGACAAACAATTGATTCCAAAAGTGAGACTCAGACTAAATTCTTCTGGTGGAATCCAGTAGATTTCAATGCAATTGGTTTTCACTTGACGAATATCCTGAATTGCGTCAAGAAATTTTGATTCATTGAAATCTAGTTGTAGCATTGAAATTTGTCTATTTGTAAGAAAAGACCAATTCACTATTTCAATGTCATCAAAGTCACGTTCGTTCAATTGAAGCAAAATTGTTGTCTTCACTAGAAGTCCATTGCGGACTGAGGCCAGTGTGGTTCGATTCGATGAATTCTGTTTCAATTTAATCGTAAATGGATCAGATTTGTGATAAAAGAATCCTCGAAAGCGGGCTATTTGAGAATTTTCTTTTTTATAATCGACGTCTACGTACAATTGTCGATTATAGTTTAGAGAATACACAAAATAATCTTGACTTTTTTCGATGAAAGCAAAGCAAGTATTCAGATAATCCAACAATTTAAACCTAGTTTTTTCAAGGCCACTTTCAACTTCAGTGTAGTCCTCTGGAAGGGTTATAGGTTCATCTTTTTGAATTGTGATGATACATGATGTATTTGTTGATAGTGCCCCATCTAACCGAGTCAACACGGTATAGTCGCCAGAGGGTTTACTTGGAACATCTGGTTGACTTTTCTGTGTGTGCAAATCTGTTCGAAGATTGGCTTTTTCAGTTCTTGATGGCCAATAAATTTTAATCTAATAATAAAAATTAATTCCAATTGAAATGTATTATCATTGAAATTACCTGACAAACGAAATAATAGACCAAACTAGGGACATTGAGTGATGAAACATTGACATTGAACACAAATTGCATGTCTGTGCCACGCGGACCAAGTTTAAATGGAAATTGACTCGAGACACAGTGGAAGCAAATGTCAAGTTGTACCTCATTATCTCGACTCCAATTAAATGCGACCACATCGACTGGTTCACTTTTGTCATCAATGTTCTCAACATAATGCAATTGATTACTCGCACCATTTGACCCATTCGACAGGCCACCGTACTCAACACTGAACAATCGGCCATTTGGATGAAGTGATTTCCATTTGTCAAACAAATCTCGTTCCGTTAATCCTTCGGGCAAATGATCACTGTTGATTGCAAGTCGAATGGACACCAATAGTCTGTCCTCGTTGAGTTTACTCTGCTCATCGTGCTCATCTGCAAGTTTGCGCAATGTTAATTGATAAACAGTTTCACAGTCTAAATTGGTTAGAGTTGGTGATGATTCGGACAGTCCTGAGATGGTTGGTGCGTGAAGATGACATTCCAACATGGGACGTGTCATGTTTAATTAAGACTCGCGAGTAGAGCAACTCGCAGATTGTACGACTTGCCAAATGAAAACAACTAAACTAGTAAATAGCTATTGATAAAAGAAACTCGCTCAAACTCAAGAGTACAACGCATGTGCATTTATTGCTACATAAGTGTATGTAAAGTAAAGTGTATTAAAGTGTATGTAATGATTAGCAATTTGTGTAATTTAATATTTTTTACGGATAATAATTTGGAAAATTGATTCTGAATTTAAAATTACTTATTTATTTACACTAAAATATCATTAATCTATTATTATTAAAACATGCAATCATTCAAACATTATTAAACTTTGCTGTAGGCGTAAAGATGGGCGCCTTTCGATACTGCTCGGAGGCCAAATACTCCTTGAGTGGTTCCAACTGTTCAAATTTGTTCATAAACTCAGTCAGTCTTGGGTACTTGGCCAGACAGTCCTTCTCAATCAACTCTCGATACCAATCGATGATTTCATATGCAAAAAAGTCTACATAAGAAAGTCGCTCACCAGTGAACCAGTCTTTGTCTTGAATGTACTTTTCCAACAGTGCCAAGTGTGAGTGTAAATCTTTTTTGAGTGTTTTAAGTTCCGCTTGAAACTCTTCACTTGAGTTGTACTTTCTGTGGTAAGCACTTTGGACAATTCGTTGGAGAAGATCGTTCACTTGGAATGCGATCATGTCCTCGTAGGCTCGTTCTGCTGGGCTTGAGCCGGACAGGTTGAATTTGGCTCCAATGTAACGTGCGATTGCTTGACTCTTATTTTGGCAATTTAAAATTAAACTTAAAATTTAAAAATTAAAATCAAGCATACCTGTGTGATTTTTACCTCATCGTCGATCAAGTACGGCAAATTAGGAAAATCCAATCCAAGTGAATATTTAATGCTTTTTGACCACTTTTCATAGTCATCCCCGTTGATATCATATGAGATGTCTTCATAGTCAACTACTGTGTAACGGAGCAAAAGTTTGGACACAGATCCTAAGCCACGAATGTTCCAGTAAGCAATTTTGATGGTCATTTTAATATACAAAATATTTTATTCCTTGCGATGCACACAATTTAACATATGAAAATAAATGCAATATATAAATGTTAAATAAATGCGTTAAGAATGTCACTATTTTATTGGTTGAACCAGATTTTGAGATTTAGACAAACCCGAAAAAGTCAATTTACGGACTTTGATGACGCAAAGAATATAAAGACTCTGTTTGATTGAGACTTGTTTTCGGGTGTACACTGGCGAACTAAACCGAAGTGCGATCGAATCGATATGACACAGGAAAGTGAGATATCATATACAGACCGACAGTGGAGTTTCTTGTTTTTCTGCAGTAACAGAGACACACTTTCTATCATGCAACAATGACAACAGTGTTTTGATGAACAGATGTCAATGATAAATAGGAGCAGCTATAATGACCCAGATCACGTAATAATTTTGGAGTATATGGAATAATAATAATAATTCCGAAAAAGCAAGTTAGGTGTAATTCATTCTGAATTTTCCATTAACAATATTCTTTTAAGAACAATAATTATTGATCAAACAACAAAAGAATATACCAAAAGATATATGAAATTATCAAACTTTCTGTTGTGTAAATTGATCCAAGTATTTTTGTCATTATCTGCACTTTATCCATTTTGCGTGTCAATTATTAATTGATTGTACAAGGACAAAATAGACATTATATTGTCAAACATAGACATGGAAATGACTTATTAGTTTTTATTGTAAAATGGCATTAAACAAAACAATTTGTAATTTCAAAAATTTAAATTCAATCATCGAACTATATTACCAATTACAGCCATTGGACCATAAATAGGAGCTTTCCGATATTCATCCGAAGCCAAAAACGCCTTCAACTCAACCAAATTTTCAAATCGTTTCATAAAATCATTTAGTTTGTCAAACTTTTCCAGACAATCTCTATGCACCAACTCACGGTAACGATCAATAATTTCGTATGCAAAAAAATCAACATACGATAACTTTGAACCAGTGAACCAATTTACAGTTGAATTTTCCCTTGGAAAGTACCGTTCCAACAAGTCCAAATGCACGTTTAGATCTGTTTGAAGTTGTTTCAGTTCTTGTTGTAATTCGATTTCATTTTTGTATGATTTGTGGTAAGCAGTTAGAACCATACGTTGGGCAAGATCGTGCAGTTGAAAGAGAAGCATTTCTTCTCGAGCCATTTCGGGTTCATTTACTGCAGACAAACCATATTTGCGACCAAAATATTTCAAAATAGCATGACTCTATTTAATATTTATTAAATATTTTGTATTTAAATATTTAAAATAAATTAAATTAACAACAAATCAATACCTGAGTCAATTTGACATCTCCATCAATTAAGTAGGGCAAATTAGGAAAATCCAATCCAATGTTTGATTTGGTAGAATACCAATTTTCCATTGTTGAATTATTTTGCACTATAACGACATCTTCATACTCACAACCAATGTAACGGAGTAGTAGTTTGGGTGCAGAACCAAGGCCACGACAATTCCAATAGCAAAATTTCATTTCAGATTTAATATTAATTAAATGTAAATTTGCATGAACGACTAAACTGATGTGACAGAAAACTAATTATTAATGTAATATATATACATTTGCTCAAATCACATTGAGATAATTATAACAATCAAAGACAAAAGGATAGCCAAATATTATCAAAAGTAAAAACTGTTTACATTTATTGATTATCGTGCAGTGTGTGCGAGTATCGAGATGCAATACTACACACAAATAATGCAATGGCTTCCAATCGGAAGAGTGTTTGAATGAACGAGCTTTATTGAATCATCAAGAATGGTACATCAAAGTCGAGGTGTGCTCTCGACTGATCAAGTGGCTGGTTGCATGCGCAACTAGCAATCACATAGAAAGTTCATGTTGATAGTTAGTGAGCTCGGTGAACGAGATGCGATGTGATCGGAACTCACTGATTTAATCTAGAGTGAGGCCACTCGTGGGAAGCTGTAGTTAAGGCACGTACAAGACGATTAAGCACTGAGGATACAATGTTGTCAGTTACACGGTGTGCAATGTTCGACAGAGGATGTTTACGTTCCGGTTCGGACAGGCACCACAATCGATTTATTTTAGTCTTTTCGAACGGATTTAAATAAGTCTTTAGTTTTTACCTTAAATGACATCAAACAATCCAAAATCAAACATCTAACTCTCAACGACGAGTATTGCCAATCTTTGCTGTAGGACCAAAAATCTGATCCTTCTGATACTCTTCCGAAGCCAGAAAGTCTCTCAGTGGTTCCAAATCTTCGAATCGTTTCATGAAACCACTCAACTTTGGATACTTGTCCAGACAGCCCTTCTGCACCAACTGTCGATACCGATCGATAATTTCATATGCGAAAAAGTCCACATAGGACAACTTGGAACCGGTGAACCAGTCGGCGGCGCTCTCAGGAAAGTACTTTTCCAACAACTCCAAATGTGTGTGCAAATCTTTAGCCAGTTGAACCATTTCAGCTTGAAAGTCCTCTTCGCTCTTGTAAGGCTGTTTAAAGTAAGCAGTTTGAACCATTCTTAGTAGAAGGTCTTGAATTTGAAACAGAACCATATCCTCCTTGGCCAATTCAGGGTCACTGCTTGCGGAAAGACCATATTTGCGACCGAGATATCGCAAAATTGCTTGACTCTATCACATTGAAAATATTTTACAATGTAAATACAAATTCAAAACCAAATTAAGAAATACCTGAGTCAACTTGACATCTCCATCAATCAGATAGGGCAAATTTGGAAAGTCAAGCCCAAGAGTGAATTTAACCGAAAGCCACTTCTCATAATCGCCCATCTCGAGTTTCTCATCTTCGTAATCGGCGCCAACGTAACGAAGCAAAAGACGAGGCGCCGCACCAAGACCACGAGCATTCCAGTAACAAAACTTCATTTTCAGGGACAGTTTGTTTGCGCAGACACAGCGAACAACTCAGCTGAACCACTGACAACTAACTAACTAATATTCGTTGATTTATATATAGAAATTCCCCTACACCATCTAGATGCACACTCACACACTGGAAGTGAGTCATTACTGCACAACTCTAAAGGCAATTACGCCAGCAAACACAAATTCAAGGTCAAATCAATGAGTGGGAGAGACAAAACACATTTGCATGACTTTACTATTACTTGTATGCATGATTCAAATTACATACACGACAATAATGATTTTATTGATTATTATTATTTATGGAAAATAATTACGAACGACGAACATTGCCAATCTTGGCCATTGGTGCAAAAATTGGTGCCTTCTTGTACTGATCGGACGCCAAATAGTCTTTCAGTGGTTCGAGTGCCTCAAATCGTGCCATAAAGCCACTCAATTTAGGATACTTGTCCAGGCACTCCTTTTGCACCACTTCACGGTAACGATCGATCATTTCGTATGCGACAAAGTCAACATAAGACAACTTTGAGCCAGTGAACCAATTTGCAGTGTCTGGATAAAACTTTTCCAGCTGTTCCAAATGAGTGTGCAAATCTTTGGTGAGTTGTTCCATTTCGGCTTTGAAATCCTGGTCAGTTGGATATTCCTTGAAGTAAGCAGTGGCCACCATTCTCCAGCAGAGATCGTGAAGTTGGAAGAGTAACATGTCCTCTCGGGCCAGTTGAGGATCGCTTGTTGCCGATAATCCATACTTGCGACCGAGGTATTTCAAAATGGCATGACTACAAATAAATATATTTTTAAATAATAAATTTCCTATAAAAAAACATTACCTGTGTCAACTTTAAATCGCCATCAATCAAATAAGGCAAGTTCGGGAAATCCAATCCAAGCGAAAATTTAGTGTCAAACCACTTTTCATAAGTGGCAATCTCGAGCGACTCGTCCTCATAATCAGCCCCAACGTAGCGAAGCAACAATCGAGGCGCCTCACCGAGACCACGAACGTCCCAATAGCAAAATTTCATCTTCTCACAATTGTCAATTTGATTTGCCAAACCACTTGTCGAAACACACACAATCACAACACCAACTAACCAAAATTGTCCTCGCCAAAAGCAATCTTTATATAGCCTTTTGTCTTTCCTCTTTTCACACTCGACTCAAAAGGCGTGTCGTAACAATTTCCACGTTGTTCAAACGTTTGAGGCAGAATTAACTTATCAACAGGGCTAAAGTGCCAAATAGCGACACGACAGAATGCAATATGGAAAAGTCTCATAAAGTGTTTGATAAGGCAATTATGTGATAAAATAATAAAATGCTTTATTTGATAAGATTAATAAATTGCAATTATTTTTGGTTTATTATATTAATTAAATTGAATTAAACTAATTTTTACGAACACCACCAATTTGAGCTTGTGGCGCAAAAATAGGCGCTTTTCTATACTCATCGGAAGCCAAATAATCGGCCAACTTGGGCAACGCCTCAAATTGCTTCAAGTATGCGCTCAATTTGGGATAATTTTCCAGAGACTTTGGGTCGAACCAAGTTCGACATCGATCGATAACTTCATATGCCCAAAAGTCGACATACGAAAGTCGATCACCCAGTAACCACTGCTTACCTTCCTGTAGAAAGTTTTCCAATTTACCCAAATGTTCTGCTTGACTTTTCACCGAATAATCGTAAGCTTTCTGGTAGTCTTCGTCGGTGTTGTGGGGCACATAAGCCACCATCACCATTTGCATGTGTAGATCCTGAATTTGGAAGAGCAGCATTTCTTCACGGACTATTTCTGGATCGGCTGTTGCAGCGAGACCAAATTTGCGACCAAGATATTTGAGAATTGCAAAACTCTAAATTCAAATTTTAAATGGAAATTTGATTTAAAGTAAAATCATTTTACCTGAGTCACTTTAACTTCCCCATCGATGAGATAAGGCAAATTGGGAAAATCGAGTCCAAGTGAATTCTTGACATTGTACCACTTGTTGGCCTCTTCAGAACCGGGTCGGTACCCACCGCTCATGTCATAGATTGTGTCTTCATACTCGGCACCAACATGTCGAAGCAAAAGTCTAGGTGCCGAGCCCAAGCCTCGAATGTTCCAGTAAGAATACTTTATTGGCATTTTTCTCTGTTTTGTTTGTTTCTCTGTGCTTGCTAATTGGCAAATGCCTCAACTTTTGTAACCAATTTAGACCTGCTCAAAGCGAATACAGTAGTATTTCAATCAAAAATGCTCACAACTCATCCATGCGTATGCGTTCATATACACAAACAGACCTGTAACGCGTAACGTTACGAGAGCGACACTGAAACGAACTGACAAGAGAAACGGGTAGCAACCAGTTGGGCGACTGTAGACAACCGTATACGTCTATAGACCAACATCATCATTGTGTATGTGTCATTGTGTTGTACAATGTTGAGTGTTGTTAGATCACCAAACTCAAGGACAAATTGATTGTTCACACAGTGTTGCCATATTGAAACAACTGTTTGTGCTATGCAAACACACGGACAAATAAACCAATAAAGGAACATTACGTTAAATAAATTAAATTAAATATTAAAAAATATATTTTAAAAATATTAACAAATCAATAATCGTTCAATGCTTGACTCAAAACGGGATAATCACTGTGTTGTATTTGACAGAAATTGCCTGCCAGTGGTTGACCAAGTTGGTATCTCGCAGCAAAGTCTCTAATTTGAAATCTCTGTCTTCCGCTCATACTTTCAGCGGTTATCATTCTTTCTTGAGGTGTAATTCGATTCCTTTGTCTGTACACCAGAAGCAGAATTCGATGAAGTCCACTGTTGTTGGTGGTCGCGCTTGTTGACATGTACTGAGCCAGTGTTTGACCTTTGCTTAGATCGTTGCCAGGAATGTTCACAATGAGCCAGTGTAGAGTGGAACGAAATTTAGGGTCGAGACGAGTGGGTGTGTCCGGATCGATTAAACACAGACTGTAGAATATACTTGGCTCTGATTTCCATGAAACTGAAGGAACGTTTTCGATTTGTTGAATTGTCAATACATTACCAAAGTTCATTTTGACATATTTATCGTATTTGACTTCAGCTACTAGCGTAGGAGTTTGTCCGATCAAATCTGGCACAATTTGATGTGACTTCATTGCATCGGACAGTTGCTGTCCTTGCTCCAACTGAACTGAATCACCGAATTGAGCTTGAAAAAAATTACCAGCAATAGGAATCGATCGTAAACCATATTTGGTGACGAAATTTCGTGTGCTGAATTTTACTCTGCCATAAGGACCGTGATAAATGTTTCGTAGCAAATCAACATCAAACACATCTGGTTGCTGGTGAACAGTCAAAAGGTATCGATGCAGTCCGGTGCCTTCCTCTGGTGCCGAGCCGACATAACCCACCACAGTGTCACCTTGATTCAAGTCATTTCCTGGCACATTGACCACTAACCAGTGAAGCAGTTCACGATAGGCTGGATTGGAACGACTCGGTGAATCAGGGTCAGTGAGTATCACAGTAAAATGACCACCAAATTCGACAGGCCATTGAAGGAAAGACGGCACTTCGCGGACTTGAGTCGGTGTCAATTCATTGCCAAGTTGCATTTCAATTTGTTCCGCAAATTTGACCACTGCAACATATCGTGGAACACAATCGAGAACATCGGGGATTATTTGGTAGTTTTCCATTGGTGCATTTCATACGTGACTGACTGGCTTAATGGCTCTGTGACTGCAATTTATGATTTACTTTATTACTTTTTTGTACAAAAAGGAAATTGGTGCTAGGTGACTGTGCAAAATATGTCTTACATGATTGTGACACAGTTCACATAGGATTTACAGGACATCAACGATTTGGATTTTAACGTTTTGTTCCACCAATCTTACCCACCGGAGCAACAAGCGGAGCTTTTCGATATTCATCGGAAGCTAAAAAGTCTTTCAAATTGTCCAGTTGTTCAAATCTGTTCACAATGGCGCTCAACTTTGGATACTTTTCCAAACAATCCTTCTGCACAGTCTCTCGGTACCAGTCAATGATTTCATAGGCGAAAAAATCCACATACGAAAGCCTGTCTCCTGTGAACCATTGTTGATCTTGTTTGATGAAATTCTCCAATAAATCCAAATAGACAGACAATTCTTTCCTCAGTTGAACCAATTCTGCTTCAAGGTCATCGTCCGAGTTGTATTTCTTGTAGAAAGATGTGTTCACAAATCGATACAACATATCGCTGATTTGCAGTAGGACCATCTCTTCTTTGGCTATATCAGGATCGGTTTTAGCTGCCAAATCATATTTTCGACCAAGATATTTCAAAATTGCTAGACTCTATTTATTTTTTAATCAGTATAAAATTATATAAACAAATAAATTTACCTGAGTCAACTTGAGGTCACCATCGATGAGATAGGGCAAATTGGGGAAATCGAATCCGAGTGTGAACTTGACCTTCAGCCAGCTCTCCCTAATGTTGGGTGGCTGGTCAAATTGAACATTCACATTTGTGTACTGTGCACCGACGTGGCGAAGAAGATTGCGAATGGACGAGCCAGTGCCCCGAATGTTCCAATAGCCAAATGTCATTGACATGTTTCCGACAATTTAATTCACGAATATAAATCTAAAATATATTTAAACTGAACAACAAAACTTATTGCACACATTTATAGAAATGCACACATAAGACTTACATATAACCTTCAAGTATACAAATGCTTTATCATGCGTAATCAATATATAAGATGTGATTCAATTGTGCCTATTGATAAAAAGAAATGAATTAGCAAATGTTGAAAAAGAGGAAAATGACATTGAAGTGCCCTCGCAATTTCATTAGCATTATTTAGTGATTTTTTGTTTTGCGCCAACATACCTGAATTTGTTTGGATGACTGTAAAGTCGGTTTGATTAAGTTGGAGAATTATACTTATTAAAACAATATTTTTTCTTTGAATGAGGGATTTAATTTTGTATTTTGAAATAATGACAAATTAATGATTTCACAGAGAAATTATTATCGAAAGAATTCACAGTTTCGTAAAAATTGAGTTTCACAAAGTGAGTTTACGTTTGGTTGCTAGAGCAAAATGCACAAACATACCAAAACACATGTGCGGAGTGTGTAAGCATGCACACACATTGGCTCACTGTGAAATGTCATAACAAGTACGCCTATCTGGCGCCATCCGTCGAAAAGGAGCAATATCAACGAACGTTATATAGCAATTGGCTTGTGTTATTCGTGTGCAGTGAAAAGTTATTGGAAATAATAATGTTGCTTTATTATTATATATTTTGTATTTCAACAAAGTTCAACTACACTGTATTAATGTCTTTTGCCACTAAGCTTTGACATAGGCGCAGTGAGCGGTTTATTGCGATACTCATCCGAGGCCAAATACTCTTTCAATGGTTTCAGCTCTTCAAAATGTTTCATCAAAAGATTCAATTTTGGATATGCATTCAAGCAATCTGCCTGCACCGCTACACGATACCAATCGATGATTTCGTAAGCGAAAAAGTCCACATACGAAAGCTTGTCTCCGGTAAGCCATGCCTGTCCGTCCTGTAGGTACTTTTCGAGCAAATTCAAATAGTCTGACAAATCTTTTCTCAATTGAACTAATTCGGCTTCAAATTCCTCGTCTGAATTGTATTGTTTGTAGAAAGCAGTGTTCACGTAACGCACCAACATGTCGTTGATTTGGAAGAGAATCATATCTTCTCGAGCCATTGTGGGATCGGCTTTGGCTGCTAAATTGTACTTACGACCAAGATAACGTAGAATAGCGAAACTCTAAATTAAATATAAATGATTAAAAATTAAATAATCGAGTTTAGTAATAAAACCTGAGTCAATATGACATCGCCATCGATGAGATAGGGCAAGTTGGGAAAGTCGAGTCCAAGAGTAAACTTGACACTGAGCCAATTCTCCCTGGTGTATGGAGGACCTTCAAATGGCAGAACAATATTCTCAAAATCCGCTCCAGCATATCGAAGCAAATTCATAATTGATGCACCAAAACCACGAAGGTCCCAGTAACAAAATTTCATAACCATTTTGTGTGTGAGTGAGTGAGAAAGTAAAAATAGAGAATATTTAGAAGTGAAATTGTGTGCTTGACTGAATTACAATTTATATATCAAATCAACAGTGTCGGCTTTGGTTGTCAAGCATGTTTGTCAGTCAGTGGCAATGTTGTCGGACATTAATGGTACACGTATACTAATGGTTGATTGATAACAAAAAGAAATACAGATGAGACTGTGTGTAACGTTTATTAACGTTCAAGGATAACAATGTGCTATGTGCTAATGTTTGCCAACTGATTATTGCTTGATTGGCGATCAAAGTAAATTCCACTTTAAGTGAATGCCGCTTTGCTCTTAATGCAAATGTTGAGTCATGTGTAGTACTTTCACAAATTTCCATTTTGATCACGAAAATAAAGTAATTTGAAATTAATGAAATACAATAAATAAAATTAATCATTTTATTTTAATCATTTAACTGTTCGTCGCAAAAGATTTAATTGCAAATTGCATTTTATCGAAACTATTCCTTGCGTTTATTACCAAGTTTAGCAAAAGGCCCAAAAATGGGAGCTTTACGATACTCATCCGAAGCCAAAAAGTCCCTCAATGGTTCCAACTCCTCAAATCGTTTCATGTATGCATTCAACTTGGCCCGCTTCTCTACACAATCCTTTTGAATCAACTCTCGGTAATAATCGATGATTTCATAAGCGAAAAAATCGACATATGAAATTTTCTCGCCAGTAAGCCAGTCTTTTTTCAAGAAATTCTCGAGTAAATTCAAGAAAGCGGCAAGATCCTTACGCAGTTGATCGAGTTCGGCCTCGAAATCCTCGTCCGAATTGTACGATTTGAGGTAGACAGTTTGGATTAGTCGGAAGAACATGTCCTGCACTTGACTGTGTACCATGTCTTCGATGGACGTGGCTGGTTCATCGGTTGCGGACATTCCAAATTTGCGACCCAAATATTTCAGGATTGCATTACTCTGTGAATTTAAATAAATAAATAAATAGATTCAAAAAAGCCAAATTGTATACCTGAGTCAACTTCAAATCGCCATCAATCAAATAGGGCAAATTAGGGAAATCGAAGCCAAGTGTGAATTTAACGGAAAACCAATTCTCGAATGTGTACGGTGGACCTTCGAGTGGGAAGACAATACTTTCATATTGAACGCCCGTGTAACGAAGTAGATTCCGAATGGACGAGCCCAAACCACGCGCATCCCAATAGGCAAACGTTAGAGTCATCTTTGATCTTGGCTCAACTAACAACAACAAAATATATTTTGTTGGCCAAATGTGATTTCATTTATATAATAATACAATTTGTGTGTTTATCAACACTCACTTGTGAGATGTGAAGATCGAATCAAGGACGCGAATAGCCGCCTTGTTGTTGTATGCTAAATGCAGTGCTTTCCGTTCTGGCAAACATTGCAATTTGAGTTGCTAAAAGCAACGAGTGTGCTGATCGTTTGGTTATTGGTGGGTGCGTAATTGACATTACAAGGACATTTTGATCATTTGCAAAATAAACCTAAACAGGAAATGTGATCAAATAATTCGTGGAATTTATTTCTTTATTTATTGATTATCTTTCAATTATTGATTTAAATTAGCTTTTAATTCAGATTTACAGATTTTAATTATTACAAAACTTATCGTCTAGTATTACCAATTTTTGCAAACGGCCCAAAAATAGGCGCTTTTCGATACTCGTCAGTAGCCAAATATTCTCTCAACGGTTTCAACTGTTCGAATCGTTTCATAAATTCGGCCAATTTTGGAAACTTCTCCGAGAAATCACTCGCAATCAACTGTCGATACCAATCGATGATTTCATAACCATAAAAGTCGACATACGACAGACTGGCCCCAGTCAGCCAGTCACTTTTACTGTTGTGCAAGTACTTTTCCAGTGGTTCCAAGTAATTGTCCAAATCTTTTCGCAACTGAACCAGTTCAGCCTGAAAGTCCTCATCGGTGGGATAGGTCTTGTAGTAATTTGTGATGATCATTCGATCGCATATTTCGTGAATTTGTGCAAAGACCATTTCCTCTTTGGCTGTGCACGGGTCGGTCTTGCCTGCCAGATTGAACTTTCGGCCAAGGTAGCGCAGTATGGCGTGAGTCTAAAGGCGAAAAGTACAAATTAGCACAATTTAAAATAATTTTGAAATATAATTCAAACCTGTGACAACTTCAAATCGCCATCAATCAAATAAGGCAAATTAGGAAAATCCAAGCCGAGCGTTTGTTTGTCATTAGCGAACCATTTATCGAAGCTTGAACAATCATAGAATTCTTCTCGATAATCAGCACCAGAATAACGAAGCAAATTCCTGACGGCAGCACCACGACCACGAACATCCCAATAACCAAAAGTCAAAGTCATTTTGTCGTGTCCTTCAATGAAGGTTATTTCGATTAGTCAAAAAGTATTAATAATCTTTTCTTTGCAGTCTTGCGGCTTCTTATGTAACAATTGCCAATGTCTAGTCACTAGATGTGATAACACTGAAAGATAGAAGAGCCAGATCATGTCATACTCATCGACTGCAGTCGACGACAAGAAAACGTTAAACGATCGTTGCAATTGGTTATCAAGGTTTTTGGCATTTTAGATACGTCTGAACTAGTAGTACCAATGTAACTTTGTTGAACTTTTGTGCTTCTAGAAAAATCACAGCCAATTGATGATTGTTGATTAGGGAAATTGAATTATATTTGCATAGGAAACGTTAATTGCACGAATGTAAAATGAGACGAATTGGTTATAATTATCAAGGTTTTTCTGTCAATTATATTGATTTTGTCGGTGGTAAATTCGCGTTTCGAAAGTTTAAATGTAGGACATTTCGGTACGGTTTATTTAAGTATTGGAAATTTAATACGAAATTAGAAAATTAATAAAATTGATTAATCCAAAAATATGAAACCTTAAAGTGTACCTAAATGGTTACACATAATCTTGTGGCACAAAGGTCAGTTTTACCAGTGTGATGGTTTAGTAACTTTCCTTTATATTGCACACGTTTAAAGTAATAAGAAGCCAAATGTGATTATTATTGTTTTAGGTGCAAATGACTTACATCACCAAACCAAATTAAATTAACCCGCTCGGTTTCATCGGAATAAAAATGAACCGTTTTAATTAATTCGACTTAAAACTCATTTTAACAAACGCGTTTGAGAA
The DNA here is from genome assembly GCA_023373905.1 of Rhizoglyphus robini. Taxonomy (NCBI): domain Eukaryota; kingdom Metazoa; phylum Arthropoda; class Arachnida; order Sarcoptiformes; family Acaridae; genus Rhizoglyphus; species Rhizoglyphus robini. Next base: position 2,670,469 of record JAKIJQ010000020.1, read on the forward strand.
ACATATCAATTTTTAATGATTTGTATAATCGTTTGTAATGTAAATTGATGATTTACGTGTTCAAACAGATTTTACTACTGCAATAAGGATGTTGTGTAATGGATTACTAGTGGTGACCATTTCTCAACCAAAATGATTATTTCTTTCAATGTCAAACGATTATTCAACCTGTCAGCCTGATAAGATGTGCACATTGATAAATGCAGATTACTCAACCAAAAGAAAGAAAAGCCACCTTTGTCTCGACTTGAAAGGGTTAAACACCGCGGCACGACGACAGTCAGGCGCTTCATGTGTCTAAAGTGCAGTCAAGTCAAGTTTTATGGCCAAATTGTCTTCTCTGTGTATGTTTGTGGATAAATGAGATTTGCCTGTCCCAAAGAGTCATCATCACATTGGCCGCGGAACGTTTTTTATTTCAGCCCAGAGGAATGTTGTTATCATTATGAGCCCAGTTATACAAACAATCAAATAAAAAAGATGTTTTAAGCTTTAGGCCTATTTGCTCATCCCGATTTAGTGCTAATGTTGATGATGAGCAGATCATCCCCATAATCGTGTTTGTCTTATCAATTAACGCACGCAAATGTTCAACTCAACTGTCTACGCATCTGAAGAGATTACACTTTACAGATTCTGCGATGATAATCTGTCATAAAGCAATATAACATCTGCTTGTAAAAAGTGTAGATTAGATTAAGATTATTACTATTATTGACGAGCAACATTATTTCCGACAGAAACGATACCACTTGGTGACATTATTATTGTGCTTTTTGGAATCGTTAATATTTTCAAACTTTTTAATGTTGTGTTTCTGTGATGTTTATTATGTTTAGTCATTATGCTTTCGGTTGAATGTTTCGATTATTTTTGGATTGTTTTATTATTAAAATATTTTAATATTTGACTTTGATTTGTCAACAACAAATGGCACAATGCTCACAAACTGTTCACTTGCCTTCGAACAAACTTTACTTGTGGTGGGAAAAGATCAGGGAAAAGTGGCTTGACTTTAATCAGGTCTTTGAGGAGAACAAACTTTCGCTCTTTTATGCAATGTTGGCCATTTTCAATAATTTTGCATATGTGAGTACATTTTTTTCTTATGCTTGTTAATCCGAATTATTTGTTTTTTCAGGGTGTAACATCGTTCATCATAGGTCCCACCGTAACCGATCTCTCCTACATTTACGATGTCCCGGTCAAGTCCATCTGGTACTTCAATGCCTGCTTCTACTCTGGCAGTATGCTCGGTTCGGGTGGAAATTATCTCTACAAATGGTTCAATCGTCAATTGTTTTTGGTGTTTTTCGTAATGTTGGCCGCAGTCACCATTGCACTCGTGCCTCACTACTCGCACATACCACTCGCCTATGCAATGGTGGTCTTGAGTGGCATTGGATCCGGTGTCTGGGATGCGGGCAGTTTCATTTGGATGATCGAAGTGTGGCCATCGCGAATTGGAGAACTGTTTCAGATGAATCAGTTCACTTATAATTTGGGTGCCGCAATGGCAGGTTTACTGGCTAAGCCATTTGTCATTGGTGATATCGATATGGATGAGTTGAATCGAACGGTGACGGTTCGGGACCGAAGACGATCGCTTAGTTTTCCGTACGCAATCAATGGTTACCTTCAGTCGATTAGTAAGTAGCAGAATCTCTATCCAAGTAAAATTGACTAACCACTTCCATTTAAAGTCCCATTCATATTCTTCGCCCTTTACTTCATCAACAGCTACCAACTGCGGCCCATCATCAGCAAAGCTCACAATCATCATATGAATCCATTTCTGCCGACCACAAAAGTTTCAAGACGTAAGCGCAAACTGACACTCTACTTTGTGTGGAATTTACTGTACTACCTCGCTGAGGTTGGATACTTTCAGTACTTTGGGTCCACTTTCGCACAAGTTGGCTTCACACAAAAGCAGATCCACTATTCGACGGTTGCCTTTACCATCACCTACACACTAGGCCCACTGATAACCATTTTCGCATATTTGAAATTACGAATCGATTACATCATCATCTACAACTATGTCTTCATTGTGTTTGGACTGGTGATAAACTATTTTGGCTATCCAGATGGGACGTTCATTCTGGTGGGAAATATTTTTCTGGGACTTGGTCTCTCGCCGGTGATGCCCGCGATGATGACTTTTGCCGAAAACGTGTTAAGACTAAACGACCACAATGTGTCGGTTTGTTCGTTCTTGAACAGTTTCGTGTGGTGTGCCACTCCGTTCATTGTCGAGTACGGACAAACACTGACGCCCTGGTTCATCTTTCTGTACGAGGCTGTGCTCATTCCAATTACGATTGCACTCTTCATTATATTTCGCTGGTGGATGTTTCACAATTCAAAGAAATTCAATTTCTATATGGAAAATATGAGGAATATAATCGATGATAATAATGCGTTTGACTGGTGGTGGAAATGATCACTTTTTTTAATCAATTGTAAATAAATTTTTCTAATTATGTAACATAAAACAATATTTCGAATGTGACAGACGATTAACTTTTATGCAACAAGATGGAGCCAACATATCAAATGCAAAATGCAATGTAATGATTATGTCCTGATTATATGCTGCCAATGGTTGCCATGCTATGCTTTGTACATGTAGTCGTTGACTGCATAAGCTCACTCTGGTGTTTCAATGTACAACAACAATTTGATATAGCAATATTCTCAATACTCAAACTCGTTCTGTTCATAAAAATCAAATGTACAACTTGACAACTTAAACTAGTTTTGTAAAGCCAATTCAAATGATGAAATCAGTTTGCAAACTTTTCGACAAAATTATTTTAATTCATTTAACTTACAAATATATTTAGGATGAAATGAAAAGGGCCAAATAGCTTCAACTTTTGATACATTTGTATTACTGATTTTGTAAATTGTTATGAACTTTGTTTCATTTAACAATTGAGCGAGTTGGATGAACGTTCAAAATTTAAACACAAACAAAATGTCACTGCTTCGCACTGATCACAACTTGTGAATCACAACTAAACCAAAGTAGTCACTGTAAATATCTTTAAGTACGTAACTTGCATTAAGTGCACAAGACCCCAAAATGATGCATTGAGTGTGTTTTATTTTTATTGTCAAATGCCAAAGTCAAAACAAATGCAATCACCACAGATCAGAGTTTAACTTTTATTGTTTGTTCTAATTGATTGCTTTAAGTACAGGTAAATGTACAATTACCAATGAATTGCTAAAAGGTCAAATACAGTGTGTTTCATAATTAATTAAATTACGTAATCAAGTCCAAATATAACATTCAATAATAATTTAGTGAAATAAACTACAAATTAATTGTCATAAATATTTGTCATGTTTGTCAAACAAATATAAAGAAAGATGCGCTCATTGTGTGGTGCATACGAGTTTGTCAATCCAAATCATAAACCAACCTAAAAGCGACTTCCATTTTACAACATCCAGGTCAAAGGTATAGATAAAGAACAATGGCAACTAATTTCATCAATGAAACACCGACAGATACACAGATTTGTTTGATGTTGTACAAACGCACACAATAATAATAATATTATTATTATTTGATGAGCATATTAATTTGTAACGCGTGTGATTCACACACAAACTTTATTGTACTTTTGTGATTGCATTCGCCATTTTATGAATGGAGAACGGTTCTAGCAAAATCGAGTCCACACCCAATACTTGGTGGGGCAAATTCAAAGAAAAATGGTTTGATTTTGGTGAAGTTTTCGAAGAGAACAAACTTTCACTCTTTTATGCAATGTTGGCAGTTTTTAATAATTTTGCATCTGTAAGTTGCGTTTTAGAATGATTGTTTGTAATATTCAATATTGTCAATATACACTAGGGAATCAGCTCTTTCATCATTGGGCCAACTCAAACCGACCTCACCTACATCTACCGTGCCTCTCCAATGTCGATCCAATACTTCAACACCTGCTACTACTCTGGCTGTTTGTTTGGCTCATCGGCAAATCTAATCTACAAATGGTTCAACCGACAGCTACTTTTAGTGTTCTTCGTAATGATAGTTTCGATCACAATTTCGCTCGTGCCCCATTACACCTACCTTCCAGTGGCATACATTTTTATCACCATCAACGGACTTGCAACCGGTGCCTGGAATGCGGGATGCTTCATTTGGATGATTGAAGTTTGGCCCAGTAGAATTGCTGAACTATTTCAAGTGAACCAATTTTTCTATAATGTTGGTGCCGTTATGGCAAATGTCATTACAAAACCGTTTGTCTATGGAGATGCTCAAGTGAATAGTGAAAATAGGATTTTGACTGCAAAGGATCGAAAATGGTTACTCACTGTTCCGTACACACTCAATGCATATCTTCAGTCGATTAGTAAGTTTCATATGATTTACCGTTTAGTTGATTAGTTTAATTAATTAATTTTAATTTTATGTAGTTCCATTCATATTCTTTGCTCTATACTTTGTGAAAAGTTACCAAGCTCGTCCAATTTCTGGTAAAACTCACAACCACAACATGAATCCCTTTCTGCCTACTACGAAAATATCGAAGCGAAAGCGTAAATTGACTCTCTTCTTTGCATGGAATTTGTTGTATTATCTAGGCGAGATTGGTTACTACCAGTACTATGGCTCAATGTTCACTGAATTAGGATTCGATGCGGACACGATACACTACTTGACAGTTGGCTACAACATTACCTACACTCTCGGACCGCTGGTCACCATTTTCATTTGTTTGAGAGTTCGAATCGATTACATCATTGCCTATCACTATGTCATCATAGCATTTGGACTGATGGTCAATTATTTTGGCTCTCCCAGTGCTACTTTTGTGATAATCGGTAATGTTCTACTAGGCTTCGGCTTCTCTCCTATGCTTCCCGCACAGTTGACCTTTGCGGAGGTGTTTTTAAAATTCTCCGAACAGAATTCACTCATTTGTACTGCGATAAATGCATTCGTTTGGCTGGTTGTTCCGTTCATTATGCAGTATGGATTCATACTGACACCTTGGTTTGTGTTTTACTATGAAGTTGTGCTGATGCCTGTGAGTGCACTGCTGTTTATTGCCTTTCGCTGGTGGATGTTTCACAATTCGAATAGCTTCAATTTGTACTTGGAGAGCTTTCCTTTGTATTTTACTAGAAAAAAGTTTGCAACATAAACTAGTCGGGGGAAATAATAAAATTTAATTGCTATTGTTTAAACATTAATTGTAAATATACTTTTAAATAAAACGAAATTAAAGTTATGAAATTAAAACATTATTCTGTTGAGTATTGTAATTAATGAAATATATTTCAAAAGAAGCGAGGACCAGTTTAATTGCAATCGATAGAATTGGTGCATTCAAAAACGATTGTGTGTGGAGTCGACCTACATCATAAATAATTCACAATAATTATATATTTATTATTTCATTTATTACTTCATTTAATATTTAAATAAGAATATTCTCGAAGGTCTATTAAATTGCGTTTAGAATAAAGTTTGGCATTTAAGCATTTAATTTTGGACCAAAAAATGGACTCGTACGTTGAAGATGCACTTTCCTTGGTTGCTCTCGTTGTTGGTTGCTATGTTGTGTGGTTTCACTTATTTGAAACATTGTTCTGTTTTAACTGCACTGTGGCACTGTTTAGTGTGCTCCGGAACATTGCCAAGTCATTTTGGCTGCTGTGCTGTTTGCGTTATATTCGAGACTGCAAATCAACCAAAAGTATTCGAGATGAAAACAGACGAAAACAACAATTTGTCTCTGTGTGCAAACATTTGGAGAATGCGAAAACTAACTTGGAACTGGACATGAGCAAATGTCTCTATCGAAATTGTGTTTCCACTCTCAATTGTCTTTGTACTTATGCTTTTGTGCGCTGGACAGCACTTTTCAATCTGTACTACTTCTTTGTTGTGTTCAATGTTCAAGTGACCTGCTCAGTTGTGTGCTTTTGCTTGTGGATTCTCAACAACATTATCCACAACAAAACGAGCAAATTATTGTCAAGGGCACTCAAGTTGGTCAAGTGTAAACCTAAACAAGAAATTCCAAGTGTGGTGAAAAAGATCAAACGCAAAATTCGCAAATAATTTGAGAAAACAAGCAAATTAATTAGTTTCAGTTTAAGGAATTTTAATTTTATTCACGTAATTGTAAAAATAAATAAAATCCAATAAAAACTAAAAAGTAACTAGAAATTGATTTCAGAATTAAATACTGACAATAATTGTGAATAATACGATTTTCAATTAATTCAGTGTTTCAGTATCATCTTGCACACAAACACCACATAGCCAAAGTTCAATGTAATGAACTGTAAATCAAATAATTACTAAATTGATTCGCATATTTTAATTTGTACCTCTAATAAAGACTTTCTAGTCATTTGACCCAATGGACCACAAGTGTCTGAATATCTCTCATTAGTGGCCATCAATTCATAATATTTGAGTAATCGAATTTTTTCCTTCAAAACTCGCCGTCCGGTTAAGCAAATCTGCAGTTGGTAGAGACATTTGTCAGGTTCATAAAGTACATCGAATATTTTGCACCGTTGAGCAGTGAAGACCAACAACGCAAATTGCAATAGCAGCAAACTCCATATTATTGCAAGTTCGGTTTGGTGCAATTGATACTTTTGATGAGTGATTATGTAACGCATCAAAAGTCTCGATTGAAATCCTACAAAAACGGGGAAATTCAACACAAATTGTACAAACAGAAACCCGGAAAAGAATTTCCGATTGATCATTTGCAAATCAATGAAACATTTCATGTGCTTCTGATAGAAATTCTCAATCCAGCCAAAGTAGACTCTGCGACGCTTGGTTTTCTTAATTCTCACGCATGTCTGATTTAGAGACAGATTTAAGTTGCCAAGATAATTCCTGCAAGAGTAATTGCAAATTATAGACAAATGAACAAGAAAGAACAACAGTTTCCAGCATCTCCAAATGCCAAACAGAATGAGAAACAATTCGAATGGAACGTGCCAACACTTGCGCAATGGAAAGGTTTGCAGAATGATTTGAGTGTAGATGAGAAATATAAATGCAAATATCAAACCTATTACAAAAATAATGAAAATTTGATTCGCATCATTTAAAATATGAGAAACTTACGCAAAAACACCAAGACAACCATTTCTAACTTTTCAAATAGAAATGAAAGCACAACAATTCGAATCCGAATCAAAGCAGGAGTTTCATTTATTTCAGGACAACATTTAAAATTTGCATTCGCAAATTGAGCATTTTCACAATTCCACAATTTTCTGAATATGTCAAACATTTTCTCAATGGAACGATTTGATCTCCAGTTGATTTTTTGGATCTCGACCTGCGGATTTAATAGGCTTTCACCATTTATGACCATAAAATCATTGGCCAGAAACCAAAGCAAATCACACGGTCTAATGTAGATGAAATAATCAGTTGCAATTTGAAATAGAAACAATGGAGCAAAACAGAAGCCAATGATGCTACTGTTTGTGATTAGTTTAGCAATAATAGCCATCAATGGATCGTACTCGGGTTGATACCATGGAACAAAATCAGGATACTCTGATTTGAGATATAAATTGCATGAAAAGAGAAAACATCGACATGAGACTGAAATCATGTACAAATGAAACAAAGCAAGCCACAAACTGATTTGACAAGTGTTTCGTCGGTTTGAAACTGCATTTCGATTGATGCTTTCAATCAAGCCGCGCATTATGCTTCGGGATGTGCTCGATTTGATCCGAACTTTTAAAAAATTCTTAATTACTTTAAGAATCCCCATTTTTACCACATTAACAAATATTATAAGACAAATGTTGTTAATAAGGACAAGCGATATACCACAGTAAAAGATGTGTGTTGAAAATAAAATCTCAATTCAAATTTAATTTAAATTGTAATACAATTAATTGACTTGACACAAATAAACGATTTCGAGGACTAGATTGGCAAAAGACTCGAATAACACTGAAAGCAAATATGGCTTTCACTTACAAACGAACGTGATTGTTTCATCTAGTGTACAATTAAAATGAACATGGATTTCTGTCGTCTCTTTGAAAAAAATCACTGAAAGATCATATGACTTCTTTCGGCAATGACTTTAAATTGCAAATTATTCTCAAAAATTCATTTATGGTTAATTAAAATTAGGACGATAAAGAATGTTAGTAAATCTTAATTTGTCACATTTCAAAATCTACATGAGTTCGAGTACGAAGTGTGTGGATTTATTTTCCTCTAAGAGGGAATGCTCTAAAGTACACAACCATATAACTATAGTTGTCTTGAGAGAAAATCAATGTCAGAATGAGTGGCTTTTGGTGGCGCTTTGAACACCATATAATTTAATTTTCATAATTGATCAATTTCATTATAGAACAAACTTAATATGCTCAAAAATCAAATTTTCTGAATTAAAATTTCAATTTTGTACTTATTTTAGTTTTTAGTTTTTCTTTGTTAAGTGATATACTTTGACATAATTTCCAAATATTATATCAACATGATTTATTTTGAACACTTAGAGCAAAATTCTCATAGCTCTGTTACCAAGGCAATCACAGATCAACCTCTGAAATACAAATACTTTCCAGTTTCTCGATTCAATTATAAGGAAAATGATTTTGAAATGCAATAATTAATGATCTTGTTTATTCGTTTGTAGTAATAAACTATTTTGTAAGATATAACAAAGCAAGATCACAGGAAGTCTTGCAGCATAACATTTCGAAAAATCGATACTCGTAATGTCGTGTCGTGCAAACCCAGGACAAACCAAATCTAATACAATACACTAGTAAGCAGTTTTAACGTTTTAATTGGCTTTTAATTGGCGAATTTAAAGTTTAAAAAAAACTGTGTTCAGCTGTCTGTTTCGTGTCTTTAGATACTGCTCACTGTTCTGCATTATATTTTTGGTGGGCAAATGAAATCTGTTTCAACAATCGAAACTTGAATTAGTGTCAACGTAAAATTAATGTAAAAGTCAGTCCATTATTTAGGAGTACAACAGAATAATAGAATAAACATATTTTTGTAATTTTTATTAAAGTCTAAATAAACTACAAAACCGAAACTACAAGTCACACAAAACTATTGTCTACATATATTTGAATGAACGGCATCGGCGATGGTCATCATTTGGTTTCTTGATTAGACCAGACAACGGTCTGTCTAAGTTGGATGAACGGCATCGGCATGATTGAATCAATAGTGCAAACAGCTAATGAACAGGATTATTCCTGAATGTCGATGATCCTAGGTGCTCATGATTGAATCTATAGTGCAAACAGCTAATGAACAGGATTATTCCTGAATGTCGATGATCCTAGGTGCTCATGATTGAATCTATAGTGCAAACAGCTAATGAACAGGATTGTTTGCAAATATTTTCAATTAAATTTTGCGGTAGATTTTTATAGAGTTGAGAATGAACTTTAAATAGCTCAAGGTAACCTAACAAATTTATTGATTAGTATGTGTGCTTTATTTAGCATTTATAATACCGCTTGAAACGATGGAAATGACACAGTTTTCAAAAACCCGTAGCGCCAACCAAATTTATCGTGAGCATGTAGATGGGAATTGGATGAGCTGCATGGATGATACATGTAGACAAACTTGATATATTTGACTAATGTTCTCGTGGTGAATGGTTCTCTTTTGAATGACAGACTCATGATGAGTTTTGCAGGGCTATGGATATCCTTACTAATTCCTGCAGCATAATAGTGAACAACAAATAGAAACACTATTTCGATCACTAGCATCACTGATTGAAACAGTTTCATCGTCAATGTCATAGAGCTGAAGAAGAATCCGGTAATTATAAATGCGTTTAGTGGTAGGCACACGCAAATAAGAAGGAGCATAGGCATTGCGAATAGTTTGTTGGAGACTTGAATTATTTGCACAAGTTTATAGAGTTCATTGTCGAAATATTCAAATTTCGCCGGCGTGTAAAGTCTTTTTGAAATCTTTTTGAGATACCCTTTAAGCAGACGCGCTTTAGTTCTGACAGTCCAAATAAAGCTAAAGCAAAAGAAGATCCCTATCTCGATTGAATCAAAAACTTTTGTAACGGAAACAAGATGTGCTACTCCGTTCATTTGAAAGTATAGCATTTCGGTCATTTTGTTCAGAGTGTACATTGAAGGCTGATCTATGAAATATTTTCCAGCATACTTATACTGGTAATATAGATAAAAGCGAACAACTAAAGTTACAAATTAATATTATAATTAAACTCATTATCATTAATCATAATTATTAAAAAAACTCACATGTTAGAACATACACAACACGAAAAAAGTTCACCCAAACAACGAAGAATCGCTTCAACAATTTGCATTGCTTTATGACAGCATCCTTTTCTTCGATAGTTATTATTGCCACATTAAAATAATTGTAATTTTCTCTGATAAAGATGTCTTCGAGCAGCTTTAGTGTCGACAGTGAATTGGAATTGTTGACTTGATAGTCATAAGTGAAAGCAAAGTACACGAATAGCACAGCTATGCACAAGTTATAAGTGACGAGCAAGCCTTCGAAGTGCACGACGTTAAAGTAAATCACATGTTGTTCTTCATTTAATTTGTCACGATAATAAAAGTCAGTTGTACTTTTTAATTGCGCGATAAGAGAGGCAAGCACAGTAAATATTTATACTGATAAAACTAGATTTAAAAATCTAACCAAAAGCTTTAGAGTCTAGCCGCTCCAAAGCCTTTACACGTCACTCTCCACTAGGCTCTTAAAAATGACTTTTTTAAATTCGCTCGCACTTACAAATTGGTACATACCTTGTTGAACTCAGATATACCAAGTTCCTTCTGAAAAGTGATTTCGCTCTTCCGATAAAAATTACTTGATAAATTACTTCGAAGAAACATATTGTTGAACCAACATTTTTATAAAGATTAAAATTGTTCTTTCTTCTTGCGACTAATTTCTATAAATTTCGATAGATTTTTAAAGAGTTTAGTATTTTGACACATCACTTTGATGTACATTGTGGTCAGCTAAAAAAATAATCGAATTATTGTGATTACAATTAATCAAATTGAGATTCTTTACCATACTGAAAGATGCCATTGAAACTGTCTTAAGTGTTCCGTATCTCCATCCGAACTTTGAGTGATTGTGAAGTCGATAATTAATTGAGTGATCGGAGTGGTATATCTCAAGATATTTCAATATTTTCAAAGCAGATTTCAACGATTTGTGATCCAAAATTTTAGATTTTATTGACCAGTTTATAACGAGCTTTGCTGGGCTGTGTATGTCTTTAGTTATTCCAGCAGCGAGATAATGCATCGCAAACAAAAATCCTAACTGGATTATTAGCATGACAAATTGGAAGGTTTGCATGAACCATGACATGTTGTTCAAAAATAGCCCGGTAATCACCAGTCCGCTAATAGGCATACAAACGCATATGAGAAGCAGCATTGGCATGGCAAATGAGTGATTTGATTGCAGTACGATTGTGACCAAATCGTAACTTTCAATTTCAAAGTAATCCAAGTGTAGATTATTATTTATGATAGACGACATTCTCTTAATATAATTCTTCAACAATTTAGCCTTTGTTCTAACTGTCCATATAAAACTCGAACAAAAAAAATACTCCAATGGCAATTGATTTAAACGCAGTTCTCGATTGAAAAAGACAATTGCATTTGTGATTGCGGTAATTAAACAACAAACTTGTGATAAACGATGAATAATCATTGAGAATATGTCCTTATCAATTGCAATTTTTCTTGCAATGGTAAAATAGTTAGAAATATAGTTTATGTGGACTAGAACTCCATATCGAAACAACAAGAAAAATATTGGAGAGTAGATAATTAACTTAATTATATCACAAAAATCTGTTTTAATTTTCACAAACCAACGTTTCCAAGGCGCCATTTTAAACAAATTTTAATTGACCAATCAATTTACTTAAGCACAAACTGTGACAACGTATTTACAATATCAATAACTGTAAAAAATTAAAAGCCGAGAATGGTGTAGGCACACGAAGTTTAGAAACCCTTCGACAAACTGAATTTATTTGTGGGAAATATATAACTCTACTCGGTTGCTCACACACAATACTTTCAAAAGTACAAAAATAGAGTTTTATTAAATGTCATATTGCCAATCTTCAATTGCAGCTTCTTAATTGATGATCTTTAGTGCTTTGTGCAATTTGATTTTTGTTAAAGAATTGAGCAAAATAAAGGGAAAGCGTCAACTAATTAGTTCCATGAACAAAAAAAATCTTCAATAGTGAACAATTTTCACAGGAAAGAAATTTTGAAATAAAAGAATTTATTTAGGCAATAGAAAAATATTTTTGCTAAATCCCCTTAACCGATCCAAATAGCTATATTGACTGAATGAATTCGTGAAAATAATTTGCACAAATTAGCCCAAATAACCGATTAATGAATTTACAATATCGGGACCACGCAAACACTCCACAGCGTGACATGACTCGTGGAGTGCCATCGAATAGACGATTAAACGAACGGACAAATAAATAATTAGCACAATAATTTATGAAAATTTGTGCAATTATATTATACTGTATCAATATATAAATAATAAATAAATAAATAAAATTTATTTATTTGACAGATTAAAACTGCATTCAAAGAAGATAAAAGAAATAGAAACCTAGTTTCTACAAATATCTACCACCTTAAAAAATGCAAACACTAAATCTAAACTGTGAGTTTAACTGAACGACAATTTGCATGAAGTCGGTAAATCTAAAAATGATCTAACAAGTACAATCGCATTAGTATTCATCGAAAATGTTATGTCATTAGCGATTTATTGATATATTTGATTTTTTCTTAAACTTCTCTTCGTCTATTTTCTAGAACAAGACGGCGATTTAAAAAATAATATTAAAATTAAAACTGATTGAAAATTTATTTATTCTTAATGAAACATTTATATTTATATTGCAATTGCATATAAACAATTGAAAACAGGCAAACTTTCTAAGTACACATGGAAACAGCCTTGCTTTGAATGTAGACTTTTCTCAGTAGTTTGTGTTTTCATAAAACTAAGCAATTCAATTGAATTCAAAGAACAAGGCGGCCAAAAGTACAAGTTAAATCACACCACCTTGGCGTGGCGCATACAAAAATCTCGAATGAAGAGAAATAACAAGAAAACCCAGTACATCTTGGGTAAAACTATAAACAGAATTTGTGTTGCTGTCCACGTGGTATTAGCAGAGATTCAAGGCCAATTTGTCTTAAGTCCCTCTTTGGAAGTTGTATAGATCGTCACAAGCAAAACTGAATTAGCGGGAAAAAGATATTTAAGTGCAATGAGTTGAGCTTGTAATTAATCTTTAAAGAAAGTACTTAAAGCACATCAAATACAGAGTAAATGCAATTACAAATTTAACTTACAGATTAGTAAAAAAATCTAGATTAAAAAATTCTTAGAAATTTTACACATTGAAGAGTTTAATCTTTATTAGTAGTTGAATAGTGATATGAATAATTCATTGTGCATATCAAAGTGACGCATTCAATAATGTTTACAAACAAAATGATATTATTGAAATAATATTTCCAAGAAAATCTAGTTAAGATGAACTTTAAGAAACTTGAGTGGATTTTGACGAAATAAGATCATAAGGTAGCCGCATTTTATTGTACATGGTGGCCCGAAAAGATCGCATCACTTTAATGTTATGATATTTAAAAATCTATAACTTTTTGTAGACAACATCGAACTCTAATATTTTTTTTGTGAACATATAGTCGAGATTACTAACTACATTGTAGCTGCTACAACTTGTACCTAAACTCACGCTTATCTTATCACGTGAAGCTTTCACAGATATCGTTACACTTTTTTTGGTAAATTAGTTCACAAACTGTTTTTGCAAATATCGTTTGAACGGATTAACCGATTTGAAAGTTTTATAGCTTTCTAGAAAGCTAACGAAATATTATATAAGAATAAAATCTAAAACATAAAACTTTTTCCTATATAAAGTCAAAAATCCAAATTTTAAAAATTAAAATATTTGATGCAAAGATGGACAATTTGAAAAATGGTTTTCGATGGAAATACTCCGTTTTAAAAGTGATCATTTCGGGCCCCCCTGTATACAAACATGTTTTGCAACAAGCTGCCAACAGTCATTGGTTCGAACCTCTTTCTTAGTGCTGAAGTACTGTGTTGATGAGACAAAGAGGCCAATTCATTGTGGCTGAGTTTGTGACGCAGAACCGTGCAGCATGTTTTGGGCAACTAAAAACAACATTTCGGTTCACTTTATTTATTATTTATTGTAGGTGGGTTCAATACTTTCGATCAGTGGCGTCTTGACAAAAAACTTTAGGCTAGACCACTCCCAACACAATTGACGGACAGAATAAGAGATAATCCCTTGATACTGGGTACAGAAAGTAACTTGAATATTATATATATTATATATATGTTGGTCATCTTGTTGGATTTTCTATTCGATAATACAATCGTATTTAAATTTGTTTGATATTATTTGATATAGTACATGATCATGTCAGATGCAAGTTTGCAATCACAAGTAGATCGTCGAAGATCGTTACTCAATGATGAAGGGAAAAAGACATTTGGAATGTCACCAGAGTCGAATCCAAATGTTCCCCCTGCATGGTATGATCCAGTAAAGTTTAAACATGCTCAATATTTATTTAAAAAATATGCATTACTGTAAGTATACAATTGAAATAATATTTATTGCTCTAAACATGTTTATTTTTTAGAATTTATATTAGTCAATTTTACGGCATCATATTGACATTCAAAATTTACAATGTTATTGCTCCGTTCTTGTCTACAGGCAGGCACAACAATGTTTCAAGGCTGTACGTAAGATATCTGTCAACAATAGTAATTGTACGCAACTGGTTCACATATGATCTGTTTGATAAAAAGGAAAAAAGTTTTCAATCGATCAAAGCAGCCAGAGGTGTTCATCGCATATTTGGCGTCAAGCTGAATGGAGTTGCACAGATGTCACATAGTAGACCAGGCGACATTTGGTTTAGTCAACACTCGATGGTACTTGGACAATGTATCTTTGTTGGATTGATGGCCACATTCCCTAGAAAAGTAATGAATAGGAATATTATTTGATACATTGATGTCCTATAATGATATTTTGTTACAGTTAGGTTTTCATTTTTTCAACAAAAATGACTTTCATTGTATTTTCCACTTCTGGAGAGTCATTGGTTACTGTCTTGGCATTGAAGATCGTTTTAACTTGTGCAGTGGTACAGACGAAGAGATCATTGAACAATGTCGCCAAATGTTTTTCCACGAATGGATTCCTGAGATCAATTCATCACCAGAAAAAGTTGGGACCAATGTTGGACAAGGTCTCTGTTTAGCCATGAAATCGGTAAATCCAATCATCAATTATAACTCTTTTCTCAATTATGCTTCTCCTTTTATGATGCTTAACCGAAATGAGTATCCAATTAATACTTTCACTGAACGCTCAATCTTTCATCTTTTAGCTTTTTTCTTTAATTATTTGTCAAAATCTAAAATGTTAGTTTGGATACTGACCAAATTTGTCTTCATAATGATTCATTTTGCTGTTATGTTTAAAACCCCAATTGTGTATGTCTTGGAAAAATGGTATGATGGCCAACTCAAGTTTGAGCTAAATGAGCAACAAAGAGTTAAAGTAGAAATTAAACATAAATCAGCATTTGAATTGAATCTATATTAAATTAAATATATAAAAAAAAATTCATATATTATCATTTTAAATAAAAATATTTTGCTGAAATTGTAAATTTATTTAGTTGTAAACTAATTATGCAAAATAATCTTTAGTTTTGAACAAAAAATACGAATTGAATAGTCTAAACCGTGTATGATTAAAAATTTAAACACAAATATTCATTAATTCTCTATACGCTATGAAAGCAATGGGAAATTGAAAATATATTTTTATTAAAATAAAATAAATTTCTTAGAATATGCAGAGCTAAGTTGCGCCCCGCAGGCAGGTAAAGCGCATTTACATGTATTCAACTTCATCTGCAATTCATCTTCTCGTAGCATGTAAAGGCTTATGATTAAGCATTCTGAAAACAACCAAAAATCCAACAAGTGTAGTCAGTGGTATTTAATGTAATGGTTTTGGAAGTTAGTGCTAATTAATTAAGCATTCTAATGAGTGAGAAAATACCACATTGGTTATATTAGAAGCATTGAATGAAATCATAAAATACACCTTTTTTTATTCTTTTAAAATAAATCGACAAAATTTGTCATACCATTATTTTACGCATAACTTAAAACCAAATTTAAGTTCATCAACCATTTTCCGAGAAAAGGGATAAATTCTGAAATAATCATTTTGTAAATTCAACTACCATATTTTACTGGTATATTTAAATAAAATTATTTCCAATTTTCTCAACAGCATAATTAATTATATGTACGACAGATTTATTTGGCATTTTTCGATCCCAATAGAGAAACCACTAGATCCTTCAAAATAATTGCTAAATACTAATTAAAACACCAAGAATTTGATGGCGATAATCATTTTTGGTTTGGTGGACCCGAGAAGTCCAGAATCGATTCAGTCATCCCATTTTTAAATTTCTCATTTTTTAGCAGGTTTGCATTAGCTTGCAACATGAGAAGAGGTGGGACCACTTATCGATATCAAAATGTTGAGTGGATGCACCTCCAATCGCACATCACATCACCTTTGGTTGTGAATAGTGTGAAGCGACAAGTTGTTTTCAATACATTCAATCTTATTCAAGCTCCATATGCTCCATAGAAACCATCTTGTCCAATCATTTACAATCACCAAGCATGTACAATATGTCCACCTCTATTCCACATTTGCATGCCTTTACAGCTCGCAGTATGTTCTATAATCTTATATAAGCGACATTATTTAAAATTATATATGTTTTAAAATAATTTAAGAAAAGTCTCTTGCTTTATTTAAAAGTTTAAAAGTTTTCTATTCAATAATGCAACGATTCGCAATAAAAAATATTTATATCAATGTTTCTCGAAAATTATCGACTTTCGAAGTTTCACTGTCAAATAATCCAGCAAGGATCAATCACAAATTACTACTGCAAGTAGACAAATGTATTTCAAATAATTTGTCTCCAGTTTTGAAACTAAAATATTGCCAAAGTACCGACAGAAATTTATTCCCTGGGTTAATGTATGAAGAAATGGTTGAAGGTTTAAACATTCTACGAGACAAAATTGGACAAGATAATGAAATTATTGATGAAATCCACAAGTACGTATTACTAGATTTAATTTGATTTTACATCTCTTAATAATAATATATTTTATTATTGTAGAATATGCCAAACTGGTGACAAATTGGATAACTATTTACGCGGTAGAACAGTTTTGCTAATGAACTGCATTGACGGACAAGAAGATGGTCTTGCAGATGCACAAATGCATAATAAA
Organism: Rhizoglyphus robini; assembly: GCA_023373905.1. NCBI lineage: Eukaryota > Metazoa > Arthropoda > Arachnida > Sarcoptiformes > Acaridae > Rhizoglyphus > Rhizoglyphus robini. The sequence goes on from JAKIJQ010000020.1 coordinate 2,687,966, forward strand.
ATGCATCATCGTCAACTATTGCTGGCTAAACTAACAGAACTTGTGTATCTTTCCAAAGTGATTCATGACATGGTTCAAAACACTAACAATACGGAAACGAATTTGTCAACTGCAGATCATTATCAAAAAGGGTTTGTGCATCTCGACAATAAAATTTCAACTATATTAGGCGACTTTCTTTTAGCAAAAATGTTGAACTACATATCCGAGTTAGAAAATTCTGACATTTTACTAATGTATTCAATTATTATTGAAAATTTAAGCAATGCGTTCTTTTATGATGACAATTTCCTTCAAAATGGAGACTACGAATTTTGGATAGAGAAAAATTTTGCAAATTATGCCGCTTCATTTGCGTACGCATTTCGATCAGCAATGATACTTGCAAACATTGAGGATCTTAAAACTCAAGTAATTGCATTTGAATTTGGTAAAAACTTTGCATTATATTTGTGTGCACAGAAAAAGATTAATTTCTTTTCAGCTGGTCAGAAATTTTGCAATCAAAATGTTGGGCAAATTTTCCGGTCAAATGCTCTCTTTCAATTGTACCAACTTCCACTAACCTTGGAAGCTAAAGAATGCTTTACTCAAATGTTAAAATAAAACAATGAGGAATAATTTTTAAGGTGACTTTAAGTGTAAAATCAATTAAAACTTTAAATAAAAATTAATAGAACCCCTATTGGATAACTATTTGAATTTATTTTAAAGTAAATTCTTACCTAATATTTCTCAAATGTATTTTTCGAAGAAGTTGATCGCTTAACATATTTAATTTATGTATTGGAAAGAGTGACTATTTGAGTAACGCATTTGAATCCTGCTGATTTTTTAAGAATTTCCTATTCCACTAGCCACTATATAAAAAATTCAAACTCCTAGAGTGCAAATAATATGAATAATAAAAAAATATCACATATGATATATGATATGATATTACTGACGTATAACTTGCCAATAAAAACCAAAATGAGCAAAGAAAGTTTTGCTATGGCTTTTTCCTTTTAAAACACATGAATAAATCTTGTGAAATATGATTGTGAAGTGGCATGACTTCAATTGATTAATATGAAAAGTTCATTTTATTTAAATATTTAACAAACTCTCGATTCACACTTTACAAAGGGCGCCATTATGGCAAATGCGATAGTTCGATACATGAAGCAAACTCTTTCTTGGTTGCCTTGCCGTCGTGTTTTTTTTTTGGTCGAATCAACCATCGATATTTTAGTTCATTTAGTTATAATTGCCATTATGGACAAGAAAATGTTTGTTTCACGAATCGAACGATCGCTTCAGCAATTTTGATTAGTTCCCAGCTTGAGTGTAAGTCCCATTCGTAAAGTGTGGGTTGAGAGTTTGTTACAAATAAATCATTTGAGTATACCAAAAAATAGTAATAATAAATAATTAATTTTTAAGCTTAATGTTAATCAATGTATGTTAATTAAGAATGAAAAATGCAACAAGAAACCGCAAATTGGACGGATAAATCATGAATGGATAATGTCTGTTAAACAAAAGTTTAACAATTTGCAAAGTTTCTTTAGGCAAAAACTAAAAAGGAACTAGTAGGCTACAGAGAAGTATCATATGTGCTCAGTTTCGAGCAAACCATTTCGGAATGACATTTGTATTTTCAATAGAGCTGAGCAGTAAGGTGGAATTTTGTCTATTTGTTCACTGTTTCAGTATCATCTTGCAAACAAACATAACGAAACCAAAGTTCAATAATATAAACTGTAAATAAAATTAAAAATCCGTAAATAATATTAAAATAGGAATGCACATCATATTTTAACTTGTACCTCAAAAAGTGATTTCTTTGTCAGTTTACCCAATGGGCCAACCGTGTAGCAAAATATTTGCGTGGTGTTCATTAGTTCGTAATATCTGAGCAATCGTAATTTTTCAATAAGTATATATTGATTTAAATAAATTTGCAGGGAATATAGGACTTTTTCTGACCCATTAAGTGCAGCAAATATTTTGCACTGCTGAGCAGTGAACATTAACACCGAAAATTGAATTAACATCAAACTCCATATTATGGTGAGTTCGGTTTGAAGCAGTTGGTACTTTTGGTGAACGATTAAGTATCGCATGAGTAGCATAGATTGAAATCCAACAAACAGCGGAAAATTCAATGCAAATTGCACAAACAAAAATGAAGAAAAGAATTGTCGATTAATCATGCATAGATCGAGAAAGTATTTTGAGTGCTTTTGGTAGAAATTCTCTAGAAAGTAAATGTAAACGAGTTGTGTCTTTTTAGTTTTTGAAAGCAATTTGCAGAGAAATAAATTTAAGCTATCGAGATAGTTCATGCCATAGTAACTTCCGATTAGAGTGAAATGAACCAGAAAGAGCACCAGTTTACAACATTTCCACATGCCCAAATGAATGAGAAACAATTCAAGTGGAATATGCCAACACTGACGAAGTGAAAAGATTTCAAATGCAAATTTAGTGTAAATTACAAATGTTATCATCAACACAACACCTGTGAATAATATCAAAATTAAAATTTCACTCTAAATCACATAAACATACCAAAGCACATCAAAGCAACCTTCTCAATCTTCCCAAATAGAAGCGAAATCAACATAACCCGAACCCGAATCACTGTAGGACTGTGAGTGATTTGGGTGCAGCATTTGAATTTACAAGTGCGAAATTTAGCTTTCTTGCAATTCCACAATGACTTAATTGAAGCACACAATTTTCTAGTAGAACCAACCGGTGCATGCCAATTGAATTTGTGGGGTTGCATCTGTGGATTCATTTGCCAAAAGCCTTCTCCATTTAAGATCATGAAATCATTGATCATGTACCAATACAAATCACTGCGTTTGATGTAGATGAAATAGTCAAATGCGATTTGCAACAAAAACAAAGGAACAAAGCAGAAGCCAAGAATGCTGTTGTGGGCAATTAGTTTGGCAACGATTGCCATCAATGGATCGTACTCGACTTGATACCATGATTGGAAGTTGGCATTGTTTGATGCGAGAAACAAATTGTACGAAAAGAGGAAACAACGAATCGAGACAAAAATGGTTGAGAGGTGAAACAAAACAAGCCAAAAGCTAATTCGGAGATAGTTCTTTTGTCGGTTTGCAGCTTCGTTTTGTTTGATTCGTTCAATTAAACCGCATATTATGCTTCGTGATGAACTTGGTTTAGCCAAAGCTTTGAGAAAACTCAACATTTCTTTAAAAATCGTCATTTTTATCACATCTTCACCAATATTTTCTTCTGTAAAAAATATTGAGGCGTAACTTTAAATTGTCGTCCACGGTAATAAATTTTAAAATTAATAACAAACAACATAAGCGGCGAAAAGTTTCAACCCACTAAAAACATTGCAAAATGTGAGCTATCGATTTCCAATGTAAGGTTCTATTAGAAATTATTTATGCTTCGAGATGAAGTTGGTTTTACCAATTCAAGGTTTTAAAGTCCAATTTCTTAAAATGTTCATAAAAACAACATAATGAACTTGAAAAGTTTTTCTTTAATAGGCCGAAACTTCGTATGAAATATGAGTAGACGATTTTACTTCTGAGGTTGATTTGCATATTGTACCAAAATGAAATAAATCAAATATATATTTTAAATTTCTAAAATATAAATCATTTGAATATTTTTTAGATAATAAATGTACTTTTGATGTATAGGATAATTTCTCCTATTGTGCATTTTTTTTGTAAATTGAAGTTTCGAAAAAAAAATTCAAGGCTTCTCGACTTTCTTCGAGTGACGAATCATTTCATTTGCTTGTTAACTTCTCTGCACGACATTTTAGGTAAAAATCGGAAATATGCTTGCCATTCTATGCTATTCTTCGATAATTCAATGGTTACTTAACAATTCTTAAACAAGGAATAAATTGATGAACAATTTTTGTGCCTATAATAGTTGTAAGAGCCCAAATTTCCATATAAATTTGTTCGTAATTGAAATCAATATTAGTACTTTCATTGTCACCTCAACAATATCACTTTCCGGCAATTTGGCCTAAATCGATATTTTTATTATAACACAGTTCTAGGTTACTATCAAACAAAAAATAATCGATTATCATTTATTTTGGCGCATACAAAATGATTAGCAATCAATATCCAATTCAGAAAATATTGCCCATAATAGAAAATCATCAAATATTGTTTTCTGTACCAAAGTTGAACGTTGAATATTCTCAAAATATTTAATGCTGTGAATATTCTCGATTTATTTATTAGCAAGTAAAATCATGTCAATGCGTGAATTAGTTATTACAAAAATGTATTTACTAACTTGTATAATGGTGACCAACATTTTACTTGTTTTACTATTTCCTCGTCAAACTTTTGCATCACAATATTTCGGTGATGTTAGCATTGAGAATTATTTAAAAACATTCTGCAATGAATCGGTCAAAAATGATAAATCAATTTTCATAATCAACAATTTACTCTTCAACGGAAGTAACATTTATTTGACTTCAAATAAATACAAAATTTACTATTCAAGTCTTCACATTTATCTGAATTTTCTCAATTGTGCCCATTCATATTATGATTCAGAAAATACTGTACAATTGCTGCCATCAATATTGAAATCAAAAGCATTCATCAATTCAAAGCAAGTTTTATTCATTTTCGATTTCACAAAAAGTGTTCTTAACCAAAGTCAATTCAAAACAATTTTAAAAGAATTGTCTCAATTTGATTTTCACTGTGCAAAATGTCAACCTTTGGTTGTGTTGCTCAACAATTCGGTTGACACAATCTACGAATGGTCGACCGCGTCGAGTAAATTAATTTCAACCGATTTTAGATTGATTTTAATACCAAAATTAAATAATAATAATAATTCAACAACTGTTCATATAAATCCAATTGTGAATGGATGTGCCCGATATAACGGAGTTGTGATAATACCAAATCATAAAATTAATTACGATTTATTGAAAGTTTCATTCAATAAATGTAATTTGAATTCAACTTTGTTGAATGTTTCTGTGAATCACGTGAGTAATGGATTGATGTTCCTATTTAATTTTAAATTATTTAATCAATTTAGTGGTTACCATTTTGTCATTTAAAATTTGATTCACATCGAAAAATTACCATGAAACGATCGATGGAATCTGAATTGCTTCACGGACTTGAAAAGCAGTACAATTTTAGATCCAATCTTATTGATGCTAATGGATCGTGGGGAATTTTGGTTAATGGCATTTGGAGTGGTGTCATTGGTCAAGTTTATTATGGGGTATTTTATTTTTTATTATTTTAAAATTATTAATATTTTCATAAATTTCCATTTAACCAGAAAACAGATTTCGGATTATGTGATATAACCCGAACCAAAGAACGTCTCGATTATATAGATTTTTCGAATCATATTTTCATTGAAGAATTTTCTTTCATGGCTCAAAGTGCTGGTCTGGTGCCGCGTGATTGGATCGTGTTGAAGCCTTTCACTAAAATAATTTGGGCAATTTTGTTTTGTTTCTTTGTTCTCATTGCGTTTGTTATTAATTTTTCAATCATTTCAAATGAGTTTGTAATTATCAAATTATTCGGAATTTGCATCAATCAATGTAAGTTTTGCTTTTTTATATTTTTTCAAAAATTAGTTAACATATTTTAATTAGCAATTCACGCAATCCGAAAGGAAACTAATTCGTCCACTCGAATCATTTACGCAATTTGGATGTTATCCGCTTTAATTTTCACAAATCTGTACAGTTCGAGTTTCTACTCGTTTCTCACTGTTCCCGAATATGAAACCTCAATTGACACTTTGGTGGACTTGGAACGTGTTGCCAAAACTGACAGTCATCGCATTCTGGCACTGGAAGAATCGTCTTACCTTAGTCAATTTACAAACGCCGACCCTGAGAATCGATTTTTCAATATCATCGGACAGAATATTAATAAGTAAGACTATATTTTTGATTATAAATTTTTTAAAATAATTTTTTTTATAGAACAAGACAACTGATACGTTTTCAAATCAAAACTTGTGAAGATCAATTTCTGTTTGTAGAACAGAATCCAAATTATGTTGCAATTCTAGACAGACGACATTTCTATGAGAAACGTTCGAGTGAGTCGCCAAAACAATTGCATATTGGCACAGAAAATGTGGCAAATTATTACACAGGAATGGCGCTACCCAAACGATCACCTTTGACTAAACCATTCAACATTATGTAATCCATAAAAATGTTAATAATCTTTATTAAATTATACTTTACCATAGAATTACACGAATGCAAGAAATGGGTCTGTTCGAGTACTGGGTACATCGATCCAATTCTGAAACCGTCTCCGAGAATCATCAAACCAAGAAGAATCACATCAAAATTGCTCTCATGGATGTGAAATCAATTTTCATTATTTGGATCATTGGAAGTTGTGTTGCCATTTCGTGCTTGATTGGTGAAAAGTTTATGCAAGTTTATAAAATACAACAATTTTTGAAATAATCTTTTTGTTGTTGAGATCTCAATGAATATTTGATTAACCCAAATAAAAGTTTTGACCTTATTAATTAAGTTGAAGACTCTGACAATTGATTAATTAATCAACCATTAATTGATTAATTAATTAACCAATTAATTGATTACCTTAATTAAAGTTTAAATGACTAGAATTTTATTGTGAAGTTCAACTAAAGTTTCTTCATTAGCAAAGTTTTCCTCGCAGTTTTGCTTCATTTGCACTCTATCAAATGACTCACATGCATACTCAAGTGTCGAGTTATTTTGACGTCTTTTGTAATATTTAAAGTTAAATTTAATGAATATCCGGGTTAGTGAAAGTCAGTTTAGAAAAGTCAGTTCAACATTCTTTCCTTTACAGAAATTTACCAAAATGAACTTTCTAAAGGTTTTGTTCAAAGCAAATTTGCTCAAATTGTTTGATTGTTTTGAGAATTACTTGATCAACGTTGAAAGCTTTCAAACCAATTCATATTTACAGCTGCGATTTTGGTTAATTCAAATGGTCTTGTTCTATTGTGGCTTGAAAAATGTAGCTTTATTTGTATTTGACAAGAAACTTTCAAGTTGGCTCCATCTGGTCACTTTCAATTCATTGCATTTCGAGCAAATGCATCATACGAACAATCTTTCTGTTGGCGTGCTCTACTTTTACTCACTTGTCATTAGCCATTACAAATTCAACAACCCAAAATCGAGATCAACTTTGAATTTCATTAGCAATGTTTTTGTCTTTCGAAAGTACCGCGATTTCTTCAAGATTGATTTGATGAGCCAGGCAGAGTTCAGCGAAGTGAATCGACAATTTGAAAAAATTAAAATTGTTTTAGTTTTGTTTAGAAATTCGATGCAATTTATGTTTTATTCAGCTGGTAATTATCTTTACTAAGAAAATTATTTAATTTGAAATTTTCCTTAGCGCTTCGATTCTACTTCTATTATTTATTGAAGCATTTCAACGAGTTCATTCGAGATAACCAACAATTTGAAATTAGCTTTTATGGAATTCTCAGTTTGATTTTGTACCAATTGAACGGAATAATCTTTGTTCTCTCGCTTTATTTGACATCGGACATTATGGCCATATTCATCTTTGTCTATTCTGCATTTCTCTCGATTATTTTCATCAAACAGAAAATATTGATAAATTATCTTAGAAAATCCTTTAGATTTAGAATATTTAATTCTTGTAACTTGACTTACTTCCTCAAGCAGAACCACGAACTCTCTCAGAAGATCATCAAATCCAACAGTCAATTTGCGAATGAATATTTTCTCTGTCTGTTGATCAATTTACCATTGAACGCTTTCATAATAACTGGCTTCTATTACTTTGAAAATCAATTTGCGGTGAAGGTGTTGATTGTGATTGGACTGGCGAATCAAGTGGCAGCAATATTTGGCATTCACTATTTTGCTGCATTGCTTAGCAAACGATTGCACTCGCCAGCTAAGATGGTGATCAAGTTGACTGTTCAAAAGAGGACATATTGGAACATCACAACTTGGCTCAAGTATTCGGCTTATGTCGAGACTTTTCACAGTGACAACAAATTTGGATGGCACTATGGAGTGCTGGGCACTATTTCAATGTCATCCTTTGGAATGGTATGTTTAATAAACATTGTTTGCTGAATTAATTATATTTATTAATTATATTTATTGACTTAGATCACTTGGCGTTACTTCAAATTTTACATCTTTTCGAGTAAAATTTATATGAAGATGAAACATTGATCAAGCTGATTTGAAGCTTAACAAAAATACTATTTAACATTAAATTGAGTTAATTTACAAAATTTTACTTAGAAATTAATTTACTTGTTAATCAATTATTACTTAATACACTTTACTAAAAGTTAATATCAACCAATTTAAATTTGAATTAATTAAGAAATATTTTTGCTTCTACAAATGTGAATTAGTCCATTGATTGTAAAATATCAATAAAGAGTGAAACCACCGATGTGTATGATCTGTTGTTTCGCTTTGATGGCGCAGGTGAGGCACCGAGTTTGTCGCATTCATTTGTGTGATAGGTGTAATCGCCACAAACAGCCGAGAGCACATTTGTCATTTCGCCCGTGAGAATTTCTCTAATCTTGGGCACTTCGTCACGGACGCACGAAACTGAATTCATATACTTTCGCATACATTTAACTCGTTCCGCAAAGTGACTATAAATAAATAGTGTAAATTAATTAAATTACTATTAAATCTTTACTACTATCTCTTGAGCACTAATATTACTTACCAGCAGAGATGAGGAATCTTTTTAGTGTCATCCCTGACATTGACCAATTGCTTGGAGTCGTCCATAAATCTCTGGTGGCACTGAAGTGCCTTTGGATCGGGTCGAATTGCTTTATTGCCACAAGGCGAGATCTTCAAGATTTCTTTGATAAGTTCAGTTTGCTTTTTGCTCTCACAGTGCTTTTTCAAATGTCTCCTCACGGAATAGACAAATATTTTGATGTAGTCCAACACTCGCTTGTGGTAACATTCCTTGAAGAAGGTTTCGGCTTTATCAGTTAGACGAGTAATTTCACTATTAGCAAAATAAATTAATTTAAAAACAAAATCGTAATAATAAATTGAACTCACTTGCAAAAGTCATGAACCTCGTTCATATTGAGTGGAAATTTTCGTTGAGAATTTGCTCCTATTGGCACAGCATTGTTCATCTCAATTTCGAGTTCTTTCTGTCTCTGAATTGTACATCCTGGTTTCTTCAACAAATACTTGTTTGACTGTTTCTTACATTTAACAGAGTCAAAGGTGATTGCGGCCGCTAAAAACAATGCCACTACAAAAAGAGCACTTTTGCTCAACATTTTGGCTTGACAACAAAAGTTTGTTTGGTTTCAAATTAAACTCAACAAATAAATCCATCTTTTGTTAGATGTTGTCTTTAAATAGTCAACTCACAAAAACTGACGTTAAGGACTAGACAATATTTTGTTGCAATCGATTTTGTTGGATTCAACACCGTAAATACCAAAAGAGTACATAACCTGAGTACATTGAAAAATTAAATTGTTGAAATACTATACGAAATATAAACTCAGACAAATTGGCATATCTTCTAGAGTACAAAGTGAAAGTGCAATTAAGTCTTATCCTTAAAATTATATTAATTATTTTTAGGGTACTAAACCATTATCCTTAAATATATTCAATTGCGACAAAATGCACCATCAATGAAACATTGATTGAATGTGTGTGTACTCACACTAATTGAGTTTATCTATTTATTTTATTATCCAATTTGTCTGGTACATGTCTTCCAAAAGTCTAATACGTCAACGATATCGTTCGAAAGGTTACTGAATTCAACTGAGGGACATTTGTTAGTCGATACATGTGTCATGGAGATTTTGTAGTTACATGAACGAAACATGCATGACAAAATGTACAGGTATTTGTGATGATGCACTTTTTGTCCGTCTTTAATGTGGCGATTTTTATTCACAATCTAAAGATAACTTACAAGAAGTTGAAGTAAAAAGTAGTAATGTAAAGATCAGCGCAATCACGTTTTCTTGAACTTGATGTAGTACCTGTTCACGTACTTTTGAGATATGAAATCTAATGAATAAATTATAAATAAGTTTTTAATTAAATTGAAAATGATGAAAATGAAATATTCATTCATCTGAACACAAGTAGAGAAATCTAGTTTGCGTTGAAGTAACTAACGATTTTGATGATCAGTCTTGTAAAGATAAACATTGTTTGATCCTTGAACTTTAGAAAAACGTTAAAATTAAAATTGAAATAAGATTAAATTAAGATTAAAATAAGATTAAATTATTACTCGTAAATTAACTTACAAATAACACATTTAAATGTGGAATTATTTTTCAGCTTCTGAATCACACCATTTGTGGACAATTGTGAATTGATGTATAAATGTTTAATTTTTCCATTTTGATTGAAATATTTTTGTATTATTGATAGAAGTGATCTCTTAAAATCCGAATTAAGATCAGTCTTCTGCAAAAATATTTTTTCGTAATCAAATTCTAATTTGTTGTCTTTTTCTATTTATAAATGAAAGAATTTTGTTGATTTAAAAATTCAATTTCTTATTTACCATAATAATCCATGATCTCAGTAATGTAAATGATTTTTATCGATAAATTTTCAATGCATTGGTTAGACTTTAAAATCCGCAAATCTTCAGTGGGTCTATCAGAATCACTAATTTGATTGAACAAAGACGGATTCCGAGAGTGATTCAACCAATTGTCCATGTACTCTTGCTCTTCTCGAGCAAGTTCATCAATACAAACAGACTTTTGAGATAATCTCGGGTAGAACAAAACATTTTGAGAAGATTTTGCACTTTCATTCGATTCTGCAACCGAAATTTGTTGGTTCAGTCGATTTTTGGCTGATGGAAATAGATGTTTAAACAATTTCAATATTTTAAACATTTTAAAATTATACAGAATAAAATTAACTTAAAATAAAACAATTCAATTCAATTATTTAAAATAAATCAAAATAAATCAATCAGTATGAAATCAATTTTCAATTAATGTGAAAATAATGATGCGGAAATGCTAAATCGATTATCAATTAAGTACATTTTTATGCATAACTGATTGCCTGGTTACAGAGTTTTGGATTTTGAAGTAACATTAATTCTAAAAATTGGTGAAATTATTTACAATTTGTGTTGAATTGTGTTGTGTTGTACAATTAAATAATTAATTTGAAAAATCATTATTAAGAGCGATCAAACATATTTACGAAATTAACCAACTAAAAGAGAATTCAAGTTATGAAAGTTTCGCAATGATCCAAAATTGTTCACTTTATCATAAATTATTCAGGATATAAATTAAATTCATAAAAATTACTTTCAAAATTATTTTTGAAAAAGCCGAATGCTAAAATCTTGTTTCGAAGCACCAAGTGCAGATTGTGCCACTTTGGATGGTTCAAGTTTCTCTCTGTAATCCAAAACTCTGTTCACTCGTTTTAGTCGATTTTCAATTGGGTTCGCACGTACAATCAACAGATAAATTGCCAACAATCGATAGAATATTAAATTGAAAACGAGCATCTTCACCACATGATAGTAGTCTTCGTCTTCGAGTGACATTTGGTGCAGCACTCCTTGAAGCTCCTTTGAGCCACATCGACAAAATCCATACTGAAGCAATATTGCGCCTTCGAACATAAATCGTGCAATGGAGAAATTGGATATAAATTGATAGACATAATGTAAATCACCAATTGGAATGTAGAAATTGGCAAGCATTAGTGTGAACAGAAAGGTACAAATGGTGAGAATGGCCAAAATGGTTAAATTGTTAAAGGCGAGTAGACTCAAACATTGTGCCATGCCTTGTAGACCAATTGCGGAGAGTGCGAGCAGATAGAACAGTGGCCAGTAGAATGAGTGTGGGAGCACATCTTCGTAGATGTCAACAAGATAAGCGTAAATTAAATTCAGAGGAATTTGTGGAATTATTTCGAGTAGTGATTTCATCAGGTAAAACGACCCAGAACTGTACCAACCTGTGAAATTGAAAAAAATACAAAATAATTTGGAATATTTAATTTACAGCTACTCACCGTTTCGATGTTCATTCTCAAAATAGACATATTCTCGGAAGAAGCTCAACGACGAACTCAAAAGTAGAATGAACAAATAAATGCACGAGTAAAAGTGATTGTACGTGAGATTGTCCTCGAGCAGAAATTCCTCCTCCACTTCTTGAGCAGTCCTGGCACAAGTGTTGTTGAAGTCATCCTCTAGATTGATACAACCAGAGATGTAAATCATTTTGCGATCGTACAGTAAGGTCACTGCAAAGCCATAAAAGATGTAACCGATATAGGTGAAAAGTAGTTCCTTCCAGAGGTAACCTCGAATGTAGGCGAAAAAACGTAGAGTTAGAATGTAAACTGAGTGGAGAGAAAATCGTGGCTGATTGCGCACAACTCCGTCGGGCACTGGTTGGGTCTGTTCAATTAGTTCAATGTCGTTTTGAGGATTTGAGATGAATTGGTCGTTTTGCAGTTGAACTAACTTTTGAACTATTTCATCTTGATGGTCACTACAAAAGTGTTTGATTAAGGTTTGGATTGCGAATTGAGAATTGGTTGGTTGGATTTGAGGAATTTGGTTGAGGCTAAATTGAATTTCACTGGGTGAGCCTGAGTAGATGCAAACACCGCCACGGGCTAAGACATAAAGTTGGTCGAACATGGACAGAATGGAGGTGTTCGGTTGGTGGATGGAGGCGAGGATGGTGATGGGGTGCAGTTGGGTCAGTTTGGACAGACACGAAATGACCTGAAGGGAGAGAAAATTAGTGAAATAAATTCAAAAGTCATCATGTACTCACAGTTTCAGCAGAATTACTGTCGAGTCCACTGGTTGGCTCGTCAATGCAAATCAGATTGGGCATGACTGTGGATGTGAGTTCGGCGGCAAGGGCAAGACGTTTGCGTTCTCCACCTGAGCACAAATTTAGTTTAGTATCGACTGTGTCCATCAAGTCCAATTTGTCCAATACACTCAAAGCCATCTTTTCATGATCAACTAGTGAATTTGTATTCTTCAGTCTCGAAGCATAAATCATCGATTGTTTGGCAGTCAGTCCAGGCATCAGGTGACCAGACACTTCTTGAGTGATGAAACAAGTCTCGATCTTGGTGAAACGAGACAGGTAGAAACGAGTCGAATCGCTAAGTCTTGTCTTGCCTCTGCCATTGAGAATTTTCAAGAGCGATGTTTTACCAGCACCTGAAGTTCCCATCAGTGCATTCATTGTGCCAAAACAAAATTGACCATTCAAATCTTTTAAAATGAAACTTTCTTTTTCAGTCGAATGACTTGAGCCAATTTCAAACAGCGAACTCGTGCCATAAAAACTAAGACTTCTAAATGCAATGATAATTTTGTGCCTTGAAAACAGCTCAAACTTGATTTCACTTTCTTCCTTAATTCTGATTAAATTGTTGTTTTGGTCTCGGGATAAATCGATTGAGTTGATTGAATTGTCGAAATCAATTGGTATCATTTGATCATTCACAGAATTTCGCCTTTTTCTTGAACAAATTGTAAAACTGTTGAACTTGTAATACATAAATGCCAATGTGGATAGTCGCACAACCGACACATTGATGAGCACTCGAATGACATAGTAAGGAATGTCGTTCGCCTCAATACTGTGCTCAATCATGACCCAACTGAATTCCTTCTCTGAATCGCATCGATCAATTCCATAGATTGCGTAAAACAGTCCTCTCGTAATGTGAATCAAGCCCAACCAGTCAGTCAGTAAAACCATTGCGGCACTACCAAATCGTTCTATTTTGATATAAATTCCATTGAACGGACCAGTGAGTGAGTATAGAATTTGACAAACCACAACTGCAATCTCTACATGCTTCACCAGAAATATGCCAACAAGTTGACCGATCGCCTGCATGTAGATACAGAGAAGCCAAATGAAGAGATAGTAGTGACCGAAGCGATTCCAATTGAACAGACCGTGATCGGCTGCAGGTTGATTCGAGAGGAAATAGCTCAGAGTGGTGTTGAGTAGAGAGAGAATGTTGAGTTCGGTGAATGACACGATTGTGGCAGACCAGTAAAACACACCCAAACTGTACCAATCTACAAAGAAAATTCAATTCAAATAAATCAATTGATCATCTCACAACTTACTGTTTCGATGTTCATTCTGAAACACCTTGACAATGCTCGAGTAAATCAACGCACTCGTGCACATGAGAATGAAGCCAAGCAGCATAAACACAAACGCAATGTAATATTCATTTTTTCTCACTTTTGCATCATCGTACAAATGTTCTGCCTTGTTGCAGGTTGCATTTGGATTGTTCTGCTTCTCAATGTATTCAAATACAAAATCGTAACATCCACGACCGGTGGACATGTTGGCCCCAAACAAAGTTGTGAGAAGAGCAAAATAAATGAAGTATTGAAAAAGAAAATAGATTTGAAGTTTGATTTTAGACACAAATGTGATTTTAAACAGACGAAGCAATTGAATGAAAAAGTCGGGGAAGGAAAATGATTTACGTGTTGTTGGGAAGCCATTTGGGAGGTAATGAAGTTGAGATTGTCGGGTATGAATTGTGGAATAATTTGATTTCTGAGTTTGATTTGCGAGTGTTTGAACATTGGAGTCAGCGATGCCGTTACAGGCTATTTTGAGTAAAGCTTCAATGGGTGGTTGCTCGGGTGGAATTGTAAAGTGAATTTCTTTTTCTAAATACTGCTCAATTTGGTTTGATGCACCAGAGTAGATGCAAGCACCTCCTTTGGACAGCACATAAAGTTTGTCGAATAGATTGAGTATTTCATTGCTCGGCACATGAATTGAGGCGATAATGGTCATTCGATATTTGATTGTGAGTTGTTTGAGACATCTCATAACTTCAAGTGCAGCGGCACTGTCGAGTCCGGTGGTTGGTTCGTCCACGAAGAGGAATGTCGGTTTGTTGAGTGTCATGAGTTCCTGTCCAATGGCGATTCGTTTCTGTTCACCACCACTGCACTGTGCAAAGTGACGCGAGAGAATGTCCACTGGCAGCATCAACTCGGCCATCACTGTGCTAATGTGTTCGTCCATTCGGCCAATGGCACTCGAGCCATTCTTGAATCGATATGCATACCGAAATATGTCCAGCACTCTCATACGACCAACGATGCTTTCGTGCACTTGCTGGGAAATGAAATATGAAATTGGAGACTTATCTTTTGAATTCAAATTAATTTCGGACTCATTAGTCAAACCAGACTGATCGTTTCCACTGAGGCAATTGAGCAATGTTGTTTTACCCGCCCCACTCGGTCCCATCAAACCATTCAATGAGTAATACTCAAAGAATCCATTCAATCTCTTCAAGATTTGCTTCTTCCCTCCAAGTCCGCCATATTGTTTCACTTCAAATCTAAGATTTTTCCACGCAATTGATATTTCTTTGTTCGGTTCTTTGCTTTCACGCCAATTCACTTCACATTTTAAATCGAGACATTTATTTTCATATGCACTTGACGAATTCATTGTTGATACGTTCAGTGGTCCATCTTGAGATTAAATGTGGAGACATTTATAAATCGCAATGATAATCGGCGCATTAACATACACTAAATGTTGACTGATCGGTCGACTCGGTGCAAACATTTCCAAGCCACCATCACATTATTATGAAAAAAGCAAACTCTCATTCATTCTAATTTGGCACCATATCTCATTACATATGAACAAAGTTAATTTCCAAATCAAAATATAATAACAAAGGTCACTTCTCTTACAAAAAAAAAACAACAACAAGAAACCTGTTTCACCTGGCACACACACGTGGAGCGACTTCTCTTTCGAAGATCATTAACAACATCGAGTAATTTCCCTCTATAACACACAAACACGGCCCAACCTGTCAAAAGTGCAAATATTTCCATTCGCCATGTGCGGAATATTCCACTCCAAAATGCAAGAACTCAAATAACATGGCAGGGTTATTAAAATGCAATTTACGAGAGTCTATTTATGGGTCGATTTGGATTGTCGATTTAACTTTTAATGAAAAACTAAAATAAGATCGTTGAAAATTCTCAAGTAACTTACAGTAAACACTAAAAAGTATGTAACACACAAACAAATGTGCAACAAAATACAAATGCACGAGCCACGTAACGTCGTTTGTGGACGGTCAAGCAATGGCCATTAAAGCCATAGAATTGCAATTTGGAGGCAATAATTTGATATTTTTAATCATTTTGCTCACCTAAATTCTACCAATAAAGTAGAAACGATAATAATTGATAATTGCTAAGATGGCTCAATGCATTCATATGTCGACAGAACACACAATAAAGCTTGGTGGCACCCAAAAATGTTAACAACAATTCAGTGTGACAATGTCAGTTTTATTTGTGTCCATCAATAACATTCGAAGCAAACAATTCACCTAAAAGCCAACAAATCTACCTGAAGGAATGGTCCAATCCATCGAGAGCAGTCCTGAGCCGTCTGTAGACCGCAACCTGTGCTGCCGAGCCAAAGTACACAACATACCGAACCACATCGCCACTTTCGATCATATCTGTAGCCATCAAGTAGGCGGTAGTGCCATTGATCACCATCAGAATCCAATTCCATTCAATGGCAGTGTTCAGTGCCCTTCTCAGGTACTTGCCACTCAGGTCAATCACTTGTTCTTGTTTCATTTTCATATCACGAAATTCGCGCTTAGTCATATTGCTCTCTCTGGTCCACTTTCTGTCTTGTCGATATTCGCACTTGGACTTCTTCAACACATGATAGGGCACCAGCAGATAGACAACAAGACACAACAGATTGCCACAATTTGCGTAGAACCACAGAATGGTGTACTGACCAAAGGCGAGCAGTGCCACAAAGACAAACGCATAGAAATAGTAAATTCGAAGATCAATTTTGAGCAGTATCCACTCGAGTGGAATCATGGTGGGGCACTGAACATATTATTTTAAAAGTGAAATGAGTTTTATTATTAACAATAAAGATACATAAGAACACAAAGAAATCGATTTTTTGTTCACCATGGAAATGGATTAATTAGTTCATATATGTTTGTTGGCGTGACTAAAGTCATTACACTCACAAACAATTCTGCAGAATTGAAAAGTAGACCTTGCAAACTGTCATTTATATTTAGAAATTAATTTCTATGAAAAATTTATGTTTTATTTTCTAATCAATACTCGTGGCCAACACAGCATAATTCGGTGTAAATTAATTTTACATTGATTGTACGTGACATTTTAAAGTTTATATATTTAAACAGACTATTTCACAAGCGAAATCTTGTGTCAAACTTAGAAAATGTGCCATCTAAGTACCAAAAGTAAACCAAATTAATTAACGATGAGTCATTAGTTCATGTTTATGTCACATATTTCATAAATAATAAATATATTTATCAATATAGCTTTTTGATAAACAGAAGTGGGCATCTCTAGTATTCGATGATATCATACATTTGGTTATTTTCAATTTGGCATTGAACACTATTTGTTTGATCAATTTGTTTATTGCACTGGTGATGTGATGACGATGATTCATAAAAGAGATCTTTTGTTTCTTTGTATCCTTAGGTTTGTCCTTGAATTTGTATTTAGTATATCAAAACGAATAGAGTTGAGTCTAATGTGTCTCGAATTGTAGTTGAGCAATGATTATATCACATAGATACCAAAAAAGTATCGAATGGTAAATTAATGACTCAACTGAATAATAATCACGTGCTGTCAAGATTGATTCGTGCAAACTTGGACTTGTATTGAAATTGTATATATAATCTCAGAAGTTTGCTTTGTAATTTAGACAATTCGTAAAATATTGCATTTATTCAAAATTGCCTTTCCAAAATGGCCAAATCCAAATACAAGCCAAACCAATCGACCGATCCCGAAAATAATAATGAAGATCCCGATTATGCTTGTGGCCTGGCGGGCTGGTCTCCCGCCTGGATGCAACCATTCAACAACATCAAAGTGTTCATGTTGATCTTCTCCATTCTGGGTCTGTTCCAAAGTGCCTACTTCACCTACATGGTTGGCATCATCTCCACCCTTGAGAAGCGGTTTGCCTTTGACTCTCGTGTGACTGGATTCATACTGATCTCGGACAATTTGAGTCAAATGGTGATCAGTCCGGTGGTTGGCTACCTCGGTGGAAAGTACAATCAGTCCCGTATGATGGCCATTGGCTTGGTGGTGGTTGGACTGGCATGCTTTATGAGTGCCATTCCGTACTTTATGTATGGACCTGCACTGCATTTGATGGCTCAGGAAGATGTGGTGGCCTCAATTGGGCGTAATGTCACTTTAAAGAGGTTTGATTTGTGTTATGAAAAGATGACCGAAAATTGTACTCAAGGAGATCAACAGCGCGGCTCAACACTTATGACAGCGGTGGTCATCATTTGGGTTGCGAATTTCATTATGGGCATAGGCTACACAGTGTATTACACTCTGGGACTGCCTTACTTGGATGATAATGTGGGCAAGAAGAACTCGTCCGTGTACATCAGCTCTTTGGCCACTTTTCGGTTGCTTGGACCGACCACTGGTTTTATGCTTTCATCGTTCAGTTTGAGTTTATATGAAAATCCATTTGGTATATAATAGAATTATTTATTTTTAATATCATTTTTTATTTTCTCTAATTTTCAATTTTATTTCAGTCGATCCTGGAATCAACAACAAAGATCCTAGATGGATCGGTGCATGGGTAAGCACGTCTTAATAAATAAGTAAATTAATTATTCTAAATTACAGTGGCTCGGATATCTGGTTCTCGGCACATTCATCATCATCTTCTCCATTCCAATGTTTTTCTTTCCTAAAAAATTCAAAAGAAATACTGAAAAATCGCCCAATGAACAATCAGCAACACAACAAGATGGCGTCTGGAAAGCGACACGCCGATTGGTGACAAATAAATTGTTGTTATTTCACTTGTTTGGTGGAATAATTCGTGTTATTGGCTATTTGGGCTACTGGATAACGAAGCCAAAGTATATGGAGTTGCAGTACCGACAGACGGCTTCGAGTGCATCCTTCTTTACGGGCGCCAGTTCGGTGGTAATAATGGCAGTTGGAATAATGCTCGGAGGAATTGCCATTCGACGCTATAAACCGAGCGCACGTTACATTGCACTGTTTGTCATCTTGGCAGAGCTCATCAATGCAAGTGGATTTCTCACTTCAATGTTTCTCAAATGTCCAACACCGAAATTTCAAGATATTTCTGCAAAGTAATTTACAATTTATATTATTAATCCATTTGTGATTAAATTTGTTTTCAGTATTGCAGGCTCGTGCAATGCAGGTTGCGATTGCTCAACCCAAGTCTATCAGCCAGTCTGTGGTGCGGATGGAGTCACAAATTACTTTTCGCCTTGTATTGCTGGCTGTCGAGTTTATGATAAGACACTCAAGAAATTCAACGATTGTTCTTGTGTGGGCAATAATGGCGAATCTGCCTGGGCATCAAATGGATTGTGCAAATCTGAATGCAACAAATTTCCTCTTTACATTGCAATTCTCACTGCCACAAGTGTGATCACTTCGAGCTCAAGAACGGGCGAAATGTTGATCACACTGAGAGCTGTCGAACCGAGAGATAAAAGTTTCGCTATGGGAATCATTGGTACGATGTTTGCTGTTTTTGGTATGTGACTCTTTCTTTTACTAATTTTAAATTAATGAAAAACTATTTCAAACCCCATAAAGCATACATACCATATCCACTAGTGTTTGGCTGGATTGTGGACTCGGCCTGTTTGATTTGGGAGAAGTCCTGTGGCAAGAAAGGAAACTGTTGGCTGTATGACATTGACAAGTTTAGAGTCAATCTCCATGTTGGTGCATTGACTTTCCTGCTGGTTGGCACTTTGTTCGAGATTGGCACTGTGGTCTATGCGGGGCAGATTAAAGATTTCTATGATGAAGAGGAGGAAGTGGAAAAAGAAAAGGAAAAAGATGCCAAAAATGAGGAAAATTATGAATTGAAAGACATCAATTAGAGAATTTGTTTGCTTCATTTTGTTTATTTTGTTGGTGTTGCATGTTTGTCTAAATTCAAAGTGTTCAAACATTTATTAGTCAAATTAGTTAGTTTAATAATTTTACTGAATTACTTAATTATTAAATTACTGAATTATTAAACAAACCAATAAACCAAATCCTATTCGCCCAGATTATAACAAACATAAGCAGCCCAGCCAGTCAATTTGGTCACCCGAACCAATGCAAAGTAACAGTCGTTAACAATGGTGCCATGTCCAAATCAGATAGGCAATCGCTAACAAAATAAATTCCGATAAATTAATTCAAATGTACTAAGATTAATTCCTGAATGTGTACAAAAAGACTAAATGTAAATCATATGAACATTGAGTTTGTTAACAAATGGTTCCACAAAGTACTGGCACACAAAGAGCACCATCAGCGCAAGGGTCAAACTGATCGGTAGGGCTGGTAGAGCTTCCTTTCGGATCACCAACAGGAGAAGTGTGAAGAATAGTCCCATCAAAATGGACAGGGACACGAACAGTACTGTGAGGAGCTGGTGGGACATGATCCACGTTTTGCCGACCAACAGAGAGTAGAAGATGAAATCACCCATACCGAGCTGGGGACGAAATTCGGCGAGATTGTCGTACCGACCGCCATTCTTCGATTCTTCTTTATCTTTATGCCCATCCATGCCTTTATCCTTGTTTGGCCTGTCTTTGTGTTTGTTTTTGTGTTTCTTCATTTGTTTGTTCTTTTGTTTGTTCTTAAGTTTGTTGTCTTTAGGTTTGTCTGCAGCTTTCGCCTTTGGATTGTCCTCGGGTTCATCCTCATGCTTATCCTTCTTGTTATTGTCTTTGTGAGCGGACATGTTAATCCAGTAAAGCATGGTCGCGTAGAGCATCACCTCGGGCAGCTTCATCACTGGTTCGTCTTTTTCCTCTCGCTTCTGAATCAACTCAATAATGCACCGAAGTGGACCACATGGTGCAATGACTGCAAAGAGGTCCCACAGAACCAGCGCTCCCAGTACGAGCCATGTGGTGATTGGAGGCAATAGGGTGATGAAGTGCAGACTCACTGAACTGGCAATAAAGATCAAATACATTTGACGCAGTAGCTTGGGAGAGTCCACCATGTAGAATATGACCAAAACTAAATGTATAAATGCAAATATTAATTAAGAGTTTGTTTAAAAAGAATTACCAAACTCACATGTGCCTGTAAGGTTCCAGACGATGAGCCCAGCCGTGTACCAGTCAAATGCAACATTGAGAGCACTGACAATAATCTTGAACATAATCAGCGTGAAGCGGATAATGATAATTGTAATCGATATGAGAACATAGCCAATCATGCACCAAGTGAGATTCAAGTAGAAAACGAATACCATAACGAAAGTGCCCACTGCCACAACGCCAACCACACACAAGGCCGTCATTAGTGCATTTGTTGTCTTGGTGCCAAAGCTTTGATCATCAGATTCGACACTAATAAAGGGAATCGTGTGTCGGAGTGTACCTTTGTAGCAAATCTCCGGGTCGAGACTACAGTCCATACTGAGAAAGACACATACCACAATAAAGGTAATCACGATGGGAAGGCCCACAAGTATAATTGGCTGTCCAATGGGGTCATAATCATCAGGCAATTTCTCGATGTTCAAGGACCGTTTGCAGATTTTCTTATTGTTCCCATGAGGAAGTTCTTTGGCGTCTTCTGAGAGATGTTTCTTTGGTGCAGAAGATTTACTTGGCATTGTGATGGTACTTTAGATTTTAAATTAATGGCACAAACGGTGATGGAAATCAACGAATGGGATGCTTGTTATTTCGATATAACACAGAATACTAGGCTTTGGGTAAAAATTTTCAACTAGAAAAACATAAACAAACAAATCGAACTCGGGAAAGTGACTTTTCATATAAGAAGTACCATGAGAAAATAGTTAACTATTTAATTAAACCTAATTTATTGGAAAGGTCATAAAACTCATTCACTGAATGTAGTTAGTTACAAGAGTATTCCACACTAGAATTGTTTGGCCGAGCCCAGCCATATATCCAAAGGAGGCAACGCTAACTAACTGACCATTATTGACCGCTCGTTTACCCGAATCGCCCTGATAGGTGTCCGTTCCACAATCGGGCAGCCCAGCACAAACCACATTTTCGTTAATGGTGAAGACCGATGGCCGAACTGAACAAACAAACGAATGCAAAAAACCTAGTTTTTTCTCTTTGGTACTATTTAGATAGAATGGTGAGAGAATTGATGATTTCGGTTGGTTCGTTCCACGATTTATATATTCAAAATTGTAGAGCTACTATTTCATACTTTAAGATAAGATCAACTTTATCTGCATAAATAAATTTATTAAATGAGAACAAAAGTTGTCGCAACAAACTCAACAGTGATATGATTAAATTGTAAATGCCACAGCAGCTCACTGTGCATTGGTGTTAATGATAAAAGATATAGCTCAAAAGATTCCACATTTTATAAAACAGAAATGAGATGAACATATACAGAATTTAGTGAATTTAGTATGTAAAGTATGTAAAGTAAAAAAAAGTGTGAACACTAGAAATGATTGTAAATAATAATTAAGATTTGGCGAGGTTTCGAAGACTCCATATATGGTAGATCAAAGTTATCGTTTCTTCACACCACTGGTTGACGGGATTAAGCAACCGTCTCCGTTCTTGGAATTATCATTTCGCTGGGCTCTTTGAGGCACTCGTTTCATAGAAGCGTCCAATGATTTTTCACGAACAAACTCGTTCGGATCACGATCACACTCAATTTTCCTTTGTTTCATCGCCTTCAAAGTTGATGGTAACATGAAATGCACAACTCGTACATGTTTGATCACATCTCTGCGTCTGTTACTGGAATAACCACAGCCTTTCCAAGTACATTCGAATGGCTTCAAGTTGGTGTGTCTCAGCTGGTGTTCCTTCAATTTCGACTCGTATAATGTCTTGAAAGAACATCTTCCACATTGGAAAGTTCTGGTTTTGTGTTTGTGGTCAAAGTGACTGTGCGCCTTTTTCCGGAATGGATATTCTTTTGAACATATGCCACACTGAAAACGACCTTTTACGTGGGACCAAGACAAATGTTTGCGCAGGTAATTTTGATTCGTAGTGATATATTCGCAATTAGTCGCAGTACAAGTCCATTTGGTTTCCTTGTCATGAAGTTTGCAGTGTTCCATCATCATCTCGCTAAATAAATTGATGGTTATATAATAAATATTTACCCAAATTTCGAAAAAACGCACCTTTTATCGAATCGTTGTTTGCATTCAAAAGCGCCACAAATGAATGGAGACTTTCGATGCACTCTAAGCAAATGTTCATTCAAGTTGAATTTGTTGTCAATTAATTGAGAACATTCAGGACAGTAAACGCCAATTGTCTTTATTTTTAAATGATCCACGCCATCTCCATCGTCTTCAATTTCATCACTCAACTCACTGTCGTCTTCTTCATTGTCCATTCTAACCTTCTTCTTCGCTTTATTCGAATGCAGTGGTCGCTTCCGTTTGAGTACAGTCATTTTTGCGTTCTTTCGATTGTCCACCATTACACCAAATTTGTTCATTGGTTGATCAAAGCATGGCCCAGAAGTTATGCGACGAGATGATTGACGGCGTAGTTCCTGAATACTCACAGGTGAAATCGCAATCGAATCCTTGCTCTGTTCTTGAAGTTTAGTAGTGACGTTCATGGCATTATATATCACAAAGAAGGATTCTTGAGCACTCGAGTCATTTTCATTCTCCTTCCAACTTTCATCAATTAACGTTTCATCTCCATCACTATCATTCAATTGGTTATCGATTGATAGTAGCAAACTTCCTGATGACAATTCTCGTTCTTGTAGTATAACAGTCGATGAGATTGAGTGATCATCTCCCTTCATGTTGGAATTATAATTTCGTTGGGCTTTTTGTAACTCTCGTTTGAAATTGAATGATTTTGTTCTTAAGAATTGGTTCGGATCACGATCACACTTAAGTTTACTTTGCTTGAAGTGTTTTGTTCGTATATGATTGATCACACGTCTACGAATGTTGCTAGCATGACCACAGCCTTTCCAAGTGCAATTGTACGGCTTCAAGTTAATGTGAAACATTTGATGATCCTTTAATTTGGACTCGAATGGTGACTTGAAGGAACAGCCACCGAAAGTACATTGAAAAGTTTTGGTTTTGTGGTGATTGTCAAAGTGATTAGCAGCCTCTTGCTGGAATGAATATTCTTTTGAACATTGACAACACTGGTAACGACCTTTCGCGTGCAATCGATGCAAATGCCTGAGAAGGTAGCCACGGTGCAAAGTGGAATATTTACAATTAGCCACACTACAAGTCCATTTAGTTTTGTTGTCATGAAGTTGATAGTGTCTCTTGAACAGTATGCTAAATTAATAAATCAATAGTTATAGAAAAATATTTAATAAAATTTACTATAAATCAAACTTACTATTTATTGAATCTTTGTTTGCACCCAAAAGCGCCGCAGATGAATGGCGATTTTTTATGTACATTGAGCAAATGTTCATTCAATTTATGCTTGTTGTCCATCAATTGAGAACATTCAGGACAGAAAATTCCAATTGTCTTGAATTGATTTCCACCATGAGAGATTGTTCGATCATCCTGGCCGTCCTCCTCATCTTCAATTTCATTGTCATCGCTCAACTCATTGGCGTCATCTTCGTCGGCCTTTCTCACATTTTGCTTTGTTTTATTCAAATGAAGTGGTTGATTTCGCTTTTGATCGGCGTCCTCCTTGTTCTTTCGATAGCCAATCAAACCAGGATTATTCATCTCTTGATCAGTTCGTGATTTGGTAGTAATGCGAGGAGATGATCTGCGACGTTGGTGAACACTAGTTGATGGAATCGAACCATTTAATGATATATCCTCACTCGACTCTTGACCAATAGTAGTGTCGTTCTCTGCATTATCAATCGAAACCAACGATTCTTGACCAGCCAAGCCATTTTCATTTTCCTTCCAACGTTCATCAACTCCAGTTTCATCGCCGTTACTAAGGTTACTATCGTTATCGTGCTTACCAATTAATTGGTCATTGGTTGATTGCAGCAAACTTCCAGATGGCAATTCTTGTTGTTGTCGCATCACAATCGGTTCATCATTGAATGGCTGCATTAAGTTGATTGTTGAATTGTCTGGATAAACACTATTGTCCATCTGAATTTTGAGATTATGGCGACTGTTCGACGGCACTTCCAACGACGAGTTTGATTGTTCAATTTCGAGCTCTCGAGTGTCTTCATTGTGCGTTCCATCCAGTTCGTCTCCATTCTGACAATTAGCCAAATGCTCTTCGAAATCAACGACTTCAATGTCAACATTCAAATCGTTCTCATCCTCAGCATCCAAACATTCTACCGAACTGTCTGAATTGTAGTTTTCGTCGTCGTTTTCGAAATAATAAATTCCTTCCACATTTTGAGTGTCAAATTGTTGTTGATCGTCAACGGGAGAATGCTCATCATCAAACCGGTGATAATCATTCGATTGGTTAATATCGGAAATAAAATTGTTGTTTTCATTACTATCCGAATGTTCATCATATAGCTGCTGTGCTTGTGATGCATTAATTTGGTGTATTTGATAATCGGAATTGGTTTCTTCAATGTTGTTCTGATTGTGGTTTGTTTCGTTATAATTTTCTTCATTATCGATCAGGTTCATCGAAACATCACTTTGGCCATAGGATGGTGGATTCTGTGCTGGTGTTTCGGAAATGGCATCCACATAATTAGAAATTTCAGTGAGCTTTATCGAGTCATAATAGGCAAGATATTCATAGACACCAATATTTGCAGATAACGGAGTTGACGATTGATCGCCTAGCTTGAATCTGTCACGGCGAAACATCATCATATTTCGGAACATGTTTGTCGAATCTAACTTGCGACCATCAGAGTTTCTTTTCGATCGTTGATCAAATTGATTTACGACATTTAGCATCGTAAAGTCCACCTGTTCTTCTTCGTTTACTAGGTAATTTGATGACATTTGCTTTTCAGTTGGTTGATCTGATTCACTTAGGAACCTATCGTCGGCTAGTTCCTCGTCCATATCGTTGTCATCACTTATGCGGTAATTGTTTGGCGCAGCCTTCGTGGAGGAAAATGGTTGAATAGCACGGAAAGCTGGTGGCTTAAAGGCACTGGTCGGTCCACCAAGTAGAACTAAATTATCGCCCGTTTCTGGCGGTGCTTCCTCGTTTGTTGTGTTATTGTTCATTGTTATCATTTAGATTAAAAAAACATTATTAAAATCGTCAATTCGGAGGCATCTGCAATAATGTGAAAATGTAAGAAAATGTAGGACCACAAATTAAACAAGAATAAACCTGTAAATTACCTTCAATAAAAGCGAATAATTGTTGAGTTCAACAGGCGATAAACACTAAACACACACCAAGCACACAACTGTTGTCACAACACAGCAGCCATGCGAGCACGCTTGAGGCTCAAGCCTTGAGCACGCCTTATCCAAAACACAAACAACCAATAAGAATGCCTTTCAACTGCGCATGCTCACTGTCCACAGATGCATTCCTATCGTGCCTATCAATCTGCAGCTCTCGTTCTAAACAATTTCGCTTTCTGAACATTAATTGCCACCACTCACAACTATTCGGCCAGACTAATTGACTATATGCGCATAATTAAGGTCATAACCGATGGTTCACATCAATAGGATCGAGTTTGCAGAGCACATCAACAGCCTATGTAATGGCTCGTTATTGCCTTTTGTAATTAGTCAGTCCAACCTGAACAGTCGAGGACACATTATTCTCTACTAACAATATGCATCGATCTAACTGCAGTTAGATGGTAACACACAAAAATCTCGTTCGTTCAAATTCTCTCCTGATTAGTAATCAACGCTTTAGCGGCATGTACCATGGTAATATATTGGTTCTATAATAACAAACTACAGTATCTAAAGATAATAAAAAAGTATAAGTTTTATTTCAAATATTAAAACAAATTGGATATGAAAATTAAAAAATATTTTATAAAAGTAATGTCGATAATTTGGAATGCAAACACGATGTGCAGTGATGCAGTCCGTTTTGGTTAATCTAATTCTTTTTATGATTTCAAAAGATTTCAAAGCCCTTGAAGACATTCCACATTTGATGATCAAAGGCTTCGTTGGTCGACACCACTGGTTGATGCAATTGAGTGACCGTTTCCGCCCTTGTCCTTGGAATTATAATTTCGCTGTGCTTTTTTTAGTTCTTTCTTCAATTCAGCGTCCAAATCGAATGATTTTGTGCGGACATACTGTTTAGGATCACGATCGCACTTGATTTTCCTTTTCTTCATCGCCTTCAAAGTCACTGGTAACTTAAAATGCACAGCCCGTACATGTGTGGTCACATTTCGATGTCGGTTGGCAACAAAACCACAGTCTTTCCAAGTGCATTCGAATGGTTTCAAATTGGTATGGCAAATTTGATGCTCCTTCAATTCGCACTCTCGTGCTGACTGAAAAGAACATTCACCGAAAGTGCATCGTCGATAAGTTTCCGTTTTGTGATCACGGCAAAAGTGATTGTACACTTGCCTCTTGAATGGATATTCTTTTGAACATAGGCGACAGCCAAAGCGACCTTTCATGTGGTATAAAGAAAAATGGGCCATAAGGCAATTTCGTTTCGAAGTGGTGTATTTGCAATTAGCAGCAGTACAGGTCAATTTAGTTTTGTCTTCATGAAGTTGGTTGTGCTTCTTCAGCAGTTTGCTAAATCAGTAAATCAAAAGTTTTACAAATATTTATCCGCATATCAAACATACCTTTTATCGAATCGTTGTTTGCACCCAAAAATATGACAAATGAAGGGCGATATTTTATGCACACTGAGCAAATGTTCATTCAACTTGTGCTTGTTGACAACAAATTCAGAACATTCAGGACAGTAAAATCCAATTGTCTTCACAATTTTCCTACATTTATTCTTTCGAACCTCCCTACGATTCATTCCACCTTGTTCATCTTCAAATTCATCACTCAATTCCCTGTCGTCTTCTTCCTTGTCCTTTCTCGCCTTCTTCTTTGCTTTATTCGATTGCAAAGTTTGTTTTCGTTTTTTAGCCGTACTCTCTTTGCTCTTTGGAAGGGCAATGGCCGAATCAGACCCTGATTCAGAGTTATTCTTCTCTTGATCAGTACGTGATTTGGTAGTAGTGCGAGGAGATGATCTGCGAAGTGGGTGAACACTCGTAGATGGAATTGCAATCGAACCATTCAAGGATGTATCATCACTCGGCTCGCAACTATTATTAGTACCGTTTCGTGCATTATCAATCACAAAGAAGGATTCTTGAGCACTCGAGTCATTTTCATATTCCTTCCAACTTTCATCAATTTCCGTTTCATCTCCATCACTATCGCAATTATTCAAGTTGTCATCTTTCGCTTGTACCAAACTTTTAGATGGTAATTCTTGTTGTTGTCCCATCACAATCGGTTCATCATTGACTGGCTCAATTAAGTTGGTGACAACTTGAACAACATTTGTATCGTTTGTCTGATTTGCACTTTGCTCTTCATTAGTATCACTGACTTTAATGTTATTCGAATCAATTTTCTCTTCAGAATCCAGACATTCAATAGAACTGTCCGAATTGTAGCCTTCATAATGGTTTCGAAAATCAGGACAAACCACTTCTATAATTTGATTGTTGAATTGTTGTTGGTCATCAAGGGCGAATTGATCACCGCCATTATCAAAGCGTTCATAATTATTATTCAATTGGTTAACTTGACTGGCAAGGGAATTGTTGGCTTCGTTATTAGCCGAATTTTCTTGTTCGCCATCAACCGCACTTTGCTCTTCGTTGCCTTCAGAGCCATCATTATCATTAACCATCATTATCCCTTCCATATTTTGTTGATTGTCAAAAACGAATTGATCACCATAATCAAGTCCTTGATAATTATTGTCAATCGAATGGTTAATTTGACTAGCAAAGAAATCGTTTTCGTTGCTATCCGAATATTCGTGTTCGTCATCAAATTGCTGTTGTTGTTGTAATTCATTAATTTGCAGCATTTCGTAGTCAGAATTATTGGGCTCAACGTCGAATAACGATTGTTGCAAACTTCCAGATGGCAATTCTTGTTGTTGCCACATCACGTTCGATTCATTATTGATTAGCTGCATAGAGCTGGTGGCTAAATCGTCAGGATCATGACTTTGATTTGCAAAATTAATGAGAGAGTTTGATGACACGAGTTCGAGTAAGTTCTCATTGTTTAATACATCATCATCGTCCTGTAGATTATTCAAATTTTCTTCGAATGTAGCAAACGCATTTTGCTCTTCGTTATCGAAGCCTTCAATGCCATCATTCAAATCGGTCTCCGCCCCAGAGTTCAACCATCCCAAAGAACTGTCCAAATTGTAGTCATCATCATAAAATCCTTCCACATTTTGATCGTAGAATTGTTCTTGATTGTCAAAATCGAATTGTTCACCACCATAATCAAGTCCTTGATAATTATTATCCGGTTCGTTAATTTGACTGGCAAAAAGTCGTTGTTTTCATTACTATCCGAATATTCGTGTTCGCCATCAAATTGCAGTTGTTGTTGTGAATCACCTTGTGAAGCATCAATGTGAACCATTTCGCAATCGGACTTGTTAGATTCAATGTTGTTTCGATCATTGTTTATTTCATTATCAGACCGATTATTCAAAATATCTCTTTGGCCATACGAAGGTCGTTTTGGCCATTCGGAAATTGCATCTGCATAACGACAAATTTTAGTGAGCTTTTTTGAGTCATAGTAAGATAGATAATCATAAACGTCCTTATCTGCAGATAACGGAACTCTCGATCGATCGCCTTGTTTGAATCGTTCCCGGTGGAACAGCATCAAATTTCGAAACATGTTCGTTGAATTCAGATCGTACTTGCTTGCCCTCTGAGAAATTATTTTCTTTTTTTGATTGAATTGATTTGTGATATTCAACAACGTAAATACCGTCTGCTCTTCATCGTTTGGGGGACAATTCGGTGACATTTCGGTTGATAGAACCGATGCTTGCCTGGCAAGTGGGAGCCCAACGTTAGTTAGTTGTTCCTCGGCCATATCGGCGCTGTCATTGTCTGGTGCAACCATTGAGGTATCACCACGCGGTTGATATGGTTGAAAAGGCGATGAACGAAGTAGACCATTATCGTCCGCTTCTGGTGGTGCTTCCTCGTTAACTATGTTGCTTTTGGTTGCCATTTTGATAATAAAAACGGCTGAAATGCTCGACTGAGTTATGCCTGTTAAAGGGAGAATGTGAGAAGGCCCCTTGGAAAAGAATATATTTACCGAAGAGAAGAGAAAATGCATCAAATAAGAGATAAATAGTTTTGGGGAAATATTAAAATTTCATCAGCAGACAAACAAACAAACAGTCACGTGACGTATCGAAGCGCGCTTACTAGCGAGTGAATCACACAAAATGTCTTCCTTTCGACGACGCATTACACACACCGCCCAGCGGCGCTCACAACATGTCAGCTGCCTTTGTCTGTGCTCGAACTAATCGGCGAGTGTCTGTTTGGCTGACATTGTTTTTGTGTGTGGCCCTTTCGAAACGATCGTCATCGTGATCGGGTCGTATTGTGCCTTTCTGTTTGACATTGCGCCTTTTCTAATAATTTGCTTTGTCATTTGTGCGATTCAATTTGTCCCAGTCCAAGAATGGCTCATTGTTTGTCTCGCCTCCCACACCTGTGTCTGGATGCCATCTTCAAGCACATCCCTATAGTCGATCTGCTTTATTTTGTCGGGCCTGTGTGCAAAAGCTTTTACAAGGCGCGTTTGAGAGAGCTGAAGAAACGACGTCATTTGATGGTAGTTCAAAGAAATCGAGGACAACTCGAAGTAATTAACTCAAATTTCATTTACTGCTCTAATGGAACCGATTTGATTCGACATGTTCGCCGTGACGACGGGTCGCCTTGGTTTACAGTGGAATCAGTTGAACAGATGAAGTTTAATGCACTTGTGGCGCCCGATGGCAAAATGACCTTTCCTTTTGTCTCTTCGTTGATGGTCTTGTCAAAGGTCACTCATTTGAGTTTAATGTTCCTTACTGTCCCAAGCTCGGCTCTCACTCAAGTTGTCCGCCTTATTGATTATTTTGCAGAACATTTAGTCGATTTGAAGCTCAGCTTTGTTCGCTTTTGCGACCATGACTCCGATAGTGAAGACAATGCCGTCGAAACTGAAGTGGTACTTGTCCACAATGTGGCCAATCTATTTTCCTGCCTGGACCGTCTTCAAAAACTTCGACATCTCAAATTGGGTCTAGATATGCCATTCCATCTCCGTCCCGAATTGTCATTTTTGTCTCGTTTGACTACCTTTGGCATTTTTGCTGGTGGCTTTGGTGGTGATGAGTTTGATTGGATTTTGTCTTCGCTGCTTCAATATGAGGATAATATCAAATTGATCGAATTGCACAATGTGGTGAATTTGCAAGGCTTGCTTCACGTTGGCCATCAACTTGGCACCAAATTTAATGTTTTGTATTTAATTCAAATTGGCCCTCAAGAATACGACGACATGAAGCTGTTTTGCACTCGTTTCAGCTCGCTGACCAAATTATCGCTATCCAATTGCTCAATGCCGATGACCATGTTGGCTCGGTGCTTGTCACGACTCCATCAATTGGTCAATCTCGATTTGCATATTATTAACGTTCAACTTGAGGTAGGAGAAGAACAACCTCGACAGGAAATTGTTCAAGTGCCTTCAGTCCGTTTGCTGGTTTTGTCTTTCATCACCAAATCTCACGTTGACTCTGAGCGGCTATTTATTCCAGAAATTTTCCCTAATCTCCAAGTACTTAGTTTATCGCATTCGATTCGTGGTTGTCCCGACTGTCACATCAAACTTGGAAATGGCTCGAGAGTTTATCGCATCGAAGGTTCCAAGCCCAGTTTTGTTCGTCGATTGGCTAAATGTACCCGTCGTGCTAGGCAACCATTTCGACGTTGTCTCAACTTGCGTACCATTCAAATTGAAAATTCGTATGCCGCCAATGATCCTCGTATGATTACTGCCAACCAGCTGTGAATTAATGTTAATATGCATACTGTAAGTATTACTGTTACATTTCAAATAGCATCACATTTGTATACTTTTATTTTGTTAATTTATAATTAAAATAATATAATTAGATGTCTATTTAGTTAACAGACACTTTTTTCTATTTTTGCTTGTGGTGTAGTTAGTTGGTCATTTCGATTCGTCCACTGGCCACTTGGCCAATTGGTCAGCCTGAGTATTTACTAAATAGGACCTTCATTCCTTCGGTTTCTATTCTCCGTTTTGACAAGCCTGAAGATGCCAATTCTGTCTTGTCTCGGACAATTGATCCGGCCTTGTCGGTGGCGAAATGGTCACTGCTGACTCGACATAGATCTTTTGTGCCTAGAAGCGGACTCGTTGATTCAATCCGCGGAATTTGTAGGTCATTTGATGAACCGTTTTATTTACGTGTGGTCTAATCACACTGTAAACTGTCCACTCTTGATAAATGCTAATAAGGCGAGAATGCTCAACAAAAGTCGATGTATTCACTGATTGAGCAGTTAGTATCTGACGCCTTCCAGGACGGCTTTCATGTCGATCGGCTGTCTTGCTGGAGTAAGAACGATTGATACCATAATCATAACTCAGCTTATTTACATTTTGTTTAGCTTTGATTTATTGGTTTAGAAAAATTGATTATTTCCTTGCCACCAAAGGTTACCTAAGCACGTATATAGCACCAGAAGTTGGCAGCACTCATCGCCGTGAGTCAACGGAGCCATTCTATCCATTATGCCCTCTGTTGCCCTGATGCGCGAAATTCATCATTACCATCCTTTTCACATTAGCTCATGCTAGTCTCTCATCAGGTGCCGTTTAGTCGTCTATCCGATTCGATCTGAACGAACGGCACGGACAACCGGGTTGAGAGCCACAGGCACGTAATGCACCACACGTTCCGGCACTTTCTTCCGTGGTACGTCTAGCCTGGTTGGTTGCATATGTGACTTGGTGCATGCAGTCCATTCAGGACTGCTGGTACTTACAATGTAATATTTGCTTCACGTACATACCGAGCGCAGTTCTCAGTTGAGCAGGCTGAACCGTGCCACCACTGCATGTGAATATTTGTCCATTGGACCTGTTTACTGGCAAATTAAGGGTTCCATTTGTGGGGTCACTTACCCAGCCGAGTCGCTGCCTTTGTCGACGATCGGTGTGATTGTCTACTGTGCCACTCTTCGTGATTCCATAGGGCGGAACCCCACCAATCGCGCACCATCTTAACACAATTCTGTGTGTCCGCTTTTGTCTTAGCACCGTTGAGGTCGGTTAGTTTGTATTTGAAATAATAAACACGGCCACATCGTCTCATTCGTTTGTTAGAACCTCATTTACTTCTCTTGCCAATATACCATAGCTATAGTGTTGTCCGTACAGTTTCTTTACTCATCGCCAGTTCAACTTATACTCTGACTCGGCTCATTACCAGCCAGCTGCAGCTAGCCATGCAAGTGCCCGTCCGTTAAGCACATGTCCGATCGGACACTCGATCAGCACCACCACAAATATCTTTGTTGGTGTGAATGGGTGGTCGGGTCGAGTCATTCAGGAGTGCATCGTGGTCCGTCAATTCATGAATGGCTCGATTAGGGGACAGCTGCTGTCGTAGGCATCACCTCGCTGCATTGGCCAACCGAGTGGGTCATGCAATATTTATAATAATAAACATGGCACCGAGCATCGTCTGGCCAACATGCATAGCGCATTCCGATTATATAATTAAGTCGGTCCACTGCAGTGCCCATGGGGGCTTCGCATTGAGGGTTGTCCATTGTGAATGTGCCACTCTAAGTGGCAATGCTCTGTGCTTGTCACAAGAATGCCACTGAACATTCTAATATGCATCGATACAGCCAGTCTGACTGTTGGTATTGTCTTTTTTTTGTTTGGTCTGCAATGCAGACTCTGCATTGCCCCTCCGAACGGATAAACAATGTCACTGTTCGGTGATATCCGAATAAATAGAAGTCTGCTGGCCGGTCGGCAGCAAGTGTACAACTTGTTGTGTTGATGTGCCAAGTGATGATGGCTGCATCCATGGATCTATTGGTTCGTTCAGTGTGGCTAAGTGATTTATAAATATGTCTCATGCCCATGGGAACACATTCGACCCGGTCGAAGTGACACAAAAAAGAAGGAGTAACTTTTCTCGCGTTTACAAAGTGCTTTTTATAAGGCATTCTTCGGTCGAGGCAGGGGGCACAAGGGGCAGAGGCACTAAAGAGCCTATATGCTATAATATATATAGTATAGTAAAGTTTACATTTTAGTAAACACTTTAGACTCACAGATGGGCTTTGTACGCCTACGCTGTGTTTGACTATCCCCCACCAACTATTTGAAGCCTAGAAGATAAAGTAATGAACAAGCCCAAAGATAAAACAGAGGATGCACCTGGGGTCGACTTGGTCAATGTGCAAACTAACTCAATATCAGTAAATGTATTTTTGCACTTGTCTCTTGAATGGATATTCTTTGGAACATAGGCGCGCGAAACCGAAAGCGACCTTTCGACGCACGACAAATGGCTGCCAACTTATGTCAGTGCCAAGGTAACTATTTAAAGTGGTATATTCGCAATTAGCTTCACTGCAGGTCCATTTAGTTTTGTTGCCATCAAGTTGGTAGTGCTTCTTCAACATGCTGAATACTGTAGTATTGCACTTATTGAGTTGGTGTGGTTTGTTTCACCTAGAACACCACTTGTATCGTTCATCTGCTTTACTTGATAATTGAGACTGTTTGACGACACTTTCAAAGATGAATTTGACTGCTCTATTTCGAGTTTACGAGTGTCTTTGTGCGTCTTTCTTGATAATAAACATTATCGTAATTCGAATGGCTCGTGCTAAATATGTTCCCACACGCATTTATTACAGAGTGAGACATAATTTGCTTGTGCTACTTCTATATTTACACAAATTGTTTTATCTTGCCCTTTCATTGATGCCATATCGAATACACATCAACGATAGCTGATAAAACGTTGCAATCAGCATTCATCAATTACCAAATGTCAATCTCAAGGACATTAATGTGAACAGTTACAAGTTTGATTTATTATATTAACATTGCCTTAAGAAAATCATTGAGTAACATTCGAATTGACTTCGATTAAATCGCGATTTTTTCAATCTAATTACTGAGTTTTTTTACTTCCCCACTAATACTCCAGAATGAGTCTCACATTGATCACAGTGTCAGTCATTGTCTTGTTAACTCTACTAATTTGGTACTATCTCGTGTGCGAATAAGCGAAAACTAAACGTCGATTCGCCGAACAGAACGTAAAATATGTCTCGACGGATAATATTTTTGTTCAAATCTTCAAAGGATTGAAACAACAGGAAGAGACGACGAAGCTCATTCAAAGGGAGGGTAAAGTCTTTGGCATTCGAATGTTTGGTACAAACGAAATCACACTCGCAGATCCTGAGTTGGTCCAGTTGGTGTTGAGTAAAGAGTTTACTAATTTCACCAATCGAAGGGTAAGTTTTATTAAGTTTTATTTCTTTCATTGAATCGAATGAACAATTTAGCAATTCAAATTCAACGATCCAGTGTTTGATGCCTTCCTGTCAGTGGTGGAAGATGAGCAGTGGAAGCGTCTTCGTTCGATAGTGACGCCAACATTTTCTTCTGGCAAACTGCGCCAAATGAAGCCTCGTGTTGATGAGACTGTGCAGAATTTACTCAAAAATTTCCGAAATCTACTTTCCGAAAGCAACGGAGTGGTCGATGTGAAGCACTTGTACGGCAGCTTCACAATGGATACCATACTTCAGGTTGCTTTCGGTGCCAAGGTAGACTCACTCGTGGACAAGGACAACAAAACCATCGCAATGGCCAAACGAGTGTTTGCCAAAGACATGTCCGTGAAGCGACTGATTGAATTTATGATCATCTTCATGGTGCCACGACTGGCCAAGCTGCTCAATATTAGTTTCGACGACGGAGTGAGTCAGTACTTTAGTGATTTCTCAATGGAAATAATCAAAAGGAAACGAGAAGAATTGAGAAACAACGAAAGTCATGGGAAGGCGACCAGTTTTATTGAGTTGTTGTTGGAAGCAGAAAATGAAAATGAAAAATTGTTACAACAACAAGATCGAGAAGAAGAAAGTGACAACAAGAAAGCAGTCAAATGTGAGTTCTGGTCAGTGGCCAAAATAGATTAAAATGTTTTGTATGATTTCAATTTGTCCAAACAGTTATAAGCAACGACGAAATGATTGCACAATGTGTTCTGTTCTTCATTGCCGGTTACGACACCACAGCATCCACTTTGTCCTTATCAGCGTATCTTTTGGCACTCAATCCAGACATTCAGAATAAGTTACACAAAGAAATAGAGACAGTTCTGTCTAGACTAGCGCACGACTCAAAAGTCTCACAGCCGGACCCAATCAACTTGATAACTTTTGAGTCAATGTCGCAATTTGAATATCTCAATGCAGTCGTGAGCGAATCACTTCGACTCTATCCACCGGCGCCATTTGTCGAACGACGAGCAGCAGCAGACATTCAACTGCAAAGTGCAAATGGTAAAATCACCATCAAAGCCAATGACACAGTCCATGTGCCTGTTTACTCAATGCACCGAGATGAGCAGCAATTTCCCGATCCGGAGCGTTTCGATCCAGACCGTTTTATGGGCAAACCAACATTCCACAAGTATGCCTATCTGCCTTTCGGCTCAGGACCGAGAAATTGTGTTGCCAAAAGTCTGGCACTGCTCGAAGCAAAATTGGCACTGCTGCACACTGTGAGGTTGTTTAGGTTTAGTGTTTGCGAACAAACAATGGCAAGTTGACATATACAACCCAAAAACTCATAAACATTAACATTTGTACATTCGTCGATATAGATTCCAATGGAATTCTACAATTCGGGCGGGGTGCTAACACCGAAAGATGTCATCTTGAAGGTTGAAAAAAGAATATCGTAAATGCATAAATAAATCAAAATGTTTGATTGACTCGAGATGACGCAATTTAGTGGCCTTTCGGCAACAAAGGCATTTTGCTATACTTTTAATGGCTCTGTGCAATAAAGTAATAATACATTGATAAGCGTTCATTTATCGTTAAGAGCAACCAGATAGTTTCCAACCGAGTCGGTCACATATGTTCAATAATGTCTACGTTTTTGATCATAATCATTTGACTTTACCCTTTCGAACATGACCAACATTCTCGATCTGCCCGATTTGGTGCTCCGTACCATTTTCTCTCTACTTCCCCTGGTTGATCTTCTTCATCTAGATGAAGTTACTCCACTTTGGTCACAACTGCAACAGACCATTTGTCTCACCCGTAAATCTGTGACAATTTTCATCGGTCAAAATGCGGCAGAATTGGTGGAGAATTCTCATTTTAAAATTCCATTTATTGAGGAACTTAAAAATGCTGTACAACAAGAGGACACATCATGGAATCGAGTTGAATTAATTAATTCTGGTGATTTGCAATGTGCAAACAAAATTGGTGATCTACTTTCGCATGTGAGCACTGTGTGCATTTCATTTATGGACAATGTCGAACCGGCACAAAACACTCAATCGAAAGTGTTGAATCAAATGACTGATCTACTGCAAAAGTGTTGTGTCAATTTGAAATCACTCAAATTGTATGTTCGCCTGTCAAATAATGAAAACACTGACTTGGTTGAGCACAATTTGCCTAAATTGTTGAAAGTGATCAATTTTGAATGTCCTTCTCTCCGCCATTTAACATTCGAACTGACAAGTCCAATCTATTATCAAGTGCCAGAGGTGGCACGTCAATGGCCAATTCTTGCACAATTGAATGAATTTTATCTCAATTTCTATGAAACACAAGATGTGCCATTTGTGGATTTGATCACTGGTTCGATTGTCAACTATGCGGCACAAAATCAACATTTGCACAAAATTGGTCTATCTAAAATCGACAACTTTAGTAATGATCTGTTTGACAATGACCAAGTGGACAAATATGCAGCGAAAATAAGTCAATTCCCAATGTTGAGTCCTTTTGTGGGCTATTGGGAAACCGCATTTCTTGATTCACTCCCAAAAGATTTGATTAAATTTTGTACTCAATTTGACCAACTCGAACAAATGGCGATTAGCTGTGAACTAAACGTGCTTTATTCGACCATTGCGGCATTGGAACCTTTGAAGTGTTTGGTCTATCTAAACCTCACTATTCAATGGGGTGATACAGACAAAGAATATTTTGAAGAAGAAGGACTTTATGAAGACCAAAATGGATATAGGGTATATAATCAAACTATGCCTCTACAAAACCAACTTTGTTCAGTGAAAATACTGTACCTACAAATGGATGTCACCACTGACAATCTGCACGCCGACCTGCACTCACTCAAATTGAGTCGAATATTTCCCAACTTGGAAGTGCTCTATCTTGAAGACAAATCTTTTGTTTGTTTGGCCTGTCAACCAGAGGACAACAATGAAGAAGCAAAGAACGCTTGTAATCGGTTGAGTTTGTTGCCATTTAAAGAGTGCGAACAGTTACATTCGGTTTATTCGAGCAAATATTATGAGGTCAAACAGTGGTCGATGGAGGAGTTGTGAATTATATACTTTTAGAGCATTAATTGTTTATTGATACAAATTAAATTATATTTACATTATAAATATTTATTTTGTACACTTGCATAAACTTTATTTACAAATCACAGCACCAAATATTGTCCAATTTCTTCGGTAGAATCAACAATAGCAATGGCAAAGTTGAGTGTATCCGAGCAAATGTCAAACAAACACGACCGCAGTGACACTCGAATCAATGTTCGATAATACGATTTAAAAATTGGATCAAAGTAAAGAAGAAACAACACATACGAGACCATTAGCACACTCGATGTAGACATTGTAACCAACAAATTAATTTGTCAATATCCCACGTTCAAATGACTCAACAATAAAATACAATCACAATAAAGTGCAATCTTATTTACATGCCAGTTTTCCTTGTTTTTCAAATCAAATTTCCCTCAAGGGAAAAGAGCTCAAAGTACATCACGATTATAAATAGACAAACAACCAGCTGGCTTGTTGCTCAAATGATCTATTCGATCGTGTTTCGCTGTGAAAATTGTACAATCAAAGGTATCATAAGTTTGCCATATTAAACTGTGCAATTATTTAAAAAATTAAAATCAGTTTAATTAATAATCATATTATAATTAATCAATAAGTAAACATATATTAGGTAATATAGCAAACACTACCTAGATCACAATGTCTTGAAATAGTGAATAATGAAATTAACATCAAAATGATGATTATCTTGAGTTGAATCAAAATATTTAAATAATAAAAATAATAATAAAGTCAAATTAGGCTAATAAATGTAGTAAATCAACAAGTAGAAAGAAAAATATCAACAGTTTCTTCGTATTTAGTTAAGTAGATCCGAACAGAAATTCGGGTAAAAATAATTCGAAATAAATTTGCAGACAATAAAAAAGACTTTAAGGCATTGGTATGATTAGAACACAAATGATGAGGTGAGGTAGATTTGAGAGTTGAATGAAAAGGCATCGAAACAAGGCACCGGATAGGATAATACATTGCTAGATGTATGAAGCCCAGCCGTGATACATGGCGCCAAGGTTGTTGAGATCCGTCGCTTCCTGTGTTTGGGCAAATGAATTGGTAAAATCATCAAAATTAATATAAAGTGCCATCACATACCTTGAGTGTGTAATCGATCTGACCCTCCACGGAAACAATCAGTCCTTTAGGCAAACTTCGCTGGGCAGATCTCGAAATGACTCCACACAAACGTGCTTCCACACCAAACACTGCTCTTTCGGGCTAAAGACACAAATAAATATTATTCAATTGCATTGACATTCGCAAAAAGCTTCTTACCATTTCGTGTCGGTCACTTCCCTCCATCCACTCTGCCAGTGGATCATACAGAAAGATGGTGACATACTTGGAGAACAATTTGCGGTACTGTCGCAATACGAGCAGTACATCTTCACAGGTGTGTCTGAACTGTCCCTCATATCCGATCACTCCCATACCGGCGAGCATATTGTGAGTCAGTCTGAAGGGCACACATTCAGGCACCAGAAACTCCTCTCCTCGATTGAACAAACAATTAAAGTCCACCTGGACCACCTCGCCTGTGCATGGATTGAGTAGCATATTCTCCGCATGTCGATCGCCCAATCCGAGAGTGTAACCCAACACCGAGTAGACAGAACTCGTTCTGGTGAAATTCTTCTTCGCCATATACCACGAGAACGAATCGGCAAACTGTGACTGAAACCACAGTTGAAACACAGGTGGGCAAAACTTGGGAGCGTTCTGAATAAAATTTTCAATTCTCTTCTCACGGGAAACCTTGCCGTTGAAGACATTTTTGACAAAGTTCGACTTGGCATGGTGATACTCCAACTTGCTGGCCCGATTGCGATTGTACTGTCCCTCGATGAGTGACTTCATCGACTGCAAGCCGTTAATCCACTCGATGATGCCGAACGAGTCCGAGAGAGCACAAACGAAATAAGTCTGCACCTGAAGTGGATTCAACTTTCTCCTTGCCAATATTTTCGCCTCCTGTGCTGCGTCCATTTTCAGGTCCATCACCGTTCTCTGCATAGACTGCATTTGGGGTATTCCTCCACCATAGCATTGGTTGAACAGATTACAAAAATTCAACATGCATCTATCCTTGCGTAGATCATCGAATGATTTGCACAACAAAATTCTCTTGATTCCATCACTACAAAGGAAGGTAATCTTCTTGGGCATTTGCAGTGACTTCATTGTCTGAGCAGTGTCTTCCAACTTTTCAATAAACAAACCAGAGTAGAACTGATCGAACAACTCCTTCGAACCGGTTCGCTGTAAATTCATAAGTGAGGGAAGAAAGAATCGATTGCACGGCATCATAAAACGAAACTCCGTTAAGGAATCAATAGATTTGACCAGATTGGGAAACACTTTTCGAAGGGAAAAGTCCAATGACGCAGTTGCGGGCTGAAGACGAGGACGATTCGAGGCTGAGGAAGCTTTGCTGCCTGCTCTCTGTGGAATCATCATTGTAGGCAATTGTTTCGGTGGTTTGTATCTGGAAAGATAATTTGTAAATTATTAAAATACATTCGACATCAAAATCAATAGAACCTACCTAGCCAACTCGTTGATGTAATTGGTGAAACACCTGAAAGAAGCAAAATATTTGCCCAAATGTAGTCCAGAATCGGGCGCAGAATCTAGCAACTTTATGGCAGCATTGTGCACTTCCTTAGCTTGAATTCCTCTTCTGTTTGTACATGATGAACTTCTCGAGAACTGCCATGCCATGTGGTGTGGAAAGTCCGCTATCAACTTGGCCAGTATATCACGAATGGAAGAACCAATTCCCTCGTTGGGATGTAGCATGTGAGTGATAAGTGTGTCGATTACCAAGAGAAACACTGCACTGTTGATCGACTTGGTCATATCTCGAATGATGACGGTCGAATTGTCGATCAGTTTCCTTTGCAGCTCCTTCAATCTCGACTGGTTACTTGTGCTCATCCGACCAGTACCTTGCTGAAAGGACTGTGATTGTCCGCTCTGCATTGCATTCAGCTCATAGCCACCATCAATCCATGTGTTCAGCAGCATCGGCAGTGACACGGACACAAATCGATTGCCATGTTTCAGCGATTCTGCCAGTGATTTGACAATTCGATTCTTCAACTCAGCCAACTCTTCAGACTTGCCTGTACTGAACGAGGTTTGAGACTGTAAAATGGCTGGCAAGCCTTGATACTCTTTGATTAGATTGGAACAGTACACAGCAAACGCATAATGTCCCTCTTCCCACTTGGGACAGGCAACCGTAACAGCACGGAAAGCAGTCATCAAAGGATTCGAACTAAACTGCCTCGACTCATCGCAGTATTGTGCAAATTGCAACTGAATCTCTGCGTACAGTCGCAACTTTTCCGGGCTTACATTATTGAGTACAAAACTGGAATTTGAATTTGACGCTGAGGAAACGGGTGGAAGTTGACGAAAAGCAAAAGCAGTGTTCGTGCCAGATGAAATCTTACTGGCAGGGGTTGGAATTTTCAGACCAAGTGAACCAGCAATTTCGACAAGATCTAGGTTCGGTGCGAGGTCTTGTCTGACGTCTTGTTTGAATCTTGCCAAACAACAGTAATACTTTATGTCTGAGTAATTTCGGTCGAGTTCCGATTTAAGAAGTTTCAGGGCAGCTAAATGTGATAGAAACAAATTAATAGCAATAGTAATAGTAATATTATTATCAATACATACCTCTGGAATCCTTCTTGAACCAATACACCTTGGCCGCATCCATCACAAAGTGAGCATGTTCAACATCGGTGAGAGCAAACTGTCTGTTATTCACTTCCATCTGACGATTCCTCAGGTGAATGCCTTCCAACATGGCGGTATACGCACGATCCAAATGGCCACACTCAAGTGCCACCCTCAAGCCATCATTCCAGTATCGAAATAGGTCAACTGCAAAGCAATCATCCGCATTGGGATACTTCTTGAGACAATGATTCTGTAGAATTCTGATTAAAGTTCGTTGAACATCAAACACCCGCGAAACAGATTCAGAATTCGAAGGCCCCAAAGACAGTGGAAGAATTCGATTGCGAATCTTCCATTGATCGAGTACTTCACGAAAGATTATTTTGATTTGATCTTCGGTTGTTGGTTGGTGAGGAGCTTCGGGTGATGGTCCCGCTGACCCAGTGCCCAACAGAGGAACATAGACCGTCTGAGCAAAATGTTGGACATCGTGAATGGTGTGAAGTGAAACGATTGTTTCCAGATATGATCGTGAGTATGCGGTCTGATGGTTGGACAGCAGTGCAGCACTCAACGGAGCCAATGCATTATTACGAATGTCAATAATCTTGTTGTCCAACACAAAAGGTGCTTCTTCATTAAACAAGGAGAGCAAAACATGGCCAATATTAGGCGCAAAGTACGATGGATACGAATCCGAACCAAGTGATAGTCGGCCTTGATTCTTATTGGACTGGTTCGAAGGATTATTTTGTTCAAGCTTAGATAATTCCGAATTAGGTATTCCACTGAAGAAGTGAGTTGCCGAAACAATGGGCTCAATCTCTTGCCACGTTCCAAGGCGCCATGCAGATTCAATCATGTACAAAGGAAGAGTGGAACTCCATTGGGTTGAGGTTGGTGACCGGGAAGAGTAAAGATTAACTGGCGTAGTATCTGAGATTAACTTTGGTGCAAACAAAGTCAAATCAATATCCAATGTTGATAATGACTGAAAATGTTTCACATGAGCGTCAAATATATCCATAGTCGGGGCTTCATTGCGTCCTCGATGGTCATACCTAGACAATAAATCAATTAATAATTAATATAATCAAGAGTTTTAAGCATTCAACATACTTCATCACTTTTGCCCCAAGAGTCACCTGTTCCGCCATTTCATGATCATCGTCCATCAATGCCGAATTGAACAACTGATCAAGTGTTCCAAACTGAGATTGGCGCAGTCTTGTGCAACCCTTCACGGAATCAGTATCGTTCAAGCCACCATAGATTTGCGTTAAAAAATTCAAATTCTCCTGAACAAAGTCATCCATTCTGATTGGCGATACATTCTGAGCTTGAAGATCGTCGTAAGAACGTTCGATGTAGTAGAGTGCTCGGTGGTATGACCCAGAGGCATAGGACAGTCGAGCAACATCGAGTACATTGAGAAACTTCAGC
Organism: Rhizoglyphus robini; assembly: GCA_023373905.1. NCBI lineage: Eukaryota > Metazoa > Arthropoda > Arachnida > Sarcoptiformes > Acaridae > Rhizoglyphus > Rhizoglyphus robini. The sequence goes on from JAKIJQ010000020.1 coordinate 2,731,929, forward strand.
ATTACCTTCACTCCAGAGTATTCCGCATCGAATCGTTGTACTCGATTTCGCATGAACAGTATTGGCACGACATATTGATGTACCACCTTTCGGCTGCGGTCAAATTCCACCAGAAAATCGTAGATGAAGCAAATTAACTCTGAAGCCATCTGTCCCAGTTCATAACAAAAGTATTGCGGATTCAGTAGAAATTTCTCCTGGACCATAGATCGAAATTGACGAGCAAATTCTTCCTGTTTACCTGACTCAGCCAAACTCAGGGCCAATACCAACAGTGATGGTACCAACAGATAGGCGAGCTTCATGTTTCGCTGATTGATCACCGAGTGGTAGCATACGAGAAAGACGTCCATTGGCGTTTGAATTGACTTCAACCTTTCCATTACTCCAGTGAATTCCTGTGAGAACTGAGTGCCCTGCATACTTGCTGCTTGGGAAACGTGCTGCGAGAATATTTGATGGTAGTCCATCGGATTGGCACGATTTGGTGAAGTCGATTGGATACCATTTGACGATGATTCAGCATGATCTAGAATGAAGGTCTGGTATAACATTCGAAGGAATTGGTGCAGAAAAGTGTGGTATGACATGGCTGGATTAAGGTGCGCAAAGAATCGCTCCATAGTGACCGTATTGGACTTGTCAATCTTCTTTCTGCTGAAATCGTACATCGACTGTTGGTCGAGCATTAGAGAATAATCAATCAGATCCAAGCTCAGGTCTCGTTCCTTCTTGATCGGTTCAATCTTTTCGGTTTCGAGCACTTTCTCCAATTCGTCCAACATTTGCAATCTCTCTGTTTCGCGTCGAGTGTTGCCAGTGATGCCAAGGGAACCCGAATTGGCGGTTGTTGCCATTTTCTGATTGACAAAATTCTCCACAACGCTCAACTGAATATTGCCATCGTCATCAATGGGACAAACCTCCTTGTCAAGAATCAAACACTGTTTGGCATTGACAAATCGATCCATCAACTCCTGAATGACAAAACTACTAGTTCGAAATTCAACCAACTTACTAGACCGCTTCACCATAGTCATCATTGATTCGAGAACAAGTTGCTTGAATTCACGAGACTGTGGACGAAATAGACGACGATTGCAAAAGTCCATTGCAGAGGCAATCGATTCATCGATAGATTGGCGACGAACTGAAGAATTCGATTTCCGATTTGATGTCGAAGGCAGAGTTTGATCGCTCACATGAACGCGCTGAAAAGATTCAGTCAAACTAGGTTTGTTCAATCCGAGCAATTTGGGAGAAATTGCTCCAAGAGCGCCCAAACAAGTAGCAGCCAAATTCCGACGTTCCCCAGTGGAAAACTTCAAACATCTCAACAGTTGAAAAACCAAACAACGGAAAAAATCCGAGACAGTTTCAATCGATTGCAAAAGTGCAAACATATGTGGTAAATACTGATTGGCGCCATCATATCCATCGGGCAGCAATGTCAAATTAACCTCGGACAAATCTTCATACAAATTATCACAGTCTGCAGCATTGGTCGAGTTCAAATGATAGAACAAATCCTTGTTCAAAGTAAGCAACTCTAAAATTCTTCTCAACGAAACTTCCTGTATCTTCTCATTATCATTATTGACGTGATCGAGTACAAACAAAAACTCCTGACACTTAATACCAAATCGACTAGTCTTGACATATTCAATCACTTGATTCGGATTGTTGAAATTTAAGTTCACTGGAATTGGCGATTGCAATGCACAAGAACCAGTTTGACGTTTGATCTTTTCATTGATCAAGTTGAACACAGGAAAGTCTGGAATGAAATAGAGTTGGTGGTAGATCTGTTTGGGATATTGGCGAGCAAACACTTTTTCAAGTACATTGTTCACAGCACCATTTCCGTTGAACATTTTCAGCAGTGGACTAATGAGCACAAAAATCGACGGCAATTCAATCTGAAGAAACTCTGTGTTGACATGTTGAATGAATTGCGCAAGAATATCAAAGGTGGCAACCAAAAAATCCTGTGGCGCATAATAACTCAAACAGCCAAACAATAATTTGATAGTGAAATAAATCTTGTGTCGAAACTTATTCACAAACGCTTCATCCACAAAGGCCATCAGCTGAGAATAACTTCGAATTATCATGAGCTTATCTTTCCATGTGTCCGAATCCTTACGTCCACCTTCAATTCGTTGATCAATTTGATGCATAAACAAGGGAAACTGATTTCGAAGAAATTGAACAAACAATTTATCTTGCTTGAACGAATCGAGCTTCACTTCACGAATCATGTCCGGACATTTAAGATCGAGATGAAACGAACTGTTGAGATTGTAGATAAACGACAATGCACGTAAGGTTGCTTCACGATTGGCCGAATAACGTTTCAAACAACTTTCAGTAAAATTCTCAAATAACTGACTCATAAAGACAGGATCGTCCACCAATCGGCGAAACAGATCTTGTTCACAAAAAGTGGAAAAGTATTTGAATACTTGAAAGATTAAACCACAGTCACCAGAACAGTCGTAAAAGATGTAAATTAAAATGTCGGCGAGGTAGATCTGGAGAGAAAAAATGATAATGAATCAGAAAATAAATTCCTCCAACTCGTACCTGAAAGGGGAAGACCACTTCTTTCCTTGTAAATTTAGCATTTTCCCTAAATAACGCTTCAGTCTGAGAGTCCATCCTGACCACAAAAGGCGGTATGACCCACCTGAGCAACTCTTTGGGCAATTGATTAATGCCAAATATTGACATACACTCAATCAGAAGAGCGGTCGGATTTTTATCTCTCGTTTCGAAAGCTCTCTTCGTTAGTAAATCGCTGATTTCTTTCTGGAAAAATAGAAATAGCTCACGGGTGCTCTTAAGTTGTAGCGTAGTCTTGAGGTCCTTAAGTGCTCGCCTCACCGAAAGGCGATGGAAGGCTTGGTGAAGACAAAATTCTGACTGGAGAGTTCGTTTCTGGACTAAGCCCTTCTCGACAAGTAAAATCACAAATTCTTGCAGAACATGATCACGAAAACGATCCGCCGCACCTACAATCTGGGCATTAATTTTGAAGTAGAAATGCAATTGATAACAAAATTCGCGCCAATCTTCGGTGTCGAGTGGAATTTGTTTGAGATGGGCAGTGTTGAGAATAGCAAAACAATTACGGAAAAAAGTTTCGAGATTTTTGAATTGATAAAAAGTAATACCGACCATAAGAAATGCGTTCAGTGCAAGTGGAAGTGCTTTCAGTGAGACAGGATTCGGTGAACTGATCGACTGAAGAGTGGTCACAAATTTGGATGAGCCTTCATCGAGAAATTTAATCGTGTATATGTCGGTGGGCTTCGAGGTGAAATTGTCCCTAAAAAAGTAACAGGCCTGACAGAATTTGCGGTAGAAAGTAGAGAGTGGATCGTTAAGGCAGATCAAATCGGCGTCATCGAGAGCATGTTCGGTGAATGTCACCATTAACAGAGTTATTTCGTAGTACTCGAAGAACATTTCATGTTTCAAAGTTTCATCACATAAGACTTGAGACATTATATTAATAGATTTCACTACCTGAATGATATCGGTGTTCGCTAAGGTTTTATTCAGAATATGTTCAGCCATCTCTTTCGGAGATCCTTTGTCCTCATCCTGTCCTTCAATGGTTGATTTAGCGAGTTCTTCAGCTGACGACATCTTGTTTGAAGAATTTGGTACCGCAAAATTTGAAGAATTATGCGCTTGTGGTTGTGGCAGTACTGGAGGAGGCATATTTGATGATGACGATGATGTGGATGGAAGGCACTGTAATGGGGTTCGAGATGGTCCAGGCTTGGAAATAGTTCTGGTTGCAGAACGACAACCAACCGGCTGCGGAGTGATGCCCTCGTATGGTGTATCGCTAACGATCATTTTGCTGTGCTATTAGCGACGATGATGTAACGAGGTTCCCCCCACTGGGACAGCTCTCATTCAAACTGTCCTGTCAAACGAAAAAAAACTTGTAAACAACAATAACAAAAATGTATCACGTGATTACCTGTTGAACAGAATATAAGAATTACTAGGCACGACAAATGGGCGCCACACGAAAGTCGGACAAACAAAACAGACAGGCACGAGGAGAGAAGCGAATAATACAAACGACCAAAACACTGTGTGCGATACATCATCTGTGGATAACGACCAAAAACAGTGACATTTTAATTATTCATTATCGGGCTGTACCGCCCTATATTATTTAAAATGATCAATACAAATCCATAAGTAACACTGTTTATGGATATTTACTTTTTGGGGCGTAGCGCACACAAAATGTAATTTCTGAATACGCCAGTGCTACAGAGTCTTTAGTACAGACAACAACTGAACTGAACGGCTGATGTGAACTCACAAAGCCTTCTCCTTCTCTGGTCATCCACCAAGCAGGATGCAGGAGACCGAATTTGTTCCTATTTTACAATAAATTCGGGTTTTGACCTCACCATCGATCGATACTCGCTCAGTATTTTCTGTATTGAAATTGGCGATTTGCACCCTACTCTACAATGAGGTAATTTTGATATTTTATTATTAATTTGCTATTATTTACACGAATTTATTTTTAGAATTTATCCTTATGTGTTGACAATTCTGATCTTTGACCTAATTTGACCCCGACTCTGGTCTCGGAAATTTCCTATTTATTTTGATTATGTTCTGCTTCGAATTTATTTTCCATATAATTATGTTATTTTTATTAGTAAAAAAATAACTTGCTAATAGGACTTTGAGGTAATTTAATTATTTTTTTAATTCATTTCTCACTTAAATTCATTTACTATTTGTTAATTAATTGTTAATTTTTAATTGCAGGTTATATCTGAATGAATTGATATCGTCGTTTTATAGTTTTTCCACTTTTATACCAAATTTTTGCGAATTTTAACACCTGAATTGTATTAATTATTTTGAATTAAATCTTAGGTTTGTTTTTGTATTGGTTTTATTTTATTCTGAGTTCTAATTATTGTTTATTTTTACAGATAATGAATTTATACCATTTTATATATTTCTTCAATAATTTCTTACATCGTTTGTTCTTCTAATCAACTCGACTGCATCAGAAGGAATATCCTTTATTATTTTCTACTGTGAAATTTTGCATCAACAGGCTCTGTTTCACAAAGTAAAAAAGCCGCGAACTCGTGTATCTCATTTACGGATTTCGCAAGCTTTGGATTGTGGGAGAAGTTAACCTCTCAATAAGATCGCGCCTGTTTTTCCTCGCTGTTATTATCGGCTTTATCAACGATTGTCATCGGCCAGTGCCACTACCACACGCTCACTGAACCTGAACCTTCAGAACACTCGCTTTCTCGTCTGTTTTTGCTTTGCAAACAAAGTGGTATGTAGATATCCTGTGTGGGGGAATGTTGCTCGCTTACTTTCTATTGATCCCACTACAACAAGTGACCGATTGTTCAAATGAACTTACATGTATATGATCGTTGATCCGACCAACCACCGAAGACACAACCAATGCCGGTTGGAACCGAATAGTTTAGCAGTACTGCCATAATCTCTCACTTATATACCGCCCACTTTGAATACCATTGCTTGGTCTCGTCTCGTTTCGCAATTTTTTTGAGTAATATTTAAAATGTTAGATACTAATATTTTTTTATTTACTTGTTCTATTGCGTAGAAACTTATCTGTACTTTGTTTGCTGTATTTCACGTAAAAGAAATTCACGTCTTTTTGTAAACAACTGTATGATGGCAAAAACACCCGACCAATACACTGATAACGTAAATCACCGCTCTCGACCATCACAGCCACATCAACTACCCCCAAACCTGCAGCAACAACGAGTGCGCAATTCTGGTTCCGGTCTAGACGCCAATTTAACCAATTACAGATCGAGACTTCCACCATCCCAGCCGAATTTTTATGATTTGAATCTACTCAATATTGCCAGTGGTAGTAGTAGCAGTGCAAGTCAATCGTCCATCCATAGTGCACACCGGCCAACGAATGGCCAATTACATCAACATCAACAAGATGTATACAGGAATTATGGACCTTCGAATGGCTCTTCGCCTGCTTTTCCACAACAGAATTTCCATCATACATGGAATGTACATCCAGCACCGAGTAATCAGGAACCTTCGATAAAACAACATCCTAGTGTTGCAAGTCCATCACAGAGTAATTACCAATCAAACGGTCATTTACCGCCGCCTAGAGATCCAACAAAAAGTCCAATTATTCAAAATAGCAATCACAATGAGATGTTGAGTAGTGGCGATATCCGCAACTATATATTTCAAAAAAATGGTAAACAACATCATCAACGACCACAACAACAACAACAAATGTACAATTCTGCAGCTTCATCATCGAAGGCACCAACGGCAAATGCAACAAGTCATGGAACGAATGCATTTCCTCTTTTGAGCCATCATGTTGACAAACGACGAACTCATACAAATACAACTCTCCAACGAGAAAGTACATCATCGTCATTTGTATCAGCAACAGTCGACCGGAATAAATCTCAACCCCCACCACTGCCTGTTCCAAAAGTACAATCCTCTTTCCGATCCAATGAAGTACAAAAGAACACAAGTAACCAAAATATTGTCATTAAAAAGAGTATACAAAAGGAAGAAAACGTAATGGACATGAGTTCTCTAGCTTCTTCTCTTTCTATTGAGAATTCTAAGACCAATTCAAGTGTATTTAAACTTCCCGAAGTTCATTATCACAGTTTCACTGATGGCCATCCGTGTCAAGATAAGGACTGCATTTCTAAAATAACCACAAAGTATGATATGCTCAAATATCGGCACCAATTTCCTCATGTGCCATTTCCGTCTAATGGAATCGGACCTAGTTTGGGAGAGGTGTGTAGTAAAGACAAAAGGCTTACATCGAAAATTCTTGCAAGTTGTACTTATGTACGATTGAAGAAGCTGAACGTTGATTGGGAGTCACCGCCGCCAAAGGCATGTTGCGATGCGAGTTGGGTCTCGCGTTTGACCTGGGATCCTGAATTTCACGATAATCTATTGAATCGAGAAGAGGAAGACGAGACTAGTGAAGAAGAAGAAACTCCTTTGAAAATTAATATTCAACTTCTAAAGAGACGATTTGGAGGTGAGCATCTTCCAGTGAAGGTTGAACCGAGTGAAACACAAGAGATCACATTTAAGCCTGAACCAATGGACACATCACAAATTCCTCTTAACAATAATGACGAACAGGCCGAAGAAGACATTCCCGAGCATGGTCAAGTGCTGCTCAACGAAACCAGTTTGCATAAGCCTGTCACCAAGCTGCCTCAGAAAACCCCAGCAAAAGGAAGCAAATCCAGACCGGCCAGATTTTGCTTCTTTGAAGAATATTTTTTTGCTGAATACAAAGAGAAGGGAATACAACCTGCGATCACCTCCGCAAAGGTGGATTGTCCTCTCTGTGGATTGCGACTTTGTTGTCAGCATTTTGCCAATCATATGGTCATTTCTCATCTGTGCCACGAACTGATTGATTCTGAGGACTTGTTGTGTTTGCATTGTTTTAGGAAGTTTGAAACGGAGGAGGCACTGCACGACCACTACAACATGGTATATAACAACATCTTGTGTAAAGTTTTTATTTATTGTGAATGTTTTGTGTTTAGGTGAACAACGTTACTCCATTGAGCTGCATGATTTGTTTGTTGCAATTCAATAACGAAAGTGATCGAATGCATCACATGCGAACAAAACACTATCGTTTCACCATGTATGTTTCACTATTGACCATTTTGTATGGATTTGTTCTTAAATTGCATTGTTTCACGCATACAGGCCGTACCAATGTCAACTTTGTAAATATCGAAGCTCACTTCAACTGCAATTTGCCAACCATTTTGATCGAGTTCGTATTCTTTACATTCATTGTGCCTGTTTATTGTTTAATTGTATTTCTATTTGATTCTTCCTAAAGGTCCATACCGAAGCGTACTGCCCGTGTTGTTTAAAAGTATTTCCCTCTTCATTTGGACTGCATCACGTGACGAATCGGTCTTTGCAAAGTCATGCTGCTGCTACGATGAAATTCTTCATGGAAGTTCGGCTACACATGACTCGTCATATGGCTGCTAAAGACTTGTATGCCTGTGATCAATGTTCACTGACTTTTATAAACGCAGACGACTTGGGTGTGCACAAGAAGGTTGCACATGTGTGCTATCTGAAGCAACCCAGGTTGAAGAGTAATAAAACAATGGTTTTAGACAAGTTTCAATTAACACAGCAACAGCAAACAAACTTGACTTTTTTCCGAAACGAAGCCGAGCTCATTGCCGCAATCGGACCAACCGTGACTTTTGATCAGCCTACATCGTCGTTTGGTTTTCCGAAGAAGTCCAACAAACGTGGCCTCAAGAACTTTGGTGGTATGTTTTGTTTGTGGTTTTATATTAATGATTATTCTTGATTTGTTTATCTTTTTCAGAAATCGGCGATGATGAATCACAAGATTCGACTTGCAATTCCAGCCCACAAGGCAATGGTGGTGATGATCTATTTGGAGAGGAAAGTGCCTCCAATGAAGATGTTGTTATGAAGGAAGTTGACAATAAGGCAAAACCAAGTCTTTTATTTATGGGCGACGTGCTCGACAATATGTTTATCAGTAAAGATGATCGTCATGTTGAGCATCAGGCTGCTCCACTTCATTGTGATGAATGTCTTAAAGTGGTGTATACAAATTCCTCAGAAAAGGACAAGGCGCTTTTATATCACTACTTGCCGATAACGTTTGAATGTCACGAGGGCAATTGCTGCTTCCGAACAAACTGTAAGGAGGCTAAGAGAGCTCATGACCACGCGTTTGTTTTTTCGGAACAACGAAAAGTACCGCACCCTATACTCGACCCGGCCAAGGTGTCCAATAATCACAAAAGCCACATTAGTTTGTGCCGAAATTGCGGGATGCGATTTCTCTCGGTTGAAGAATTTTGTAAGTGCATTGTTTGTTTTGTATGATTTTCGATATTGATGCTTTTCATTTCAGGCATGCACATACATAACTTTCAACATCATCGAGGCTACTCGGACTACGCTAATGAAAACGAGGACAGCTCCGATGAAGAGGGTGCACCGCCCAAAGAAGAAGTAGTCATTTTACCTGCCCGACGACGAGCCCAACGAGATACCCAACAACGTCAACCGTTACGAATTAATCAACAAGCTTCGAGGCTAGCTTCACAAAACGAATTCAACGAGGAAAACAGTCTGTACGCACCTGGGCCATCAAATCGTCGCGATTGAGCCTTTCTCACTGGTCAACCGGTCTATTCACGCTCTCGCAAATTGATCTAAGCTTATCAGATAAGCACATTCTTATACACATTTATTCCACTCAACTGATCTATTTGTCGACGAGGTTTGCATCAATTTTGATGCTCTAAAATTTTCATTCTATCTCAAACCTGCCTATTGCTTCTGTGATTGTTTTATTATTATTATCATCCTGATTTTAGTTTCTCCCTTTGATCACCATTGAGCCCACGTTAACTTATGTCCATTCTAATCAATTTACTCGGTGTGTAGTTTTGATAAGTGTTCATATACTCGCCATATCAAATGTGAACAACTTGTCAACACACCACTTCTCATGACACATTGCACACATGCAAATGCTCACTCATGTTCACTCGAGCATCAAGCCTTACAAACTGTACAAATCTTTATATTATACTAATGAATTAATACCGTCCCCCAATCCTACATAGTGTCGTTCGAATTAGTAGTTATCTACCCAAGGCCCAACTTGTTAAAACCGAGTGTCTCTGAATGATTTCTTTTTGCATTTGTTAGTTTGCCAAAAGAAGCAAATCACTTAAGTCAGTCTGTAGTTAGTTGAGTATATATCTGCAAATGTCACCAAATGAATTCATGGTTGAACTTGTCACTTCACTCCAAAGTCTCTACTGTTTCATCCTTCATTAGTTCTTTATTTATTTTTTAGAATTGCTTATTTTTATATTTATTTAAATTAATTGCCCAATTTGTATTGAACCACTGACATTATTGACAATACAATGTAATTCTTAATTATTTGTAACATATTTAGCAATTTAGTAAATTTCAAATTGTACTTCAATATTCGTTTTACTTTTGTACTTCGCATTGTGACAAAAAAGATTTGACAGCAATTGACACTTTGAGACATACATGAGCTCAAAGGTCGAGCTATATATAGTTTCATTGCCTTAAAACCTAATTACCTCATAAGAGAAAGCTTGTTGAAATTTACTATTACAGACAACACTTTGCATTCCCTCAGGACGATTTAGCACAAAAGCTCATCGAACAAAATTTGTGGAATAATATTAACATTTTATTCATATAACAATGTGAAATAAAGCAAAAAAGTACAAATAAACAAATCAGTTGAAAATAAGTATGAAGTATTATGAAGTACGAATTAGCATAATAGAAAAATAATAGAAATAATAATTGTAAATGACATTTAAAATGTAAACATTATCAAAAGTATAATTCGTAATTAATTGTGTCATCGAATGACCCTGAAATAAGGTAGTATATAAAGTATATAAACATTACTGATCACTTGTATGGTAAATATGCTATTTAGAGTAAGTTTATATAATAGTAATAATAATAATAGAATATCAAAAATATCGCAAGTAATAAATGCTCACCAATATCGACGTTAACTACTTCAAAATCGGGGAATATTTTCGATATTCTCACTGTCGGAAAAATCATCAAAAATTCCGCTATCGAGCGCGTTTCGAGACTTCTTGCGAGGCTTCTCGAGGGCAACATTCATATTGTAACGTTTCTTATTTTCAATAGTTTCCATTTGAAAAGTTTCATCCACATAAGGAATATTCTCCTCTAGTTCGATAACTTCAATCTCTTCTTCTTCTTCATCACTGGCCACATTGTTGTTGTTGTGGTCGATTAAACCAATTGGCTGGGGCTTGTGGACACGTTCGAGAGTGGTCACATCAGGAATGTCTCGATCGGTGTATTTGCTGAGAAATCCCCGCATTCCCTCGATAGCGCCAAGTGGAATTTGATTGTTCTCCATCATTTCAGCCAGGTCCGTGTTGAATTGTTCATCATTTTGAATTTTATCCCCTTCAGCAGGATTGTTGTTGCCATCATTACTTGCCACGATTGCCGGCTTGAGGCCAAGTTTGTTTGTGTGAACGTCTGAAGCAAGATGGCGTTCTATCGAAGAACGAGATGAAGCGAGTAGAGTACGGTTGCATAGTTTACAAAAAATTTCGCGATTCTGGAGCCATTGTAAATCGTCCTTATGTTCTATCATAAGTTGAGTAAGCGATTCGCCGAGATTCTAGGAAACAAAAGTTTAGAAAAACAATAACTAAAAGTGTATATGTTTGTTACCTGATAAATCAAAGAAAAGTTCTGAATAGGACCCTCATAACTGGAATTGTTTCGATTCGCATGAAACAGATGAACATTCGAAGCGAGATGAGCACGCAGCATAACAATCGAATCGTGGTACTCGTTCTCACAGACATTACATCGAACCAAATTGTCCTTAGTGGGAATGAGAATCTCTTGATTGAATGCAGCAACAAATGTATCAATGGGACACAGATGTTTTGGTACAGGAGGAGTACTAATTACAAACTTGAGGCTGCCCAAATGTCGTTCCAGCAACATTCGATCATGTAATTTAGCCATTGCACTTCGGTTTGCCTCCTGTTTTTGATGTTCCAAATAGAATCGAGTGAGCATCTGTTTATAAGCGGTCTGGTGGTTATCGTCGTTCAGGTGGGCGTTCACCATAGCCGGCACATGGTCCAACTCGACACGACAGGCATTGCAGTATAGGTTCATCTGGTTCGAGAAGGAGAACACACCATTGTGGGTATCGATCACCTGTCGGATAAGTTCGATCTTCGTGTCGGTGAGAATAATCGTGTTGCCTACAATGACTTGCTTCATCTTGGGAAAGTTAGACTAAGGAGAGAATAGGTGAAAATAATATTATTAATTTATGTGATAAGAAAATAAATAAAATAAAACTTACCTCTCCCTGTGTAGGCTCCATTTTGTGTTAAATTTTGTGCTAATTAATCGGGTATGATGGTTATTGAGGCTTGAATGACTAGCCAATGGTGTCAACCAAAAATCGCATCTAGATTCTATAGAAAGACGAAGAAAATGACACCAATGCTGATTTAGAACATGTGCTTCGCAAGCGGGTGACGCACAACTGAGTCACCTCACATGCTGTTGTGTTGATCAGACGTTCACATATGACGTTTCGTTTGTTGTTTTGATTGTTTTGACAGTTTGAATTAGACTGGACATATTTGAAATGTGGCAATTGTTGACAAATTAATTTACTAGATTGCAATTTAGATTAAGATTTTATCACTATCAGAATGATTCTCGAGTTGACTTCCAAAAATGCCGAAATATGGCAGTTTATAATTGTTTCTGAATCTTTCTCGAGGAATTCCTCTGTGTTTTGTTTGTTTTGATTAATCAGCTGATTTTTTGTTTATTTCGGTCAACGAAATTCGGCGAATTCTTGTTACTACTAGAAGGACGTGTGATTAATCAGTATTTTCACTTTTGTGTTGTTGTGTTTCTATCGCTTTCCTCCTCACCATCTACAATGTCTACCTTTTCAGCTTTAACCGAGATTATGTCTGATCAATTCAACAGTGCAGTCATAGTCACCTTGATTGTGTTCATAATTGTGATTGTACTTCAAATTCGCAAACAAATGCGACATCTCCGCAAAGTGGAGTCTGCTTTGACCGCACTGCGATCTACTCCTACCGAACTGTCTGTTAGGCAAACTTGGACTATCGACAATTTTGATTTGTTGTGCCATGACAATGGTGATTTGGACCACTATCCGAGTATTCAGTCGGCTCGGTTCGGTCCCATTGGTGGTGACGATCGACTCAAGTTCGTTATGCAAATCTATCCTCGGGGCGAGGACAAAGAATCGTGTGAATTTGTTTCGTTTTATCTCAATATGGTCAGTTCTGAGGAGGAGGATTCGGTGAGTGTCATCTACAGAGTGTACATTGTCGACCGAGATGGGGTGAAGCAAATAATGATGGGTACGTATCGGTATGTGTGTGAAAATGGGCCTTACTGACTCACTTTGTTTATTTAGGTGAAAAGGCTGAAACGAAGATCACCAAATTTGTGTTCGGTGAATCAGGCTGGGGAGGACAGTTGCTCACTCGCAAGGAGTTGTTGGATCCCAACAGTGGATATCTTCTTGGTAACAAGTTGACCTTGTCGTGTGAGGTAAATGAGGGTAATATGATGCAAACTGGTTAGAGTATATTATTTTTCCTAACAGGTATTGGTCATTCCTTCTGTGCACCAACAGGAACAAATGAACCAGGAAAAGCATGCCAAACGCATTTCGGCTGCAGACTTGTACGGCAATGATAAGTGGTCCGATGTTGTGCTGCTTGTTGGTGGCACCGAATATCCTGCACACAAGTTTGTTCTCGCTGCGCGCTCGGTGGTGTTTGCTGATATGTTCCGACTGGGCTTGAAGGAAACTCACCAGAACAGAGTGACCATCGACGAGGTCGATCCTCCTCTGTTCCTTCAAATGCTCAAATTCATATACACTGGCAAGATTGATGAAGTACAACCTTTCGCCTGGGAACTGTTGCCACTAGCCGACAAGGTAAGGTCCTATAAGTCCAGATTCGGGCGGAGTATTACAGGATTGAGGCTAATCTACACATTGAAATCTGCATTCAGTTTCAGATCGATCCACTCAAGACTCTGTGTGAGCAATGTCTGGCCTCTCAGATATGCAACGAGAACGTTATCGACTACCTCAACTATGCTCAGCTGCATGGCGCAATGAAACTCAAGTCAAAAGCAGTCAGCTTTATTCGCAGGTGAGTTTGCTATTCATTGTAAGCGTATAATAATACTTTGTTTCCTAGACAAACCACAGACAAGATCAGAAATGTCAAAGATCACAAGCTTCACGTTCTGATTGGAGCCATTCCACCAGTGCAATAGAATGCGGTTCACCAGTTCACTGATGTTTTCCTTTTTTGTTCCTTCAGCCTTACAATATATATTAAATTGTATTTTATTATTTTTGAAAACTAATTTATTTATTTGAAAATTGGCGCGCTAAATTAGCATTACTTTTGTCGCCTATCTTTCCTCCAAATATCGAACATTCTTATGCTTAGTCATTTTTTTCGTTTCGAAACGAATTCGTTTTTTGTACTACAAGTTGTGCAACTGACTTTGATTTCTTTTTCACCCTCTTTCTTCATCAACTTCACCCATTTCGCGATGTCTTACTCCTGTTTCTGTTGTGTCGACCTGGCCCACATTCAGCTGGTCTATGTGCTCTTCTCATTGTTCGTTCTGTTGAGTTGGTATTACCTGAAGCGTCTCTATCAGGCTCGTCATGTCATGAAATATCTCGATGGTCCAAAGCTGGACGCAGTGTGCACTACCGAAATCGATCGTTTCGCGTTTATTTGGGGAATTGACAACTTTCGACGTTTTTGCGAGCAAGAGGATTTGGACGTGAACTTGGCTATGGTCTCTCCCACCTTTGGTCCTGTCTCTAGCAGTGCTGGACCGCTCCAGTTTCGTCTCGACATGTACGCCTTCGACCCAGCTGACGATGAGAGTGAGTACGTGGCCGTGTACCTCAACCTGGTGGGACCCAACCAGGCCAGCCAGGTCAATGTGCTCTACTCGTTCTCCATTCTCGACAGGAAAGGTCACCGACACAACATTAAATGTGAGTTCATTAATAATATCATAAATATTCGGTTTCGTTAATTTATATTTTATTATTTTGCAAATATTTTACACAGCCAACGAATTGCCCGAAAAGTTTGTCGTTGGCACTGTACAAGGTTTCAGAGAATTTATCGATCGATACGAACTGTTGGAGAATGAACTTGGCTTGCTCGTCAATGACCGATTGACCGTTCACTGTGAGGTTATTCTGGAGAGTGGCTGGTCATGGCCCGACCAGACTGCTACTGACCAGTCGAACTCGGCTGATTCGCTCAAGTATGACACTTTATTCGGGGAGGACACCTTGTCGGACGTGCTTTTGGTTGCTGCAGATGGATCGCAACACTCTGCCAGCAAAGGTGTCATCGCCACTCAGTCGATGGCACTGGCACAGCTGCTCGACCAAAATGAGGGTAAACTCAAGCTGGACCAGGTGGACAAGGAGGTGATGCAGCAGTTGCTCCAGTTCGTTTACACGGACAAAGTTACCTCGTTGGACAAGTTTGCTTCGAAATTATTGCCGCTTGCATTTGAGGTTTGAGGCCTTTAAACCTTTAAACCTTTTTCTAAATTGACTTTTCATTTTGCTCAGTTCCAAATGGATTCGCTCAAGTCTCTGTGCGAGCAATCAGTCTGCTCCCAGTTGACCACCGACTCAATGATCTCACTGCTCGGTCTGGCTGAGATCTACGATTGTGCTGAGCTCAAGTTGAAAGTGCTTCAGTTGCATGCAATGTAAGACTCAACTCGGATTTGGTTGATGGTTGATTTAATTATTTATGTTTGTTTCCACACAGGCAAACATTGAACACTATCGAAAACACTGCCGATGACCAACTGTTGGTCGATACTTTCAGCAAAATTGTCCTCGAAACTGATAATGACATTTCCGTGTAAAACTGTCATTACAGCATTTAAAACTATATTTAAGCAAATTATATCTTTATGAAAACTTTAGATTATTAAACATTTAATTTGCATTATGATTATATTTGATTATTTATTTATTATATTTGATTGTTTTACTCTGCTCTCGCTTCTCTCGCCTCTCTCACCATACCCAAGGCCAACTTGGTTTAACCGTTTTAGCGTCTTTGCAGTCAGGCTTTTCAGTGTGCCAAGCAGTGTTCGAGCCTTGTACGGTCAATTTGAACTGTGTGTGACAATTGTAGATTGACACTGGTGCTCGCACATTGTGCACTTGAACATTCTTGAACAGTGAATCGCCATCGGTTTGTATTTGCAGTGCATATGTGCCCGTTCCATTTATGAGCACATTCTCAAACACAACACCGAACACTTTGCCTTCCACATAAGAAATGGCCGAGTAAGACGAGTCGATAATGTCGCAATCCTTTACGTGAATGTTTGCATGAATGTCCTCGTTGAGACCATCGAACCAAATGGCACCAATGCCAAAGTGCCAGTAAAAGTCCGAGTTGCCAGTTCGAAGCAGTGTGTTTCGATATATTCTGTGAGTGCCATGCACGGCTGTTTCACCTTTGACATTTGTGTATCTGTTGCCAATGTGAATGCCTCCTCCATTGGTGACCGTGTCGTAGACCAAGTTGTCGCTCACTTCAATGTCTCTACCACCATAAATGGCAATGTTATTTGCCAGCACGGGAATGGCCACAGTGTTGTGAATGAATTTGTTGTTTGTTTCAATGTATTTGTCAGCCCACATTGCCAGTCCATCGTCACCAGTGTTTCGAACGAATGTGTTCTCCACCACCGAATTGGTCACTCCGAGGTGAAAGTTAACACCATCCGCGGTGGTGTCCACAATTCGGCAGTTTCGCATGCTGAAATTGTTCATTGGTCCATCGAACCACGCTCCCACTTTGACATGTTGCAGCCAAAGGCTGTCCACGGTTGAGTCACTCATCGAACCACCGAGTGCACTTGTGGTTGCGAGATCATCGCGCTCGGTAATGTCGCCCACAATTGCAAAGTCTTTCAAATGAACATTATGGCTGGCCACTCCGTCACCAGCAAATTTTCCAAAAATGCCAACTGCTTTGCGTTTGTTAGTGGGATGCTTTCCACCTAGCACCGAATACCACGAACCAGCACCGACAATGGTCACATCATCCACAATGACATGATCATGCAGAGTATAGTGACCTTGAGGAATGTAGACAGTCTTCTTTTGAGCTCGTCCATCGTTTACGGCTCGTTGAAAAGCAGCTGTGGAATCGGCTTTGCCACTTGGGTCAGCTCCATAAGTGATCACAGACAGAGAGTTTACCGGTGCTGGATGAGGTGCACTGACCAATTCGAAATCAGCCAAATCAATTGTGAATTTTGGTGATTGTGTAGTTGATGTAACTATAAGTCGCACTTTGGTGCCCGCGGGATATTCCTTGCCAAGCAGTGTTCGAGTTTCATCGTAAAAGTGATGTGGATTGGGCTCGTTTGGGTGATTCGTGAATGGATGTGCACCATAAAACCAACTGTATCGGGAAGTGAGGGGCAAAGCCTTCAATTTGTGTCCATCAATAAGCAGATCAATGGTGGCGTCCAATCCAATTCCATCGGCACTGTCAGGAAGACTGTACCGAACCACAAGTGAATTTGCCTTGATTGGCATTGTGAATTCAACATATTGACCAACCGCATTCAACTGCACCGCCCGTCGTCCCGATGCTTCTGATGACAACTGACCATAGGTTCGGTCATTGCCAATGATGTGACCATTATGGCGAGCGTGTTCTGCTTCCACTTCCACAAATGCCACTTTCGCTCCACGTTCTTTCCAATGGTCATCAGCAAAGGCTGCAGACAAAAGTGCAGCAAATATTAGCACACTAAAGTAGTCATTCATTTTGAATGTCTTGTTTGCAAATGTAGAGTTTACTATTTATGACAATTCCATTGCCATGCAAAGCATATCGAAACATATGCACAGATGTTACCTTTTCCAACTGTATTTAGGATTGACTACTGATTGTGTCTGATAGCATAGCTAAATATAAAAATAAATATCGTGATTATCATGATTGTGTTGTGTTGTGGAATATCTATGGCTTTATCCTGGACACCAAAATATATCCATGCCATCCCAATGTAATGTAATTTTGATGTTTGCTCAGATAAGATTCACTTAAATCATTCATGACGAAACATATGCTTTCAGTTAGGATTGGCACTTTTACTGAACTTGCTGAGCTAAATGGGAGCATCATCTCTAAAGTCAAACAGGTTCCATGTCACATAAGATGTATTTGTGCTTGGGCAATTAATTTCAATAAAAGAATGAATAATTGTTGATTATGTGAGACCAATACATTTACGATTACTTCACAATGGTGGCCAGTACAATGTACATTGGTTCGTTGCCTCACTAGGTAGCTACCGAATAGGATTTAAGAGCTGCCCTCCGTGGTAGGAATTTTTCCCTAGACATTTCAAAGACTATTGACTTATCGAGTTGTTCGCTCCCATCGCTCGTGTAGTTTGCCAAATCAATCAAGTCCGAAGCCTTGCCGGCAGGCTCAGTGTCAGTGATAAAGCGATTTTTCTTGTTGGCCGACGCAAAGACCGGAATGACAATTGACTGGTCGTTGACTTCTTTGGGCACGGTGTTAACCAAAAAAAGTCAGACATCTCGACAAATTGGTTAACTCACCAGTGAGTCACCATCGAGAATAAACGGCAGCCACTTGATTGGCAAGCGCTTGGCAATATGTCTTGCTAATGACAGCGCTGCCTCTTGAGTGCACTAACAAGTGAGGCACTAAGTGCCTGGCATAGGCAGGATGATATGCATAGGCACTTATGATTTGTTTGATTCTGACTGCCTCGACATATTCTTTTTGCTCTGGCCCGATCGGCCGAGTCCATATTCAATGCCAGAACTAATGACGTTACAACGCGATTCACTCGTTTGTACGGAGGATTAAATCATGCCACTTTGCGAATCACAACGGTAGTTGTGACAAATTTAGCGGATGGCTCGTTTCCTTTAGGCCCCTAGTGGCCAGTTGACTTGTCGTAAAGTGCCAGTCACCGTATCACCGTTCGAACTCAATTCCACTGAGGAATGAAACTTTCATTGAAAGTCTTTAAGTTGCAGCTTGTGATAAAGCAGAGTGCACTTGCCAACCAGATCCTTCTGCACTGACAGCTATCGCACGATGCTAAATTAAGTTAGGTAGGCAGAACAAATTGACGACCAAAATGAGTCGATTGTTGGCAGTGTTGATCATATTATACCACACAAAGCAGAAATATACGAAAAAAGTTAAAGTTACAAAAATGACAAACTACCAATAATAATTAACACTAATAGTTCAATAGATTTTATTGAGAATCACTAAGCAAAATGTCACAATAACTTTTTGGATTTTTTATTCTTAGCCTTTTTGGCTGGCGATTTGTTGGGAGAGGCAGCAACACCTGAAGAAGAGGAACTGTACATTTCTTCACTGGCAATATTGCTCTGAACCTGACTTTGAGCCTTTGAGCCTTTGATGATCTGTTTGGCCTTTTCTTTAATCTTGTTCTTCATTTCATGAATCAAGTATTTGTTTTTGATGTAAATGAAGTAGCAAGCAGCACCAATTAGCCCCACAACAATGAGTGCACCGATGACCCAGAAGAGCCATGTCCAATTGGTAGCGTCCAAATTATCCGCCTCAGTGTAATCACAATTGAGAATGTCCTTGAGTGTCAGTGACTTGTCGGCTTTATCCGTCACATCCAAGTCCACAAAGGAGGGATCTTTAATTATGGCCATTCGTCCGCCGGACCAGAAGTAGAACAGTAGTTTAGAATCGCCATCATGTAGGTAACAGCCAGACAGTGGGGCCGTTCCTTCTTGACTCCAATCGTAACAGAATCGCCTTTTCTCTTTCTGAACTCTCAGATTGCTATAATTAAATACAAAAAGAGAGAATAAACGCTCGACATCAAGCTAAACCTCGCTTACCCTTTAATCCACACCTCAGGTACGGTTTTATCGTCGATCATGCACATTCGTTTTCCTTTGCTAAAGTTGCCATTTGCATCAAATTGCGTATGAAAGAGATAGCCACTGGACGGATCGGAATCGGACAAAACAAAATCGAAATAGGCTCTGTCCTGCTTCGCACCAAGGTACGCGTCTTGGTACAATTCGAGTTCACCATCAGAGTTGGCAACACTAATCGCGGAATGGGTCAGTCTTTTGTAATCCTTAGTAAGTTTGGTGTACTTGAACAGTGCCAAATAGGACTGGCCCCTCGCATCGTTTGCAAAATAAAAGATGTTATCAAAACGCTTTTCATTGGCATATTCGAGATAGATGCCAAAGTCATCAAGCTTTTTCAAAATTGTAGGCAGTGAGTAAACTTTGGCTTTTCCAAGATAAAGTCGCAATTCATGTCCATTCCGTTCGAAATGGTTTGCAGGCATCTTGAGCAGATAAGCATCACTAGTGAGCACCACCAGTTCTCGATCACTCTTTTTGGCTGTGATAACCATGGCCCGAATTGACACAGTACCAGCGGCCAGTTTTTGGCAGACCTTTTATAAGAAAAAAAAGAAAATAAACCGTTTTAAAGGAAGTCACATTGAACTTATCAAACATACTTCACTTATCAATCGGGCTCTGGTGAAGACGACCAATGTGATGCACAGACAAATGTACAGCAATAAACGAAGGTGGCAACATATTATTATCATGTTCGAAGGTGAATGCAAACTTTTGGTAACCAAGTCGAAATGAGAAAAAATTGAGAAAAAAGTTACTAAGATTTGCTAGTCTAAGTGAAACTACAATTTTGTTCGAATTCGGTCGATCAATATCTAGTGAACCTCAAATCGAATGAGATCATTTCATTTAAAGTCAGTTAATTAATTGCATTTAATATTCATTACGACTCGTGAGTCAATTTGTACAGAAAGGACAACTTCAAATCTCCTGTATATTGACCTTCGTCAAAGAGTGGAAATAGATCCTCTTCAGGAAACTCTGTGGAACAGTTTTGAATGGGAAAGAGCGATAGTGTCGCCCGAAGAGTGCAAATACATTCTCTAAGTGATGACCAACTTGCTCTCGACCATGATCGTACCGAACGAACGTCAGTAAAGAGTCCTTTGAAGTGAACGGTCCATTCATGTAACATTTCACGTTCCAGTGGGCTTCTTTGGTTGGGTGTTGAATCACCTCACTGATGCATTGTCGGCCAAAGTGACCACCGGGACAGTATGACTTAGAGCACAAAATACCATGGTAATAAAATGGTACATATGCAACTTTGCATTCAAATCAAAACTTCAAATATAAAAACTTACAATGTTTTGGTTCAGTGTATCGTCGATACACGCGACAGCTTGAGGCAGACTGTAACTGGCGGTGAAATTTGCAGAAGTAATTTGAATTTCAATTTGACTGATTGGATGAGTTGAAAGGGGAGAGTGAGAGGAAACCGTTGGGACAATGGTCGTTTGTGGAACACTTGTTGAAACGCTTGTCTCAATCACACAGCGACCATGACGACAAATCTAATTTAGATATAAATTGTTATTAATAACATAATTATGATTAAGAATTTACTTACGCCATTATGATTCTCAGGACATGGAAAGCCTTCGTTGATTGTATTTGCCGAGATGGCACTTCCCTTGATGACACACTTGAGGAAGCATTGACTGTCCGAGTAGACTGTTCCACTACTGTTCTCGTGCACAAAGTCAATGTGATGGATATTGCCACATTCCCGAAGTGCATCGTTGTTTGGGTGCGCATTGGAAATACATTGACCGTTGTGACAAATCTAAATTAAAACAATTATAATAAATCAATAAATCAATGTCAAAAATGCGCCTTACGCCATTTAGATTTTTAGGACAAGCAAATCCCTCATTCATGGAATCATTGGACAGAGTTTTTCCACCGAAGGCACACTTGAGCAAACAATTCTCATTGGCGAACAGTGCCTCAGCATTGGGAATGTTGTGAAATTCCATTTTATGCAAATTACCACATTCGGCCATTGCTTCTGCATTATTATTAACTTCTGCTACTGACCGGACACAAGTCCGTAAACAAACAAACAACAGAATTACTAAACTTGAGAACAACAACTTCATTTCGATCACAATATGGTTCACAAAGTTTTGGCTCAACCGTGCCGCCTCAAATATACTTGAGCTAAGCGGGAGGTTTTGATGGTTGAGCAATTGTCAAGAGAAAACATATTTTAAATCTCACGTTATTAGATTATAGTGTTGCACACTAAGTCCAATAGTCAAAACACTTGAATGGCACTGATAGTTATTATCATTCATCGTCGTTTCATTCGCTCAGTACTTGTTAGCTTGTTGGCAAAATAAAAAGCGACTATTTCATGTTTGGCTGTCATCATAGTTGCCTTTATTACAAAGGCTTTGTTGCTTAGTGCCAATTAGGTACAACCAAATGACAAACAAATACTGCAGTGCCAAGTATTTCGAGTCAAAAGCTGAGTCAAAACACTCATTTCATATTCATCTCATGCAAGTTGAGTTTACTTTGAACTGCCTAATTTGAAGCCACTGTGGACACGTCTATTATTCATCGAAAATGTCATGTTCAGAGCATCAACTCATCGTTGACTTGACGATGACACATCGCCAGCACCGCAACCACCACCACCAAGCCCTCTATATAAATCTCGCCAAATGCTACCGTTTCGTTACCTCTTTTGCAATGTCCCCGATCACTGCGTCTGTTTGTTCTTCTTCTCTCCAAGATGATGAACATCAACCTAATCTACGAGGACTGCTTTCTGCTGATTATGCGACGTTTTGCCATTCAGGAACTGATCCGCTACCGACGGGTGTGCCACTGGTGGAAGGAGGTGATTGAGCGAATGTTTCTTGCGAAGCGGTCCGTCAAGATATTTGGCTCAAAGGATGACGTCTTCTACTATTGCACCGAACTGCCCAAGTACAATCTGCACCGAGTGGAGGACTTTGTGCTGCGTCCCTGTGGTCAACGCGACGATGACATTGTGTGTCGAAATGGTCTAGTGATGGATGCCATCACATATTTGTTTCCCAATCTGAAGCGTCTATTGATCTGTAATTATCAAAATGCCTGGCAGCTCGAGTTGCCCTCCACCCTGAATTGGTTCCCACAATTGGAGAGTCTCACGCTATTTGGTGTGTATCAGTCTACTTTACCGCCCAACTTTTGGTACGCCATTAAACGCTTGCGCTGTCTGAATGATCTCAACCTTTTGGACATGGGCTCGTGCAAGATTTCATGTGAGTTGCCTGTGCTCGAACATTTGCAACAGCTCACCTTGATTGATTATGATTTTTATGTTGGCACTTTTCTGCAAGAGTTGGGCAGACACATTCGTGTTCTTCGACTGGACAATGTGGAACTGACCGTTCACTACTTTGGCTTATGTTTGCAAGCGAATCCACTTTTGGCCAACAATTTGACTCATCTCACTATTGGCACTTTGCTTAACAAACGTAGAGATAAAGTGGACTACAAGGAATTATTTAAAGTGATTGGCAGCCATTTGAAGAACCTTGTTTCGCTAGATGTTTTGGTTTATCGTGAGGTAAGTGAATATATTTTTTATTATTCATTGTAGACACTTTTGCTAATATTTATTTTTGCTAGATTCGCTTAATTGATGCCATCACCGAATTATGCCAATTGAGCAATTTAAACGAGTTGGCTTTGAACATTGGCTGGACTAACCCGGCCACCCATCTCGACGACGCCTTGATGAGTCCTCGCTTTGAATCGGTCAAGCGACTGTACCTCACCGATGTCACCCAGCTCAACACAGACAAGTTCTGTAGCGTATTTCCACGAATTTTCCCAAATCTTGAGTTTCTGCAATTGAATTCGCTCGACAATCTATTCCTGGCCTCGGTGGAGAGTGTCAACGTGCATCGCCTCTTTCCTCGTCTCGCCCATTTCCAAACAGTTTATCCGAAAATGTACCAACTTCGACAACAGCAAAATCTCGATTACGAATATGCCGGGCGACATCAGGACAAATTTTTCGACTACATGGCTGAACAGTATCCCGCCTTGGATCAGCCTGAAAATGTGCGTGATGAAATACTCGATGCACTCTACTACTCGGAGGGCGAGGGTGATGATGCTGAAATGTTTAGGGCTGTTTTCGATGACTGAACTCTAATTTGGTTATTGCACAATGCAATTTATTATGTTTTTGTTTAATATGTTTTCTTTGTTTATTATTCTTTATTTGATATAGTTTTCATTATTATGTATTTGGAATTTATTCTTAAATATTCGCTTTATAGTTTCAATTGCGAATTAAAATGTCGAACGTAAATCGATAATATAGTTTAAATTTAATCTTGTATTTTTATTGTATTCCGGAATTAACAGTCTGTTTGTTTAAATAATAAAAGTAAAGTGAGCATTGAGTTTAAAAAATGATGTAAAATTGAATGCTTCACTCATTCAACTCCAAACGATAGCCATGGAACAACTTGTGGAGCTTCTTCCACGGTTGATAGAATCTCTCCACAAATCGTGCCTCCTCTTTGCCCTCAATGGGATACTCTCCACTCTCGTGGAGACCTGCAACCTGTTCGAGACGAGTCATCACTTGCTCACTGACCGCACCAAAACAGCCTTCCATGTTGGTAAGTGATCGTTCGAGGAGTGTAATCCAGTCGTACTGTTCTACGCCAAAGCACATCACTCCCATTTGGTGGTAGGCATAGGCGAGATGATGCGAACTAGTTCGATGAAACAGTCCGCCCGAGTCCAGTGTCATCAAAGCCTCATTGTCGTAGCGAGATGCTTTTGGCCACAACTCCTTAATTTTGGCATACTTTTGCTTAATTTCCTGAACAGTAAACTTCTTGTTACAGCTTGAGCATTGATAGGAAGACTTCGATTTCTTTACCACCAAGTGGCCACACTTGACACATCCAATCGGATAATATTCGGTGATTCCTGGTGGTAGGTCACGTCGTTCAAGCTCACATCGCTCGCAGTCACATCGAAAATGCCAATGATCTCGAAGCAGTGTTTCCCGAGCTTGGTACGAGAACTGATCATAGTTCAGTCCGTAACTGATGGTAACTTCCTCGCCAGCACTGATAGGACGAACTGCTTGCATAAGTCGAGTGCCATCACGAGTTTCCTGAAACTTGGACAGTGCCGCTTTGCCCAGACAAGCGTGATTAAACAGTCCAAAGATAGGGAAAAAGTGCGATGACACGTCTTGTTCCTTCTCGGGTTGTGCACGATAAATCATCACAGAAGGCGAGTTGTAGTAGTCTTGCAAAATGTGACGCAACAAAATTCCACCAACAAATATTAGAAGCTCTATATTATCGCCTGTATCTTCGCCAGGTTTAATAAAACCACAAAATTTGGCAGCCTTTAACAGCATACAAGCCTGTACTGTTCGCTCCAACATTCGGCTAAACGGCAAAATCTTCTCACCGCCAAGACGACCATCAGAAAAGTGCACCAATTCGTACAGCAGCGAATAATCCTCAGGACCAGACAAATCAACCGAATCTTTGGGCTTTTCGTCTGCTGCCTGAATACGATCCAGTCCGGCAGTGTACAACATTCGCAGTGACAGCATCATTATGTCCGTAAAATTGTACAGAAATGAATGATAACCACACTCAAACTGGTGGTACGCGGTCCACGATAAAGCACGACACTGTTCCGAACAAAACAACACTTGAGAACAGTTGGGGCACGGAATGGGACGGACTGTGGGATCAAACCTATTAGCTAGGAATATAAAACAAATATAAATTAGATAAATACAGGACATTTATAAATGTCTAACACTTACTCCGTTGGCAAATAATACAATTTTTGTTATCCATTCCACAAGAGTGTCCACGGCCTTCCTCAAACAATTGTCGGGTGCAATGGTGACAGTAAGACAATTCAAATCGAGGCAACAAATAGGACACAAATGGACGAGTGACGGCCACAATATCACCAAATTGAATGTCTTCTTTTGCTACAAGATAACGACCTTAAAAAACAATAATAAAAAATTATATAATAAAACAAGACAATAATCAGACTAACCTTTTTTAGGATCATAACGCAATTCGAGTTTAGCATCAAGCGCTGGCAGCTTGTCTTGTGGCTTGAAGTAATCCTTACGAGTCAACACATCCACAAATTCCTCGTGATCTTTCATTGGGACAAATTTTTTAATTGTATTTTCATTGTTCTCAATTACTTCAGCATAAAGTTTCTCCCACTGGGCGCCATCATTTTGGTCGTCGGGTTTCTTCATAGCCAACAAATACTCTTTAGCTTCTATCAATCGGTTCAATTTAATGAGACAATCAACTTTACGTATCTGCAGCTTTGTCACTGGCTTGAACCGACCATAATCGAGCTCGATAGCATCTTCCGCGTCTTTCAGTGCATTCTCGTAGTATTCAATACGAAAGTATGCAGCAGAACGATTTCCATATGCGAGTGGCAGTTCACAAGCATCTTCTAGATCTTCAACATTCACTTGGTCATCAGCAGCAGCAGTCCCAAGTTCGGGTGCATTCGCAATTGCCTTGCTGTACTCTTGAATCGATTTACGATATTTATTAATACGAAATAGATCGTTGCCCGCGAGTCGGTGCTTTTTAGCAACATCAGCAAATTTGCCATCAACTTTATCAACAGGATCAAAATAGTCCTCAATAAAATCGCTAATCACTTCACGAATAGATTCATGAGCGAGACAAAACTTGACACGATCAGTGTTGTTGGTCAAAGCGGAAAATTTTTTCTTAAATTCAGGTATCTTCTCAACTTCGGCATTTACATCATTCAAAGCTATCTTGTATGGATGTTCACTGGTCATTGTGGGTTCTATAGAAAAAAAAACATATTTATTTATAGATCAGTTTAGTACCAAAATAACTCACTTTTCAGTAAACCAAATGAAAACCAACAGAAAATAATAATCAAAACAATGAAATGATGCAATAGTCAGGTTGAAGTAAAAGGAAAATTAAGTTTGAGAGAAAGAGCGAGACTGTCGCTGCGAGAGGCAACAACAAAATGCGCACTAAAACGCACAACACGCGGGCACGGTCCACACAGGTGGTCTGCCCTAAAGACTATAACAACACAAGTTACTTCAAGCAATTTGAGTTCAACTCAATATTTTAGACATTTGTTTTTTTCGCTTCCTGTGTTCTAAGAGCAATTTTGAATTGAAACTCATAAATTGATTCAAATTGCATTTCATATTGCCACTTTACAACACCAATCAGTCTCGTTTGAGCATTAATCCCTTATCGGCTTATCCTGTTCGCTTTCTTTTTGCCCTTGCTTTCAGAAATGTCGAGCCAAAACGAGCCCGAGTGTCCACTGAATGATTGCGATGGCACTGGTCACACATCTGGCGCCTTTAGCTATCACAGAAGCATTTTCTACTGTCCTCGTATTGCAGCAATCATGAACGATCGCACCTACAAGTGTCCAGTGCCCGGTTGTGACGGCAAGGGCAGCTCCAAAAGTATCTACTCAACTCATCGACAGGTGCATCGATGTCCACTCATTCGAGTCAAAATGGAACAGTACAGAGGCCTGCTCACCATTTCTCAATTCGAAGACATTCTTAGTGGAAAGTGTGCTTTTCCGTCTATTCATGACTCATCCGCCAATTCTGAGTCAAGTCAGTCAAGTGATGAACCTATGGACTTGAGCGTAATGAAGAAGCCTGCAAATTCGGCCGTTGATATTAAGGTTCAAAGTAGAAAGACAAACAAGGCTACCACTAAACCTACAGTTATCAATCGACGAAATTCTCCATCAAAACAAAAGAAGCAAAAAACTCGAAAATATTCTCCGAAGAAACATCCCGAAGAGCCATCACACGAATTTCTCCAAATTATCTCCAACTGTCAACTCGAACCATTCAACATTGAGCAACAACTGCAAATATTGGTTCAACGAATGGAATCTCAAAAGAAAAATCTCGAAATTTCAAAATATCAATTGGAAACAAAAGAAAATGATTTAAAGGAAGAAGTTGTTGCCGCTAAAGCACAAAGAAACAAATTGGTGGCGAAATGCGACAATTTCCTTCAGATTTGTCAACGAATTGATTTGCTGAACTATTCAAACGAAAGTTTTACCAGCGCAGATGAACTGTCGAACACTTATTTGAAACGAATTGACGATATTTTCACAACACGAAACAAGTCACTAAATGATAGTTTGCAGTTTGATATTCTTAGAAATGAATTCAAAGAGAATTGGTTCGAGAATTGAGCTTGCTAATATTTTAAATATTTCTGTGTAATAATTTTAATAACTTTTACAAATTGCATTTTAAATGTACAAAAGCATAATTTTAAATTAAATAAATTGTCTTCGCATTAATTTGGTAGCAATTATCATGAATTTACCGTACAGCAATATAAACTGGCGGGAGAATAGTCAATTAAAATTATTAATTCATAAACTAATTTATGAATATACCTTTGCGAAGGCAGCCATGGTAACCAGGCCAAAGCCCCCATAAGTGAAGCCATAACAATTGTGTGTGTGCAACATGCCAATTTGGTTGGCAAACTGAATTCGAGTTTGCACATTGAATTTGTCAATTCTATTCTTGGCAATCATATTGAACAGCACTGTGGACGGTCGATGAATGTGCTTGGTACAGTATGCGAGCAGTAAATGGACCACAAAGAGAAAGTTACAGAAATAGATTGTCCAGAAGTAGACAAATGCCTTACTGCCCAGTGGAATGTCAATGTTGTGGATGATCCAGGTGGAGAAGGACAGATTCACGGGACACAGTGCCACAATGCACACACAGAACAATTTGCCATACATTCGATTGATCTCACAGAAGAACACCAGAGTTTGAGTGAATTTACATCTAAATTTACCATAACTTCTCATGCTGGTGAGTTTGCATTTAGACAGTCTCACAAAGCGACAATAAATCTGTTGAATTTTAATGTAGAACATCATCAACAGTGCGGCCACTGTCGAAAAGTTGATTGCCATCGAATGGACAAAATTGAAAAAGTAGAAAACATAAATCATTCCATTGACGTGAGTGAGCAGAATTGAAAGCACGAAATGGAGAATTGATTTATCGAGTAAATAGTTTCGATGTGTGAAGAATAGTTGATACATGAAGTAGAGATAGAGGCTTGATAAAAGACAATCTGAAATGATATTTGATTTAAATGATAATACTAAAAGCAGAAAAATGATAATAATCTCACCAATTGTAAACAAAATCGCAGTCAAAAATATCTTCAAAATAACCTTAAAATACTTTCTCGTTTGAGCACACGCAAATCGGTCCTTCCTGTGTGCCAATTTAGCCGACAAAAAGAATGACCAATCATTGTCAATCATCACCTTCCTCAACATCTCCAAAATGTGATAATTAGCCCTAACAAAGAGCACTTCATTATCATAAATGATCATATACGAACAGATGAAGGCAAAAATGTTAATCTGAGGCTTGGGCACAAACAAATAGAATGCATCATAATGAAGCAATCGCTCGAGATCGGTAAAGTTGATTCCGAATGCAAGAAATAAATAATGAAATGATTTCAATGTCAAAATGATATTGATTGTTTTGATGATTCGAGGAATTTGACGATTCTTGTACAGACAAATTTGTTCCACAATGTGAAAGTATTCAC
Organism: Rhizoglyphus robini; assembly: GCA_023373905.1. Taxonomy (NCBI): domain Eukaryota; kingdom Metazoa; phylum Arthropoda; class Arachnida; order Sarcoptiformes; family Acaridae; genus Rhizoglyphus; species Rhizoglyphus robini. The sequence continues at coordinate 2,761,326 of JAKIJQ010000020.1, forward strand.
AGAAATATTGTAAATCCTTGAATGGATTGAACAGTGTGGAGATTTTGATTCTCATGTTTGAAAGTAATAAATATATTTGTCAACATACAAAGTTTACTTTTATTACTGTTTTTGAATGCACTAGAAAAAAGCACAAAATTCCAGTAATTTGGCTATAATGTTTATGATTAATGTATTTAATAATTCTTGAAAACAAAATAACAAAATAAATAATGATTCTCAAGCACGAAATTTCACTTGAATAATAATTTACCCGAAATGTACCCAATGTACAATTACTTTCTTGGTAAATTGCGACAATTTATTTTGAAACATTTGAAATTGAGTTTAAATTTATCTTTGAACATTTTTCCACATGTCACAAAAATAGAAACACAAATATAATTTGTCATTTACATTTCCGTAAACTTTCATTAAATTGAATTGTTAATCATAATTTGAAAATGAAGAATTGATTTTTTCTGGTATTTCAACATTTTAATTAAAGTTTGACTCTTCAATTGTTCGGTGAAACCAACAATTGAAATTGAAAGACGAAAAGTTTTTCTGTCCAAAGGACAAACTTACCAAATTTAGATTTAAATGTATGCAGAGAGGAAATTATTAATAATTAAAAGGCAACAATTTCACAAGAACACATTATAACGATTGCATTCTTCGAGTTAGTTATTGTTCAATTTGATAAATAATTTATTAGCTACACGACTCTAAAACTTGCATAATAATATTATTGATTTGGTAACTATTGAGCGAATTATGCGGGTAAGTTTTCATATAATCTATTAAATTCAGAAGTGTACAAACTGAATTTGAGTTGTTTAGCAAATAAATTTTATTTTGCATTGTACTTGAGTTACCGAAATCGAGTGAAATATATTAGTCAAATAATTGGTCGATATGATGCATTGGCAGTGCCAATTTGGCACAGATTATGGCTGCAATTCCATGTGAATTCCAATACAATAAACTTAAGATCAATTTAACTAATACAATTTAACTATAATCTAGAGTAAATGCGAGCTCAAAGTTCAACAGAATGCCTGAACTTGAAAATGGTTGAAAATGGAACGCGAATCATTCATAAATGCAGGTACACTCTACTCGTGTTTTGTTAACATCGAGCCTAGGCTGGCATCCATTCAACTGTGCAGTTAACTGCACCAACTGTTTCCGCATATTTTGTGATCTATTTGATTGTGTTTCGTATTGAGAGTCAATACCGAAGTAACATGAACCAAGCCTTAATTTCCAGCCGAAGCTGTAGCACCTCAACCAGCAAACTAATCTGCTTCGAGCACCAATGGACTATCGACAATTACCCACAAGTGGACGCATTCCACGCACCCGGACAATGCCTCACTTCGAGTCAATTCTGTTCCCCAGAAGACAATCAAATCAGATTTTCTATGAAACTCTACCCAAAAGGTTATTATGATATCGGTACATGGTATGCTAATTGGCTGTGTGTTGTTTTAAAATGTGATTCACTTGTACTTGGTCCGGATGAATCGGACGGGAGGACTTTTACTTATAAAGTTTCGGTGCTCAATGAGACTGGACAGTTGGTCAATCAATGTGGTAAGTGGATTAGTATTGTTAGCAATTTGCAATATAATTTTTTTTGTATTTGCCAGTTGGCCAATCGGAATATCAAGAGACACTTTGTTTTGGTTTCAAAAAATTCATTGACCGAGACAATCTTTTCTCGGTCAGTAATTCGTTTCTACCAAATCGAAAGTTGTCATTGCACTGTGAGGTAATTTTTGTTCTTTCTCCAAAGTCATAAATCACAATTTTCTTAACTTTTCAGATCAGTTATATACTGAACGAATCTATTCAAAGCTTAGATGAACAACTTCAGGCCGCTCAACACCAAATCGTTTCGAACCTGTCAACGCTTTTGGAAACCGAAACCGAATGTCAAATATCATTTCGAACCAGTGATGGAGCAACTGTAAAAGGTCATCGATGCATTTTGATGTCTGCTTCGAAAATATTCGAGAGAATGCTCGACACCAAATCAAAGTATTACAAGCACCCTGTCGTACTGAGTGATGTTTCGTCGGAAGTGTTCAAAGAAGTGCTCAACTTCATCTACACTGGCAAGGTGCATCAATTGGACAAACACAAGATTGAGCTGTTGCTTGCTGCGGATAAGGTTTGTTTAGGTTGAGTTTGACATTAACTAACACGATCATTCACTACAGTTCCAATTGGACCTACTTCAATCGATCTGTTCTGGTCGCATTCGAGCCAGTTTTCCTCCAGAAGAAGCTAATAAAATTCTTGTTCGAATGCCACTTGCTTGCCATGCCCGATGTTTGTCTGTTGACCACTTTTGATTACATTCCACTACGAACACTCTTTGAACTCACGTCTGTTTGTGCTCAATGGCGCAAACTACTGAAACCTGCCTGTGCTCGACGAACCAATGTCACTTTGTTGGTTGACTTTGACAAATTTTTTCAACAATCCGATGAAGATCTATCTCCATTTTACATTCCATTTCAAAAAGATTTGCTCACTGAGGACGGTTTTGCCCAGATGACCTCTTCATTGAATGCTTCGTTGGTGGGCATAGGCACTCTTAAGGTGTTCCTAAGGGAATGAACTTCATTTGCACAAATTTTCCGATATTATTTCCAAATGTGACTTACTTGAAAGTGGTCAGCTACAAAGTCCACTTCGACTGTAAACTCCCTGACAGCATTACTTCGTCAATACTCAAGCAAACTGATTTCACTCAAACTTTGTCTCGGTTTGTACGATGTCTTCCCTTCTGCAATTGAGTCTCAAGTCGAATGTATCAACTCAATGACTTCGCTCACTCATCTCACAGTAAAATACACATTAGATTATGTAAATCATCCATTTCATCATGAATTTCGGCAAATTTATGATATATTGATGCATTCCACTCAAATTCAGCCTCCAATGCCTCCATCACTGAAAGAGTTGGTCTACTATTCTGATTTCTCTTTTAACTACACCACATTTGTGGACAATGTTGTTCGAAACATGCCCGAATTGCAACGAATTGCAATTTCAAACTCAAAGTTAAGAGGTCCAAACGCCTTACAAACGCAGTTCATTGCTGACTCGCTTCCAATAAGCCATCGAATTACAAACTTTGGTTATAAACATTTTATGGAAAATCTAACCGATTCGACGAGAATTAACCAATTTGCGAGCAACTTTTCCTCGCTGACTTCTCTACGACTTTCAATATTCAAATTACCAATCCGCGAAATTCTGCCACTCACCTCACTAGCTCAACTGGTCCACTTGGAACTTATTTTTCGGTTGAATTTGCGAACGAAAGAATCGCCAATCACCCGATCGGACCCTCAGTTCAAGTGTTGAAACTAGATTTTCTCAATTCTGCCAAGCCTAGTTTGACTCAATTCTGTGTTGATCACACATTTCCCAACATTCAAGTGATCAAACTTGACATAAGCAATGTCTTTGGAGTGTGTCGCACCTGCTCACAAAAGCATTCAATTTCAAAAGATACGCCTCAGTGTTTGGCTCCTTCGCTTCAACCCTTGAAACAATGCTCTAAATTGAGAAAGATTTACGTGGACTATTGGGAATTTTTGTGGAATTTTGAGAAATTTACCTCTAAGAATGGAAATCTAGTTGGCAGTCATGTAACCAATTCATATACAAATAATAAACAAATAACAAATACATATACATATACTCAAAATTTACTCAAAACTTTCGATAATTTCCAAATAATTTTTTAATTTTAACATAAATAAACTTATTTTTTATTACTTTTAATTCACATATTTAATAACTGTTAATAACTATACTCAAATATAGACTCACGTTGAATGTTCGAATTAGCTATTATTAACAACAATTTTATTGTTCAACTACAGGACGTAATTTAAAAACTATTTTTTTTAAATCAATGAAATTAAATAAAAGTGTACAAACTGAATTGTTTAGCAAATAAATTTTATTTTGCTTTGTACTAATAAGTATATTACTATTATAATTACGAATGGTTAACTTCGATTAGGCAAGTGTCCGGTAAAACTTGGCGCAAATGTGCAAATTTGTTCCACATGGAATTGGACATGAGTGCTGCCTTGCAAGTAATGCCTCGGCTTCGGCTGGTTTGATTCTCAGACTTGTATATGTCATACTGACATTCGACACAACGGATCGGGGTGACAGTTGCCTTTTCCAGATTTGGAAATAGTTTCTCGATGTGACTTGATGCCAATTGATCGTGCGTCTTGAGAATTAAGCAAAGGTCAAGAGTTTTGACAGATTTAAGAGAGTAGTGCTCATCATCGATGCAATTTTCAGTTAGAGGGCTTTTCTCTAAATCAAACAGAATATGCAGAGTGTCGAGTTGTTTCATTGAGCGCAATTTTCGAACCACTTCTGTGGTAGGGAATGGTCCAGGGTCAATGTACAGGCTTCGGAGAGAGTTGAAGCGAACACAAAATGCGTTGAGTCGAGCCATGCTGATATCTTGACAGAAGAGTACCATGCGAACGAATCGATTGGCCAAGTGAGGCTCCATCTCGAGAAACTTGTCCAACTGCTCAACTTTGTCGATTTTGGTTGAAAGGTAAATTGACTTTAAACTACTGTTGACATCGACATTGGCCATCAAGGTGTCCGCAAGTTCGTTTGCTAAATCACCGCACGCAGACAAATTCAGAATGATCAGTTGAGATAGAAAGGACAGGTTGATTTGTCCAGGCATGAAGTGTTGAGAGTGAAGTGAAGTATTGGTGAACAATCGCAGATATTTCAGGGCGTGCATCGACTCGATCTGGTGCCACAGACGAACATAATGATCACCGATGAGTGGAAAGGTAGGGTTAGGCATTATCTTGATGTCCATCGATAATAGGTGCAAAGTTTTTGACCATTTGTTGAGCAGGTAAATAAACTTGTTGAACAGAACTTGATCGTGTACCGACCAGCTCGTGTAGACAATCCTAAGCTGGGTTATACGTGGGAATAGCTTGACCAATCGATGGCAAGTGGAACGGGTGAGCTCTCTTAGGTAAATACTGTCTTCACGTTCAGATTGCAATTGTCGAAACTTGAAATCGGCAGGGACATTAGTCGCCAAATAGATTGTGATCGCATCTTTACGTCGGCATAGCTTTCGCTGCTGTGACATGATCACTGGCTTTGCTTGAGCTATCTTCTCTTGGTCCACTCGGTACAGCTTGTCCAGTGGGAGGCGTTTGAGCAGGTCAGCCAGACAACGACGTTCCACTTTGTCAAGCAAACTTGACTCGCACGAGAAGAACTTACGAAGCCACTTGAGCCAACCAAACAGTTTCATGTTTGCGTAGAAGAAACTAAACACAAAATAGAACTAATGGTGAGAGAAGCTATGCTCAAATATAGACTTACATCGAATGTTCGTTCATTAGGGTATAATTACGTGAATCATTAGTTTATGAATAATTTAATATGTTTTAACAGAACAAAACAAAATACTACACTTTCATGAACTGAGAAATAAATAAATAAAATTCAAATAAATAACAATGAACGTTTTCACGATTCGTGTAATAAAACAATAAGCAAAATCAATACAAATCCAAATCGACTGCATTTTGATAATTGAATTTGACTTCATAAGGACATCTCTGGTCGGAATCGAAACTAATTTCGCCATCATACTTCATCCTCAAGTACCACATGTTGAACTTTCTCAATTTGATCGCCGTCCAGAGATACAATTTGAACGTACTGGACATTACTGCAGTCAGCATTTTATATTTGCTCGTGTGTCTGTAGATTAGAATGAGCGAATAGTACGAGGCATAGTCAAACAGTCCACTCAGTGGGAATAGTTTCTCATCAAAGCCCATAAATGTCGACCCATAGCGAAGCATCGCATTATAGTTGACCATTTGAGTGAAACGACTCATTGCCAGACAAATTCCTTTGGCCAGTTCAATGCCCGTCTTCTCCTGTCCAGGTATTATGGGGAGCATGTCAACCCAATAGAACTGTCGACATCGTTCAACAATTTCTTCGTCAGTTCCTGAGCACAGATTGAACTTGTCTTCAATTCCCAGACAGTAACCAATCACTCGCCAAAAGTGAAACATTGCATGGAAATCCTTCTTGGAAAAGGTACTGAATCCTAACTGTATAGAAAACATTATTATTCAAAATTGAAATGCACTCATTTATAAACCTCATTAGGAAAAACAGTCATAAATCCCATGAAAGTGAACTGTGCGGACGACATTGCAAATTGACTCATCCACACACTGCCATCGCCATTCGATTTGTTCTTGTCCAATTGGTTCATTTTACTGGCCAACTGGTGATGATAGCCACGGACAGTTTTGAGTGATCGATACGATTTACTGTTGTGATCGAATGGATCGTGCCGAAACCAGTTGTGAATGTGAATCAGCGTTGACAAGTATCGAATGTACAGTTTGGACACGGTTCGAGAGTTGCCCGTCACCAGTTGAGGCATGAGACCCTCGTCGATGCTGAATGCCACCAAAATGAGACCGTAAAATGCGTTCATGTGAATTCTGCAATTTAAATTACAGTTCAAATTTTGTTTTTGAAATATAACAAAAATATAACAAAATAACTTACATTGGTGTATAACGACTGTAAAGTTTCTGTGCCCGACGAAACACTTCTGGCTCGAACCAGGCGGGCACAATTTTGGGTGAACATTCTGTTGATATTCCATACAATTTTCTGCCTTCCTCCTTCAATGCTTTCCGTTGTACAGAGATAAAATCTTCCAGTTGGTTGTTGTTAATGCTAACTTCATGTTCCATTTTTACTAAAAATCAATCACATTAACCAAGTCATCACAAGCCATCATATGTTTGTACTCGATTCACACGAAAAGATACATTGAAGCAAATGTTTTCGACAAATGAGAGAAAAAAGAAAAGTAAGAGTTGTGGTTGATGCACTCAAGTGGTTATCGACGAAATCGATGTCATGGCCGCAATCCTCTTTACGACTGCAACATTGTAACTTTTCTTGTGATTGAGCACGTTCGACGAGAGAAAGCTAGTTTCATTGAACTTTAGTTGGTTTATAGTATTTATTTCAAAATTGAATAACTCTGTGTCAAATGCTTTATTATTCTTGTTTGTTGAATTATTATTATGCCTGAAAACGACCTTATTTAAGCAGTCAATTGAGATTATTAATTGTAACACAAGATTAAATCTTATGGGACAAAGTATACTAATTTAAAATTAGCTAATAATACAACAACAAGTTGCGTAAAGTATACGTTATTGAATTTACATATTTAAGAATACATTTGTCAATAGAAATACACTTTCATCACGATAACAATATTTCATTAAATCTGATCGAATAAAGTCTAATAATAATAATAAAATAAAATGCAACATCTCTGCTAATCTGTTAATGATCGTTGGCATGTTTGCATGCATCGGCGCGACATTTACTCACATGATCGCAATTGCTTTTGGTGCACTTGAATTGGCCCTCCTCGTGTTCCATGTAATAGTGGGTAAACACAAAGTCGATGTCCTTGTTCCAAAAATGACACTTTCTGCAATGGTATAAATCAATTCCTTTATGGTCTTCTCGACCGTGGTATTTCATATTCGATCTACATGAAGGACAAATAATTGGTTTAATAAAAAAATAGTTAAAACTATTATATATTTTATATACCTCGAAGTAAATGACTTTGAACACTTTGCAATTGGACAGACATATGCATACGAATTGTGCTTGGCCAACATATGATCTTGAAGTACTGAAGCGCTGGAATACTTTGAGTGGCAACCATCTTTGGGACAGTTCAAACTGATCGTGAGAAATTGGTGCCGATTCTCGTTGTGACATCTTTTTCGGCTGGATGATTTCGACATCTCCGTGTCAGTTCTGATGCGATTACTAAAAATCGGTGACGAAGATGTGGATCTCTCGATACGTTCTTCTTTCAATGGAGAAATATTTTTTGTAGTTTTAATTCGACTTGGCTTTTCATTGCTCTTTGAGTTGTGTTTTGATTTCTTTTCAGGTCTTTTTCCTTTGTATGAACTATCATCGTCAGTTGAGTCAAATTCATTCAGGAGTTCATCAAGAGATCTGTCACTAATGTCGCTAAAGCTATCGTCTGTATTATCATTTGTATTATCCTTATTTATTAAAATTTGATCATTGGTTGAGGCATCGTCATCATCATCAGAATTAATATCCGAAAAAGAATTTGTTTCATCATTAGAACCACCAATTTGAACAGTGTCATTCTGATTACTATCGGTGACACTCGCATCAATCTTTCGTCTCTTTGCAAGTACAATTTGTTTTTCTTCTTCTTCATCGAGAATCTCTTTTTTCACTTCTCGGAGCAGTTCCTCATCGAAAATGTCATCGTCATAAGAATAGCTTATACAATCAGTGACCTGAGATTCGCCAAATGATGTTTGATTATTTGTTGCTTTCTCAGGGTTTAATGAGTTCAAATTAGACAATTCTATATTTTGAGTATTTTGCATATGACCGTCGTTAAGCATAGGTTGCTCCTGGTTGTCATCTCGTACATACGGCTGTTCATCTTCATCGACAATTTCTTGTTTTATAGTTACATTTAACATTTGTTGTTGTTGCTGCTGATTATTTTGAATAAGAAAACCGGCCGATAAATCGGTGTCAAAATGACTGCGGCCATTCGGCGAATGTATTTCTAAATTGCGACCAGATTGTTGAGATTCAATGTTTAGTGATACTTCCTGTTGTTGATTAGATATCAACTGGTTATTATTACGTTCATTATTATGATTAAATTGTTCAGTATTTGTTTCATTATTTGAAAGAGACACATTTGAGTCGAGTTTCTGATTAGTGTTGAGTTCGGCCAAAAAGACGTTGAACAATGTATCCACATTGAGGCACACTTGCTGTTTGAATTCTTCCTTTGCATGCTCAAAACGAGACAAATCGAGTGCTGATATGTAATTCGAGTTCATTTTGATCGATTTGAACAAATTGAAAATCAATTCGTAACGGAACACAACACGGCACTCGAGTGTAACACGAGGTACTGTTTACCACACCAGTTACATTCCTGTTGAACATTGCTGTAATAAAAATAAACGAGTGCCAAAACAGTTGCATTTGCCCTCACCAGCTGTCGCACCAAGTTTAATTTGTTTTGCCTTTTCCACTCATGTTTACATTCAGGCGCGCACGTATTCACTGTCAGCTGTCAAACCAGTCATGCTCGTTTCTGTTTGCAAATTGACTGAAGCCAACCAGCGCTATCAACGAGCCCGTGTACATCTACATTAGCACGCATGGTGATTTCCATCTCGACACTGACAGTATTAAATATCACCGGTCTGAGTCTCATCTCGAGTCGATACTCAAGTAATAATAATAAGTGTTCACTTTCCTCTTCTCACATTTCTCCTGTTTGTCATCTCGTGTTTGACTCGTGTAACACACTTCTTATTTTCCCTCTCTGAAGCTTTTTCGTCACTCTTTTACCGACAATCACTGACAGTGTGAGTGAACACACGTATCGACCTGCTTGTCATTTTGTCTTGGTTTAAAATCAATTCTCGAAAGTCATCCAAGCCCGGCATTATCTCGTGTCATTCAACCAAAAAGGTTAGTTTATGCTTTTTAAATTCGCTATTTTATTAAATGTCAATTTCCTTATTAGGTAGCGTCCTTATATGTTGCATATTCTGAAGCCTTTTCTGAATTTATTTTACTCTAAATCTATCAATGCTCCATATTTTTATGTTTATCTTTCTGTCAAGAAAATGTCAGAGTATGACGTTTTGTTTATGGAAAATTCTTTTCAGTTTTGTTTATCTTTTCTGTGTGTGTGTGTGTGTGTTTGCATTGCATTGATCCTAAGGTTTAGTCGAAAATGTTATACACAGTTTGGGTGTGTTTCTTAGTTTAGTTAGATTTGACAAACAAACATTGTCTTCCTCCAAGACAAAGTCTATTTAATGAGTGCTCTATAGTCTTGTGTTTATGTTTTCGGTTTTTCCACGCTTCACTTCCCTTCGCTTCTAAATTAGTTACCAGGCTAAGTAAGCATACTATGCTTAGCATAGATCACTTTATGTTTAATTTCCAAGTTGTTTAATATACCTTGGATATAGTAGATTATAGTAGATTATTACTATTACCACTGATGTCAGTAATAACAGGACGTGCCAAATGTAATAATAAATGTGGTCTATTATTTGGATTTAATTTAGCGAATTAATGTTAAGGTCATTCTAGTACATTACGAACGAACTATTATTATTATACTTAATTGTGCGTGTGTGTGTGAATTTGTGCATACATTTTCGGGTACATTGACACATTGTATTTTAACATTATAATTTGAGGTTCGTGGTTAGGGCACAATATTGTGAGCCTGTGTCATTCGATTTGATGATCTTGTGATTAGATTCACTTGTGTAGGCAAAAGTGTCAGTTTGAGTATTGATGTTCACTCGAGTACATCACAACCTGACAATACAATGCTTGTATGGTTGCATCAATAGTACTTTGACTTTCTTATTAGTACTCTGTAATGTACTGGTGGTATTTACTAAAGAAGGGGAATTTATATTTAGGATTTTCTAGTTAATTTTTGTTATTTTGTTTTCACTAATTACTATTTGTTCTGTTGATGTTTCTGCTCTAATTTGCTATAATTACGGTGAGCACCATTTCAACGACAATAGACAAATTGATCTTTGTTGCCATCCACTCTCGGTTGTGTGTGTGCAAAGTATTACATTTTCAGGTTTTTGTTCTCCATTTCACCATTTGTCTCGCTTCACCAAACTCTTCACTTCTTTCTCTTTCTCTCTCGTGAAATGTCTAGACTTTACACTTGAACTAACCTTTTTCTATATCTCTTTTGCATTTACAGATTTTGCCTATCGTTGAGTGGACCACAAGTTTTACTTTGAATTATTAGTACGTTATACTACCTTTAGTGCGAAAATGTCCTCTGAAAATCGTGAATTTGATTTGGTGATTTTTGGTGCCACTGGTTTCACTGGCTTCTTTGTGGTTCGTGAACTTGTGCTGTCGATCGATGAGAAGCCCGATGAGTATGCCAATCTGAAATGGGCTGTCGCTGGCCGCAATTTGGCTAAACTCGAAGAGGCGCTCCAAAAGGTTGGAAACGAACTTGGAAAGGACCTGTCCGCCATTCCAAAGATTGAGGCCGATGTGAAGGAGGCGAAATCACTGGCTGCAATGGCTGAACGTGCCAAGTTGGTGGTGAACACTGTTGGGCCGTATCGGTTCTTTGGTAAGGCCGTGGTGGAGGCTTGTGTCAACGCGGGCACTCATCACATTGACATCAGTGGCGAGCCTCAGTACATTGAGACTATGCAAGCGGACTATAATGCCAAGGCACAGGAGAAGGGCACTCTGGTGATTTCCACTTGTGGTTGGGACAGTATTCCTTGCGATTTGGGCGTAGACTTTCTCAAGAAACATTTCGACGGAAAGCTGCACTCGGTTGAGACTTTTATGGCTACTAAACCTGGACCTGAGGTATAAAGACCGTTGTATTGACAAGTATTTTCAATTTATTATATTTTTAAAGGGATACAAAATCAACTTTGGCACCCTCCAGTCGGCAATCTATGGCTTTGCCCACTCTGACGAACTTCGTACCATCCGTGGTCGTCTCTACTCTGAAGTGTTGACCAAGAAACTGCCTCGAAGCCGAATTCGTTTGGAACGTGCCAAGCTGCCCTTCTCCCGACCTGGTCTCAATGGGTGGCACATGGAATTTCCTGGCTCTGACCGTTCGGTGGTGCAGCGCACCCAGTACTACAACTTTGAACACTTCAACGAACGACCAGTTCAAATTCAGACCTACTTTTCGGTGGCTGGACTGTTGTACGTCTTTGGCACTGTCATGATGGCCATTGTGTTTGCTCTTCTCTCCATGTTTGGTGCTGGTCGTTCCCTGCTGGAACGCTATCCAGAGGTGCTCACCTTTGGCGCTTTTTCCAAGGATGGACCAAGTCGGGCTCAGATTGATTCCACCAGATTCACTCTCCGACTGATTGGCAAAGGATGGACCAAGAAGAAGGACGACGAGGAGAAGGTGGATGACCCAAATGTGGAACCTGCTGGCGAGTTTGACAAGACCGTCTCTGTGCTGGTCAGTGGCCGTGACCCGGGCTATGTGGCTACATCCACCTGTTTGATTCAGGCCGGACTGACCATTCTCAAGGACCGTGCTAACATGCCCACGTAAGACTTCGTAAATATTTGTATAAAATCAATTAATGGTTTGTTTCTTTTTTTCAGTGGAGGCGTACTCACTCCAGCCTCGGCTTTCCGAGACACCAAATTGTTGGACCGTTTGCAGGCGCGTGACCTCAAGTTTGAAGTCGTCTCTGACCAGTAGAGAGTGGACCCATTGACTGGTTTATCATTCACTCTCAAAACATTGAAACATACCACTTACATCTTTTAATCCAAATTGGACCAATGTTTTTACCTTACATTACATTACACTACAGTACTCAATGTTTATTCATATGATGTATTTATTGTTGAACACATACACAAATAGTGCACCAAAGGCACATGATAATCCATATATTTTACTATTGTGCAATTTTAGTGAACACAAAACATTAAATGGCAAATTGTTTCGATTTGATTGAAATTGCGCAAATAAAATTTTAAAATGTATTTTGAATTTTGTTGGTACATTGACACCAACATGACCTAGATTGGTGTTTCATTGATGCGAAATTGGTTTCAGGAAATACAATTACAAATAGACCAACAGGGTTTTGATGTTGATTTGAGTTGATCTTATCAGTGTGCCAATAGACCGATCCATTGGAACGCATTCGATCGACGCATCCTGTGGCGAGTGTACTGGTGGGCATCGTATCGGCATGGTGGCCTTGAGTTTACTGCTAATGCATTGGCCAATGCATCACTGCTCATGCTGCTCTCACGCTGTCTTCTCTCTTCCTCTCGTGTTGATTGCAATGATAAACACACACGGCGCTTCCTTCTATATATAACTGACAGACAAGTGATTTCCACTCGGTACTTGCGATCCTCATCTTCGCTTGAATAATCACATCAAAATGACCGAAACAAAACGTGAATTTGACTTGGTGATTTTTGGTGCCACTGGCTACACTGGACTGCTCATTGTGCGCGAATTGGTTGTGTCCATTGAGGAGAAACCAGACGAGTACTCGGCACTGAAATGGGCAATTGCTGGAAGAAATCTGGCGAAATTGGATGATGTTTTGAAGAAAGTTGGAACTGAATTGGGAAAAGATCTTTCTCAGATCACGAAAATCCAAGCTGATGTCAGTGATGAGCAGTCGTTGGTGGCAATGGTGGAACGAACCAAACTGGTGGTGAACAGTGTCGGACCGTACCGGCTGTACGGCACTCAGGTGGTGGATGCATGTGTCCGTTCCGGAACACATCACATTGACATCAGTGGTGAGCCAACCTATATTGAGGGCACTCAGCTCGAGTATGACGCCAAGGCGAAACAAAGTGGCTCACTGGTCATTTCCACCTGTGGTTGGGACAGTATTCCCAATGATATGGGTGTGGATTTTATGAAAAAGAATTTCCCCGGAAAACTCCATTCGATCGATTCGTTCACGGCCATTCATCCCGGGCCCGAGGGTTACACTCTCAATATTGGCACATTCCACTCGGCAGTTTATTTCATTTCGGAGATCTTTCAATATCTCAAAATCCGTTCTCGTCTGCACAAGGAAGTGTTCACCAAGCGGCTGCCAAATAGCAAGATCAATCATCCACTTCGATTGATTCCGTTTGTGCAACCAAAATTACCCGGTTGGAATATTATTTTCACAGGAGACAAAGACGTCATCGAACGCACTCAGTACTACAACTACGACCAGTTGAACGAACGTCCCGTGCAGGTGCAGACCTACTTCAGTGTGGACACATTCGTCAATTTGTTGAAGCTTGCAGTGTTGGGCACCATTATCGCACCTTTCACATTCTTCAGTGCGGGCCTTCACCTGTTGGAACAGTATCCAGAAGTGTTCACACTTGGCTACTTCACTAGAAGCGGACCAACTCGATCACAGTGCGACAGCACTCGATTCACGTTGAGACTGATTGGCAAAGGCTGGACCACCTCGAAGGAGGACACCAAAGAAGATCCACTATCAGAGCCATCCAAACAGTTGGACAAAGAAATGACCGTCATGGTCAGTGGACGAGACCCGGCCTATTTGGCTACTTCCACTTGCTTGGTACAAGCTGCACTGACCATCTTCAAGGAACGGGAGAAAATGCCTAAGTAAGACAACCAATTAATAATTGATAATTGTAATTTAATAACTAATTTACATTTACAGAGGTGGCGTACTGACACCAGCTTCGGCTTTCCGAGACACCAAACTAGTGGAACGATTGCAAAGTCGAGAATTGAAGTTTGAGATTATTGACAATTGAGAACGATAATAAATCCGAACATACACCAAAGATAGGACAAATGAACCAAAATGTTAATGCTTTGATTTAATGATTTACTATTAGGCAGAGGTATAAACAGTGGACCCCTTTGATCGTCTTTTGTTAGTTATTTTGGTAATCTAAAGATCGCGCTGGTTGTCGCTTACTTTAAGCAATACAACTCAAAAGTGACTAATCATTAACTTATTGATAACGACTTACTATTACAAGCCAATTTAAAGCAGACGACTACTAGCGCGATCTTTAGATTACCAAAATAACTATCAAAAGACGATCAAAGGGGTCCACTGTTTATACCTCTGCCTAATATATAAATATTTGGTCAACAAACAAACAAGGAATGCTTATGCAAATATACAAAATGTAAATTGCAAAATAAAAATAATTCACAAAATCCAATAAATCGAACCTCATAATAACACTTTCAAAAGACAATATCAGGTGCAGGTATGAGCAGGACTCTACCCATTCCGATTTTATCCTCTATTCCAATGAGTAAATATTATAAAATTTGTACGGTAAACATCGAAAAATTATGCTGAAATTTTACAAACTCACTTCCAATATGGTGATGAAAATAACTCCCGAAAAGCAGCCCAAATTCAAATTTATCGATTTTAGAGGTAGGTTAATGTGCATCGATTCCGATCGGCATGACGAAATTGGGTAGCAGTATATAGCAATATTGGCCAATAAGGCAGTGCTCATGCTGCTCGCACGCTGTCTCTCCTCATCTCGTGTTGATTGTAATTTACATTGTTGTACATTGTACACAAGTGTCCTTCTATATTTAGCTGTCCGGCTGTGTGCAATTTTCACTCAGCACTTGCAATCTTCCCTTGCTAGAACGACCATCAAAATGACCGAAACGAAACGCGAATTTGACTTGGTGATATTCGGTGCCACTGGCTACACTGGTTTGCTTGTTGTGCGTGAATTGGTTCTGTCTATAGAAGGTAAGCCTGAAGAGTATTCTGCACTGAAATGGGCAATTGCGGGACGAAGTCTGACGAAATTGGATGATGTTTTGAGTAAAGTTGGAAATGAATTGGGAAAAGATCTTTCACAAATCGAGAAGATTCAAGCCGATGTAAGTGATGAGCAGTCTTTGGTGGCAATGGCAGAACGAACCAAACTGGTGGTGAACAGTGTCGGACCGTACCGACTGTATGGCACTCCAGTGGTGGATGCATGTGTCCGTTCTGGGACACATCACATTGACGTCAGTGCTGAACCGACCTACATTGAGGGCTCTCAATTGGATTATGATGCCAAAGCAAAGGACAGTGGATCGCTGGTAATTTCCACTTGTGGCGTTTCTAGTATTCCTGCTGACATTGGCGTTGACTTCTTGAAGAAGAACTTTCCCGGAAAGCTTCATTCGGTGGATTCCTTCATGGCCATTCATCCCGGACCCGAAGGTTATGTTTTCAATTCCAGCACATTAGAATCCGGTGTTTATTTCATTTCGGGCATCTCTGAGTACCTAAGAATTCGTTCTCGTCTGCGCACTGAAGTGTTCAGCAAGATATTGCCAAAGAGCCATATCAATCATCCACCTCGATTGATTCCATTTGTTCAACCAAAATTTCCCGGTTGGAATATGAATCTGCCCGGGGACAAAGATGTCATCGAACGCACTCAGTACTACAACTACGACCAGTTGAACGAACGTCCCGTGCAAGTTCAAACCTACTTCAATGTGGCCACATTCGGCAATTTGTTGAAAATCATAGTGTTGAGTATCATTATTGCTCCTTTCACGTTCTTCCGTGCTGGTCGTTACCTTTTGAAGCAATACCCAGAAGTGTTCACACTGGGTTACTTTACCAAAGGTGGACCAACTCGGTCACAAGGCGACAGTACTCAATTCTCGTTGAGATTGATTGGCAAAGGTTGGGCCAGCTCGAAAGTAGACGCCAAAGCAGATCCTCTCTCCGAACCATCCAAACAATTAGACAAAGAAATGACCGTCATAATCAGTGGACGAGACCCGGGTTATCAGGCCGCCTCCACCTGCATGGTACAAGCTGCACTGACAATTTTCAAGGAACGAGAGAAAATGCCTAAGTACGACAACAATTAATTTAATATTTATAATTAATTATAATCAATTACCTTTGCTTTACAGAGGTGGAGTATTGACGCCTGCTTCGGCATTCCGAGATACCAAAATAGTGGAACGATTGCAAAGTCGAGAGATAAAATTTGAGATTATTGACAATTGAGAACGAGGATAATTCAAAGATATACCAAAGATAAATTGTCAAATATTTGATTTAATGAATAATTTGATTAACTAATGCAGGACTAACAGGGAATGCTTGTGAAATATACAAAATGTCAATTCAAAAATAAAAATCTGTAAAAGATGAATATTAAATAAATTAAAAACAATTTACAAAATCAAATTAATCTCACCTTAAAAGAACACTTTCAAAAGTCAATATCGGGCGCACTCGAAGTATGAGCAGGACTCGATCCATCAGCCTCGTTCCGTGCCCAGCTCGGTCCCCTCAGTTTGGCCTGTGCCCCCGACCCACAGACGAGAGTGCTCACTTGTCGATACTTGGCCCGTATCCTGACCATCTTCTGCTTGACATCGTCGTCCTCCTTCAATTCTTTGGTCTCTCGCGGAAAGTTGGTGCACATTTCCAGAAGTGTTCTCAGTGCGGTCAGTTTTCTTGCATCACTCGATTCGTTTGACTTGCCAAGAATAGCAATCCATGCTCGGGCGAATCCTTCGTAGTAGCCAATTTCGGTTGACAGTTGAGCAGCCTGTCTCAGGCCCACAACATAGCCATCACGCCAACCCAATTCCTCGCCCGCACTCGTCCCCCGGGCATAGCCAATGTTGTGATGGTGTTGCTGCTGGTGGAACACAGGATCAGAGGTGAACGGATCTGCCTCGTCGGTAGACATTTTTGAGAATCCGTTTGCAAACCAATTGGTGTCCATTTGGGAAAGAATGTGCAAACAAACAAAGCCCGGTAAAAGCGAGGTATCGAGGCAACGTGTTTTTGGTCGTTGGCAGCTGAGAGAGAGCGAAATCAAACACATGTTTACATCTGCATGGTGTGGTGGTCGTCTCGGTTGTAGTGGCACAGCGGAATGGCCAAATATTACTTGAGCACAGACCTATTTACATTGAAATAAGCTGCGCGTGATTATGCCATTCGCGGTATTAGCCTTACCACTAGCAGCTAAATATATTGGCCAATGGCAATTTTGAAACCATGCAAACGCATTACGCAATCATCAAAACATATGGCTCAATCCTCGTATACACCGGTTGGTGTGTTGCCTGGATGCATGACTAATGCGCGTTTGATGATTCATAATTCGTTTCACAAATTCTCATACTGAAAATTGGATTACTCGATTTTAACCTGAATCTACATCTTAGTCATCGATGTCTTGGTAACGAAGGATTGGTCAAAATGAAAAAATTAATTTAAGGTAAGTTTGACTAAAACCATATTTGTTTCATTCATTGTATTAAACTTTTAGATGTTTGTCAAATTTAATTGGCACTTAATTAATTAGCAAATGTGCCATTCGATCAGCCCATGATCAATTTAGGCAATTAACCGAAAACTTGTGTGTTGACCTAAAATTATATTGGCAACCTACAACAAACCAGTTGTCTAGTAGTATTTAATTAATGATTGACAGAGTGTAATCACAATTTGAAAGCAATTAAAAATCAATCAAATTGCAAAACAAACTGCCAACTCATTTGTTTTGTCATTCTTTGAATTAGCTAAACAAATAATTTGATTAGTACAGACAGGAATCGGACAGGCAGGTCTGAATGATATATCATCCAAGGTATGTAGATGTAAACGGGGACAAACAAGTTTGTTGCCCACACCAACTCACATTATATTAAAGTGATGTATCAATTGCTCTCTGTCTCGAGGTGCACAATGCACAATGCACTCCAAACCACTCAAAATTGCCTGTACGATTATCACCACTTAAAGGCACAAGTACGAGTATACATACTACACAGGTCGCCACAGGGTGTATATATCACTGGCAATTCACTCTAAAGTATAGCATAGCATTTCAATGAATATTTAGCATAACATTAAAATAGTGCCACCCTGTGAGGCGTAAACCATGGTATAAACGATTATAACTTGACAATCAGGTTTGTTTCGATTGCACATTTGGCTTTATACGAGCAACACTCTTTGACTCGAGCTCGACTTTAGGTCGTTGTATGGTTGTTGCGATTTTGTGATTTCTCCTTATTATCATTAGTTTGTTCACATTTTGCCGGTTAACCAATGGACCAATCAGCCAAATGTGTGCCAGTCATTGTGCACCTTCCCAGTGATGACGAAGAGGATGATGATGATGATGGTGACGCCATGTTGGATGGCCAATCGAATGACTCCTGGTGGGAGACCACTGAAAGTGTCCGGGCATTTATTCAAGCTCGCATGGAAGCGGAATTCATCACACCCGAGGACTCATCCGAGTTGATTCAAATCCTACTCGATCGAATCTCTACCAAAGCTTTGCCCGATTTGGACACTTTCGAGAACATATACGATCTACTCAACATCACATCTAATCTAGTTGATCTACTAATCAAATCGCTATCACCATTAATAACCGACTCTACCGCAAATGCAATCCGTGACCGTAATGTGTGTCTATTGCTTTATGTACTATCGAAACGTTATCTCGACTTTTACACCAAATTGGCCTCACCTCGAGTTATATTCAATTACCTGGGAGGCCTTATCAACAGTGACACTTGTGATAATGCGGAAGTGATTCTGTGGGCACTGCTCGATGCGGAAATGTTGCTCGAAAGACTGCCCGACAAGCAAGACTACATCAAACCAATCAAGGCAGACATTGAGCCGAGAATCAAAGAAATGACTGCAAAGTTCATCAATTCGAATGCATATGATAAGAATGCAGATGCGTTCGAGTATCAGGCAGGTTTTGTGGCACAGAATTTCTATGAAAATTTTTTTATCAATACATCGATCATGGATGATGATTATGAACACATACGAACTGTGAAATTGTCTTCAGACTGTTTATCGGCTCGATCTGACGATGCATATGCAATGCCACCGGTGCGATCTGCCTTTGCGGTCACTGGCGGAGTGTTCTATTATGAAGTGATTCTGTTCACTAGTGGATCAGTGAGATTGGGTTGGTGCACGAGAGAGACAGAATTTGGTGAAGGACTTGACTTGGGCGATGATGAATCATCGATTGCACTGAACGGCGCTTATCGCAATGTCGTCCACAAATGTGTGTCTATTCCGTTGGATCGATTTCCCAACTGGAAAGTCGGTGATGTGATTGGCTGTTTGATTGATCAGCCAAATCGACGATTCGAATTCTACTTAAACGGTGAACCAATTGCATTTGACCAATGTGAAGTTCACTTCTCCACAAGTCAGCCATATTTCGCCTGTGCCAGTCTTGCACCACTACAACACTGTGTATTCAATTTCGGTCAAATGCCTTTTAGGTATCCAATTGAACGAGCAAAGAGCTTTCATCACTTGACCAATGGTGATGGACGAAAGTATAGATTACTAGAACCAGGCTTTGCCGCCATTTGGTATTGGTTCAAACAGAATCCTATCGATGGTACGGTTGATCCAGTATTTCAAAATGATCAAATACAGGATGAATTCAACAAATGGATTGTGGATAAGGATGCGAGTGCAGACCTGAAATCACTGATCAAAGTTGAGTTTGATTGGCTTCGATTGTTTCAAAGTTTACTAACAGAATTGACATGTGACAACTCAGAAATTGGCTCACAAGTCGAACGAATCAAACAGTCAATTGGTACAATCGATCCGAACACTGTTGACTTTCCGAGTGTGTCCAAACTGCTCGAATTCATCTATCCATATCTTCAATTGGACCAGCCTTCTGACCACTTCAATCGTAATTTAACAATCGTTCTGTCGATCATCGCTGACCGTAAAGATAAAGACTGGGAAACGGTGACATTGATTCTACAGGAAGCAAGCCCATTCTTGAAACGAATTCTTTACAAACATTCGGTTGATTGTTGGATTCATTACGCTAAGACATGTCTCGAAGTGATTGACCAAAGTATTAATTGATATACAGATTTATTTATTTATATAAAAATATATTTACAGTAAAATATAATGAAATGAAATATTTATAAGTATAATTACAGAGTGAAAATTTCGAGTGTTCCAAATGATCGTCCAAAAGTTACTGCAACTGCACTAGCACCTGATCACTGTTGACCGTGTCGCCAGGTTTACAGTTGATTTCACACACTTTGCCAGACGCGGTTGCAGTGATACTGATTTGCATCTTCATTGCCTCAATCACACACAATTCCTGTTCCTCGTTCACCTGTTACGTGTTAAGAATCGATGATATAGTTTAATTGCTAATAGATCACGATTCGAAACACTTACCTGATCACCGATGCGACACGAGACAGACTTGACTAGACCAAACAGGGGCGATTGGATTATTTTGGAGACGTCGAGTTTTTGCTTTTGAGGCATTCGGTGGAGGTATTTCACTGTTTTCTCGTCGAGGATTCGAACTTTGAACTATTTAGAGGGAAATAAGTTAGATTTTTTTTGTTTAGGATTCACAAAGACAATCTTACCACAGTGCCCTCAAACTGAATCTGCAGTCGTCCATCTCCATCGAGTGACATAATTTGTACAGTTTTCTTGTTGCCACTCTCATCCAGTGGAAAGTCGAGTGTCATCGAGCCCAGTGAGAAGTCTTTAGGCAATTCCATCTCGAAGTCTCCATCATTCATATCGACACAATACTTTTCGTTTTCAACCCAAACCCTCGCGGGTAACATGTCGGGCACAATCAAATTCTCATTACCGTTCAGATCGACATACAACTTGGTGGTGGGATGAGTCTGAGAGAGGTACTGGAACATGCCTGGCACTGTGTGCATGGGTGTGTCCGAGTTTGGGAATCGTCGTTCAAAGTAGTTTGGAATGGAATTGACAGTTTGTACGGATGAGATGCCCTTAGATCGAGCCTGTTCCCTCAGGTAGATTGCCGCTGCAATGGAGGCGAGCTGATAGATTCGTGCCTTTTTGCTCATTCGTCTGCCAACGAATCGTTCACCGTACACTTTGGGCAAGTAGCTGGTGCTAATGTTGCCTGCCACAAAGTTGGGCTCTGTGATTATATCTCGGAGCAGTGGAATGTTGTGTGTCAGGCCTCGTATCACATAGTTGTCCAGGGCGTGTCTCATGGTGAGCAGTGCCTGTGGTCGATTCTCGCCATAGCTCACCAACTTGCAGATCATCGGGTCGTAGTAGATGCTGATCTCGGAGCCTTCTCGCACACCAGAGTCACACCGAACATTGGGAATGTGCACCGGTTCCTGGTAACGAGTCAGTCGACCAACAGAGGGCAGTCCAAAGTTCTTCTTGAAAGGATTCTCAGCGTACACTCTCGACTCGACTGCCCATCCTCGAATCTGTACATCTTTCTGTTGATGCTTCAGTGGATGACCTTTCGCAATTCGCAACATCTGATGAACCAAATCAATGCCTGTGATGTACTCAGTGATTGGATGCTCCACCTGGAGTCGAGTGTTCATCTCGAGAAAGTAGAAATTCTTGTGCTTGTCAACCAAAAACTCCACAGTTCCAGCCGAGTCGTAACCGACATTCTTGGCCAGATCCACCGCCTGCTGACCCATGGCAGCTCGGAGGCTAGGGTCCACAAAAGTGCTCGGTGCTTCTTCAATCACTTTCTGGTTTCGCCGTTGAATTGAGCACTCACGTTCATTCAGGTAAATGGCATTTCCATGTTTGTCTGCGAGCACTTGAATCTCAATATGTCTCGGGTCTTCTATGAATTTCTCAATCAGTAATCGGTCATCATTGAATGAGGAAACGGCTTCATCCTTTGAGAATCTATATCCATCGAATACTTCAGCATCGTTGAAAGCCATTCGCATTCCCTTGCCACCACCACCAGCGGAAGCCTTGATCATAACTGGATAGCCAATTTGTCTGGCCAACTGAACACAATGCTCTGCATCACGCACAATTCCATCAAAGCCAGGAATAGTGTGCACACCTGCCTTCTTGGCAATGAGCTTACTCTCGATCTTGTCGCCCATTGCATGGATCGACTCAGAGTTCGGTCCAACAAACACCACACCTGCATCCTGCAGTTGCTTAGCAAACCCTGTATTCTCAGACAGAAATCCATAACCGGGATGAACAGCCTCGGCACCGGTTCGTCTGATAGCTTCCAAGATTGCATCCACATTGAGATAGCTCTCGCGAGATGGCGCCGGACCAACACAGAACGACTCGTCCGCCTGTTGGACGTGCAAAGAGCGCGAATCAATGTCAGAATATATGGCCACAGTCTTGATGCCCATTGCGCGACATGTTCGAATGATGCGACAGGCAATCTCACCACGATTGGCAATGAGCACTTTGGTAAATTTCTGTTTGGAAGGGAATAAAATAAATATATTGAGTCAATCATACACAAAAGAATGTCATTCATAAACATCATGGCCAGGGTGGAGATACCAGAAGTGACTTGTTTGTTTTCATTTCAAATTAACACTCACAAGTCCAATGTCTGAAACCCAAAATATCCAACTCCCTTATCAAAGCAGCTATATGAATATGTCTGATAATAATTAGTTAGTCTGGTTATGAAAAGCTATAAACAAAGTCAACATGTAGCCAAAGTTAAGTGAACGATCAATGAACACATTTGCTGATTACTAAATGAGTTTATGTTATTCGCCCAAAGATATATTGCATGTGACGAAATGTTTTTACGCATTTGTGCAATGCACTCGTTCAAAGTGTACGACTTGTCGATGTCGTATGTCTAATTGTCTAGTTGCAATATGTACCTAGACGGTACTTGTATTATTAGATAATATAGATTGTGTAGATGAGATAACTATGCCGGACTAATCTAATGTACATTCAAATATTTTATCGCACTATTTGATTCAATTGATTCGGGTGGAAATGTGAAAGGTTGCCAAATGGCGAGATAACGAAAGTAGCGAATGTTCGGAATGTCTTTTTGGTTGGCTAAATATTGGTCGACAAACTACTATGCCTTTGAATGTTTGCTGACTAAAATCGAATTATGGATTCATAATTTAGTAATGCCTCAAGTAATTTCAAAACAATAATATTCAGGAATAATAGTTCAAGAATGTGCCAACTCACCAATTCCTTTGGGTCGATTTGATCGGCAAAGTAGATTTTGCTTCGATTCAGTGCACCTGAGGATGACTTGAAGCCAGCTTGAGTTGTCGCAAGGACATTCTTGCTGCAGGTCTAAAGAAAACAAATTTGTTTACAAATTGTACATTTATCAACAATATTCACAATAACATAAATTGGGACTTTAAACTGTACTCACCAAAAGCAAATGTTTATTTGTCAAATTCGAGTGGAGAAAGCGTTCAAGTTGCAACAGCTTCATTTGATTGTGCTGAGCAAGAGCAAAGAAGGGAATAATAAGTCTCAGGAAGAGAAGTGAAGAAAGCGAAGAAGAAGTTGAGTTTAAATGATGAAGTCTTCAGTCAGTGTGACTCTGCAGTGATCAAGTTCAAGGCTTTTAAACTGTTTGATCGAACAGCTAGACCATGTGATGATTTATCGCAATGTTTGGAGAAGCAACGAAATCGTATGAGAACGGAACACAATCGTTGGGAACAATCTCGAATGTGAGTGAACAGATGAATTTGGGTTGGGATTAAGATGGACACGCACCAAGATGGTGATGATGGCAATTGGGTTTGTTTGCTTTTGTTCACTTTGGCTTGGATATTGCCTTCACGCTTTGACACTCGTCCTTATCGCCCGAGAGATAAGTGAGACATATTTTGCTGTCGTGCTGTCTTGATGTCTTGCTGGCCAACCACTCGATGATGGGCAATCATGTGTGCTGGTACTGATGTCTTGATGTCGCGTCTTTGTCGTTCCACTTATCTCACCGCGCTCACTTTCACGTTCGGTCCAAACAGGCTCGGGTTGTGCTTGTGAGATATTAGCTGGCAAACCAAAAGATAAAATGGGTAGGTGAACGAGAGTGTGCTCGATCTTTGGGAGATAAACGAGAATTTAGACACTTCTTGTTTATTAACAAATTGAGTGTATATTGGGGAAAGAGAAAGTTACTCAACTTACCAGCATGACAACATATCACGATTCCGCAATGCGATCTGGACGAATGCCACACGTTTTTCCCAATCCAGGGCTAGTTAGTTCTTATCTAGATTACCACTTTGCATGGCAACTAAGTTCAACAAAAAAAAGTTATCAAACAAATCACAAAGTGAAATTGACGAATGTACCGAAGTAAACAAACGCACCTAAACAGACCCACTTTGTACAGATATAGTTCTCATGGACTTCAAGCGACATTATGTCTATCCATCTTATCGTCAGATCAATGTGGTTGCACATTGATGATAGTGACAATATGTCCCAAATGTGACTCACATTTTGCAATTTGCAGTAATAATACATTCTATATTTAGGTTCATTCTAGATTGTGCGATTAAATAACTCAAATGTTCTGGTTTGAAGTGGTCTATGGTTTTTCCTCAATTGAACCGGTTGGGATTGGTTTGATTACATCGATCAACGATTAAATTGCTTTCTTTGTCTGTTATCAATCAATTTTTCTTTATTTTTGGTTAGTTTACTTTGGCACGCATTTTTGTGTTTGTTACATAAATCGAAGAAATAATTGCAAGTGAACACGCGCGGGAAATCACTTCTCGGGGCAAAGGTTTATTTATTATACATAAATACATATGTGCATTTGTTTGGCTTTCGCTACATTTGATATATCGAATGAATGTTGTTTTTGTGTTTGAGTTTATAATATTTACTATATCATAACGAGGGGTTAAGAGAGGTCTTGTTGTTAACACTAAAACGCACTGTGGAAAACTTTGCGGAAGAGAAGTCGTTGTTTGTTGATATTTTGCAGACAGTTTGACCGTTTGTTTGTTCAAGTTTAACAAGTGAAAGTTTCTTTGTGTTATGAGTGACCCAACTGAGTGTAAATAGAATTACGTACCATGTGAATTAGCCCTAGACAGTCAAGCGTGTACATGTAAATAGACTTTTCCTATGTCCTGTTCCTCTCACTTGTTGTCCTGTCTGCCTAGCGCACGGTCGCTAGCTGTAACGAATAATTTTGTTCTCATAATAGAATATGAAGACTTATGTGCACCAAAATGACCGATCAAAAGAAGAACATTACTCTGTTAACTACAACCAACTGGTTGCTATGGAAATCTCTTACCAAGGCCAAATTGGACTCCAAAGGCCTCTGGAAAGTCATCGAACCTGAACATGTTCAACAATCAATGATGCCGTTTGATGCCCCATCAAAGGCACTAGACCTAATTTATCAAAATTTAGGTGAGCGAATGCAACTGTATGTTGCGGAAGATCTCGGCGAACTTCCGGACGACCCTCTTGTATTGTGGAAGCATCTGGAGAAACGATTTACTCGGACAAATCCTACTCGCAAGATGACTGCTTTTTCGAAATGGTGCTCTCTCAAAATGGAATTTGGGAAGCCTACTGAGTATTATGACGAATACCAGCGTATCAGAACCGAAATGAGACTCAGTGGTCTCAAAATTGACAAGGAGATGATTCAGATGCGTTTTTTGG
The DNA here is from genome assembly GCA_023373905.1 of Rhizoglyphus robini. Classification (NCBI taxonomy): domain Eukaryota; kingdom Metazoa; phylum Arthropoda; class Arachnida; order Sarcoptiformes; family Acaridae; genus Rhizoglyphus; species Rhizoglyphus robini. The sequence goes on from JAKIJQ010000020.1 coordinate 2,787,518, forward strand.
ATGGTTTGCCTGGTCAATTGCGATCACTCCGACAGTCAATGATGAACGATATGAACTTTGATTTGGAAGACATCAAAGACCAGATTACTGCCGAGACAAATCGTATTATTGCCGAACGTACTCCTCGTGCCCCGGGACCACGTGCTGCTCTTGCTGGTAAAGCAGATAATTCCAACACTAGATGCTACAACTGTAGCGGATTTGGACATATCTCCAAGGACTGTTCCAGTGAACAGCGTGAACGTCCCAAGAACTCTGAAAATTCTTGGCGAAAGGAAGCCTCAAAGGGTAAAGTTGCTGCTTTTGTCAACAATGAGCCAATTGACTCGGAAGAAGATTCCGAGATTTGTAAAGTTAATGATGAAATAAACAAACTTGACATTTATTACTCGTGTTTTGCTGGACAAACAGAAAATATATGCTGTATCCTTGATTCTGCTGCTTCTGACACTTTCCTCAAGGATAAAAGTTTGTTTGAAAATTTAAAACCTATGAATGACTACGTGAACTGTGCTAACAAATCTACCTCTCGTATTGTTGGACGAGGTAATGCAACGATCACTGGAAGAGTTGCTGGTCGATGTTCCAGCCTAAAATTGACTGATGCTAAATACATCCCTGACTTCTTCGGCAATTTGATCTCTGTGAATCGCCTATGCAAAGAAGGCTACAAAGTGCTTTTTGTTCGTGATAAAGCTTTTGTGATGAAAGACAATGAAACCGTACTTATGGGAGTTGCTAAAAATGGGATCTACATTGTCAACTTCATGTCAAACAACAAAAGCAAAGAAGTTGCCCCGAAATTTACTGCAAATGCTGTAGCAAATGCTGTGAATACTGAGACATGGCATGCCATATTTGGCCATCCTGGAAAAACTAGGACCGGGTTGATTAAACGATCATACCCAAATGTGAACATTGAATATATGATCGATTGCGACACATGTTTTCAAGGGAAAATGAAACAACAGCCCTACCCGACATCTGAAAGTAGAGCCACGGAACCACTAGAATTGGTCCATTCCGATATTGGTGGCCCAATTACGCCTCCGGGTCATAATAGAGAACTATATTTCATTGTATTTGTTGACGATTATTCAAAATATATCATGGTGTTTGCAATGAAAAATAAAAGTGATGCGGTCAAGTACTTTGACCTATACGTACAATTTAGTGAAGGTGTCACCGGAAAGAAAATCAGAAAACTCCGAACTGACTGTGGTAAAGAATACCTCGGTGGCGAGTTTCGCCAATATCTAATTGAAAAGAGCGTCATGCACCAGAAATCTGTTCCATACTGCCACCAACAAAATGGCGTTAGTGAACGAACAATCCAGAAATTAGTTCAGGAAGCTCGATGTAGACTGATCCAAAGTGGATCTCCACATAGATTCTGGACTGAAGCTATCGCGAATGCTGCATACACCACGAACATGATTCCCCACACCACCACAAAGGAAGTTCCATACAGACTATTCCACAACTGTGAACCCAAAATTGAAGACCTGAAGCCATTCGGTGCTATAGCATACCATTGGGTACCGCGTGAACAAAGACACAAGTTTGATCCTACCTCACAGAAAATGATCTTTATGGGTTATGCCCACGACTTCAAGGCTTACCGATTATTTGATCCTAAGACTGGAAAAAATTGTTATTTCCCGCAATGTGAAAATATTGACTGACAAATTCTACTGGAAGCAACCTACTGACGAGAACTTTGCCAGTCACCGGGAGGGAGAAGGAGAAATGGGATTTGATCCATTCCTGGAAGAGGAACTCGATACGGACCTAATCCAACCTGACCTCTCATCATCAACTGAAACTGAAACCCAACCAACCACTGACTCATTTAATCACATTGAAACCTTATTTGAACCATCAGAAAATGAAAATGTTGACATTGACGTAGAAGAAGCTGAACCAATTGATGATGGATTGAACTTATTGAATCTGAATCGCCCGACCAGAATCAACAGAGGAGTTATGCCAATTAGATTCAGAAACAACGCGTTCTATGTCAAGAAACATATTGAAATTCCCCAAAACGTATCTACAAGCAGTCAATGCTGTTGAATCAGAGCACTGGATTGAAGCAATGCTAAATGAATGGAACGCATTGAAAGACCACGAGACTGGAGATGTTGTTGACATTAGCGAAGCCAAGAATATACTTCGAGCTAAATGGGTCTATGACATCAAGGAAGATACTGACCACAACAAGGAATTATTCAAAGCGAGATTCGTGGCCAAGGGCTATACTCAGAAGGAAGGAATTGACTACAACGAAGTATTCTCTCCTGTAGTTAACTTTTCTACTATTCGACTCGCACTGACAATAGCTGCTAAACGAAACTATCTTGTCTACCACTTCGACGTGAAGACTGCCTTCCTGAATGCAGAACTTGACAAGGTGATTTATGTTGAACTACCCGAGGGATTCAAATCACCTGGAAAGGTATTGAAACTGAAGAAGGGTCTCTACGGATTGAAGAAAAGCTCAAGATGCTGGTTTGATCATGTCACGGGCATCTTGAAGAAGAATGACTTTACTTCAAGCAACAATGATCCCCTGCCTATTTATCCATCAGAAGCGCGAACTCTTTGTACTACTATATGTTGATGATCTTCTTCCGCTGGCCAAACGTAAAGAAGACATCATGTTCGTCTATGAATTGCTGAACAGAGAAGTCAAACTAAAGAACCTTGGTCCAGTGAAACGATTTTGTGGAATTGACATTGAACATAAAGATGGAAAGTTCCTCCTGAACCAAGAACATATCATCGATGAACTCATCGGACAATACGGTCTTTCTGATTGCAACGACAAAACTGCAACTCCTCTTCAGCAGTTCGTACCATTCCCTGAAGAAGAGGTCAATTATGACTTGCCTGTCCGAAATCTCATTGGCAGTCTGCAATACATCTCATGTCGAACGCGACCCGATATTGCTGCCAGCCTAAACTACCTGTCCCGATTCATGCAGAAACCAACCTTATCTCTTTGGAATGCCGTTAAGACTTTACTCAAGTACGTTAAGACAACCAAGAACATGAGATTGAGCCTAGGTTCTAATGGCAACGAAGAAATGCGAGTATATTCCGATGCCAGCCATGGAGTGCTCCCAGACCGTAAGTCAATCACTGGTGTACTCGTCCAACTATTTGGATCCAGTATCTTATGGCTGAGTAAGAAACAAGCAGGCGAAGTTGCCATATCCACCGCCGAAGCTGAATACTACGCACTGTCGAAAGCTGTCTCTGAAGGACTATGGATTACCCGTCTTGTTGCTGAGTTTGGTGAGAACATCACGAAGTTCAACCTACTGTGTGACAGCAAATCCGGAATCTCAATGTATGAAAATCGACCATCAAAGGATGCCAAACACATCGATATCCGATATTGCTTTGTGAAGGATAATCTACTCAAAGAACTTCTAGATGTCAACTATGTGAAAACTCACGAGCAAAGGGCCGACTACCTGACGAAAGCGCTGACTCCTGCAAAGGCGAAATTGGCCTTATCAGATATAGTTGGGGTCAAGGGGGAGTGTTATGAGTGACCCAACTGAGTGTAAATAGAATTACGTACCATGTGAATTAGCCCTAGACAGTCAAGCATGTACATGTAAATAGACTTTTCCTATGTCCTGTTCCTCTCACTTGTTGTCCTGTCTGCCTAGCGCACGGTCGCTAGCTCTAACGAATAAATCTGTTCTCATAATACTTTGGTTATGATTTTATTGCATTTTAGATTTATTCAGTAATCAAACATGCTTGTCTCATTATTTAAATTGATTTTAAATTGATAAAATACTTAGTTTAGTAAACGCATTATGCAAATCAAACCTGCTCAATGTGTCATCGACGAGGATGTTCCTAACCTAAATGACTCATCGAAGCTCGTACATGACACAAAAAAGAAGTTTCAGTTATATTCGTGAATCAACATAAATTTAGGTTTAGTTTTGGTGCAGTTTTGTACAGTGAGATACAGTGCAGTTTGATACGATAAACTCGTTATTATTTGAATGGTGCCAAATCAGATAGATAATCTATGTCGAAATATATTTTCGTTATCTATTGTGTAGATAGATAGACGATTTCGAAATGGGCATTATCTGGGTAATTTCCAATGGAAGTATACATCGATTGTCAATCTTGAATTTGTTTGTATCTCATTAATCTCAGATTGTACCAAAATATCAGGTTCGAATGTTTTTCCCCTCCTTTTCTTTTCCTATCATATATTTTGTATGTGGCAACTTAATTTAATTAAGTAATATTGAGGTTTAATACCAAGGCCACATAATTCTGGTTATCTTGGAGATGAGCGAACGACAGAAATAAAACGTTTGATCTACGTGACTTTTGGCGGTTTAAGATTGAACAAGTCATTGTACATTCACTGTAGTACAATGTTATGAATTGATATGAATTGACAAGTACAATTATAATTTATGTAAATGCAATGTTGGTTTATTATGACGTTTTATTATTTCGGTATGAAATACATGTGAGTTACACTTTGAGGACATTTCAGTAATATATTATTTTTGGATTTGCGTTTTCGTAATGTTTTTGGTTTCACTTTTTGACTCCACTGGTGATTCGGTCAATCATCTTTTTGATTGCACTCATCTGAACGCCAGTTTTACTCTGAAAGGTCGCCCCATACCAGCCAATCCAGTCCCAGCAGGCATTACCATTGGAAAGCATATTGTTGGCCGGTGTCATGTGGAGCACATTGTCCGGATAGGTTTGTGGGAAGAGAATGATGAAATTGTTGGTGTCGGCCCACTTGTCGTAACCAGTGTTTTGCACATACTTCAACTGAATGTTGGCATTGCTCTGTGAGCAGCCATGGAAGGCAATGTGCAGTTTGCATGCAGCACCAGCCGCACATGTGTCCGGCACGTACAAATAGCCGTTGAGGTCCATTCCGTAGGTTCGTGGACTTGTGATAAAGTCGGACTGTTTGAATTGAATGAATTTACCTGCTCGCACATTGCGCGCTCTGGCAGTTCGATTGAAGGGGGCACGAGCATTGAGGTTACCGTAAATGTGCTTCAGAATGGCACCGGCGCCATCAAAGTTACAGTTACTGATGTAGGGAGAGGCAGCAGTGCCACAAGCATTGTTACCGGTTGAATCAAAGTCAGTCGGGAAAGTGTGCGCCGTGACCAGTGCCTTGTTGAACTCAACATTCGCCGCATTCACAAACTGACCAGTCGTAACGTAGTAGTTGTACAGCTGAGTCACCACAGTTGGACCCACAGTTGCGTCCTTTGTGCCCGAAATGATGTAGATCTTTTGGTTCTTCATGTTGGCAATGTCATCGATCTGAGTGCCAGACCATCGCTGAGTGTTCTGAATTGAGGTAGTAATGGCGGGACTCATCGAGTACATACAGTTGAAGTACAGCTTGTCTCCGGCACAGTTGTACGGACCAGCCGCGATGATACCAGCGCCCTTGATGAATGACGAGAAGCCAACCTGCATTTGGACCGCGAAGAAGCCTCCAGACGATAGGCCAGACACGGATGTCTCCTTGATGTCAACATTGTACGAACCGAGAGACTAAGAAAATAAAATAAATTACAAATTAGATTTATGTTCAATAAAGTCAAATGACGATAAACTTACTTCTTGACCTTGACAACTATGGGCCAGCAGGCCCACAATTGTTAGACTGATGACAAATATGCCTTGCATTGTGTGGTGGTTGGTATGGTTAGGCTGATGGATTAGCCGGGACACTCCATCTTCATTTATATAACAAAGCGATTATTTAGCTATTTGAGTTGGTTTCAGGATGTGGACTCCCTTTGGACTGTGGGAATATCAAACTTACTGATAACTGTTGTGAGGGATATTTTGTATGTGTGGTCATAGAATAGATTTGAATCGACCTTGAGTGGTGAGGTGATGTGGTTTGTTGTATTGTTTTATGGTTTGTGGGGATAACTCGTATTGCTACACTCACTAAAAGTGTTGATTGTTTAATTGTAAGCTTACGAAACTGGAGATACCTGCTGATACTAATTATCTAGTATGGTAACCAAACTATGCCGCACATTTCTTTATTTACTTGAGATTAGAATTGGGTCGTTGTGTAACATTGCAATAAATCCTGTAGGGCTGGGTTGCGGGTTGCAGGTAATGTAAATTGACTAAACAAAGGTCCCAATTTGCTTTCAAACCAACCAAGCAAAGCAAACATTTAGAGCAATTGGTTTGCGGTGCATTCCCTCCAACTTTGAAATGCCCAATCAAATAGCATAATTATCATTCGCATCTTTTATTGTCATAATTACCAAATGGATCATTATTATTATTGCATTGACTTGATTAATTACAACGCAAAGTGATCTGCAGTGTGACGCACGTGATCAAAAAGTGTTGATGACATGTTGGTTTACATCTTTTTGAGCCGATTCAAATGCAAAATTGTCAATGCTTTGGTTCAATTATAGATCTTTGGTTATGTATGCCAGCTCGATTTACTTAAAGTTTAGTGTTGCTATTATTCCGTTAATTAGATTTTTCAAAATGATTTAGAATTGCGGAATTAATGATTCATCAAAGTAATTTACAAATTAAAATATCTAAACTTTTCAATTGATCTGTAACCTTGAAAGTGTGACATTGCTATCTGTCAAAGTGTTCAAGCGTAAACAAGATCATTAAATGTTTATTGAGTTATTATGTTTATGAAGATTTATGATTGAGGGAAAGCAGACCACTTTTATTTAACCCTGAATGACGTCATTTCAATAAATTTATTCTCCTTGCTAAAAATAAATTGTTTTCCTACGTTTAATAATATTATTTAAAAACATCTACATTTTAACATTTAATAATCGTAGTAATCAAGCAGTTCATCTTGGACACTTAATCATAATCCTGTTTGTTGTTATTTACCCATTTCGAATGCTTATATCACATTTTGTTATTTATCTTATAATATTTACGGTCTAAAATAGGCAAATCTATAAATGTTTCCCACTTTTAATCGTCATTGTTGCAACATTACATCGAAAGCGTAATCTTATTGGACGGGTCAATCATGATTCCATTTATTTTTGATTAATCATGGAAGAAAGAAGTCGATGGTTTTATTTGTGAGTAATAAACTATAACATGGCAAGCCTCCTTACAATTAAAAGGTATTTTTAAAAAATCAGATTTAATTATTTTCTGTCTTGAAACATTTATAAATTGGTAAAACGAAACTATTGATACGAAAGACTTTATTAGAATAAAATTAAGTAGTAAATGAATGTGTCATATTTGTGCGTTCTACATTATTCAATTCATGTGTACAATCAAATACTGCATTTGTAGATTCAATTTGTTTGCTATCACAATTGTAATAATAAGGTTTGTACTAAATAATGATGATCAACTGAGAAAACATTCAGTAATGTACAGATTGTAGTTTGACTCCTCCACACTAGATGGCGTGCCCACTTTGGCAAAATTCATTCCATTCGAATTAGTCAGCGGGCTAGACGATGGAAATGCGGGAAAGTTGAATGAACCTGGTGACATTTGGTAGGTGCACTTGACCGAGGTATTGCACTCCACAGTGGATCGACTCTTCTTGTTGTTGATCACTGGTTCGAGCTCGAGCTTGTAACCGTGCCTATTGGTGAACACTTGCTTCAGTCTCTCATCACTCAACAGTACACTAGACTTTTTGCTCGAATATGCATTGATGAAAGATCTGTAGTACATCTGTTCCAGTTTCAATGTTTGATTGCCGACATATTTCTGAATCAGTGGTTCGAATAGTTTCTCTTTGAGTTTGTCCACTGTCAGGCCGGACATGTTGAGACTCAGTGGAAATGGCATAGTTGAGTAATCTGTAGGGGAAAAGGTCAGCATTAGTCATTATTGACTAGTCAGAGCGAGAGTATTGCAAACATATTGCACATTTCATGTATATCAATATTACGATCGATGATTCATAGTATTGCAGACATGACTGAGCGACTTACAAATGCCCAGACAATTCACGGCTAATTTCAAATTCAAAAGTACACTTACTTTTATCATTTAGAATTAAGTAGAAAATATTGATTGTCATTTTGGCATTTAAAACATTTTTCATTTGTCCATTTTTCAATATCGTAAACTGATTAGTTTCCTGTTCCGTTTCTTTTAAAAGGTGAATTTCATTATTTGAATTTTTCAGACTAGATTCCAATAGTTTAATCTAATTATTAAAAGAATTTAAATTGTAAAATTATTTAATTAATAAATATACAAATAATTTACCTGACAAAAGGACTGTTCAATCACGGAATTGTCCTTCTTGGCAGTGGTTTCCACAATCAAGCACAGCTCCAAGTCTTGATTACGATTTAAGCTCTTAAATTCTTGTGAAGTACAGTTGAATTGAAATGCTAATTTAATTTCACTCTCGGGACACCAAATGAGATCGAGCGAAGCAGTGCTCGACCTTTGAATGTCTAATACTGTTTGATCCAACTGGCAGTGGACATAATCGAGTTCGAGCAATTTGGCACTCTTCATTGCACTCAAATTGTTCATCAGCTCAAACACTTCTTTTGGACTTTTGTCGAATGAAAGTCGAATTGACGTTTTGTATATTTCGGCACAGTGAAAATTGAGTGGCTTCAACAGCAGTTGATATACTGATTTTGAGTTGAGATTTACAAGCGATGAAGAGCTACTGGTGGGAGCATTTAAGGCACAGAGAAGTTTTCGTTCATCTTCACAACAAAATTGACCAAGTTTGGGATAGATTGGAGTGCTTTTGGTTGTGATTTTTAGTTTTGAATTGATTTTATTTGATTCGTTCTTGTTGTAAGGCGTGAGGCAGGTTTGTGTTGTGCTGTTTGATAGGCTCGTACAGAACTGTACATTGTTTCGAATCATTCGATAGCGATCGAGTTGATGTTCGGCTGCCGCTTGGCCGTGCCAAAATATTTTAACCTAATAAAATTAATTATTTAATTAGATTGTTATTTTCAAAAACAATAAAAAAAAATTACCAAACACGAGACAGTATCGAATCGCACTCCGGTGACATCAGAAAAAGTCTCAACGACCAGCCGAAAAATGGGCACCAAATTTTGGTTGCAATTAATTTGATTTCGTGCCAAATCAAACGGAAATTGACTCGAAACACAGTTGAAACACAATTTGAATTCCATTTCTTCTGTGCCTTTTGTAACCAGTCCAACCTGGTTCAATTCGTGACAGTCATAGAGCACTTTGTCCACCTTTCCGCTCTCCTCCACTTGAAGTAACCTTTCGTTCGAATGCACATCAGACCATTTCTTCCATAGAATCATGTCGATTTCTTGCATTTCCACGTCAATAAATTCTGTTTTAAGAAAGAGTCGATTAGTTAATTATAGATTTAAATTATTAATTATTTTAAATCATTAACGAAACATACCTAATTTGATTGAATAGTAGATCTGTTCCTCTGGCCCCAACTTCGGGTACAGTGTTTTGACCTTCATTTTGTACCACTTGCCTCGGTCCACATATGTGACCGGATCAGTATGTGGCAGTACTGTGTCCGTCTCAAGTACATATTCAAATCGTTGGGAATATTTCGACAAATTATTATCTTGACTCATTTTTCAATTGACTCCTCATTACAAGTATACATACATTCACTGGTTACATAGTCATTTGTAGACACACTCACACATACACACATACACGTGTATATATATGGATATGGATGTATGTAATTAAAATAATATAATATAATTAATACTAATAAATTAATTACACTAGATGAATCATAGTAAGGAATGAGTTGCGCTTTTGAAACATGTATTTACATAGTGCACTCTGTGTATATATATACACTCACACTCACACTCCAGTACATTACTACACTGTGAGTCATGCCTGTCTCTCTCTAATTGGACCGTGTGCTGATAAAATAAAGTGTTGAGGATTTGCACTGCAACGACTATTGGAGGTTAGTTGAGAGAGTGAGAATGAGAGAAATATTACATGTACAAATGAGGGAGAGAAGGAGAGAAAGGACTCGATTATGATCAACAGTCAGCTGTTGTGCGCACGAGTGTAACTAACACATGTACATTGAACACCAATGCAATGTTCATTGGCAAATGTAAACAAAACTGGTTTCGAGGAGAAAGGTCGAGATTTTACTTCTACTAGTATGTTATTGTACGGGTTAACAGATGGCGCTTCGAATGGAATCTTTAAAAGATTATCTTTTAAATATTGCCTATTTTAAATTTTTAAATTATTAAATGATTTTGATTTATGATTAATTTATTAGATGTCAGATAAATAATAATGAATGAATGAACGATGTTTAATGTTGGATGGCACCCTTGAGAGTGAGACAAGCGAGCACACCTTGGTCACCAGTGAAGGTGGCACCAACCTCGGCCTTAATGTCGGGCAACAGCTTTGGCACATTCAGATGGTAAGTGAATTTGTAGTGTTCGCCCTTGATCAGTGGACATTTGATGTACTTGCAACCGTCCTTGTCCACACCGGGAATTGGCAACTCGAGACCGTCGACATTAGCGGTCAAATGCACATGAATGTGAGAGGTGTTTTGGTTTGCAACAAATTCGGCGTCCAAGCTCAATGGTTTGCCCTTGTGAATGACACACACTTCGCCGCCGCACTGGTCAACGTCCAATTTGGTCACTTCGTGGTGGCCTGAAATCGAATTAGTTTGTTAGTTTTGATTTGTTGATGATTAGTCAAGGAACACTTACCACAGTCCTTGAATAGGACCTCATTGGCCACGGCAACGGTCACGAACAGAGCAATGCAAACGTACTTGAGCATTTTGGGTTATTTTGAGATTGTGTAATTTGTACTGGACACACAAATTGATGGTGTTTCCCCTCGATTGACAATTGCTTAAATAGTCAATTGTTCCAACATTAGGACACCATCTTGTTGATTAACTTGATACACCAACTCGATCAGGATGTTGATCATCATCATTGTCTAACGATTAGACTAATCATTCAGTGATCAGGATTGTGTTGAATGACTAGAGATAATATTTGGTCTAGATTTTAGAGTGTGAAGCAAAGTGGAATACACTGATTATTACTCTGTCTGGTCCCAGATGAGACGACAATTGGTGCACACAGATCCTATTATTGGCTATCGTCCAGAACAGTGAGATTACCTGCCTGCCTGTTAGACACGTGATAACATCTGATTAGGTTACGATTGTGTGCTTTATCTTTTCTTAGGTACTTGTAACACAAACGTACACACAATCGATTGTGCAAGTGGACATGTCCTCCCATACTTTCCATAAAGCGGAATCAATCACCAATCACTACTTGAGCCACCTGTCGATGCCACTAGAGATGGACCACTTTAAACATTTGGACACTTCAACCGCTTATTATTATTAACCCACTTGTTGTCAAGTGTTTTGCTTGACAAAATTATTTGCAAATTAATCAGTCAAGGTCGAGTCAATCAGTCAAAGCATCCCCAAACTCAATGCTCCCATGTTGATCAAGTGCTTTGCATAAATTCCATTGCATAATCAACATTTTTTAAATATATCTCATTGAACATTCACACAGGTATTTGCTGCATTCGTTCATTTATTTCACAATAATTTTAATTTTGAAAGTTTACATTGGTGGTTTCAAAGGTAAAAGTTTTTTTTTATAACTTTCTGTTACTTTCTAATATTTTTATTTAAATATTTACCAAGTTAGTTTAAGAATTTTATATTTTTTTTCTTTTTTAAGTAATTATTTTGTGAGCCATTTAAAAAGGTAAAACTTAATTTTAATATTTTAACAATTCGATTGCTTAAATTATCCGAGTGCACGTGTGTCAAAATCATTGAGTTGCCCATAGAAATTTTTATTTAAAGGTTTAAATTAATTTTAATTTTAATTTAATGAATATTTTTTCCATTTAATTTTTTAGCTATTCTTTAGCTACAGGTAAAATTTTTTTAAATAAAATAATATTTTTATTTAACTTTTGTTTTATATTTTCTTAATTTAAATAAATCAATTGTAGTTTTTCAAAGTCATCAGTTTAATTTAATAAAAATGGTTAAAATTATTTTGTGTAACATTATGCCTATAATATATATAATATTTTGTGTTTTCTGTAGAATATGCTGTTAAATAATAATTTATAGCGGGAATATTCGCATTTTAATTTAAAAATTAAAATCTGGCACCGTTCATATTGTACGTACTCACTCACATGTAGTGGTTTGTTTTGATTCGCTCTCTCTCTCTCTCTCTCCCACTGGCTGCCACATGTTTTGTATTTCTCTCATATTCACTTTTTCCCTGTTTCTCTTGTTATCTGCCAAATCTGTGAATCGCAATTACCTCGACAACGATCTAGTTTAACACTTTTAGTTGCATAATCGGTGATATAACAATATGAGCTTAGTGCAGACGGCTATGTGAATACGTCATCCTCACTGGCTTCCTTTCTCCTTCACCGAAATTGTCGAACTGAACTATCAAGATGTGAGCTCACTCTGAACTATTCCAAATTGTCGTTCTCTCCTTTATTATATATGTAGCCTGTTTTGGTGTGTTTTTTCTTGAAAACATCAATTTCCTCCTAAAGGGCTTCTCCTTGTTGTTACCCTCCAATGTCCGATTCAGACTCAAGTGTAGAGTTGATCTACGATGGCGGTGCTCCTTCTTCCCGAAGTTCATCCACGGTACCATCGACCGGGGCCACCAAGGCTACCTCGGACACGTCCCTGTCCTCTGGCAGTATTAGTCACTCCAGTGATGTTCAGTGCCTTTCCCCTACTCCGATGACCCATTACAGGTGTATCAAGTTTGATCCTCAATCGGAGGTTGAGTTGGTTGTCCGCAAGTGGTTCAATCGACCTCGTGGTGGTAACGGTGCTGGTCAACAGCCTGCACCAGAGCAAAGTGCTGAAGAGCAAGGTTTGTTTGTGACACGTACTATCGCCAACTTTGTCCTAATATTTGTCATTCTCTTTCAGATCTAGCCGAAACGCTAGCTAACTTATGCAAAGCCAATACCAGTAAAGCTGCCCCTCTTGGAACAGTATTCTTCACACTGGTCAGTGGTCGGGTGGAGAGTTTTGGCATTCCCATCGTTACTCGACGGCTTTATTCGATCAATTTTGGTCACCGTTTTGTGTTGCAAACCTTCTCTGGCTTTGAAATGTGTTTTCTCATTCAAAATCCCGAGAAAGGCTTTGACATTTTGGCCAAGTACATTGAACCTTCAACCTATCGACCGAGGAACCTTCCCCCAGGTGCTCCAACTCCTCACCACTACACCACCAACGAGATGCAGTTTGTGCCACTCAAGTCGCCCTTTTCCTCGTACAACCCAAAAACGCAATCTCTTGACACTCAACTGTTGAGTACTTTGGTTCAACTTGATTCGAGAGTATCCCCCACCGGCGAAGGGAAACGTCGAAATAGCAACGAACCTGAACGATGGAGACTTGGCATTACCTCCAAATGCTATGCTAGTAGACGGCCTGGACAACAGAAGACTTCCAGCTGGCTTTATCAGTCGTATGTTCAATTGGCTCAAGAGTTGAATCGACAGCGCAAAGAGGCAGTAGATGCGAATCGAGCCGGACCTAATGTCATCATTGTGGGTCCATGTGATTCTGGCAAGAGCACTCTGGCCAAGATTATCGTCAACTATGCCATCAACGAACAGTGGTCTCCCATGTATGTCGATTTGGACGTAGGCCAGGGTGCCATTGGAGTGCCCGGAATGATTGGTAATTTTTTCGCTTTTGGTTGTTCTTGAAATAATGGATCTCTAACAGGCGCCGGCATTATCGACCAACACTGCCAACTGGACCAAGATTATAGCTTCCGTCTAGGTCATCCAATGATGGTTCACTTTGGTGGTATCACTCCAGACAATGACAAAGATGTGCACGAACTGTCTGTCAACTGTTTGGCCCGTCAAATTATGTACTCTCTTCGGATAGAGGAAGAAGTGGACAAACCTGCACCGCCAAATGCCAAACTGCCTGCCAACCTCAACCAAGCGACATTAGTCGAACACAGTGCCTCATCTGTTGCGCCACCACCGAACAATGCCTGGAAACGGTCCCAGGAAGATCGTTCTCCAATGCAAACCAACCAGACCAAAGTGCCCAAACGAACACTAACCAAATGGTCCGGTCTGGTGATCAATACACACGGATGGATATTCGACTATGGCTACGACTCTACCATGCAGGCCATTCGCAAGTTTGCTGTTTCGACAGTACTAGTGCTAGGTGATTATCGACTCTACGAACGTATCCATCGTGATCTGCATGGTATTCTCCCTGGTCGGGGCAATCAGCCCAACCATCGAACCGTGTCAGGCACCACCAATTGGAATGTCACTCCCAACTCGGGCCAACTCAAGGTGCACTTCTTTCAACGTAACTTCTCGGCTGTCAAACGACATTCCAAGTTGAGGTATGTTCTGTTTAATTGCAAACCATAAAATGGGCCAAAGTCTATTTTATTGAATTTAATAGGATTTGTTTAATTTCATTTATTTATTTATAAATGATTATTATTTTAGATATGTTATTTTCGCTCAGGTCTTAATTATATAATTTTAGTTTAAAAAAATAGTTTTACTTGATTATTCATTTTTAAAGTTTATCTAAAAGATTTATAGGCTTTCGTGTCTAATTTATTCTATAATTACCGTACTTATTTTTTTGTTATCAAAACTGGTACTATGAAATCTTATTTTATTGAATTTATTTAAATTAATTTCAAGATATTTTTAAAAGGATTTGAATCCTTTGGTTTATTATATTCATTTAAAAATATATTTATGAAATTTTTTATTGTTAGATAGTTTCCTGCATTTGCTTTAAAGGTTATTTATAAATATTTTTTTCATGTAGCTAATTACATAATTCTTTTTTCAATATATTTTTAGTTTATTCTATATTTACTATTTAAATTAATTTTGTCAGAATTGATTTGGTTCAATTAGTGCTAAACACTTTACTTTGCAGGCGTCGACTGCGAATGGATCGTTTCGCTCGTTACTTTCTGGGCCACGCGCCTGCACTGGCCACCGTTTCCATTCCATTCGACAATCACCCTATATTTCGTTTCTACTCTTGGGAAAACTTTTCTCGCTTCCTCAGCGAACAAGAACAGGAACAGAATCAGGACCGAAACGGCAATTGGCCCCCGATGAACCGAAGCCAAGTGAGTCCGGGCAACTACTGGACCTGTAAGGTGGAGAAGACGGGCAAGGACCGACGCGGTGGCAACTACGACCAGGTGGTCTTCTACCATCTCAACCGAGAGATCATGGTCTACCTGATGAACCGAGTGCTTTCGGTGATGGCCATCTCAATGGACCAACTGCTCTCGCACAATCAAACTTGCTTCTCACTCCGACAACTGCTCCAAGTGCGTGGCTATGCTCGTGTCGTGCAAATAGACCTCGAGACTGGTTCACTGCAGGTGGAGTTGCCAGCCGAACTGGCTTCAATGCTGCGCGATGGTGAACTTGCACTGCTGGTAAATGAAACCATATTCGACCCCGACGAAGATATTGACCTCACTTCTCCCTTATAGGAGATCGAAACAGTCGGTCCGCGCAGGTCTAAGCCTGCTCATAAGTAACACACGGTCTCTGTCCCCTGCCAAGTGCATTCCACCGTGCCATATTCCTTTCCCCTCTACTGTACCTCAACTGTACTTTTCCTTAGTTTGTCTATTTGTAGTCAATTACATGTTCCCACAAGTGTACTACAACCTCTCCATCAATTTGACCTACAAGTGGACTTGACGACTTTACCATATATTCGCACATTATTCTACTGATTATTCTTTTTATCAAATTAAACTGTTGTTATTTCTTGTTAATTGGTTTGTTAACAGTTTTTATAATTATTGTATTTTTGCAATACAAAATGAAATGATTGACTTTAAACTTTATAATTAAAATTATTATGATTTGTTTATTCAAGTACAGTTAACTCAAATTATTTCCAATTGGCAAAAGAAGAGATTATTATTATAATTTTGCTTTACTACTTTACTTTTACTTTACCAACACTAGTTTCTACTTGTCTTACACTTCATTAAATTATCAATTGAAACTGTAAATTCATTCTCAAGTTGCTCCATCATCAACAAAGTAGCCATCTTGAACATGTTGTTTCATCGAGTAGTTGCTTGGTTTTATCCAGTTCCATTCGATTACACCGAATATTTATTAATAGAACTCCAATTGATTCTATAAATTCAATCTCGTGTCAGATATGAGCAAACCGCCAAATCAGTGTTTATTAAGTCCTTCTGTACCTAACATTAAAATTCAATAATATTATAAAGATAATGTCAGCACAAAAAATTGGGTGTCCACTAAAATAAAGTACAAATGTGAAAGCAAAATGAGACCGATAATTAAATTGTATTAATTATTAATTATTGTTTAATTGGTTATTTATTTATTAATTAATTAAATTGTTCTGTTTATTCTGTTTAATTATGTACAAATTAAGGTTTGTTTTAGATTGACAGCACATTATGTATTATCTCAACACGTGATAAAAAGGTAAAACACTACTGTTAATCACTTTGTTCAATTTTAATTTAATTTAACATCGCTTTAACGATTTATTTTTGAAATAATATTTGTGAGCTTTAAATGGCCGATTACTAATTGCTAGCTTGACAGCAATAGAAGATTAGAAAAATGATAAAAGTAACTGGGAAGAGGACACGCGAGATTGTGTCGAGTCGGCTTGAGGAACGAATCAGTCGTGTAATCAATCGCTTGTTTGACTCGTCCTCTTGGCTATTTCCATTGAGACTAACCAAAACCGATTCAATGAAAGCAGCAAAGACAAATATACAACAAGCAGTGTTCCAGTGATCGATCAGCATGCTATATTGCGGTGAAGGATTGTGTGCATTGGCATTACTCAACAGGAATATCATTGTGAGCACAGTGGTGAGTGCGAGAGATGTTCGCTCGATTCGTGCACTCGGATTCAGCCAAAATGTAATCCACGATGTGATAATCAGAGCAATGCTCGGAAGGTATAGTCGCAGGAAGAATCGATTTGTTATTGGTTCAAGGGTAACTTTCAACACAAGACGAGAGTAGTTGCCTTTTGGAATGAAGTCAATTTTTTGTGAATTTATAAAGTCTATCTATTTACCTGTACTTAATGATTCCAATTTTGTTTCCGAATCAAAGGACGCAACATTGAATCTGGTCGGACCTAATCCATTCCCGAAACCAACTGCAGATTTACCATTTCTCCAATGATAAGCTATATCTCGAGTTGAGTATCCGTCTGTAGGGCACATTCACCAAATCAACCATTAATTTCAAAATCATTAATCAAACAATCCAACTTACAACTTTCGAGTTCCATTGTGCATATTTGTTTGCCATGTGGATAGTATTGGTGATTCATCGGACAGCTCAGGGTCAGAGACAGCCTCACCGAGTACAGCACTTCGCCCGAAGGAGAGATTCGTAGAAACACATTTGGTTGGGCAATCTCGTGAAAATGACCACTGATTTCGTTGGCGAAAAATGTGTCAGGCTTCCAGATGCGAGCAGGATCAGACAGGAAAAGTTCGGAGATGTTGCCATTCAGGTGGGAATATTTCAGTCGCGTATCAAGCCAACCTTGGCGGAAATAAAGCTGAAGTCCAAATTGCTGTAAAAATGAATATTAGACTTTGAATTCAAGTTATCAAACCAACCATTTTGTGTTCGTCAATTTCTTGGATGCCGAGTACATACGTGCTGATGGCCACTTTGACCGGTTCCACTAGAAATCATAGAAATAATTATTCTTCGTATTTCTTTTTTACTTTTACCAATTTACCTTCATTGCTGGTTTTGTTATGAAATCTTGGAATAAAATTTCGATCATATTGAGTAGTGTCGATAATTTGATCCAAAATTTTTCTCTCTACACCTTCTTCATTTGCAGCAATACTAAATTACATTAAATTGATATATTAATAAATTTTAATTTTAATATAATTGACATACTTTCCAAATTGTAGCACAACCACAATTGAGAGCAATAAAATGATGTTTGGTATTTTGGAAAAAATCATTTTTGGGATTTTCTGTAACAATTATGTCTTTAGATTATTCACGACTATGTGAACTAAATGGTAAAACTAAGCAAGATGTAAATTTTATATACATAAATATGGCATCATTACGCTCATATTATCTCTGATTTGAAACTAAATGTGTATACATCCGATGTCAAAGTAGTAGAAAGGAAAAATTGATTGACAATTCAAATCAGTGATATATCTGTGCCAACAAGACATATTTCGACTTTTGAGTTGATGGAAAGAGCTCACAAAAGTGACAATCAATTCGAATCGTTCAGTGAATTATGCTAAAGCGCATTATATCACTAGCTTGTTTACGAAAACACATTTTTGTTGCACTTTGGATAGATATTACAAATTGGTTACCGTAACCGTTACGCTTGTCCTTGAATGCATTTATCTAAGTTCGTAATTTTTGGTAAACAATTTAGTATTGCATGCGATCTTTGCACAGTGTTGCATCAAATGGAAAATTTCCTTTGTGTATCATCTTATTCAGTTAAACGGTTAAGTCTTAGAAGTCAATTCAACAATTTCGTGTTTGTTTTATACATTCTCACTGGTAATCCAATTTAAAAATCCAATTCAAGCATTTAGGCACACTTTGTTTTATAATTTTTATTTATAATTGATTGTCGTGTTTAATTAATTTAATGAAGTTTATTTTAATGAAATCAATAAAAAAAATAACTTTCATGTATTCTTGCTTTATGAAGACATCTGTTGGTTGACAAAAAGGTTTTCCCAAATAATATTATTTCAAACAAATATATCAAAATATCAGTAGTGTTGTACTTGAATTAACAATAAAATGATATAATTTATTTGTAAATATAATGTAGGAAATGGATTATTAATGTTACCAAACAATCTGTACTCGAATTTCCGTACGCACAAAGTTACTCTGAACTGCATTTATTTATATGATCATTACTGTGTGGCACGATACATCAAATTGCGAAACAAACATTCGCAGACAGATTGTGTCAATTGAAGAGTGGAAGAACAACATTTACAATTGTGCAATTGAACTCTTATCGTATTGCACCAAGGCAAGGACGATTCTAATCTCGGTGTATGTGACGCTTGACGTGGGAAATAAAGTGATGTCTTTTATATTTGTTTAGTGACTAACATGAACGAGACACTTTTTGGTTGTTTCAATGGAAATATTGAGCAAAATGAAGTTGGACTGCAGAAAAATGAAGTATCGATTGCGTGGAGAAATTTGGGTTATGAAGTTGGAGAATATGGCGGACTGGGGAAGAAGAAGGCGATTCTACGCAATTTGAATGGAAGTTTCGAGTATCATTCACTCAATGCTTTTATGGGACCGAGTGGTGCGGGCAAAACAACATTGCTCAATTGTCTCAGTGGAAATGATCGATCTGGTTTGACAAATGAATCGGAGATTTATTTGAATTCGAGTGAAAAGTCACCAATTTCCTATTTCATCACTCAACACGTGCACGAAAGCATTGTTGGTCGTATGAGAGTGCTGGACATATTTCGGTATGCATATCGATTCAAGAATGGCTCGAGTGCCATTGGCCGAATGGACGAACACATTAGCACAGTGATGGCCGAGTTGATGCTGCCAGTGGACATTCTCTCGCGTCACTTTGCACAGTGCAGTGGTGGTGAACAGAAACGAATCGCCATTGGACAGGAACTCATGACACTCAACAAACCGACATTCCTCTTCGTGGACGAACCAACCACAGGACTCGACAGTGCCGCTGCATTCGAGGTAATGAAGTGCCTCAAACAACTCACAGTCAAACACAGAATGACCATAATTGCCTCAATTCATGTGCCGAGCAATGAAATACTCAATCTATTCGACAAATTATATGTTTTGTCTAAAGGAGTTTGTATCTACTCTGGTCTACCGAATCAAATTGAATCATACTTGCAGGTAAATCAACTCAAAATTGTCGGCAAGCGATCACCAATTGAAGCACTGATACAAATTTCATGTAACCGTAAGTTGTCATTTTCAATATTCTTCATATTTAACTCATAAATGTTCCAATAGAGAATCAAACCATTTCCCAACTCGAAAATCATTGTTTCCAATCCGAACAGCAGAAAATATCTTCAAACCCAACACAGCTCAATTTACTTCCAAATGGCCTTCCCAATACACGAAAGCACTTTTCAGTCAATGATTTCTTCCTTCAAACTTGTCGTCAATTTCGTATCACATTCATCTCTAATTTTCAAACCTTCATCTCCCTAATCCTATTCCACATGTTCAATATGATTTTACTGTCCACCTTTTTCAGCCACGACATGGTCAAACCAAATGGATGTTATTCACTCAATCCAAACGATACAAATTGTGAAGATGATTTTGAGAAGAATGCATTGATAAACGAGAATGTGCATTACTTGATCTTTAGTGCTGCTATTGTTGGCTACGCGATGATTACAACCAACACTGTCTTGTTCAGTCCATTGGTGAAAGTGTTCAGGAATGAACACAGAAATAGTAAGTCTTAATGAAAATCCCAGTCATTAATTAATCAAGGATTTTTCCTTTAAGAATGGTACAGTTTGGGAGTGTTCTACTGGCCAGTCAATTTAGTCTCAATACTCGAGTTGACATGTTACTCAGTGGTCATTGCCACGTTTGCCTATTTCTGCACCGAACAACACGCAGCCGATCAATATCAAATCAACTGGAATCGTCTTGTGCAATTCATTTTCTGTGTATGGCTCAATTCGTTCTACTCTCAAAGTTTAGGTCAAATGTTTGGTGTGATCATACTGAACTCTATTGTGCTGTCAATTGTCCTCTCCACCATGGTGTACACTTTCATGGACATTATGAATGATTTCTTTTTCAAAACGGACGAATTCGACAATTGGCTGTTGGTGCAGTTTGCAAATGTGGTTGGACTGAAGTATGTCACCAGGTACATGTTCTACGTGTTCTACGGAATTGATCGATGTGAGGAAGAGACGGAGTTTAGTTTGATGTTGGCTAAAAATTTTGTCAAACGTGAGGATGTAGGATTTTATGTGCAAAGAATTCTTTTCAATTCAATTGTGATTCGTCTGTTGACATTTGTCATAATGTATTGCAAATTCAACGAATTCGTCGATTGTTCTTCTTTTGTCCGAATATTTTACTGTAAGAAGAATGAACATCAAGTTAAACAAATTGAACAAGATTTTGATTTAAATTTAACGATCGATATTAGTGATAATTCTGACATTCAAATCATTGCAGAAAATAATGAAACCCAATTCACGAACTTTTCTAAACAAAAAATTATAATTGGCTGGAAGAATCTCAGTCTATATGAATCAAGTTCATTTTTTGAGATTGGCTCAATGAATTTAGGAAGAAAACCAAAAGAGATTCTCAGAAATTTGAATGGTCAATTCTGTTTTGGCACTTTGAATGCACTGATGGGCACTTCAGGTGCGGGCAAGACTTCATTGCTGCGAGTGCTCAACGGTCAATGCAAAACTCGAGTGAGCGATTCGACTCGTTTCTACCTGTCTCGTTTCACCAAGATCGAGACTTGTTTCATCACTCAAGAAGTGTCTGGTCACCTGATGCCTGGACTGACTGCCAAACAATTTCTCGTGTATGCATCGAGGTTAAAGAATTTGAACTCACAAATTGATCATGAAAATGTTGCTTTGAGTGTATTGGACAAATTGGATTTGATGGATACAGTGGACACTCAACTGGATCGATGTTCAGGTGGAGAACGCAAACGTCTTGCCCTTGCGGCCGAACTCACAGCCACAGTCATGCCCAATCTGGTTTGCATTGACGAGCCAACCAGTGGACTCGACAGTAATTCTGCTGAGACTGTGAGTACATGATGACTTTTAAGCTTCAATTTCATTCATTTCATCCTACCATTTCAGGTCATTTCGTGTCTGTCCAAACTGACCCAACTGCACCCCATCACCATCCTCGCCTCCATCCACCAACCGAACACCTCCATTCTGTCCATGTTCGACCAACTCTATGTCTTGGCCCGAGGCGGTGTTTGCATCTACTCAGGCCCACCCGCCCAAGTCCAGTCTCACCTCAATCAAATATCTCAAATTTCTTCAACCAATTCTCCCATTGAGCAATTGATCATTCATTCATGTTCAAACTACCAAGATGAAAATGTTCAAAAACTCGTTCAATTGACAAATCAAAATATAGAACAAGATGTATCAAAATTATTACTTGAAACCGAATTAATTCCAGACGGTGTGCAAAGTAATAGAACAAGATTTTCCTTGAAGTCTGTTCAAATTTTGCTTCTTCGCTATATTACCTACATTGGAGGTTACCTATGGAAGGAAATGATTCCATTTGCACTGCTCTACGTCATGTACGGCTATGTGTTGCTGGTTTTTTGGAACCCGCAAATTGCCATTCCTTCGGGTTGTGTCAGTGTTGAAGATGACTTCAATCAAACTTGTGCGACCAACATTGACAGCGACAAACTGAAAGAAGACAAACAAATAAACGACAATTTGAAATTCAATTTCTTCATGAACAATTTGTTTTCCTTGTTGATTATGCTACAAGCGGGACTGACTTTCTTCAGGGAAATTGTCTATTTCCAAAACGAACATCGAAATGGTATTTGCAAATGTGTCTATGTTTATATTTTATATTTTAAAATGAATTTATTTCAGGATGGTACAGTGCAGGGTCGTATTACCTGACCAAATCGATTGTGGAAATAGTTCCAATCATTCCCATTATATTGATTTATGTGTACGTTTGTGACATTTACGAGCAAGTTCGACCAGGCATCTATTGGCATTTGGTGTTGATCACAATGTTGAGTGTCATTGCCTGTCAAGGACTTGCTCATAGTTTTGTTCTGGTGTCCGGTCAGAATGTGCCGCTCATCACGATTATCTTCATTTCCACATATGACATTTTTCTACTGTTGGGCAATTTCTTCGTCAACCTCAACCGACTTCACTACATTTATCGCTTTATGTCCAACTTAACAGTGTCTCGATTTGCCTTCGAAGCAATGCTTTTACTCGAGTACGGTTTCGGTCGATGTCTACCGAGACAGATTCAACCAATACTCCACTGGATGTCACTCACCGATGACCATTACTACAGTTGTGTTCTAATGTTGATGGTCAATTTGGTGCTTTATAGAGTTGTGGCCATTGTTTTGTTGATTTACAGGATGAATCCAAACGAAAATCGAAGACAACGAGTGGCGCGCATTTGCTCGTACAGGCACAAGCTCGATTCAGCTAAACCAGAAGGTTTCCATTTTTCAAATCAATTACGTATCAAACAGTTTAGTCAATAAATTTATTTTAATCCACAATTCAATTTCTTTTATTTAAATATACTGCCTAGTCGATTGCCGTCTTCTTCATAATTAATGGCTTCAAAATACTTTTATGAATCAGTTTGATTTTACGTAGTTCATAGAATTGTTAAAATAAAAGGTTATTTTAAAAAATTAAACGGATATTCTTTAGCAATAAATTATCATTTATAATTTACTTTGACTTATTTTTATAAATAATTTATTTTTAAATCGTTTTCCCTCAACTTCTGCTTATCACCAACTAGCAATCACCGAAAGAGATCGAACCATTGCACATTGTACATTTGATTTTGTTTAGTGATAAAGCATACAAACAGACAACTGCTCTCTGACACTGGTGACTTTGAAACATACATGAACGTACATTCCACTTCGACGTAGTCAAGCAAAGTGCAACAACTCACAAAATGTCTTCGAAACCGATTGTTGGTTATTGGGATGTTCGAGGGGTATGTTCAATGATAGTTCTTCATGTGTAATTCAAAGGTTATAATCATGAATTTATTGAAAGTTTATTACATTTTATATAATTTCCTTTCACTTTACTTTAGTAGCAAATAAGATTTTTTAAATAAATAAATATTTAAATTTGTCCCAGATTGGCCAAGCAATTCGACACTTACTTGTATACCTCGGTGTAGACTTTGTGGACAAACGCTATGAAAATGGCTCCGACTGGTTCAACGAGAAGTACTCTCTTGGCTTGGACTTTCCCAATGTATTGCTATTATTTTAAATTTTAAACCTTTTTATTGAAGTGTACTGTCTAATGACTAGTTGCCATACTACATCGAGGGTGATTTAAAATTGACCCAAAGTCTGGCCATTCTTCGTTACCTTGCTCGGAAGCATCAACTGAACGGCAACACAGTGCAGGAACGTATTCGCATTTCAATGATCGAACAACAAGTCACCGATCTGAACATTGCCTTCTTCAAACTTGCAGCCGATCCCAACTGTGACAAACTCAAGGCCGACTACTTGGCAAATTTGCCTGATCAAATCAAAATGATTTCGGACTATTTGGGCGAGGAGCCATTTGTGGCCGGTGCCAACATAAGCTATGTCGACTTTTGGTTGTACGAATTTGTGGTGAAGGTGAAGGTGTTTGCGCCCGAACTGCTCAATCGATTCGACAATTTGGCTCGATTTGTTGGACGAATCGAGTCGTTGCACCGACTTTCGTCGTACATTAAGAAGCGTGCACCTTCACCTTTTGGTGGACCAAGTTGCAGATGGAATGGCAGCTATTGAGAGTTGGAGTTTATTTAATTTTGACAATATCACAACACATTTTCAAATGGTTTAAACAATAATTCAGTAATTCTTTTTCTATGATTAAAGAAGAAATATTCTTGTCTACAAATTTTATTAAATGATAATTTAAAAATAAATCATTTTATTTTTTTACTTATTAGATTAAACTGATTAGATCTCTTGTATATCAAAAGGTATTAAAACTTAGTAAGATACTTTCAAAATGCACAGGAAAAAGTTCCAAATTGCTCATCTTTCGACAATCAAATGAATTAAATTTTTACTTTAATCAAATAGCTGCTGCAAATTACGAATAAAGTCATCAATTTGCGAAAATTTCATAGTAGAATGTTAAATGATTTAAAACAACTAATTAAATCTTTCTCAACTTCTCCAATAATTCAGCGACATTTATAAAATTAAATCTTTTCATAATAATTTTCAATGATTTAAATTATTCAATAAAATCCTGCTTTATTATACATCAACGGTTACATACGCGGACAATGAGCATTCAACAGGTTACTAGAATAATTCAAATGGCGTTTTCAATAAATATTTAATACATTGTTTCTATTTGTCGTTTCACACTCTTTCTGCTTGTCATGCTTCGCTAAATATATATTCTTTTATTTAAAATTACGAATCCACTTTTTTTCATTGTCCGAATTAGTTGAACTAGGACAACTGGTTAAAAAGACTCTAAATGAATTTATTAAATTGACGCATCGCTAATTTTCAATTAAAATAACTTTTAATGAAAAGAATGAATTGAAAGGGCGTAAAGAATTTGACTTTTTAAACCAGTTTGATTTTAAGTATGTCGTTTGTTTTGGTTTATCAAAGGTAAATTTTATTTATTTATTTATAATTAAATAGTTGACATTAATTTAAATTTCATCATTTGAGTCGTCGGTTTTCGCAAACTCATTTTAAATGGTTTATTCAATTCTGCATTGGTACATAATAATGTTTTGTTTACAATATTAGTGATTGGTCTAATCTTAACACATTGTACTTTGCTCTCTTTATATCATTGACATTTGATAAACACAGACACACACATTGAGCAGATTTGACTTTGACAGAAACTGTGCACATGACTTCCTCTTTAAATGGTAAATAATTTTTGATATTAATAATCTTCTTTTCACTTCTAAATTATAGAATTAATAACTAAACTACTATGATTACTATTAATGAAAGCGAAAGTGAAAATGATCACTTTGAATTGAACAATATTGGCGAAAATAATGAAATTCAAGAAGAGCCAAAATGTCATCAAATATCGATTGCATGGCAGAACTTGTGCTGTGAGGTGGTGGATGGATTTGCGTGGACACGAAGAAAAAAGAAGAAAAAGTTGATATTGAATAGATTGAATGGATTCTTCGAGTGCAACACTTTGAACGGAGTGATGGGACCGAGTGGTGCGGGCAAGACAACACTGCTCAAATGTCTCAGTGGAAATGGTCAAGTTCTGTGTGATGGCTCGCAGATGTACGTCAGTGCTCAAGATGGCGATTGTCCTGTGTCGTATTTCATTGCTCAGCACGTTCATGAAAGTATTGTGGCAAGAATGACTGTGGGCGATATTTTGAGATATGCCTTCAGATTCAAGAACAGGTCATGTGGCCAAATGGACGAACACATCAACAAAACAATGCACGAGCTGATGTTGCCTGAGAGGCTGTGCAATCGTCGATTTGGTGTTTGCAGTGGCGGAGAACAGAAACGAATTGCAATTGCACAGGAATTAATGTCACTTCGAATGCCTGAATATTTACTAGTGGATGAGCCAACGACCGGACTCGACAGTGCAGCTGCCTTTCAGGTGATCAACTGTCTCAAACAGCTGACCATCAAGTACCGAATCACGGTGATTGCGTCCATTCATCAGCCTAATCAAGAAATACTCAATTTGTTTGACAAACTTTATGTTTTGGCAAAGGGAGGTTTGGCAATTTATTCTGGTGCGCCAAACCAAATTGAGCATCAATTGAAGCAACAAATTGAGATGATTGTTCCCAGTGAACAGCCACCAATTGAAGCACTAATCAAAATCGCCTGTGACGGTAAGTTTTAATAAATAAATAAATTCAAAATTAAATTTATTTTTATTTTTTCAGATCTCAATAACGCAAATGTGCTCAAACTAACGAACCATTTCATAAGCACCGAATTCGAATGTGTTGCAGCAAGCAAATCTTTGCTGAAATCACTTTCCACAGGTCTTCCGAATGTTCATAAATCATTTTCCCCGCATGATTTCTTCACTCAATTCAGTCGTCAATTTAGCAACACTTTTGTGTCCAACTTTGGCATGTTTATTGGTCAAATAATGTTCTACATTCTCAATGTGGTTATATTGTCTTCAATGTTCAACAGTGAAATGGTCAAGCCAAGTGGTTGTTACTCACTGGTGGATGGCAACACGACATGTTTGAATGAATTTGCACAAAATTCACTGCTCAATGAGAATATAAGTTTTCATGTGTTTTGTGGAGCGATCATGGGATTTGTGGTCACCTGCTCGAGTACATTGAATTTCGCTTCAATGGTTAATGTGTTCAGGAATGAACATAGAAATCGTGAGTTGATTAATTCATTTTAGTATTTCTGAATTACTTTTTGACTTTATTTTCCAGGATGGTATAGTTTAGGCGTGTTTTACTGGTCCATGATTATGGTCTCTCTGCTTGAAGTGACCATTTTGTCAGTGGCAATATCGTCAACCGCCTATTTGTCCACTGAACAGCACGCCATCGACCAGTACAGCATCAATTGGACTCGTTTTGTCCACTACGCCATTTCAGTGTGGCTTCTGTGCATCTACACACAAAGTCTCGGTCAAATGATTGGCGTCATAATCACAAATTCATCAGTGATTGCGGTGGTCACCTCAGTAATGATCTACATGATACTGGACATTATGAGTGACTTTCTATTCAAAACGGACGATTTCGACAGTCAACTAATGGTTCAGTGGTCTAATGTGGTCGCAATTAAGTATGTCACCAAGTACATGATTTATGCCATTTACGGACTGGACAGATGTGAGCCGGAGAAAGAGTTCAGTGCGACATTGCTCAAGAATCATGTTGATGCAGAAGATATTGTCTTTTACTTCTATCGAGTGTTGACCAATGCGATTGTGTTCAAGGTAATTGCGCTCGTAGTCATGTATTGCAAATTCGGCAATTTGAAATTGGCTAAATGTCGTAGTAATTCAAGAAACTCTAAACTTAAAATCAATCAAAGCGAACCGCTGACGCTGATTGAATTTGATAGTTTGAAAATAGACTTAGAGAATGGAAATATAAACTCTAGCCAAACTCAAGTTGTCCAAAAGTCCGCTTCAACCACAATTAGCATTGCATGGAGAGATTTAAGCATGTGCGAATCGAATTCCGTATTCAAAAGTTGTGGAAAGAAAGACGAGGATTCAAAAATGATATTAAGAAATTTGAATGGTCAATTCTGTTTTGGCACTCTGAATGCACTGATGGGAACTTCAGGTGCGGGCAAGACTTCGTTACTCAAAATTCTTAACGGAAGATGTAAAAGTAGACTAAGCGATTCGACTCGTTTCTACCTGTCTCGTTTCACTAAGATCGAGACTTGTTTCATCACTCAAGAAGTGTCTGGTCATTTGATGCCTGGACTCACTGCCAAACAATTTCTCGTCTATGCATCGAGGTTGAAGAATTTGAATTTGGACGTTGATCACGAGAAGATTGCTTTGAATATTCTTGATGAATTGGATCTTATGGCTACAATAAATACTAAACTAAATCTGTGTTCAGGTGGAGAACGCAAACGTCTTGCCCTTGCTGCCGAACTCACAGCCACAGTCATGCCCAATCTAGTTTGCATTGACGAGCCAAGCAGTGGACTTGATAGTAATTCTGCTGAGACTGTGAGTACATGATGAGTTTTAAGCTTCAATTTCGTTTATTTTTTATCATTTTAGGTCGTTTCGTGTCTGTCCAAACTGACCCAACTGCACCCCATCACCATCCTCGCCTCCATCCACCAACCGAACACCTCCATTCTGTCCATGTTTGACCAACTCTATGTTTTATCTCGAGACGGTGTTTGCATCTACTCAGGTCCGCCCAACCAAATCTCGTCTCATCTAAATCAAATTTCTGAAATTTCGAATCACCACGAATCAAATTTTCCCATCGAGCAACTAATAAAATATTCATGCAGTGACAGTCATCAAGATCAAATTGTTCATAAACTATCCGACCTAACAAATCAACAATTTGTTGATATCGACTCTCATTTGATCGATAACACAAAACAGGTCTCCAATTTATCCTTTAACAACTCCAAATCATTTTCCTTCAAATCGACATACATTTTATGTCAACGTTACTTCTCCCTACTGAGGGGCCATCTCTGGAAAGAATGGTTCTTCTTTTCGATTATTCTCATTTGTTACGCCTATTCGTTGCTCCTCTTCTGGAAGCCAACAATCGCACAAACATCTGGTTGTGTGAATGGAGATGATTATTTCAATCAAACTTGCGATCAAAATGAGCAAAAGTTACACCTCGATAAAGATCTCGATGACAGTTTGAAGTTCAACTTTTTTATGAACAATATTTTTCTGCTTTTGATTTTACTTCATTCGTCGTTGACTCTGTTTAGAGAAATTGGTTACTTTTACAATGAACACCGAAATGGTAATTAACAATTTACAGAATTGATTTTTAATTAATAAATCTTGGTCATTTTAGGTTGGTACAGTTCGGGATCGTTTTACCTGATGAAATGTCTAGTGGAAATTCTACCTCTATTACCGACCATATTCATCTACCTCTACATCAGCAACATTTACTCCTCAGTCCTGCCCGGAATCTACTGGAGCTTTCTTCTCATAATGTTGATTAGCATTTTGTCCTCCCAAGGAATGGCTCACATGATCGTTCTCCTATCGAACAACAACATCACCATCATCACACTCATCTTTATGATTGTCTATGAAAACTTTCTTCTTCTCAGCAATTTTTTCATCTCCGTCAATCGATTGAACGTTGTCTATCGGCTGGTGTCCAACTTTTCAATATCTCGATTCGCATTCGAGTCAGTACTTGTGCTGGTGTATGGCTTTGACCGGTGCAATGCGACACAAGGCGAGATTCAACCAATCATGACACTGATGGAGCTGACTGACGACTATTACTATCACTGCATTTGGATGTTGCTCACTAATATTGTGCTCTTTCGAGTGCTCTCTTTTGGTTTATTGATTTTCAAATCTAATTCTCTTTTTAAAAGACATTAATATTGACATTCATTCATGCAATGTTTGTTTTTTACATTCGAAAAGTGCACGATAACTGTTACTTGGCAGACATATGTCCAAATTTAGCACAATTGATTATTTCTGATAAACGAAAAGTAGTAATCGTTTTATTAATTTTTTATTTGGGTTTGTTACATTTTGTACAAAGCAAGCACAGCATAATCGCTATATCGGGTTTAAGTGCATTGCAATTGATAATACTCAAACTTGGCAAGTTGAGTTACTTTTTATTTGTTCTTGCTTTTTAAGTGCAAGGCGACAGTCTAAGCACATTATCCAAAAGGGCAATTTTGTTATTTTATCACGACTTTAAATATATAAATTATTATAGAATAAATAGAACAATCAATGAACATGTAATAATAATTTAATGAACACATATGCACAAGTGTTTCTATTTCTTGTCCTTGTTTGGATTCTTCTTGTCGGAAGACTTTCTACTTTGGTTCTCTTGTTTGCTCAAACCTCCTTTAGCTGTTGGACTCTTGGGTGAGTTTGATGGCGGAGGTCGAGTTAGTGGAGTCGCCTTTGGAAACGGTGGACGAGAATGAGCAGGAGAGGTGACTGGTTTAGTTGTGCCACTTGTGCCACCACCACCAGCAGATTGAGTTGGACTGCCAGTTTCTGCTTGAATTCGCAATGAATTGCGCTGTTCTAGTTGTTGCAGAAAGAAATCGAAGTCGGTGCGCCAATCGTGCGGGTCACGTTCTTTGGGGGAAGTCGCGTCACTGGCTGAATGTTCTGCAGTGGCCACCGATTGTGGATCGTTCTCCTCACGCAGTCCATCTCGATAATCCTCAATGATTAGCGAACTTTCCCATTCAAGTGGAGGACTGGACGGGCCAGTGGGAGAAGCGCACTTAGGAGTGACCACTTTGGCTTTTGGAACGCTTTTCTTGGAAGACTCTGGATTTGCCAACTTGTATGCGGCAAACTAATTGAACATAAGTTGCATTAGTAAGTATGGACATTCACATAGAACACTTACCGCTTCCTTCAGTAAACAATTCTCTACTCGCAAACGTCTGATCTCCTCTTTCTGCTCCTCGTACTTCTTCAGTAGGTGCTTATCTTGGATCGGTTGATGATCATAGCAGGAAGGTTTCGATTGGTGTTCACCACTTTTCTTGTTGCCATTCTTGGACAAAGTATGATCATCGACCGTGTCATCGTCATCGTCGGACAAGGATGATCCAGTCGAGCTGGTGCTTTCGAAACCAGAACCCCAAGGAATCGCTTTAGGCTCGTCAATCTCACTGCCCAGCGGGTTTGGCTTGTCTTCAGGATGGATTTTGATCTCAGGAAGTGGGAGCTTTCGAGAGGACTTTGATTTGTTGGACGAGTTTAAAGTGGGACGAGGGTCAGAAGAAGAGCCAGAGTTACCCTTTGAAGGTGTCTTGTCTTTCTTGTTGGAAGACATCGCACACTAGACAATCAACTCAACTAATGTACCAAATCACGATTAGTTAACAGAAAATGTCTAGATTGTTCACTTAATATTTTCGATTAGTAACGCATTCGAACTTTGAATTAAAATTGAATTTTATTTATTATGGTCATTATGTTACAAATTAGAAATTTCATTGCATCTATCCAACAAGATGTGAAAGCACTCTTTAGCATCATCCTGCAAAGGCAAAAGCTCTAGATTGGTTAGTGCATTTGCACAG
The DNA here is from genome assembly GCA_023373905.1 of Rhizoglyphus robini. Classification (NCBI taxonomy): domain Eukaryota; kingdom Metazoa; phylum Arthropoda; class Arachnida; order Sarcoptiformes; family Acaridae; genus Rhizoglyphus; species Rhizoglyphus robini. Next base: position 2,819,208 of record JAKIJQ010000020.1, read on the forward strand.
AACACTTGTTGAACCACTCGCAAATTGTTGATTAACTCTTGATTCACCTGAACATTCGCCAAATTGTCATGTTTGAGTTTGGTGTTTGAGTAGACTTGAATTGTGGCTTTGAAAGGCATCTCATTCTCCACTGCCCAGTTCACATCTTGAAATGCTCTAATTGCCAGTCCTAGATTCTTTCCAAACTCGAATGCCACATTTCTCAGCAACTGATCCTCAATTTTGGCCAACTTGAACACTAAATTGAAATTGCACGCAAAAAGATGAGCAAAATTTTTGTGATTCATATCGATCCAGTGCTTGAATGTCAGCTCTCTCGATTTGCCAGCATCATAGAAGAATGCTTCACTTTTGTACTGTAATATTGTAAGGAACAAACTGGTCAAGTCTGGCTGGTCAAGGCTGGTCAGTCGAAAGAGAATTTGTGCCAAAATATAATCACCGAGGGTGATGAGAATTTTGTTTTCAACATGATCGCAATTTTTGGCATCGCTTATTTGATTGTGCAGAACTGTGGTAAAGTACAACATTTCAGTCAGTTTGGCTAGGGTCAGTTGTTGGTCGAGAATGGTAGATTGGTCGCATTTAGCCGAATCGTGGTTTGGAGTTGTTGTTGCAGTTACAGGAACTTGATCTCTATCGATGCAACTCATCAGTAGGATTGATGTGCCTTGGAAGAAATTGTTTAGACCAATTCCAGTTCGACATTTTCTATTAATACAATTTATTTCAATAAGTAATAGATTTATAAATTATTATTAAAAAATTAAATAAATGAAGAATATTCTTTACCTTTCAATATCCAAAATGGTCTTATTCTCCTTATCGCCAATTCGCTCTTGCATAATCGCAATTGCGCTCAACAGTTCATTGCTGGCAATTTGCTGAACAACATTTTCGACATTTCGACTGCCGGTAAAATTGCTTTCAATCGAGGACGACAGTGTTGAGCCGAATTGATTCGAAATGGTTTTGTTTGCCCGATCAAACCATTTTTGATCGGTTGGAAAGTTGGACACACATCTTGTGGTGGAGGCATCAATTGCAATTGAGTTCTTGATCAAACATGATCGTTGAAATTGTCGAAGAATTTGAGGCAATGACTTTTGAATTGAGAGTAAAAGTGGCATTTGATTTATTTTTGCAATTATACAAAATAGTTAACTTGAAACTATTAGTTGGAAACTTTAAAAGGTTAAATTAAAACTTTCAATTTCAATTTAAACAAAAAGACACAGTTGGGTTGAATTGATTTGACTAACTATCTCATTTAACAAGCACACAACCCGACATTATATTTTTTTGTTTACTCATTGCGAAGTGGACGATAACTTGGCACGACTGTCAAATATCACGATTCATTAACGAAGCGAACAGCCATTTCTGGCTTCATCACAAAAGATAGCTCGTTCACTAGCAGTTTTAATCGTTATTATTATTAGTGGTAAATAAAGTTTATGTAATACACGTGTTTATTCTATCTCGAGTACAATATACTGAGAAAGGCAATGTACAATTTGTATCTTTTTAGGTGCGTTGAAGATTAATTGAGCAATGTGAACTTGATTTCGTGATTTTAGTGCTACTATATTTGCGAGACTATCTCTAGTTAGATTATATTCTGTTAATCAGCATTTTAGTGCATTCTTTACATTTACATTTGTTGCGTAAACTGCAATTTATAAATCAAATAGACGACACGATCTTTAGTAAAAGACTTTACATATGACCTTATATGGTTTTATTTCCTTACTTTCTCATATTTCAATTGAATTGGACGATATACAAATTTTCTGCAACTTCTCATCTTATTTGAATATAAACAACAAACTCGTGATCGTTTAGGCCAGGCTCAGTCACTCAGGTCACTGATAGCTTTCCGCTGGTCTTGGACAAAATGACATTATCGGTATACTGTCTGATAAGAACATGCAACGAACTCATTTGTTAATTCGCTTCGCATGTTTACTCTTCAGTTGAAATAATACCCTGCTGTAACTTATCGTCGATTTTGTATACACAAGTTGATGACCTTTATGCATAGTATTATGAACAATTAATTGATCGACAATTGTCAATGAACGGCGACTTTTCCAACTGATTCGAAAAGGTTAAATTCACAAGTTATTCAATAATATATTCCATTTTTGTTTGTTTATTTTTTAAAATTTATTTTAAAATGTCTTATTAATGGCTCAATTAAAATGTTTAATTGAAATTGTATTTACTCACTTGTAATTAAAAGCTTTAAAGCTCCGGTGCTGCTGCTTGTGTTCCTTGATAGAGCCACTTGCAAAATAAACTTATTGTTCATTGTGTTCTTCGTGTCATTGGTTTGCACTTTAGTTGTTTGTGTATTAATCGTGGATTTCTTTACAACTAAGCAAATGAATAAACCAGATAGGCTGTATTAGTGTCGATTCTGACACATTTTTGTTAAACGTTCAGTTGTCAATGACAACTTGTCATCGATTTGATTTTCAAGTTTATTGTCAATTGCCATGACAGTCATTGCATGATTGCAGTCAATGCGCCATCTAGTCATGGTAAACCTAAGTTGAACTCTTCCGTGTGAGTTGACTTTGACTGGTGTGACACGATTCGTGTCAAACGGCAGTAATGCCTTTGATTTTGTGCTATAAAAGACCTAACCCTCCCTACTGGTCGATCACATTCACTCACTCACTCGAATTAGCTTCGATCGCTTCGGTCTTCATCTCCTTTTCGATTTTACTTTCGGTGGCTTTTACCTCTTTACACCCTTCACCACTTTTCCTCGCTACTACTCCATCTGCGAAGTCATGTCGTCCACAACCTTCAAGACGGTCTGTTTTCTGGTGTTGGTCTTTACGGATCATTTGTCTTCTACCTATGGACAAACCATTCCTCCGGCCACTGTTTCTCCTCAAGCGAACTCTTCAGTTTCGTCAACTGTGGCCACAATTCTCAAGACTGCCTCTCCCACCACGACACCAGTTGTGGCTCAATCGAACCAGACAAGACCCGCAGCAAGTCGTTTCAATTTGAGTGAACCTATTTTGCCTGTAATCGCCGACTACCTGTTCTTCAGTCCACTCGTCAATTTCAACAACCGTGTGTCTCAAGCTGCCGATGCTTTGCCCAAACTTCTCAGTCAGGGTGGTGAACGTAAGTTATTTATTGATTTTTGTGAATTATATAGCTAAGTTTGTTTTTCTTTGCAGAAATCGGGTCATTAATTGCACGACCAATTCAGTTTGGCACTTCGACCGGCAACAATGTGGTCTCTCGAATCAACAGCACGGTCACCTCTGTATCGCAAGTCGTCCACCCGGTGGTGATGCGTCCGCTCATGTGGTTCGGTCAGGTGAACTCTGCACTGGCAGGCATGGCTTTGACCGCAGTGAACGCCACCACTAGTCGAGTTGGTCAGAAGATTGCCTACGTGGGAGAGTCGATCTCTAATGCCGGTCAGAATCTTCAACACTTTGGTTCGTCCATTTCGGATTGGAATAATAATTCTCAGACTGGACAACAAGAACTCGTCAACGAAACCACCACTGAACAGTCTCAACTCAAAGAATCATTCACCGAAAGCCTATCCATCACCAACATGACAGTCATTGAGACTACTACTGAAGACACCAACCCAACAAGCACTGTATCATCATCTCCCATCAACCAAAACGGCACCAATTTGATGGACCACTAGCAAGTTAAGTCTCATTTTTATTTTTATCGACTAAATTATTATTATCATATGTTTTAACTGTGCATACTGTTTGTAAATAGTACTTTGACTCTGTATTTATTTTTAGAAAATGTAAACCTTACATTTTTGTACATATGAGACTTGAACACACTGAATTATTCAATAAACTAATGGTTTTAAGAGGAAACGGGTTTTGATTATATTTATTTACTGTACTAACATTTCACTCTCTCAATATAACGTCAGTGTATTTAAATTTCTCCTTTTAAAATGGCCGAGAGAGAAAGTAGCACTCTGTCCTCAGTTAGCCTACTTGTAGTGCTTTCTCCACTTGTCTCTCTCACATCAAGTGATGATGAAAGTTCAAGGCAATGGCCGAACAGTTTCGATAGCCAATGGCCACAGACTCTTCTCTTCTCTGTTGTCTCTTCCCTTTCTCAATATTTGTTTCACTTTACGACCATGACTCCAATCGTTGGTTCGTATACGTTGAAGTGATGCTACATTGCAAACTTTTTGTTTTTGGTACTTTGGATTGATTTATATATTGAACGACATTGTGTCGGTTATTAGGTTTCAAACATGTGTCATCAATTGGGACGGTGAATTTCATTTCTTGAAATTTTGTAAGTATTCATTTTTGATCGTTTTCAAAAGATGTTTTTTGTGGTAAACAAATAACACATTTGATGTATTTGATAATATAGAAATTTGAAGTATTTCTCTTAAACTTCTAATCTAATCATTTGTTCTCGATCAATTCACATGACTGGACAAGAAAAAGAAAAAACAACCCACTTTGGGGTAGAAATAGGCCAAATCTGATTGTCCAGTTCAAAGTTTGTGTGTGTTCTCTTGTCTGTCACATGAAATGGAAATCTCCATTTCCGTGATATCGAATGAATGGAAAAAGTGGCTTGTGGGCATTTCAGTTGATTTAATGATTAAGGATAGTTAAGAAATATAGTTGACTAAATATTTAGGTGTAAATTCAACAACAACAATAATAATATTGCAACAATATGTCTAATGTGGGTTTCTGTACTTTGGTCAATTTTCATAATTATGATTGTAAATATTTGAATTAACAATTTCTTTTTTTGCATAGTTACATCAATGTGCCACAATGGGAAGAAGTAAATTTGAAATTGGTCACTCGAATGGCGCATTCGACGAGGGACATGTCAATTATAAGATTGTTGTTCCGAAAGAAAGAAACATTTCAATTGCGTGGAGGAATTTAAGATATGAAGTGAAGGAATTTGGTGGAGTGGTGGGCAAGACAAAGCCCATTCTACGCAGATTGAATGGATTCTTTGAGTGCAGCTCGTTGAATGGGTTGATGGGACCGAGTGGTGCGGGCAAGACAACATTGCTCAATTGTCTCAGTGGAAATGATCGATCTGGTTTGACTAATGAATCGGAGATTTACTTGAATTCTACCGAAAAATCTCCAGTTTCATACTTTATCCCACAACACGTGCACGAAAGTATCATTGGTCGACTGAGAGTGCTGGACATATTTCGGTATGCATATCGATTCAAGAATGGCTCGAGTGCCATTGGCCGAATGGACGAACACATTGGCACAGTGATGGCCGAGTTGATGCTGCCAGTGGACATTCTCTCGCGTCACTTTGCACAGTGCAGTGGTGGTGAACAGAAACGAATCGCCATTGGACAGGAACTCATGACACTCAACAAACCGACATTCCTCTTCGTGGACGAACCAACCACCGGACTCGACAGTGCCGCTGCCTTTGAGGTAATGAAGTGCCTCAAGCAACTCACCGCCAAGTATCGAATCACTGTGATCACATCGATTCATGTGCCAAGCAATGAAATTCTACAAATGTTCGACAAACTCTATGTTCTCTCCAAGGGAGGTGTTGTCATCTACTCTGGTGCCCCAAGTAATATTCAATCGCATTTGGCCAAAGAGATTCATTTGAAAATTCCCGATCAACAGCCTCCTGTGGAGACTTTGATCCAAATTGCGTGCAGTGGTTTGTATTGGTTATTGTTACAAATCTTAGTGATAATGAGTTTTGACTATCCACACAGGAATCAACGACTCAACAGTCACTAAACTTGCCAACAAATGTTCTTCAGATCAATTCAGTCAACTTTCATCTCCAATCCAAAGCAACCAACTCACCCTCAAGCCACACGGCATTCCCAATCTGCGAAAGCATTTCTCAATTCGTGATTTATCCATTCAATTATCTCGTCAATTTCGCGTCACTTTCATATCCAATTTTCACATTTTCCTATTAACCAATATTCAATTTCTTCTTGCATTCTACTTCAACACAACACTCTTTTCTCCCGGCATTGCACTGCCAAGTGGATGTGTTCCAATTGTGGCCAGAGAAATGAATTCAACCGAGTGCCAGCAAACTATGGACAATGATATTTTGTTGCGTGAGAATGGAACGTTTTTGAGTTACACTTTTATGTTTACGGGCTTTTTCACGATGTGCATTGGGGCGATATTTGTGTCACCGTTTGTGAAAGTGTTTAGAAGTGAACATCGCAATCGTAAGTGACTGTGATTCTGTGATTTGTCTACTAAAGTGTTTGAATATTTCAGATTGGTATAGTCTGCTTGTGTTCTACCTCTCATCAACCTTGATCACTTTACTCGAAGTGACCGTCTACACGATTGTAATGTCATTGACCAATTACTTTCTCACCAATCAACACGCCATCGACAATTACCAAATCAATTGGACTCGATTTGGTCTATATTTTTTGATTATTTGGCTGCTCAGTTTCAGTATGCTCAGTGTTGGCCAATTGATTGGAACTGTTTTTGTGGATTACACAGAAGTGGCAATCACACTGTCAGTGTTGAGCAATACTCTCATGACAATGTTCAACAATATGTTTGTCAATCTGGAAAGGACTGGCAACCCGGTGTTGATCACTTTGGGCGATCTGATTGGACTCAAGTTTCTCACCAAAGCACTTGGCATTACTTTCTATGGAATGGGAAGATGTGATTATGATAAGGAAATTTCAATATTTCTGAGCTACTTTGAGGCTGATCCAACCAAACTGGTGCATTACTTGTGCAGAGTTGCGCTCAATATATTTCTGGTTCGACTGGTCACTGTCGCTTTCATGTACGTCCAATTCAACACTTTCAACAAAGATGCGCTCACTTGGCTGCTTCCGGGAAGGGACTCAATTTCATCTCGCCTCAAGATACAAATTCCAATTGATTTTGTCTCAAATGAAAGTAATAATAATTCAAATGGATTAAAACATGAAAAATTGATAAACACAAAACATAAAAGGGAACAGACATTAACGAATAAAGTGATTATTGGTTGGAGAAATTTAAGTCTTCTGGGAATGACTTCGGTTTATGAAAATATGTCAAATGTTAAGGCAAATAAGATTTTACGCAATTTGAATGGTCAATTCTGTTTTGGCACTCTGAATGCACTGATGGGCACTTCAGGTGCGGGCAAGACTTCATTGCTGCGAGTGCTCAACGGTCAATGCAAAACTCGAGTGAGCGATTCGACTCGTTTCTACCTGTCTCGTTTCACCAAGATCGAGACTTGTTTCATCACTCAAGAAGTGTCTGGTCATCTGATGCCTGGACTGACTGCCAAACAATTTCTCGTCTATGCATCGAGGTTGAAGAATTTGAATTCGCAAATTGATCATGAACATGCTGCTTTGAGTGTATTGGACAAATTGGACTTGATGGACACCGTGGACACTCAATTGGATCGATGTTCAGGTGGAGAACGCAAACGTCTTGCCCTTGCCGCCGAACTCACAGCCACAGTCATGCCCAATCTGGTTTGCATTGATGAGCCAACCAGTGGACTCGACAGTAATTCTGCGGAGACTGTGAGTAGATGATGAATTTGGAATTAATTTCATTAATTTCTTCTTCTTCATTTCAGGTCATTTCGTGTCTGTCCAAACTGACCCAACTGCACCCCATCACCATCCTCGCCTCCATCCACCAACCGAACACCTCCATTCTGTCCATGTTTGACCAACTCTATGTCTTGGCCCGTGGCGGTGTTTGCATCTACTCAGGTCCACCCGCCCAAGTTCAGTCTCATCTCAACCAAATTTCTCAAAACAAAACCATTGATTCTCGTTTTTCAATTGAAGAGCTAATCAAACACTCGTGCAATGACCACCAAAACGAGATTGTCCAAAGACTTGTCCAACTAAACAATCTTCAATTCAGTGACCAAACTCAACTGACACAAAGTGCACAAATAGTTCCCGATGGAGTAGTGCGCAATCGAACTCGATTTGCACTCCAATCAGTGAACATACTCAACGAACGCTATTTCGCCTATATTCGTGGTTACTTTTGGAAGGAATTACTCTTTTATATGTTCATCTACTTTATGATGGGCTTCAGTATAACCCAAATCTACGACAGTCGCATTGCAGAGCCCTCAGGTTGTGTCAGCATTGACGACGACTTTAGCACCTGTTCTCGGTCAGCAGAAAGTGTGACAAGATTTGACGTTTTGATTGACAACTACAAGTACAGCTTCTTTATGGGCAATATGTTTCTGTTTGTGGTGGTGATGCAGACCTCGGTTACGTTCATGAAGGATCTGGTCAACTTTCGAAATGAGCACGCCAATGGATGGTACTCCACTGGAGGCTTCTATTTGATGAGACGATTCTACGAGATCATTCCACTAGTGCCACTCATCATGATGCATGTGTTCATTTGTAATTTCTACGAGGACATTCGACCAGGCATTTATTGGAACTTTGTTCTGGTCATATTTTTGGCTGCACTCGCAATCCAAGGTCTGTCCCACGTGTGTGCCATTCTGTCGCGAAACAACTTCATCATCCTCACCATGACCACCATCACCAGTTTGATTGTGTTCATTCTGCTAGGCAATTTGTTCATTCAAATCCACAAACTCACTTATTTGCATCGATTTATAGCAAACTTTTCAGTGCTTCGATTTTGCTTTGAAGCAATCATGCTGCTGCAGTATGGCTTCGGTCGCTGTGGCCCCCGAGAGATTCAACCAATCCTCTACATGATGGACATTGAAGATTCGGATTACTATCGAGCTTTGAGCATGCTGGTCGTGATCACAATCTTCTTTCATGTGATTGCCATCTATCTGCTTGTTTCGACTGTGAACCCTATCGAAAATCGTCGCCGACGAGTGGAGCGAATTAATGCCTTTTGCACTACACTTGAACCTTCGCAGGCAATCATACCGGGCCTGAGCACAACACAGGAGTTTAGGATCAAATTGGCGGACATGTGAATGTTAATGTTTGATGTTTGATGATAAATATAAATTATTGGTTTATATTACTTTAGTGCCTTTGTACCTGTTTGAAATAGTAATTAGTGTGACGTATATATTGGCATTGTTATTTGCTGAATGAGGTGCTAAGAGTTCAATTTGATAAATATTTTTCTTATCGTGACACCTCAATACAGTGAACGTAAACATGGCAAACTGAGGAAAGGTTCTTTGAACATTCATAATTAATTATTGATTAGGTCTGCTTGCACTGGAACACATCTCAATGTGAGGGTTCACTTTGTTCTGTACAGTCGTTCGAATCATGCGATGCGAAGGTCGTCCATGTTGAGACTAGCTCTCGTACAATGCGCTATCATTGTCTGGATCATAAATTACACACAAATGTACAAACAGAGATGGAAAAGGGGAATGTCTCAATTTAGTACCGAATTAGTACTTGACTTGAATAATAATGTTTGCTTATTGGAATTAAAATGATAAAAAAATGAAAAAGATCATTGAGGCGTTTTGTGTTTTGTTTTGTGAAACTGATTGAAGGAAATCATTTTGTGGGAACAATCAAAACATATATTGCATTGCAACTTTGAAAACAATTTCATTGTGTTTCGGTAATTGATATCTTTCATTGTGTCAATCAATATATTGGGCGTTACGAATTATTGGAAGTTTATAAAAAGTGTGATATTTGATGCAACATTTCATATTCAATGAATTGATGAAATGAAGATGAATCAAGACAATGCTACAATTTTTGCTTACACAAATAAAGTGTTCGATGGATGTTTAAATGAAAATGGAAAAGAAAGTGAAATATCGATTGGATGGAGGAATTTGAGTTTTGAAGCCAAAGAATTGTTTGGGGAAAAGAAGCCAATTCTCAGAAGTTTAAATGCAAGTTTTCACTATCATTCACTCAATGGGCTGATGGGACCGAGTGGTGCTGGTAAAACAACATTGCTCAATTGTCTCAGTGGAAATGATCGATCTGGACTGACCAATGAATCGGAAATTTATTTGAATTCAAAAGAAAAGTCTCCAGTTTCCTACTTCATCACTCAACATGTGCACGAAAGCATCGTAGGTCGTATGAGAGTGCTCGACATATTTCGGTATGCATATCGATTCAAGAATGGCTCGAGTGCCATTGGCCGAATGGACGAACACATTGGCACAGTGATGGCCGAGTTGATGCTGCCAGTGGACATTCTCTCGCGTCACTTTGCACAGTGCAGTGGTGGTGAACAGAAACGAATCGCCATTGGACAGGAACTCATGACACTCAACAAACCGACATTCCTCTTCGTGGACGAACCAACCACTGGACTCGACAGTGCCGCTGCCTTTGAGGTAATGAAGTGTCTCAAACAACTCACCACCAAGTATCGAATGACCGTAATTGCTTCTATTCACGTTCCGAGCGACGAAATTTTGCAATTATTCGATCGACTTTATGTTCTCGCCAAAGGAGGTGTTTGTATTTACTCAGATTTACCAAGTAAAATCAAACTCTACTTAAAAAATCAAATTCAAATGTCAATTCACGAAGAGCAACCTCCAGTCGAAGCTTTAATACGAATCGCGTGTAATGGTGGGTTAATTTAATTTCTAAAAAATATTTCTCAATTAATAATTTACAAATAGGAATGCAAGATTTGAACGTTCACAAACTAGCCAACCACACATCAAGCCACGAATATCAAAGCATCACAACTCATCTCCCAAAACTATCACTCAAAAAGAATGGTCTACCAAACCCACGAAAACATTTTTCAATTCGTGATTTTTTCCTCCAATTCACTCGTCTATTTCGCGTAACCTTCATCGCTAAATATCAATCATTGCTTCTGTCCATTCTTTTGTTCGTCATCTACTTCACCCTGTTGGCAACTCTGTTCGATCCATCAATGACCAGTGCCAAGCACTGCATTCCACTGGACCAGGATGAACAGATCACCTGTAAGGACAAGTTGCAAAGTGAAAATATGATCAAAGAGAATGGAAACTTTCTAGCGAATGTGCTCATTTACACAGGAGTTGTGACCATTTGCACTAGTACTGTTTTGTTCTCGTCGATAGTTAAAGTCTTTCGGAATGAACATCGAAATCGTAAGTTTATAGTTTTCTCATATTTCTTAATCACATTTCTTATATCTCTAGATTGGTACAGTTTGGGAGTATTTTACTGGTCCTCGATCATTGTCAGCTTCATCGAACTGGCAATCTATGCTCTACTGAACGCATCTCTCGGCTACTTTCTTCCCTCCCAACACTCAGTCGACAACTATTCGATCAATTGGAATCGATTCGGTCATTACATCTTCTTCATGTGGCTTCTGTGTTTCTACATGCAAAGCATTGGTCAACTGGTTGGAGCGCTCTTTGTAGATCACGTTGAACTTGCAATTGTGATCAGTCTCATCTATCACACCAGTGCCTGTATGATCAATGGCTTCTTTGTGGACACGGAACGTGCGGGAAATCCACTGGTAACTGGTGCCTCGAGTTTGATTGCCTTCAAGTACATTTCCTGGGGAATTGTGTACACATTCTATGGAATTGATCGATGTGACTGGACGAGTGAGTATTCGCTCACCTTGAAGTTCTTTCATATTGAATTGGGCCACATTCAGGAATATGTGTTAAGAGTGTTGGCCAATGTTCTGGTGGTTCGGTGTATGACGTTGGTCATTATGTACTTCAAGTTCAATACTTTTGACTTTATCAAACACAAACAAATTGTGCTCAATCAAATGAAATCTATCGACTTCACATTAGCTTCTGTGATTGAGCTGACCAAAAAAAGCAACATCAATCTTACTGAAATGAGAAAAGCAAAGAATGAAATAAATTTCAATGAATTCTCTACGAACAAAATAATCATTGGATGGCGAAATCTTAGTCTGTACAAGTCAAGTTCGTTCTATGAGATTGGCTCAAAGAGCACAACCAAGCCAGAGTCGATATTGAGAAATTTGAATGGTCAATTCCGTTTTGGTACACTCAATGCACTGATGGGCACTTCAGGTGCGGGCAAGACGTCACTGTTGAGAGTACTGAATGGACAGTGTAAAACGCGTTTAAGCAATGAGACATTGTTCTACCTGTCTCGTTTCACCAAGATAGAGACTTGTTTCATCACACAAGAAGTGTCTGGTCACTTGATGCCTGGACTAACTGCCAAACAATCGTTAGTTTATGCTTCGAGACTGAAGAATGTCAATATGAGTGTTGACCATGAGAAAATTGCGATGGATTTGCTTGACGAACTCGATCTGATTGATACGGTCGACACAAAAGTGGACAGATGTTCTGGTGGAGAACGCAAACGTCTCGCATTGGCACTCGAATTGACATCGATTCGAATGCCTAATTTGATTTGCATCGATGAACCAACCAGTGGACTGGATAGTAATTCTGCTGAGACGGTGAGTTTGTGTTAAATTTGAAATTGAATTAATAATTCCCATCTATTCTCAGGTTATTTTATGTTTGCACAAACTAACCCGCACCCACAATCTCACCATCCTCGCCTCCATCCACCAACCGAACACCTCCATTCTGTCCATGTTCGACCAACTCTATGTCTTAGCCCGTGGCGGTGTTTGCATCTACTCAGGCTCGCCCAATCAAATTCAATGTCACCTCAACCGAATTCCCGAAACAAAACTAACCGAATCCAAATTTGCAATAGAAACACTAACCACTCATTCCTGTTCGGACTATCTCAATCCAATTGTACAGAAAATGGTCAAACTAGAAAATACAAAATCGCTCAACGAAAGTGCCAAGTTATCAGAAGACACTCAACCAGTCCTGGACGGTGTTCAACGCAATCGTCAGCGTTTAATCCTTCAATCAATTTATATTTTACTACTTCGTAACATTTTCTACTTTCGTGGTCATCTCTGGAAGGAATGGCTCTTTTTCTCGTTCAACTATCTATTCTACGGTTTCGTAATCCCTCTGTTCTACAATCGCAGTATGGTGCACCTTTCTGGTTGCATCGATCTGCAGGATGACTTCAACAACACTTGCACTCGAACGACTCAAAGTGAAGATGATGACATTGAGTTGGTCAACAATTTCAAGTACAACTTTTTCTACACAATCTTTTTTATGATTTTCATTATGATTCAATTTTCGTTGAGCTTTCTGAAGGAGTTGAAATTCTTTAAAAATGAACATCGAAATGGTAATTTGATAAATTGATTCTTGAAATTATTAATGATTTTTTTTAATTTCAGGTTGGTACAGTACAGGGTCGTTTTATCTGGTAAAATCTCTTTTGGAAATAGTTCCACTCGTTCCAATAATTTTCATTTACGTGCATTTTGTCAATTGGTACGAAGTTATCATTCCTGGCATATATTGGCAACTGATTTATCTCTTCATTTTGGGCGCAATCGCTCACCAAGGAATGGCTCACATGTTTGCTCTACTCTCCCGAGCCAACATTGGACTGCTCATAATTCTGTCCATTACCGTATTTCTATTTTTCGTTCTGCTGAGCAATTTCCTACTGCTCCACTCTCGTCTGCACTATGTCTATCAGTTTGTGTCCAACATTGCCATCTCTCGATTTCTATTCGAAGCAGTGATGTTACTTCAATTTGGATTTGGTCGTTGTGCGCCAAACGAAATTCAGGCAGTGCTCTACTCGATGGGTTTGAAAGATTCCGACTTCTATTACTGTCTGCTCATGTTAGCGTTCAACATTGTCCTGTATCGAGTGATTGCAATTTGGCTGTTGATTCGTAAAGCAAATCCGGTGGAAAATCGAAGACAACGAGTAAGACAAATTCAACAACACCGCGAAACACTCAAACCATCCAAGGCAATCATTCCGGGACTTTCCATGTCACAAAAATTGAGGATCAAATTGACGCATTTTTAAATTTATTGTGATACTTTGGATTTATTGATTGAATTATAATAATTATTATTACGAATTTGATGACAGAAATTCAGTTTTTGTCACACAAAAACTTTAATGTTGTATTTCAAATTCCAATCTCATAAATCAAGCAAAAAACTGATTAAATCAAACATCAATTTATCTAGCTTCTAATTGAAAATTACCCACAAACTTGGAATCATAAATCAACTCACAAAAAATAAACACAAATCTCTAACCTAAGGCTTTGAGTATTAATTTACGATTGTCAAGTCAAGTGTCATTTACGTGCCATTTCAATCAAATCAATCAATAATTAATTAAATATTTTTATTTGGAGAATTCCAACAAATATTAATATTGATTGAGGCTAACAAAAATTGTAAATTGTTTGCTTGATTGCAAATTTTGTCATAAATTCGCGACAAATGGACGAACAAAATATTTCTGGACTATGAACAGCATATCTTAATATTGAATCTTAATTTTTCAAGGTAAATGTCTGCATTTAAAAATATATATCTAACTTTAGAAAGTTTTATTGATATCTAAAATTGTTCCTTATTTTCAAAAAAGTCATAAATAATACGGCTATACTAATTGTGACTTCTTCATTAATTCAATGTACGAGATGTGTCCTTTGAGCACTGAAGTTCATTTGTGCGGGCGCGCGCATTCCTAATTAACTTGTAATCCTTTCTATAGAATGGTACTTTAGCAATTGCATTAATAGCTACTCAAAGATGCGAAACATTATATGTTAATTTACTCGCGTGTCTAGTGGCCACTTAAAGTCAAGTCGTGTTAAGTGTTTGTAATGTAAATTAGTTTAGTATTGTTTTTAAATGCTTGTACACACCCACAAATTGCTCAATTGTCCATTCACAATATAAACTTGAAAAGGTCAGTCCTCAAGGTCTGGCAATTGTGTGAGTTTTATATTTTGAAGTGATATTCGAATTAAAAGCTCAATGTTTTGTAAATGTTTGCTCATCCTCTAAATCGTCCTCTTTGTTTTGTGATGCCAAAAGAGAGGGGGAAAACTTTTCGCTTATCTATTAAATATTAATTTTAGCTTCACTTCAGCTTCTCCTTCTTTGTGCTAATTTACCTTGAATTTCCCCTTAAAGTGTGCGATTTTTCCAGTTTAACTAGTTTTCCCTCTAAAATATTTTTTTGTAATCTTATCAGAATAAATTTTTGAAAAGGTAAAGTGGTAGTAATATATTCTAATGATTTTTCGTGATTTTTCGAGGGGGTTTCTTGAAATTCCAACTCAAAAAATAAAAGATTAAAAGAGTGATAGTACTTGATTGGATCATGTGTTTGTTAGTGAATAGTATTGACCTTGGGATAAAATGTTGAAGATTTTACACAAAATTGCAGCAAACTTTGCTGATCAAATATTAATTCATTAAGCGCGATTGATTATGTAAATTGATTAATTGTGGCAATCGATCAATTCTCAGATTGGGCTCAATCGTCGAGTTAATGCAATAAAGCAAAAGATAAATTAGTCCAGTTTAGGACATTTGGGACAAGCGATTGATTAACAACATTAACCACATTACATGTGAATATCATAATCAATCAATCGAACGATTACAACATAACAAAATATGTTTTAATTAGTGCTCATTTTGCAATGACTTTTCCTTTTTTCCGTTTTCGAAAACAAATAGACATTTTACAATTGTTTAACTAAGGGAAAATAATTCATGACAAACTTATGAGTCAAAAGTTGTAGCAATCATGTGTATGTTTATGTTTACAAAATATTTACAAATATAAATTGTCTGATGGAATTATATGCCATTTTCCAAAACTAGTAAAACTTTCCCTTTTAGTAAATTTATCAGCGAAACCTTGAAAGTTGCTAATGAATTAGAAGTAGAATAAATAATTAATCATCGATTGATGGCATTCATAGGTTGATTTCGACATAATTGTACAATTTTGTACTTTTAGTTATAGCTTGAAATTAATTAAATGCTAATTAAAATTGGCCGAAAGGACCCAAAGAAGGGGTTCTAATGAACGCATGAATATATTATCATATTACTTTTAATCAATTTGTGCTATTAATCATCATATCCTGTGAGCACATATGATCACATCCTGGTGTGCCATCACGTAACGTTTCGAAATTTAATTTAGGCGTTGTGTACTTCTGTTCGTTATGTCTATCTTTGCCTGCATGCAGGCCGCCAGATTATTTACAAGCGTGTTTAAGTGTGCAAGGTTAATTTTATTATTGTTGATTGCTTTGTTCGTGGTGATTTGCACTTGAGGGTGCAAACACTTTTGTTCACCACTGACCACACGTAAGTAATATTCCTATTAATTATAAACAGATTCTGTGTGTGGACAGTGCTTTTAGCTTTTAGAAATTGCAATTCGATATGTCTAATTGGCCGCACTAAAGTTATCTGACATTGAACTTGGTTTTTTTTGTCTGAGCACGCGAATGAGCTTTATGGAACTTTCTACATCAGTTTATGAGCTTTGTCCTTTCCTTTGTATGTAATTACAGATTGCTGCTTCCTCTTTCTTTTCCATTTGACCGAGCCGAGTCGTATATAAACAAATAATGGAGCTTTGGTGTTTGGTCGATGGCACATTTGAACGTTCGTTTCGAAAAGTATCAACAAAACTTATCTTTTGTATCCAAATTCCAACAATTTTTTATTCATCGATATGATCTCTCACACTCAACACACGTGTGTGTGTGTGAATCTGATTTGGCACTAATGTGAAACGTTCATTTTGATCATTTGTGGGTGCTATTTGAACCTTTCATTATCATTTTCAACCTTGAAAATACAAAATGTAATAATTTAGATGTAATCGATTACACTCAAAGTTGCACTTCCAACTGTGAGAATCAATCAGTCCGGTGCCTCATCATCATCAGACTTCACATTTTTGTTTTAATTTTTATTTAATATTTCAAATTATTACTTTTTCTAATCAATGTGTTCATCACACTTCTCTGTGCTTTCGTTCACTCTTCAAATCTCATTTCATAATCTAATCATTCGTCTGCAATCGGTTTTCCTTCCTTTTCACATCCTACACAGCATTTGAGCTTCAATTGAGTGATCGAGTAAATGAGGCTCGAACACGACTTGACTTGATTTAGCCGCTCAAAACTAACGCTCAACTCGACCCATAAACCAAAAATTGAACATTTAGTGGTTTGGGTTTTGGTTTGAATGGGGAAAATGTTTTAGATTAAAATTGATTATGAGCAACATGTTTTCAGTGTTTCAAATTGAAATAAAAAATTTTAGATTTAATTTTAGAATATAAATTTAATTATTTAAAAAATCAAAAGTCCATAAATCAAGTCTTATCTCGACTCGACCGGTTTTAACGAACTCCAAATTAAACTAATCGAATCCATTAATAGAATCGTTCTCGTAATCAGTCAAATCAAATCAGTCCCATCTGAGACACTTTGAGTGTGTATTGCAAAATGCCTGGAAAATCCAACAGGTTCTTTTTCTTTTGCTTCACACTCATTAGCGCTTCTTTCTCTTACCCTTTTTGTAATCGGCTTTTATATTATTAATCAGACACATTGCATCTGTTCCTCCACCTTGCAAGGTGACATTGCGGCTGTGCAGTGTGTGGCTCGAATGGTGTGTTCGAACGATCGCCATTTGCATGATCGTTGACAGGAGTCACGTAGTACCACAGGTCGACCTGACTTGAGAGTGGTAATCAGATTTCATGTTGTACCTTAGTGGTGCATGTGTTACTACGAAGACATGTACTGCACTGACAATGACATTTGCTGGTTAGAGGTTATCAGTGGTGAGGGGATTGAATTGGGAGGTAGAAAGGAGGAGGAGGTTTAGAGATTAAATGGACATTAGCTACCTGACCAGTGTTACATTTAACTTTTTTGAGCATCGCAACGATACAAAAAGGCGTGATTAATAATTAGTATGCACTGAGAAGGGTATTTTAGTGGAGTCTTTGATGGAGTGGGGATGCATTTGCATATTTGATAGCTACTTCCCTCTTCTTTCGGTAATGAAAAAGGACAAGTTGAATACTTTTATGCCCTATCCACATGCTCGATCTAGGGGAACGAATGAAACACAAGAGGGGGAACAATTGTGTTACTAAACATATTTAGGGGATGGATTTGTTGTGATTTGATGCATTCGAATTTGAATTCAAAATTTTACCTTCTTTTGTGAGTTGGAGTTTTTTCCTCAGATTACCTGAGACAACCTCAATTTATGTCATTTATGTTGTGACTTTTTTGTTGTGTACTTTCTGTGTTTAGTAGTTTAGTTTGCTGGCAAAATGGATGGCTCCGTGATCAATTTGGGATTTGAATGTTACCCGGAAAAGTGCGCCAAAATAGAAGATATTAAAAATGTGATTGAAATACTCAAAAATAAAAACAACAAGAAATATCAAAATGAAATATCGATTGGATGGAGAAATTTGAGATATGAAGTCAAAGAATTTGGTGGACTAACGGGTGGAAGTAAACCAATTCTGAGGAGACTGAATGGATTCTTCGAATACAACTCGCTCAATGCGCTGATGGGGCCGAGTGGTGCGGGAAAGACAACATTCCTCAATTGTCTCAGTGGCACTGACAGATCTGGTTTGACCAAAGAATCGGAAGTTTATTTGAATTCAAAAGAGAAATCACCAATTTCATATTTCATTACTCAAAATGTACACGAAAGCATCGTAGGTCGTATGACTGTGCTGGACATATTTCGGTATGCATATCGATTCAAGAATGGCTCGAGTGCCATTGGCCGAATGGACGAACACATTGGCACAGTGATGGCCGAGTTGATGCTGCCAGTGGACATTCTCTCGCGTCACTTTGCACAGTGCAGTGGTGGTGAACAGAAACGAATCGCCATTGGACAGGAACTCATGACACTCAACAAACCGACATTCCTCTTCGTGGACGAACCAACTACCGGACTCGACAGTGCCGCTGCCTTCCAAGTGGTCAAGTGCCTCAAACAACTAGCAACCAAATATCGAATCACCATAATTGCCTCAATCCACGGACCAAATCACGAAACATTAAATCTATTCGACAAACTCTATGTCCTGTCCAAGGGAGGTGTTTGTATCTATTCAGGTCCTCCAAGTTTGATTCAACTAAAATTGGAACAAGAAATTCAGCTCAAAATTCCCGACGAACAACCACCGGTTGAAGCGTTAATTCAAATTGCATGCAACGGTAAGTTGAGATTGAGATTAATTTATATTAAAAGCAATTTATGAAACTAACTTAAACCCAGGCATTCAAGACCCAGACGTGATTCACCTCTCCGAGCAATGTCTCATCTCCGAGCACCATCAGCTCACATCTCGTCAGTCCGAACTGATCCACCACCCATTTGGTTTGCCACTCAATCGCAAACGTTTTTCCTTCTCCAACTTTATCCTTCAACTGCTTCGTCTACTTCAAATCACTTTCATCTCAGACTGTCGTATATTTGTGGCCAGCATTGGGCTAATATTCCTTTTCTTCTTCATCATGGCCACCATGTTCAAATCACAAATGGCTCAACCCAATGCTTGTGTTCCACTGTCGAGTGTCAATGCTTCAACCAGTACAAGTTCAAGTGTCTCATGTGCCAAGTCAGACATATACGAGAATTCACTGATAATGGAGAATATTTGTTTTCTCTCGTACACATTCATGTTTGTGGGTTATCTCATGATTTGTTCGAGTGCACAATTTTTCCTGCCAATTGTCAAAGTGTTTCGTAATGAACATCGAAATCGTAAGTTCACATTTTGTACAGTTTGTTCATTTGCTCATCACTTATGTCACAGATTGGTACAGTTCGGGAGTTTTCTATTGGTCTTCATTAGTTCTGTCTATAATTCAAGTCACGTTTCTCGCACTGCTCATATCACTAGTAAGCTATTTCTTCACACGCCAACACTCCGCCGATGGCTACGAAATCAACTGGTTTCGACTGTGCAACTACATTTTCCTACTCTGGCTACTGTGCATCTACATGGAGAGCATTGGCAAGTTGATTGGCACACTTCTGCTCGACTATGTCACACTGGCCATCATTCTGTGTCAGTTGATCTACTCGTTCATGTGTGTGCTCAATGGATTCTACATTGACATCGATGACACAGGAAGTCAGGTGGTCATTGAGACCGCCAATGTGGTGGCCATTCGGTTCATTACCAAAAATATGATTTACGCAATCTATGGCATTGATCGGTGTGACACGGAGAAGGAATTCTCCTGGATTATGCTCAACAACAATGTCGATGTGAGCACACTTCAGTACAACATTGTTCGAGTGCTCGCAAACATTGTGCTCGTCCAATTGGTCACTTTGTTTGTGATGTTCTTCAAATTCAACACTTTCGATGACCATCATGTGATGCGACTGTTTCGAAAATGCAAAGAACATACAGAAATACTCGAAAGTCCTTTGATTCCCATTGAGCACTGTGAAACTGCCTCAATTGACTTGAGTAATGCAAAGCAAACTGAAACGATTGAACCAGCAAAAGAACAAAACGAAATTGCGTTTGATGAATTTTCCCAGAATAAAATTATTATCGGATGGAGAGATTTGACACTGTACGGCAATAGTTCAATCTATGAAATTGGATCGAGTAATGTCAAAAGACCAAAGACGATTTTGCGCAATTTGAATGGTCAATTCACGTTTGGAACGTTGAACGCGCTGATGGGGACATCTGGCGCTGGAAAAACATCTCTACTCAAAGTACTGAACGGACGTGACAAGACTCGACTCAGTGATGAGACGCGTTTCTACCTGTCTCGTTTCACTAAAATTGAAACTTGTTTCATCACTCAAGAAGTGTCTGGTCACTTGATGCCTGGACTGACAGCCAAACAATCGTTGATTTATGCTTCAAGATTTAAAAATTTTGATGCCAAAGTCGATCATGAGAAGATTGCGCTGAAGGTACTGGACAAACTCGACTTGATGGACACTGTCGACACCAAAGTGGACAAATGTTCGGGTGGAGAAAGGAAACGTTTGGCTCTGGCTCTTGAATTGACATCGATTCGAATGCCTAATTTGATTTGCATCGACGAGCCAACCAGTGGACTAGATAGTAATTCTGCTGAGACGGTGAGTTTGTGTTGATTTGGAAGCAAATTTTAATGTATTTTATTTGTAGGTAATATCGTGTTTGCAAAAATTAGTGCAAACACACTGTTTGACCATTCTCGCCTCCATCCACCAACCGAACACCTCCATTCTGTCCATGTTCGACCAACTCTATGTCCTGGCTCGTGGCGGTGTTTGCATTTACTCAGGCCCGCCCAGTCAAGTCCAGTCGCACCTCAACCAAATCGAGTGCAGTCCAACCGAATCTCGATTTGCCATCGAAACCTTAATCAATTACTCCTGTTTGGACCATCATCACCAAACAGTGCAGCAATTGTCTCACCTCACAAACGAGCAGTACAATTCAGACCAACTGACCGATCACACTCAACTAGTCCCCGACGGAGTAGTGCGCAACCGAGCCCGTTTCTCGGCCCACTCCGTCTACATTCTATCTCTTCGCTATCTATCCTACATCAAAGGATTCCTCTGGTTTCCAATGCTGTTCTACGTCATCAACTATCTAATTTTTGCATATATTCTCAACAAAATATTCGATCCTCAAATAGCGTTCCCCTCGGGTTGTGTGAACGCGGACGAGGACACGAGCTGTGGCCCCAAATCACTGGAAAGAGTACTCGAAATCAAACAAATCACCAACAACTATCGCTACAGCTTCTACATGTCCAGTGTCTGTATGTTCAATTTGGTGCTCAATGCTGCACTGCAATTCACACAAGAATTTGGATACTTCAAAAATGAACACAGAAATGGTTTGTTTGTTTTATTTGTTAACTGTTTTTAATTCATTTTGCTCATCTATCCCACAGGCTGGTACAGCTCTGGTTCGTTCTATCTAGTCAAATGTATTTTCGAGATCATTCCCACCATTCCACTGATAATGGCCCAAGTGTACATCTGCAACATCTACGAGGATGTCCGTCCTGGCATGTACTGGTCCCTGACGGGTCTGTTTCTGCTCACCGGCATTGCACTCCAAGGAATGTCTCACAGCTTCAGTCTTCTATCTAACGGCAATATGCTTATCTTGACATCACTGGTGGTGCTCATCTATGTGGCCTGCACGATGGTGGGAAACTTTTTCCTATCACTCGCCAATCTGCACTACTTCTATCAATTTGCATCAAACTTTTCCATTCCTCGTTTCGTGTTTGAGTGCACAATGCTGCTTCAGTATGGCTTCGGTCGATGTGCTCCCAAAGAGATTCAATCTGTGCTGCACGTTATGGCAATCAATGATGGCGACTTTGTCCACTGTGTGCTCATGCTTGTGTTCAATCTTGTGCTGTATCGAGTGCTCACTGTGGCACTACTTTTGTACCGAATGAATCCTGTACAAAATCGGCGACAGCGAGTGGCACGAATTGTGCAACACAACCAGCAGCTCAAAGCACAACTGTCCACAATGCCCGGAATTGGCTCAACTGCAGTGCAACAATTTCGAATCAAACTAGCTCAAACCAATTAAACGTCGCATCTCTTAAGTTATTATTTAGATATTCATTCATAATAAAATTTTATAATATTATTTGTATATATTTCTGTTTAATTAGCTCAATTGTCTAATATAATGTTCATACTAAAGACATAAGGTCAAGGTATGTCTACTCACTCACTCGCTTCATCACATTCCCAAACCGGATCAAACAGTTTAGTATGCAAATTGCATCTTGTTTCTCTTTAATAATATTTCGGTTCCAGTGCTGAGTTTAGTACAATGAGTACTTTTGTGTAAAAACAATAAAAAAATAAATGTACTGAACTTTTTGTACCAAATAAATGACATATTCAACACGTGGTTAATCGCTTTTTGATTTGTTTCATACAAAATAAAACGATATTTTTGATTTTGAGAAAATGGTTGATGAGTTCAAGAACTAAGGTTTAGTTACTAAACCAAACTACTAATCCAAATAGTAAAAATAAAATAATTTTACTAATATCGTTTCAACAAAATGGCTCCAAGTGAAAAGCGCGCGATTTCGTCACATACAACGTATCTTATCTTTAGAACAAACCAAATGCACATTTCCAAATGTTATGCATAAGAGTTTGAGTTTGATAAAGATTGGATTTGAGATTTTCAGGTCATCTCATAATTTTTTTATGAAGTTTTCCCACGCACACCATTTTTGAGTTATGTATAAGTTTGCATGTTTATATTTGTTTATCTCAAAGCGATTTGTCTCTTTGTTGGTGAGTGAGATCAAATTGAGATTAATTGACCTTTATAAATGATTCATGACAAACTATTTGGTGTCGATCTTGATCTTGAAAAAAATGAATATTTTTGGATTATATAACTGATTTTTTCGGGTTTTTGCATCCCCGAATAATTTTAACTAAATTTTTGACATTTTTATAGATATTCTAAATTAACCTGTGCAAACGATCACGTAAGCCATTTTTCAATAAATAATGAATTCCTCTGATTTTTGTTTAATTCTCTGTTAATCTAAAATGGCGTCCAATTAAGCTCGAAATAGCTCGAATTGCTTAATTCAAGTTATGCCAAGTTCAGTTTATTATTGTTATTATGAAACAGTGTGCTGTGTTTGTTTTATCATCATTTCATACTTCACTCGATGAAGTATGATCAAACAGAAATCCCTTCGCGCACACTTATCGCCTCAAAAATAACAAACCAACAACAAAAGGTCATATTGTGCAAACAGGACAATATTTCCCAACACAGGCTGAGTTATATTAAGGCTTGTTAGTCTCGTTATAATTTTAGATTAGTAGAATTGATAATAATAAACTTTAGCACGCGCGTTAATTGAATTTTGATTTGTAAATTGTCGATTTAAAGATGACATTATCGTAATCTTGTATAAGTAAAGGACATGTGAAACTTGTTGTGGGATAGAGAAAGAGAGATAGGCAAATTTGGCAAAGGTAATTATGCTCGATTAGATCTGCCACAACCTGTTCCAACAGACAGACAATCGCCACACTGACGGACCGACACACACACGGTTAATGTTGATGTTTTCGTTGTTGTCGCCTTCTACTCTCCAGGCACACACGTTCGCGCGTACGTATTTGACCTCGAGGCATCTCAATGATCCACACACACAGACACACAAGCACATCGACAAACATATTGTAGTCGTTCTTATAAGAAGGCAATAAGGCAGACAGACTGTTGCAGTGTGAGAGTGCAAAGTGCTCAAACTCGCTCAATGATAGCTATGCTGGCAAATGCATATTATGCACACCCAACCAACAGGATGGTCAGCAAATGATTGTACACACACAGACACAGACTGCAATTCATATTTATCATATTAAATCATCATCGAATCTTATATGATTTCTCACTAAGTGGGCTCGCCTTCTTGCTCGCTGTAAAGAAACGGATTGACCGATTTTGTATGTAATAATTCGGATAGTTAGAAAGCGAAATTAACGTGCTCGCGCACAGACACAGACACAAACACACAGACACAGATGCCAATTTAATTACGTTCGATTTCACCAGGAAGTGGTTTGAATGTTGGACTGTTTAACTGTTTTAGATTTTAAACTCGTCGCAAAAAGGTTTGTTGTGTGTATTGGTCGGGTCGAGTGAATAGACTTAAGGGATGTTGTGTGTGTGTGTGAATATATGCAAATATTAAGTATTAAACACACCGAAAACAATCGCACCTACTACTGCTTTTTGTGCAGTCTCATTAACAACAACCGCAACACAATCACACAACATAACACAACATGTATTAACTATAATATCGCCAAAGGCCAGCTAAGGTTATCGAATCCTTTTCTTTCCTTTCCTCGTTTGTCGCGACTCACTGTAATGTTTGTCAAATGTCTCCTTTATTATGTTTTATTATGTTTCGACTCGCGGCACGCGCTCACTCAACTCGATGTTATTGAACTTTACTACTACACATTCGAGACATGAGAGAGACTTGAAATGTGTGTGTGTGTTGACTGTTGAGCCGTGTGCACTCGAGAGAAAGATCAACTCTTGATAGCTACTTAAGTCAATGTGAGTATGCATACACACACCGTTAGTCTCTTGCGTAAATTAAATTAACAAAGTTATTTCATATATTTCACTTTGACCAACGAGAGGGAATATATACAACATGTACAGCATGTACACACACACACACTCCTTTGCGTGTGTGTTATCAATTAATGTGTGCGTATGGCAAAAAGGAGAGAGTCAAAGGTGAGAGTGAGAATGTAATTGCACGCGTCTGTCAGCGCAAAGAGTTCGTTCGTAGTTGGGAAATTTTCTGGATAAGTCGAAATATGCGGTGAGACGTGAACACTCATACACTCATCATACACAAAAACAAGACCACAAATATATCGCTAAAGAAGAAGACATTGAAATCATCGACACTATCAACGGACCACTCAGTTAAAGTTGTTAACCTTACCGTGAAAGGATTACTGTGTGCAGTGGACAATCGATGATGATGGTTTTTACCGATGTTGACGTTGTGGACCACTTTGGCACAGTCTACATCCGAACACGTTCGGTTCTGTGCGCGACGGTGAACCACCACAAGTGATTTGTGTTTGTGCTTGTGTATGTGTTCTTAATCATATATTCAACATATTAACCCAAAATGGGCAAATTGAATTACATCAATGTGCAGCTTGACAATTGTGTAGTGAACGTGCAGCATTTGAATAATAATGCTAATAATGATCGACACATTCGACACAAAACCAACGGACAAGTTCGTCATCTTAGCAATGCGGAAATATCGATTGCGTGCAGAAATTTGCGATACGAAGTGAAGCAGTACGGCGGATTAGTGGGCAACAAGAAGCCAATCCTGAGGAGGCTCAATGGCTACTTCAAGTGCAACTCACTCAATGGACTGCTAGGGCCGAGTGGTGCGGGCAAGACAACTTTCCTCAATGCACTCAGTGGCAAGGATCGATCGGGCCTGAGCAAAGACTCGGAGATTTACATGCACGCCCAGGCCCAGTCGACAGTGTCGTCCTGTTTCATCGAGCAACATGTCCACCAGAGCATTGTGCCCCGAATGGCGGTCAAAGATATTCTGCGATATGCGTTCAAATTCAAAAACGGGGACAGCCACACCAACCAGGAAATGAGTGGACACATTCGAGAAGTGGTGCACGAGCTGATGCTCGACCAGCATGTGCTCGAGCAGAACTTTGTCGACTGCAGTGGGGGTGAACAGAAGCGCATTGCCATTGCACAGGAACTCATGTCCCTGTGTAAGCCACAATTTATGTTCATCGATGAGCCCACCACTGGACTCGACAGCTGTGCAGCCTTTCAGGTAATCAACTGTCTGAAGAAGCTCACCGAGAAGTACCGCATTACTGTGATTGCATCCATTCATCTGCCCAACCAGGAGACATTGAATCTATTTGATAAGTTATATGTTCTAGCCAAGGGAGGTGTGACCATCTATTCGGGACCACCAAATGGCATTCAGCCCTTTCTAGAGAAGGAAATACAGCTCAAAGTGCCTGATCAGCAGCCACCGGTGGAGGCCTTGATGAGAGTGGCCTGTCACGGCATTCAGGACCCGAGTGTCGCCAAACTGGCCAACAAATGTCTGTCCACCGAGTACCAACACATCTCCTCCCACATGTCCCACCTCACATATCAACCCAGTGGAATACCCAACTTTCGCAAACCATTTTCCATTTCAGACCTCTTCCTAATGATTGTTCGTTTCTTTCAAATCATCTTCATCTCAAATGTAAAACATTTCACCTTCAACGTGTGTCAATATATTCTTCTCTTTGTGATCCTGTCAACACTGTACAATGACGAAATGGCCGTGCCGAGAGCGTGCTATGCTCTTGACCAGGAGAATTCCACTCTGACCTGTAGTCGTGATTTGTACGACAATCGACTAGTGGGCGAGAACAACACATTTCACGGCTATACAATGCTGCTCATTGGGTTTCTAGTGATGTGCACGAGTGCGATCTTATTTTCGCCGATTGTGAAAGTGTTCCGAAATGAGCATCGAAATCGTAAGTTGATTCATTTGCATTGCATTATTTACCTTTTATCACTCGATCTCAATCATCTTCATTGACAGATTGGTACAGCCTGGGAGTGTTCTACTGGTCGGCAAACATCGTCTCCTTCATAGAAGTCACCTTCTACTCACTTTTGATATCAACCTTGGCATATTTTCTGTCATATCAACAGGCAGCCGATGATTATGTGCTCAACTGGACCCGATTTGGCTATTATCTATTCTTCATTTGGCTGCTGTGTGTGTACTGTCAGAGCATCGGTCATCTCATTGGCGCCATACTCATGGACTACATCGAGGTGGCCATCATCCTGTGTCAAGTGATCTACATTCTCATGGCCATAATGAATGGCTACTTTGTGGACACGGAGAAAACAGGAAATGTGCTCTTCATTGAGCTCGCTAATGTGATTGCAATGAAATTCATCACCAAAGGGCTTATGTACACTTTCTACGGAGTGGACCGGTGTGAGGCGGAGAAAGAGTTTTCCTCTGTGTTGCTCAAATATCACGTTGACGAAAATCAAATTCGTGAATATGTTTTGCGTGTGGTGGTGAATGTGCTCATTGTGAGGACAATCACATTTGTGTACATGTACTACAAGTTCAACACATTCATGGACCATCCGGTGGTGAAGCTGTTGGCCAAGTTGTTCAAAAAGTCACCAACATTCGAGATACATCCAATGATGGCGATCGATTATGCTCATGCACACAAGAACTGTGCTGTTCAATTGGAAGGCAACAAGCAGTATTGCTCACTTGAGCGTGTCAAAGAGGAGAATGAAATCAAATTTGAGCACTTCTCAAGAAATAAAATCATCATTGCGTGGAAGGACTTGAACTTGTATGGATCGAGTTCGATCTATGAAAATGGATCTCACGAGTATGAAAAGAGTGACACGAAGAGGCCAAAAGAGATTCTCAGGAATTTGAATGGTCAATTCTGTTTTGGCACTCTGAATGCACTGATGGGCACTTCAGGTGCGGGCAAGACTTCATTGCTGCGAGTGCTCAACGGTCAATGCAAAACTCGAGTGAGCGATTCGACTCGTTTCTACCTGTCTCGTTTCACCAAGATCGAGACTTGTTTCATCACTCAAGAAGTGTCTGGTCACTTGATGCCTGGACTGACTGCCAAACAATTTATCGTCTATGCATCGAGGCTGAAGAATTTAAACTCGAATGTCGATCACGAAAAGGTTGCGTTGAGTGTTCTGGACAAATTGGATTTGATGGACACTGGCGATACTAAACTGGATCGATGTTCAGGTGGAGAACGCAAACGTCTTGCCCTTGCAGCCGAACTCACAGCCACAGTCATGCCCAATCTGGTTTGCATTGACGAGCCAACCAGTGGACTCGACAGTAATTCTGCAGAGACTGTGAGTAGATGATGAAGATTTTTGATAAAACTAACTAACCAATTGTCTCTAGGTGATATCATGTTTGAAGAAACTAACCCAAACCGACAACTTGGCCATCCTCGCCTCCATCCACCAACCGAACACCTCCATTCTGTCCATGTTTGACCAACTCTATGTCTTAGCCCGAGGCGGTGTTTGCATCTACTCGGGCCCACACAACCAAATCGAATCTCACCTCAAGCAAATACCCGAAATTCAAAGGCAACTCAACTCTCAATTCGCAATCGAGCTTCTAGTGAAACACTCCTGTTCGGATCATCAGGACCCTATTGTCCAAAAGTTAATCCAACAGAACAATCAACAGTTTGGTCAAATCAAACAATTGCGCCAAGTGAAAGAAGAAACACAATTAGTGCCCGATGGTGTTGTCAAGAATCGACATCGATTTTCGCTGCAGTCAGTCTATATTTTATGTCTGCGCTATTCGGCATACATCCGAGGCTATCTGTGGCACCATCTAGTAGCCTTCGTTACAATGTCTTTCATGTATGGCTACATTTTGACCATATTCTTCGATCCAGCCATTGCCATACCAGCTGGCTGTATGGACATTGACTCTGACTTTAACAATACCTGCATCCGTACAGCCGAGGCAATTCTTGAGGAATATCAACTGACTGAGAATTACAAATTCAACTACTTCATGTTGGTGGTGTTTCTGTTTCTACTTATGCTTCAGTCGTCGTTGATATTTGGCAAAGAATTTGTACAGTTTGTCAATGAACATCGAAATGGTTTGACTTTAAATTGGTCAAATATTGTTTGTATAACTAATTTTGTTTTTGTGCACAGGTTGGTACAGTTCAGGCTCGTTTTACCTGATGAAGTCACTGTTCGAGATAATTCCTCTTCCCTTCATCATAATGGTGTACGTGTACATATGCAACATATACGACGATGTAATACCGGGAATATATTGGAATTTGGTGTTTGTCCTCACACTCAGTGCAATTGGCTTCCAAGGCATGGCGCATATCTTTTCGCTTCTGTCAAACGGCAACATCACCATCCTCACCATCATCTCCATTTCAGTGTTCATTCTATTCTGTCAAATCAGTAACTTTTTCATTCACCTCGGCCAACTGCACTACATTTATCAGTTCATGTCAAACTTTTCGATATCTCGTTTTGTGTTCGAGTCGGCTCTACTGCTGCAGTATGGCTTTGGCCGATGTGATCCGAAGCAACTGCAGCCCATCCTGTACTCGATGTCAATCGACGATGCCCACTACTACGAGTGCATCGAGATGTTACTGTTCAATCTGCTGCTGTACCGTGTGATCGCAATCTACTTGCTGATTGGCAAATCGAACCCCGTCCAAAATCGTCGTCAACGAGTGGCACGAATCAAGCAGTATCAGTCCAGTATGGAACCTTGTCACAGTATTATCGCTGGCTTGGATGCCACCGATCAACGGTTGAGCATCAAACAGATCGCACTCTGAACGACCTTACACGACATGTGTTGGCAGATTCATGTTAATCTGAGATGTGATTGCGGCAAGCCATGCACTCCAATGATGCAGCCACTAGATTAGTGGAGGAGTGCCTTGAAAGTGTTGATTTTTGTACAAATCTAATTTTTGTTCGACTTACAAAACATATCTTCACATTTGATGTATGATATTACCTTCTGTATAGATTATATTCGTTTTACTCATTTAATCATCACAAATGCATTCGCCTCTTAACACAATGTCAACCACACATTTGACAAAATAGTAAATGCTTTTGTGGACATTTCAAATCAATGGACAATTTTGTAAGATTACCTGCATTGATAATTGATAATACAAGGAACTGCTCAATTGTGTGTGTGCGTGAACTGCCAATAAGGTAATTTGATCAGTGATGCATGAATTTACCAAAGTGAAAGTGATATTAAGCGAATGTAAAAGTTTATGTTATTCTAACCGTTCCATTTTAATCATTGTGACAATGGAAACTTTTGTGTGGACCTTAAAAAGAAAGTGATAATTAACGCGCTTAAACCTGTTTGAATTTATACAAGGACAAGTTCGTATGCACTCGTTTGTATAAAAAGTGACTATACTCTCAGTTTAGCTGGAAAAATAAAATGTGACGGGAAATTAGTGTAATTTATTTAATTGTATGCCATATTTGTAATGACATGATAGATTGATAGGAGGGTGCAGTAAATGTGCTGGTTGGGGTAAAATGTGCATGTTGTTGTTGCTGGAAATTGATTAGTGTGAAAAGAAGTTTAGTGAATGTTTGTGTTGGTGTTGGTGCTGGTGGATTTATAATGTGATGGTTTAAAGGAATTGTATTTTAGTTATTTCATTTTCAGTGAAAGTGACAAACAAACATGGTCAAACCAGAATATGAAAATGATGAATTCGAGAACGATTTGGATAGTGTTGATTTGAATGAAAATGTATTCAAAAATGAAGAAGAAGCTTCAATTGGATGGAGAAATTTGCGATATGAAGTGAAACAATATGGCGGATTGGTTGGGAAGAGCAAACCAATTCTGAGGAGATTGAATGGATCTTTTGAGTATCATTCATTGAATGGATTGATGGGACCGAGTGGGGCAGGCAAGACCACATTGTTGAATTGTCTCAGTGGAAATAAGAGAAATAGACTGACCAAAGAATCGGAGATTTATTTGGACTCTAAAGAGAATTGTCCTGTATCATATTTTATACCTCAACATGTGCACGAAAGCATCGTTGGTCGCCTGACAGTGCTCGACATATTTCGGTATGCATATCGATTCAAGAATGGCTCGAGTGCCATTAGCCGAATGGACGAACACATTGGCACAGTGATGGCCGAGTTGATGCTGCCAGTGGACATTCTCTCGCGTCACTTTGCACAGTGCAGTGGTGGTGAACAGAAACGAATCGCCATTGGACAGGAACTCATGACACTCAACAAACCGACATTCCTCTTCGTGGACGAACCAACCACCGGACTCGACAGTGCCGCTGCATTCGAAGTGGTCAAGTGCCTCAAACAACTCACAGTCAAATATCGAATCACCGTAATTGCCTCAATTCACGCTCCAAGCAATGAAATTATCAATCTATTTGACAAACTGTATGTCCTAGCAAAAGGAGGTGTTTGTATTTACTCTGGACCAACAAAATCAATTAAGCCATACTTGGAAGAGCACATTCAACAATCTTTTACAGAAGAACAACCACCAATTGAAGTTCTACTCAAAGTCGCCTGTAATGGAATTTATAATTCCGATGTACAAAAATTATCAAATCAAACGCTGACAAGCGAACACACTAAACTCATCTCCAAACTGTCCCAATTGGCACTACGACCTCAAGGGATACCATCAACCCGAAAGCACTTTACAATGTCCGACTTTCTACTGCAACTATTCCGTTTGAGTCGGGTCAATTTCATTTCCAATTTCCGAACATTTCTGTTAAACATTATAATCTACACAACCTTTTTCGTCTTTTTCACGAGTATGTTTGGTTCCAACATGGCCGGTTCACGTGGATGTTATCAATTTAGCATTGTTCAAAATATGGATGAAGAAAATGCCAATAAGACCACTTGCAACAAAGCAGAACATCTTCATGAAGATGGAAAAGTGAGAGAAAACACTCACTATCTTTCGTATGTGTATCTAATGATTGGATTCACGGTGATGTGCACCAGTGTGATCTTCTATGGCAGAATTATCAAGATTTTTCAAAGTGAACATCGAAATCGTAAGTCACTCATCGCAATGATTCAGTACTGGAATTAATCGTAAGATAATTCCCCATTGGTACAGATTGGTACAGTTTGGGTGTCTTCTACTGGTCCGCCACCATTGTCACCTTCATCGAAATGACCACCTATGCCCTACTCATCGCCACTCTCAGTTATTTCCTCTCTAACCAACAGTTGGCCGACATGGGCTCAATCAATTGGTATCGTTTCGGTCACTGGACTCTCTTTATGTTTCTTCACTATTTCTACAACCAAACAATAGGCCAACTTTTTGGAATGCTTCTGGTGAATCACATGGAAATAGCTGTGGTGGTCTGTCAATTGTTCTATTGCTTGACCTGCATGTTCAATGGTCTGTACATAAAACTGAATCGCATGGGAAATGTATTTCTCATTCAATTGTCCGATTTGGCTGGAATGATTCATATCACCAGAGGGCTGTTCTATGCTCTCTATGGAATTGATCGATGTCAGCCGGAGACAGAATTCAGTTGGGTGTTGCTAGAGAACAATGTCGATGTGGATGCAGCTCAGTACTATGTCATGCGAATTGTCATCAATTTGGTCATCGTGCAAATGTTGACCTTGCTGTTTATGTATTACAGATTTAACAGTTTTTCAACAATTTGCTTAAGAAAAAGTGATTGCGCCCAAAGTGAAGAAATGATTTCGATTGATTTTGATTCCAATTCACATCGAATCGATTTGAAAGTTCAAAATTTTAATTTGATCGAAAGAAACCAAAAAGAAGAAGAGATTTACTTTGATCAATTTTCCCGATATAAAATTATAATTGAATGGAGAAATTTGAGTTTGTATGGAACGAGTTCAGTGATGGAAATTGGTTCTAAGAGTGGCGTGAGGAAAAACATGATTTTACGCAATTTGAATGGTCAATTTTGTTTTGGCACGCTGAATGCTTTGATGGGAACATCTGGTGCTGGTAAAACATCATTGCTCAAAGTGCTCAACGGAAGATGCAAAACGAGACTCAGTGACGAGACATTGTTCTACCTGTCTCGTTTCACCAAGATCGAGACTTGTTTCATCACTCAAGAAGTGTCTGGTCACTTGATGCCTGGACTGACTGCCAAACAGTCATTGGTTTATGCTTCGAGACTGAAGAATTTGAATTCAGAAATTGATCATGAAAAGATTGCTTTAAGCTTACTTGAAGAACTCGATTTGATAGACACTGCTGGCACCAAAGTGGAAAGATGTTCGGGTGGAGAAAGGAAACGTCTTGCACTGGCACTCGAATTGACATCGATTCGAATGCCTAATTTGATTTGCATCGATGAACCAACCAGTGGACTGGATAGTAATTCTGCCGAGACGGTGAGTTTATGTTGGTTTTTAAACTAAATTAATATTTTTCATTTGCAGGTTATTTCATGTTTGCACAAATTAACCCGCACTCACAACCTCACGATCCTCGCCTCCATCCACCAACCGAACACCTCCATTCTGTCCATGTTCGACCAACTCTATGTCTTAGCCCGTGGCGGTGTTTGCATTTACTCAGGCCCACCCAGCAAAGTTCAGTCTCACCTCAGCCACATTTCACAAATCAAGCCAACCGAATCTCAATTTGCCATCGAAACATTAATTCAACATTCCTGTTCTGACTATAACGATCCAATTGTCCAACAACTCGTTCAACAGCAAAACAACCAATACCCAACCAATCTCGAAAGCGACCTTGAACTAACCCAACAAACTCAACAAATTTCCGATGGAGTAGTTCGTAATCGTCCTCGATTCTCACCCAAATCACTTCATATCCTAACAGTTCGCTTCATCGCCTACATCCGTGGGCATTTATGGAAAGAATGGCTATTCAACATAATCTGTTATCTTAGCTACGCTACAGCGTTGACATTATTCTACGACCGCAAAATGATCTATATTTCTGGTTGTCTAAACCCCGAGGATGACTTCAATAACACCTGTGCCAGAACTGCCAAAGATGTAGAAGATGAATTCTTAATCACTGACAATATGAAGTTCAGTTACTTTTACACAAACATTTATTTGTTTTTAATTTTGCTTCAGTCCTCAATAAGTTTCTTCCGAGAGTACAACTTCTTTGAGAATGAACATCGAAATGGTAAGTTTAAATTATTTTTAAAAGTTTCTTTAACTCAAATCATCATTAAAGGATGGTACAGCTCAGGATCGTTTTATCTGATGAAATCCACACTCGAAAGTCTACCTCTCATCCCAATCAACATGATCTACGTCTTCATTGGAGACATCTACGAGCCAGTCGCACCAAGTCCCATGTACTGGCAATTGGTGCTTGTGCTCACACTAGCTGCAATTGGTTTCCAAGGAATGGCTCATTGTTTCAGTCTGCTCGCATTCAACAATTTCATGAGCCTCATAATCGTCACCATTTGCGTCTACCTCACCACCTTGATCACAAGCAATTTCTTCATTCCAGTCCACGAAATGCATTACGTGTATCAATTTTTGTCAAACTTCTCTGTCGTTAGATTTACATACGAAGCAATGATGCTACTGCAGTATGGTTTCGGTCGCTGTGGTCCCAAGGAGATTCAAAGTGTACTCTTCTCAATGTCCATTGAAGATGACGATTACTACACTGCCATTCGAATGCTTCTCTTCAATTTGGTGTTCTTCCGTGTGGTTGCTATTTATCTGTTGATTATTCGTGTTAATCCAATTGAGAATAGAAGAAAGCGAGTGAATAGAATTTCCAAGTTTAGGGAAATGCTTCATCTCACAAAAGTTAAAGCGACTGGGTTGGGTGCGACTGGACAAGAGTTTAGGATTCAACTCAATCGTCTGTAAATTTTGTCTCAAATTGTAAATATATTTATTAAGGAAAACTGCACTTAAGTCACTTATTTCTTAGTTGCGCAACACTCATTAAACAAATCACACTCAAAACGGCCTTATGAGATGTGATTAAAAAGAAGTCACAAGATACAGACATGAGATAGGTCGAGGAATGCCTTGAAAGTATTGCAGTTTGTCACTTTGTCAATGAACACTTTTGTGGGCCTCAAAAGGCAAATGAAAGCTTACTCGCTAAAACGGGATAAAACCTGTTTTGCGAAAAGATAGATTTATATGCACTTAGCATGCACTCGTGTGTTTCGATATCTGTCTGTGACGGGAAATCGAGTAAATTTATCACATCGTAAAGCATGCGTAATGGTTAAATTTACACATTTGTTACGATATGACAGATAAATGGGAGGGTGCAATAGTAGCATGTGTGTGTGTTTGGTGGGATGCAATGTGCCTGTTGTCTTTTCTTTGAATTGATTAAGGTGGAACTCGTTTTTAGTTTGTTGTTTGGTGGGGTTAGTGAGTTTTGAATCTAAAACACATTGTGATGGCTTGCTTGACTTTAGTACAGTCAACAATCGGCAAGTTATAACCAACATGGCAAAATCTGAATATAAAAATGAAGAGTTTGTACATGATTTTGTCAATATTGAATCGAATGAACATAAATTTAAAAGTGAAAATGAAGTTTCAATTGGATGGAGAAATTTGCGATTTGAAGTTAAGCAATACGGCGGACTGCTGGGGAAGAACAAACCAATCCTGAAGAGATTGAATGGATCTTTTGAGTACCATTCGTTGAATGGATTGATGGGACCGAGTGGAGCGGGCAAGACTACATTGTTGAATTGTCTCAGTGGAAATAAGAGAAATGGACTGACCAAAGAATCGGAGATTTACTTGAATTCAAAAGAAAAATCACCAATTTCCTATTTCATCACTCAACATGTGCACGAAAGCATCGTAGGTCGTATGAGAGTGCTGGACATATTTCGGTATGCATATCGATTCAAGAATGGCTCGAGTGCCATTGGCCGAATGGACGAACACATTGGCACAGTGATGGCCGAGTTGATGCTGCCAGTGGACATTCTCTCGCGTCACTTTGCACAGTGCAGTGGTGGTGAACAGAAACGAATCGCCATTGGACAGGAACTCATGACACTCAACAAACCGACATTCCTCTTCGTAGACGAACCAACCACCGGACTCGACAGTGCCGCTGCATTCGAAGTGGTCAAATGCCTCAAACAACTCACAGTCAAATATCGAATCACCGTAATTGCCTCAATTCACGCTCCAAGCAATGAAATACTCAATCTATTCGACAAACTGTATGTCCTAGCAAAAGGAGGTGTCTGTATTTACTCTGGACCAACAGAATCAATCAAGCCATATTTGGAAGAGCACATTCAACAATCTTTTACAGAAGGGCAACCACCAATCGAAGTTCTACTCAAAGTGGCCTGCAACGGAATTGTCAATACCGACGTACAGAAACTATCAAATCAAACGCTAACATTCGAACACACTAAACTCATCTCCAAACTGTCCCAATTGACATTACGACCTCAAGGAATACCATCAACCAGAAAGCACTTTACAATGTCAGACTTCCTACTGCAACTATTCCGTTTGAGTCGAATCAATTTCATTTCCAACTTCCGAACATTTCTGTTCAACATTTTCCTCTATACAATCTTCTTTGTGTTTATCACAAGCATCTTTAGCTCCAACATGGCCGGTCCAAGTGGATGTTATCAATTTTTCATCGACCAAAATATCGATGAAGACAATGTGAACAAGACCACTTGCAACAAAGCAGAACATTTGCATGATGATGCCAAAGTCAAAGAGAATACTATTTATCTCTCATATGTGTACATCATGGTTGGATTCCTTGTAATGTGCACTAGTGGGCTTTGGTATGGCAATATTATCAAGGTGTTTCGAAGTGAACATCGAAATCGTAAGTCACTGATCGGTCATAAGATAATTTCATTACATTTTTTAAATCACCAGATTGGTACAGTTTGGGTGTATTCTACTGGTCCGCCACCATTGTCACCTTCATCGAAATGGCCATCTTAGCCCTACTCATCTCCTCTCTCAGTTATTTCCTCTCTAACCAAGAGTTGGCCGATATGGGTTCACTCAATTGGTATCGTTTCGGTCATTGGACAGTCTTTATGTTTCTACTCTGTCTGTACTGTCAAGCACTTGGTCAAATGGTTGGAGTATTTATCATAAATCACTTAGAACTGGGTGTGATTATTTGCCAATTGTTCTTCTCGTCGACCTGCATGTTCAATGGTCTGTTGATCAAATTGAATCGACACGGAAATGATTTTCTCATTAAATTGTCTGATTGGGTTGGAATGATTCACATAACCAGTGGACTCTACTACACTCTCTATGGAATTGATCGATGTCAGCCAGAGACAGAATTCAGTTGGATATTGCTTGAGAACAATGTTGATGTGAATGCCATCCAGCATTATTTCATTCGAATTGTCATCAATGTGGTCATTGTGCGAATATTCACTTTGGTGTTTATGTTTTACAGATTCAATAGTTTTTCAACAATGTGCTTGCAGAAAAGTAATTGTCCAAAACGTGAGAATATGATTTCGATTGATTTTGACTTCAATTCACATCAAATCGGTTTAAGCCCTCAAAAGTTTGATATGATTGATCGAAGTAAGAAAGAAGAAGAATTTGAGTTTGAAAATTTTTCACGAAATAAAATTATAATTGGATGGAGAAACCTGAGTTTGTATGGAACGAGTTCGGTGGTGGAGATTGGTTCAAAGAGGCAAAACATAATTCTACACAAATTGAATGGTCAATTCTGTTTTGGCACACTGAATGCACTGATGGGAACTTCTGGAGCAGGTAAAACGTCCTTACTCAAAGTGCTCAACGGAAGATCCAAAACTAGACTCAGTGACGAGACATTGTTCTACCTGTCTCGTTTCACCAAGATCGAGACTTGTTTCATCACTCAAGAAGTTTCTGGTCACTTGATGCCTGGACTGACTGCCAAACAGTCATTGGTTTACGCTTCGAGACTGAAGAATTTGAATTCACAAGTTGATCATGAACAGATTGCACTGAGTTTACTTGAAGAACTCGACTTAATTGATACTGCTGGCACCAAAGTGGACAGATGTTCTGGTGGAGAACGTAAACGACTCGCATTGGCACTCGAATTGACATCGATTCGTATGCCTAATTTGATTTGCATTGATGAACCAACCAGTGGACTGGATAGTAATTCTGCTGAGACGGTGAGTTTGTGTTGATTTTTTAAACAAATTTAATATTTCTCATCTATTTGCAGGTTATTTCATGTTTGCACAAACTAACCCGCACCCACAATCTCACCATCCTCGCCTCCATCCACCAACCGAACACCTCCATTCTGTCCATGTTCGACCAACTCTATGTCTTAGCCCGTGGCGGTGTTTGCATCTTCTCAGGCCCACCCAGCCAAGTTCAGTCTCACCTCAGCCACATTTCACAAATCAAGCCAACCGAATCTCAATTTGCCATCGAAACCTTAATTCAACATTCCTGTTCGGACTATAACGATCCAATTGTCCAACAACTCGTTCAACTGCAAAACAGTCACTACCCAACCAACCTCGAAAACGACCTTGAACTAACCGAACAAACTCAACCAATCCCCGATGGAGTCGTTCGAAACCGTCCTCGTTTCTCATCCCAATCTGTCTACATCCTCACGGCACGCTTCATTGCATACATCCGTGGACATCTGTGGAAAGAGTTGCTATTCAACATAGTCGGTTACCTCTGTTATGCAATTTCATTGACACGATTCTTCGACCGCAAAATGATTTACGTCTCTGGTTGTCTAAACCTTGAGGACGACTTCAATAACACTTGTGCCAAAACTGCCAAAGACGTGGAAGATGAATTCTTACTGACCGACAATGCAACGTTCAGTTACTTTTATGCAAACATTTATTTGTTTTTGATATTGCTCCAGTCCTCGTTGGGTTTCTTCCGAGAATATGTCTTTTTTGAGAATGAACATCGAAATGGTAAGCTGTGAATTTATACGAATTATTTATGCCAACTTTATCATGTGACACATAATGCATTACAGGTTGGTACAGTTCAGGATCGTTTTATCTGATGAAGTCTCTTCTCGAATGTCTACCACTCATCCCAATCAACATGATCTACGTCTTCATTGGAGACATCTACGAGCCAGTCGCACCAAGACCCATGTACTGGCAATTGGTGCTTGTGCTCACGCTAGCTTCAATTGGCTTCCAAGGGATGGCTCACTTTTTCAGTCTTCTCGCATTCAACGATCTGACCATTCTCACACTTGCCTCCCAGTCCTTCTACCTCATCTCATTGATTATAAGCAATTTCTACGTCCCAATCCACGAAATGCATTACGTGTACCAATTCTTGTCAAACTTCTCCATCGTTCGATTCACATATGAAGCAGTGATTCTACTGCAGTACGGTTTCGGTCGATGTGGTCCAAAGGAGATTCAAAGTATGCTCCATTCGATGTCCA
Source organism: Rhizoglyphus robini (assembly GCA_023373905.1). Classification (NCBI taxonomy): domain Eukaryota; kingdom Metazoa; phylum Arthropoda; class Arachnida; order Sarcoptiformes; family Acaridae; genus Rhizoglyphus; species Rhizoglyphus robini. The sequence goes on from JAKIJQ010000020.1 coordinate 2,858,720, forward strand.
TTCAAGATGACGACTACTACACTGCCATTCGAATGCTTCTCTTCAATTTGGTCTTCTTTCGGCTGATCACTGTTTATCTGTTGATCGTTCGTGTTAATCCAATTGAGAATCGAAGAAAACGGGTCAATAGAATTTCCAAGTTTAGGGAAATGCTTCATCTCACGAAAGCTAAAACGACTGGCTTAGGACAAACTGGCCAAGAGTTTAGGATTCGACTTAATCACGCGTGAATTCGATTTGTAATTTTTATTGATTAAATAAATTAATCGAAAATTTATTTCACTTTACTTAAAACACTCATTAGAGTTGTTTGAACTCGTCATTTGTTTCAGTCTATTAGTTCGACCGATGGACACCAAGTTACACGACCGCGTCTTCTCAAAGCTCGACACTCTCGCCAGCCTTGGCGATTGGGTCCAAGACTTCAATGACCCCACCACTGTGATCGAGTATGTCGAGGGAAACGCTACCGGTCTGGCCAACATCTGGAACAACATCGCCAGCAACCTTGACCGTCTCTGTGCTGATAAAAGCGATAGAGTGTTCAAAAGTGCGTACAAGAAGGCTGTTCGCAAGCTCAAAAGACTCAAGACTTATTTCGATCCGGACGATGAACTATCAACTTCTGTGATGAAGAAAGTGCTCAACCTGATCGACGAGGTAATTTACTGTTCAGTTAGACATTGACGCATCTCCCATTGTCCCACAGGCCATCACCAACTGTCCTTTCAATGCATCTGAACTGGCACGAGTGTTCAGTCTTCGGTCGGTGGCACTGTTCGAATTCGACCAAGTCGATTTGGCTTTGATTGCAGTGAATCAAGCTCTATTTCTATCTCCAGAAAGCGTTACGTACCGCATTTACAAGGCTCAATACCTTTGTAAACTCGAGCGTCACTATGAGGCTTATCGTTTAGTCAAACGATACATTCGAAAACCTACAGAGGTGATTGATGAAGAAGAAATTGTTGAAGAAAGCCTGTTGGTTGTGTTTGAAAATGTTCTACTGGACATACAGGAACATATTAAACACAAGCCGCTTGCTGATGTTCTACAAGACCATGACCTAATTGATTTGTCCGAAACCGAAGAGGATCGTGACATTGAAAGCAGCTACGACTCTAACAAAGATGTCACGGGAGATGAGTTCGAGTACAATCTGTTTGACCTGGTGGACAAAGAGAAGCACAAGAACTATTCGATCGACTATCGATGCACATTTCAAGCCAGTCCGCATAAAGGACGCTACATTTGCACAGAGGAAGACCTTCCAAAGGGAACTTTTGTCTTTCGGGAGCGATCGTACTCGATGATCATTCTGCCGGAAATGCGACTGAACAATTGTCACTCGTGTGGTCGTGATGTGAGCAATCGCTTTTGGCCGTGTGTCACATGCAACCAAATGGTCTACTGTGACCAGGAGTGTGCCAAGCTCGACTGGCAGCTGTCACATCGCTTCGACTGTGGCATGACCGAGTACTGGCTCGGCACAAGCAAGAGCACTTTCCATGTGTTTCGACTGATGAACCGTCTCGGAGTGGAAGGCATTCTCACGGTCCTTGACGAGCAACAGAAGCAGTTGCAAGAACAGTGGCAGTACGACTTGACTGCCTATCGTGAAGACCAAATTCAACGGTACATCAAAGAAGAGAACAAAGACACCTTTCTGCAACGTAAAGCTTATCTCGCTCAGCTGACCTTGATGGATCACTCGAGTCAATATTCGCAAGACACTTTGGCTCACAACATGACCAACGCAATTGAGTGTGCCATAATGGCTTGTCTCTTGCAAGGTTTAGGTCAGTCAACAAACTATTATCACTATATTATCTAATGTCATGTCATTTCTACCACAGATTTTAGCCAAATGTCGCGAGCCCAACTGGTTCGACTCATTGGTCACTGTTTTGTGCAAATTCGCCGAGTGCTCACCAACAGTTTCCGTTGGTCTGGTTACAATAATTACAATGAGCCAGTGGACATTGCCACTTGCGTCACCCTGCTTGGCTCAATGTTCAATCACAGTTGTGATCCCAACTGTGAGTGGTCCTTCCACGAGGGCAGTCTCCGTGTGACCACTGTCAGGTCGCTCAAAGCAAACGAAGAGATCACCATTTCTTATGGTCCTTACTCCAGTTCGGTCACGATCGACGAACGTCAGAAGCACCTTTCTCAGTGTTACTTCTTTCAGTGCAGCTGTTCGGCCTGTCTCGAGGACTCTCGTTCGGTGTTTGCGTTGCAATGTGCCGCCTGTCCAGGACCAGTGTTGCTCAACAATTCGGCAAAGTACAAAGATTCTCACTGTCTGATGTGCTTCGAGACTTACCCAAAGACCAGAGACAAGATGGCACTTCTCAAGCAAAACTATCAAGTGCTCTTTGATTATGTGCGCAGCTGCCTCAAAGACAAGGAGACTTATTTGGTCATGTTGAAGGAAAGTCTTGAGCAAATTCGATCGATCATCTATCGACCAAGTGTCATTCTGCTGGAGTCGATCTACGCGGTGTGTCAAGTGTTTCAACAAGGCGGATTCCTCGCCGAGTGCGTTCACTACGGAGCAGTGGTCGATTCGATCATTCCATTTGACGAAACCGTTCACTTGATCAGTCTTCCTAATCTCGTCAAAATGCATCAACAGGAAAGTCCAGGTAACCTTGTCCAATACACCACCAAAGTGATCAGTCTCAACATTGAGCACATGATGTTCTGGACTTCAATCTATCGCACTTGGATCGAGAGCACTCGGCCAATTGACCAGCAAATCTGGACTCAGATGCTGCACTTCTACAAGCGTTTGCGCATACTGGTCCAATTGGGTATCGCTTTTCGAAAACTTCAATTGACCAAACAGCAGGAGCAAATTGAAGAAGAAGAGGAAGTAGAGCAAGAAACGTTGGACAGTACTGCTCGGCTGGAAAAAGAAATCGACGTACTGAACAAGCTCAACTTTGGCAAGCAAAAGGAAATGGAACGCATCAAACGAAAGTATGGACAGGGCGTGCACTTTGGTCAGATTGAAGTCTGATTTATTGACAGTACAAATGTACTTTATTATTACAAGTGTATTCATTAATTTATCAATAAATGTATAATTTAAAATTAATTCTCATATGGAATCCATTCCATGTCAACCGACTCCTCCTCCTCCACCTTATTGGTCCAAAACCATAAGTAGAACATCACAAAAGCCAACAGCATTAGAATTGCCTTGATCAAACTGCAATAGTTGACTTGATCCCACTTGAATTGCTTACGTTCACGAGCCTTCTGTTCAGTTTCCTCCTTATGTTCAATCAATGGTAAAGCATCAAAGCACAGATACTCAGAAGCTTCTTGATTGTCACTGAATTTGATGATCTGCTTGATCAATCGCCCAATGTCGAGTGCCAGGAAAGTGTTCATTTCGGTCAGAAATTGAGTCAAACGTTTGCAAACGAGCAGAGACTCGAGAGAAATGTCCTGACAATTGTGAGTAGATGTGCACTCAATCAGATGATCGTATCGGACTTTGGTGTTGGTCATTATGGTGAGGAGATAAACCACTTTTGATAGGATCAATTGGTTGGGAGCAGGATCGAGCACCATTCTGCAAACATATATGTGCAATATTACATTAGCGAAATAAACAAAAGAATTATTGCATACATACCCGAGAACAACAGGAACAACTTTACCGACATGACTCTGCAGATAATCCTCGTAATATTGATCCGAGTCGACAAACAGTGTCACCAGCAATAGCATCGATTCCTCTTGAAACTCTTCCAATTGGGCAATCTCGAGCAAATATTCAATCGCACCAGCTTGAATTAATCGCGCTCGTTCATTCGGATCTTGTTGGCACGACTGATGAAATTCTGCTAGTTTGCGTCGTACGCTTATTTTTAAGCGACGAATGTAGGTCTCATCGTCCGAGCTTTCGTCCGAAGAGATATCACTCTGACCGGACTCCAAATCACTGTAATCGGGAGTTTGATGCTGATGATCACTGTTCATCGTTGGAAGATTGATGGCTCGCTGGTTTAGGACAAAACAAAACAAAACGACAACGAACCACAATTTCTATTTGCCATTTAGTTTGCCAGGAAATTTCTTTTAAGAAAAGTAACATTTCTTTTTGGTTTTCCATTTAACTGCAATTTAATCGCAATCGATCAATGACGTTGACAGGAAATGAATTAATTTACTATTGAAGATTTATACTAAATTAGTTGAGAATGATGTAAAGAAACAAAATCAAAAGAATTGATTAAACTCGGTACATCATGAACTACAGTTCAATACTATGCGAGACAGTGAGTAGGCAACATTTGTGATTGACGTAAAAGTTATTATTTCGTAACACTGACTTGGTTAAATATCAGTTCAATGATGCTTAATAAATAGAGACGAATCGATTCATTTGTGAGACACTATTTCGTTTGCACCCCCATTTCACAAGTCATCCCATCCACTCGAAATGCCTTTATCACAAATCTCAAACATTTTCGATATTTCAAATAAATCAACTAACCGAAAATATGGTTTATATCGCATCGGCAAGAAAGCAAGCAACTTGATCAATGGCATCCAACATTGGTTTATTGGTAAATCGAATCTCAACACACCAATTGTGAGCATCAAAACTTGTAAATATTTACTAGAAAATGTAATGAATTATAAAGTAACCAATGAACTAGGCTGTGGTTCGTTTGGCTCGGTTTACACCGTGAAAATGGCCGGAATGGAACAATCGATGGCTTGTAAAGTTATCCGACTAGGTGAAAACTGGACACACGATCCAAAGTTGAAGTAAGTTGTTCACCTCAATTATTTTACTAACTTATTTTGTCTCGCAATGTTAACAGATCGAATCTTAGAAGTTATGAACGAGAAGCAAAATTGATTTGCAACATTAGCCATCCAAACATTGTGCGGTACAACTGCTGTTTCCATTTATATTGTCACAAACAAAACAACAACAAAATCCGAAATGTAATTCAAGTCTGTAATGAGCCAAGCCGAATACCACATCAGCGCTACAATAATATGCTTTTAGCTGGATTTGTAATTGAGAAGTTGGACATTGGTTTGCGAGAATGGATGGCCAAGTATGAAATCGCAATACTAAATGAAGATCACATTCGAAATGTATTTCTACAGATTGGTCAAGCACTGGCATATTTACATCGAACTCATCACATGACTCATGGCGATTTAAAATCGTCAAACATTATGTTGGTTGAGAATTGTGGCCATCCATTCAGCATACTACCAAAGTTGAAATTGATTGATTTCAGTCTTGCCACTGAACACTCTAGTCAAGATTATCATAATGCAGAAGTGTTTAGCCAAACCGAAAACAGGCCAAATTTGTTCCTTATGGAAACTTATACTTTTGGCGATTTACTGAAGAAATTAGCAACAACCAAAAATTTAACCAATTTTAAAGATTCAGAATTAGCTAAAATATTAGATAAAATGGCGCCACCTGAAAGTCAGTTTGGAACATCTAGTGTGACAGTGAGTTGGGCAGTTGAAGAGTATACCGCCAAATGTTGCGTTCCATCCATATTTGGCAATGGCACTTGATTTATGGTCGTGTTTACCGCCGTCTCTCTGCCTTATCGTACATTTCTCACCACCGAATAATACTACTGCAATTGCATTTACGATGCGCCAATAAAAAATTAGACGACCAGTTCCAACCTCATAATGTCAGATACACAACAAGCTGGTGGCCAAGTAACGTGTAAAAATTGTACCAAGTTGGTCGTGACTTGAAGATCAAAGTCTTAATTAGTATCTTTGTAATTAGGATAATTATTGCAAGTTTAATAATAGAGCATCAAGGTTAGTCTATACAAAAATGCGTTTTATTTAATTTACAAAAATGTACAATGTCGTACAGGTAGATCACAGTTTTGGGCCTTTAGGAGATGTGTATTTGTGCTTTGTAATACTTAAGTATTGGGTACCCAATTGGGTTATTGGTTACTTCAAGGTTACACTCACTTATCGATAGATGAACGGATTGATCGCGTCGGTCACTCTTTTCGAGTCAACAATCTGCCTCACATATGACTGTGTTGCGTCCTCAATGTCATCGGTGACCCACCAATTGGTTCCGTTTGCGTCAATGGCAATCATTCCAGGCACGTTCTCAAAGAAGGGCGAAATGCCCCTCACGGCAACCAGTGCCGCCACTGGATCGAAGCAGCTGTCCGTAAAGAGGACACCATCGTACTGAAAGGCCATTTGAAACATCATGCCCACTGGACTTTTGGGCAGGAGTGTATTGTTCGTTTTGGAATCAACCAAATTTGAGCCACAGTGAATGTTACTACCAATTTCGAAGCCCGAGAATGTGACTGGCGTTGGCCAATTGAGCAGTGCTTTTCGTGCTTCTTCAGTTTTGTCCAGAATGTTGTCTTCAATGCCACTCGGATAGTGGCCAGCCATTGCCACCATACCTTTCACCTTGAGTTCGACCAAATCCTTGCCATTCAGATCGGAGTACTCATCACCAGTGGTATCGAGTAAATTGGCCAAATTATTGAAATAGCCAATCGAGAGAATGGTGATCGAATAGTCATCAGCCGCAGCCAACAACCTTCGATACAGCAAAACAGCATCGGGTGCTTGTGAATTCCTCTGATAGTTCGGATGTGGAAAATTGTCCATGACATACTGTGGCCAGCCAAGTACGCCTTTGTCCCGAATGGCATCAATATCCTTAGTAATTCCAATAGGTATTTTGGTTCGATTAAAGTACGTATTCATAGCATCAATCACCGGCACAATTCCCTCGTAAGCATTATTGGCCATCACAGCCATAATCTCAATCTTGTCATAGTCGGCATACGAGTGAAGAAAGGCCAACGCGGCCGTGTCATCCGGCCACGGTCCAATGTCTGTGTCGAGAATAACGCGCAAAATCGAATTCCTCTGTCGCTGGTGCACATAGACAAGTCCAACAGCAGTGGCAACGATGATCACCACAAAGATGGCTGAAACTACCAAACAAATTTTGGTCGATTTCTTCATGTGAAAATTCTTGATTGTATGTTTTAAGCCCATTTTGATTGGTTGGTTGTTGTTTCTCAAGTTTCTCAAACCCTACACCAAAACATCAAATGACCAAATGACACAGAGCAAAAGAAGACCGCCAGTCTTATAACATGCAACATATATAAAGGCGAAAGCCTTGAGGTCGCAATTAGTGTGTGCCACGTACAATGTCAGCACGAATAATACCACATACACTGATAATAACCAGAGTTTTATTGTACACAGCTAGGCAATCGTGTAACTCATTCGGCACGAGCCGGATTTGACCAGATTTGTAATATCTTTGATCAATTGAGGGTTTGTGAATGCATTTGAAAGTAACTGAGAGAGACAATTGGAATTTGTACACAGCGATAAAAAGGTTTATTGCACTTGCACGTACATGTGTCAATAAAATTATTTATTAATTATAAATTTTCAATGCAATCAGCAATATATATAGTTTGCCTTTGTGGACCACCTAATATATACCATTACAAGTCATTCATAAGAAAACAGGATCTTTTACACTTGGGGTAGTAAAAATATTACTCATACAAACACTTTGTTTGATGACAGCGACGATGACACCAAAATACAGAATGACACGCAAAACGAGCGTAAACCAACAAATAAAATAATTATAATTACAAAATGAATCGCTCAAAAAGTTAATCTCACTGAAAAGTTTATTTAATATTGCAATTTTAATGGCCTAAAACCCACTGAGTTATTTTACTTCGAGACAAGTACCCTGTACCTCAAAAGAATCATACAATGTTGCATTATAATAATCCCTGTATGCCACCATAAATACATTTACACTACGATGCAATGCAGCGATGATGATGATGCGGCATCGCTGTCTTCCGTCCAGTTTGATTCTATTTTTAATTGATAACTTTATATAATTGTAATTAAATGCGCACTAAATGTCCGATGTGCGAGTGGCCAGATCTCGACAAAGCAAGTCCTAATAGCCTTAAACAATAATAAACTCGTCTGGCCAATGTCCAAGTAGTCAATGAGAATAAAAATAAAAGAGACAGCTCTTGCTCAATGCTAAATAGTGTGCAATATTTAATTAATGACTCGTAATATTACCAACATGTTACAGTTACAATGCGTTGACCAAAATATTCATCTCGAGTCGAAGTTCGACCACACTAGTTGAGTTACCCAAAAATCGCTTTTAATTTGACTTTCAATATGACATTGACTTTAGACCCTAGGTTATGATAGATAGAGTATGGTCATATCAATGTACATTTTCTTCTTATTGCTTCGTCTTTTTCCTGTCATGAATACAAAGTAAATTAGTAAACTATTCAATCAATTTAGTGGTACTGTTCAATTTGCTCATGTATGACCACTGGACATTGTCCAGTCTATTTAGTCACAGATCGAGCACAAGCGATACGATTTGAATAGATTCACATTGAAGAGAGCAAGTGCACGTGAACATCGAAATTACAGTCACACATACACCAAAGCACCACATGAACTCATCCTTTTATACTACATGGTACAAACCAATACCAAATGTATCTTTTCCTTTATCTCCAATTTAATTGATACACCGAACACACACAGTAGTGCAAAAGTTTTTGTAATAAAACAGAGTGCAATGCAGTGCACCAATATAGATCACATTGATACACCCACAAAATCACATATATAAACCCAACACAAATCAATGTGTAAAATTAGGCAGTAAAACAGTTGGGCAATTAACATTGTCTAATTGCCTTTACGAATCCTCACAACCACATCCGAACCTCAACTAGGCCCCCTAGAACGATTTATCTAAATCCTGATATTAGTAGATCAATAAATGAATAATGTCTTAATCAAATATACTCCTAAAACCAGCAAACTCCCATCAATATTTGTGTTGAATTCAAAATTTTATAAAATTGTTTAAAAACTTCTCTGCAAATTCTCTAAGTGGTTTACATGTTTTCGTCTCGTCTCGGCATTTAACTCGAACTGTGAATCTTTTGTTTTGCAAAGTAGTTTCCATTTTCTACTACTATAAATGTGTCATTGTGAACCGCTTCAATCAACATGCACATATCTCCACTCAATTTGGCTCTCTTTGAGCAAGCCAAGGAACAATTCAAACAACAAATGTGTCTCGATGTGGACAGATTGTTCAACCTGCTTCTGACCAAACAACATTTGTGTTCAGGCGCCAATGAATATGTCACTGAAACCAATCAACAGAAAGTGCCACTCGACACTGAATTCGAATCTATTCTCAGTCAGCCATCAAATGAACAAAATGTATTCGACACCAATTCATATGATCACCTAGATCAACATCGCGATGACCAAAATATCGCTTCAGCTAATATTCTAGCGCAAGAAAACTTGCAACAGTACAGTCCACAGTATTCTAATTTTACACCGTTTTCTATAAAACAAGAAACCAGCGATGATCAGCTCACAGTGTTCAGTATCAAACACAAAGTGCGACAAGAAGTAGATGCAGAAGTTGACCATTTTAGTGGAGCGTCATCTTTGTCAAACAATGATCTTGACTATTCTCAAGTTGTCTCCCGTGATCCTGTAAGTTATTCGCATGATGATGATATTTACGATGAAGAATTGCTCAGGGAAGTGAAAGAAGAGATTCTCGAAGAACAAAGAATTGAGTCAGCAAAAAGACCAATGATCACTGCAAGTGGTCAGATTGGCGAATTGCAAATTGATTTGCAAACTAATAATACTGCAAGTAATCATGTTACTTTTAGTGATCCGGCAAGGATTAGTTTCCTAACTGAAAAGAACATTGTAATTGAACACGAACTCGAAGATGGAAAGTCAATTGATTCAAGTGCAAAGAGACGAAAAATTGAAGAATTTCAAATGAATTCCGTTGAATCCACATCAAATTCGACTGATCAAACACAAAGCATTGCCCAAACGTCAATTGTACAAAACATTTCATTTAGCGGCCAAAACGAAATTGACTCACAAACTGAAAACAACAGCAAAAGTGCGATACTTAATGTTGGCGAATTGATTCACTCGAACGAAGATGATTGTGTGCCATCAATTCTTGCACGCATCGATGACGAAACTTTCCATAAATCGCAAATTGAAAACAAGCCCGAAAAGAAATCCAACGATAATTTAGTTTCAATCTCAAATTTGACTAATGAAACACAATCTACACAACGGATTGTTATTGGAAGCGTTGTTGTTGTGCCTGAGAATTCATTTGATGATCAAAATGAAATTAATTCTCAAGTTGGACAAGACGACAACAACAACAACAAAAGCAGAGAACTTGAAGACGGAGAGATAGTTGAATCGAACAGTGAAAATAGATCCAAAAAAGGATCTAATGCAAATTGTCGCAATTATAAAAGACGAAATAAAACAACCAGAAACAGTCTAAATAGGTCTTCCTCGTTGGGAGAAGGTCGTATTGCTAAATCTTCAACTTCTTCCTCGTGGAACTCCAATTGTCATCTTATTTTTCACCACAGCAAATACCGAGTCATCAGTTTAAATTGTCCACTGTCCTGTTGTCAATTGTCATTTAGCACAGAAAATGAATTCGAGTCACATATGGCTCGTGTCCATAATGAGCTTCCATTTTTGTGTCCTTTCCCCAGTTGTGGTAAACAGTCTTTTCGCACAAGGTATTGTTTTGTAATTAATTTATGAATTTTTAATTCAAACTGATTCGTATTTCCCATAGAGTAGAATTGAGTAATCACTTTAGAATAAGTCATCTCAATCTTGATCACTCTCAAATGATCTGTAAACTTTGTTATCAACAATTGGATTGTCCAATGGAAGTATTTGATCATGTGATTGGTCGACACTACAAGGGACAGTTTGGCTGTGTCGAGGACAACTGCACAAATGTTGTACGCTATAGAAAATTAGCCATTGGTCATTACAACAAGGAGCATCTCAGTAAAAAGTACAAAAGCGCATTAAAAAGAAAATAATTCAAAGAGAGAAAATGTTCCTGAAAACGTCACTTATAAATATATAAAGTATTGCAATTAAAATTATTGAGTATTAATTAAAAATCATACTAATAACAAAAGTACCCATATTGCATATGCCTAGGTTTTGTTGCTTGTATTTAACTTGAGATAACTACTGGGCACAATCAGGAAAGAAAGCTATTGCGCAAATCAAGCAGTCGATGACAGACAATGATATAAAAAGATTCGAAACATCTCATGTAGTGTGAATCAATCGACGTTTCTGTGTATTGCTATAAAATTTAGCACCAAAAGTTTTTTTGGTCCCAAACTGAGAGCAAAAGCTGCCAAATCGAACGTCTATTTATTGCGAGCAATGTCAACGCAATGTGACTCGTCAGCCAGTTTGCAAGAAATGTCACAAAACACACCAGCACAATCTATCACTTTTGGATTAACATTAACATAGAGCACCAGTACAGTGTAATTACATTAATGTGACCGACAAAGCAATTCCAAAAACCCTAAACAATATTACCTCAATTGGCCATGCCCAAACAAGACGGTCAACGAGAAAGAAAATAAAAGACACGGCTCATTCAGCATGCTAAATAGTCTAAACAGTGACTTACCGTGGAAAGTTGGTTTACCAAAATATCCATCTCGAATGGAAGTTTAGCCAGTTGAATGTATCCACTTGTAAGTATTCGTTAGGTCTCGCTTGTGTACCATGTCGAGTTGTTGTTTTTGTTATTTCAGTCATTAATGAATTGTATTCACAGAATTGTATTCATGTGCGCTTACATTGAGGCAAATGTTGATTTTGGGGCAGAGATAGCACTAGTGCCGTTGCATTTTGACATTGAGAGACATAATTCCACGAATCACGAAGATAGTTAATTCACGATGAGCACAGCTGTCACTTTGAAACTGGCAATTTTGTTGCTTCAAGCCTTGAAATTCAGCGAATGCTCTTGTTGTTTTGGTTACCAAGTTTATTGCAGTTGTTTGCTGCAGTTTACACTTGTTAGACTTTGGCCGATGCCCTGCCTACCACCAAGCAACACAGCGTTAGTTGCTGCGAATTGTTTTGCAGCTCACAACTCGTGAGTCACAAGTCAGTTCAACCTGTAGCTCAAAATATGTTTGGTCTACTTGTATGTGTTACTTATGCTCCATGCTGAATGTGCTTTGCATGTTTGCTTCCTGCTCTATGTGTGGTTCGGAGTTTGAGCTAACCGAAGTGAATTGTATTTTGCCTTGAAACGTGATATATAATTTTCAATTCGCTCTGGCCTACAAGCTCCTAAACACCTCATGTAGTGTAAATCAATTGGATATATTCCTGTTACTTTCAATTGACAATTGTGTTATAATATTACTTCGTTATTGTGAATCGTCTCAATCAACATGCACATATCTCCACTCGATTTGGCTCGTTTTGAGCAAGCCAAAGAACAATACAAACAACAAGTGTGTCTCGATGTGGACAAATTGTTCGACCTTTTTCTGAAGGAACTCAACTCTCAACATTTGTATGAACAAGTACCATTGAATTCGGATATTACTACGGCCGCTGCCTTGACACCAACTCAAAACACAAATGGATCAAATTTGTCCTGTAACGAGCCACAACGACAATTGGATTTAATCACAAATGAAATTCTCACTGACACCGATCAGTTTTGCCGACACGATAATAACAAGGTCGTGTATCAACAGAAAGTGCCACTCGACACTGAATTCGAACCTATTCTCAGTCGGGAAAGTCAACCATTAGATGACCAAAATTTATTTGACACCAATTCAAATGACCAACTCGTGCAACATTGCAATGTTCAAAATTTCACTTCAACAACTGATGTCCTTGTCCAAGAGAGGAGTCAACAAAACAGTCAATACAAACCTTCTCCATTTGGATTGTTTCCCATAAAAGAAGAAATCACCGATGACCATGTCACAACAGAATTTGTCAATGATAACGATGATGATGTCAATTCGGAACAACTTGTGGAATGTCATGTGCATAGAAAGCGACCATTTGATGACATTTCGGTTGATTTGCATCACATGTTATCTTTGTCAAATAGAGACCACGACTGTCAAGTTGTCCCAAATAATCCTGTGAGTTATTCCTGTGACGATGATATTTACGATGAAGAATTGCTCAGAGAAGTGAAAGAAGAGATTCTCGAAGAACAACGAATTGCACCTGCAAAAAGACAATTGATCGATGCAAGTGAAAGTGGTCACATTGGCGAATTGCAAATTGATTTGCACACCTCTACTAATGATGAACTCGTCGAAATAAATTCCTTATCTTCCATGAATTCTGTTGTGTCTGCATTGGATTTGACTACCGTAATTTCGCGACAAACTCAACAAACAGTTACTGGAAATTCGCAAATAACCGAGAACGACAGCAAAAATGAACAAGGTTATGTTGGAGAGTTGAATAACTCAAAGAATGATGAGCGCACTGAAACTCAGAATGAAGACAAATGCAACAATCATTTTGTTTCAATCTTAAATTTGACAAATGAAACACAAACAATGATTGTTCCCGGCAGTTTTAATGACGTGATTGCAAGTTCTTTTGATGGTCGAAATGAAATTAATTCTCAAGCTGAAAATAACAAAAGACACGAACTTAAAGACAGCCATACAGCTAACTCGAGCACTGATGAGTTTGTCGAATCTTACAATGAAAGTAGACTCAAGAAGGAATCTGATGCAAATTGTCCCGAAAATAAAACTATAACAAGAAGTAGATCCTTGTTGGGAGAAGGCCGTATTGCTAAATCAACCTCCTCTTCATCGAAATCAAATCGTCGTAATTTTTCAAAATTTTCGAATCGCAAACACCACAAGTATCTAATCATCAGTCTGAATTGTCCACTGTCCAGTTGTCAATCGTCATTTAAGACCGAGAAAGAATTTGACTCGCACATGGCTCATGTTCACAATGAGCTGCCATTCTTATGTCCATTTCCCATTTGTGGCAAGCAGTCATTTCGTACAAGGTATTTGTTTGTTGTTGTTCTGTTTAATTGACGTTAATTGATGTATTGAAATATTTCCCATAGAGCCGAATTGAGTAATCACTTTGGAATAAACCATTTCGATCTTGATCGGTCTCAGATGATTTGCATTCATTGTAGTCATCAGTTGGATGGTCCAATGGCAGTATTTGATCACATGATTGGTCGTCACTACAAAGGACAGTTTGGCTGTGTCGAGGCCAACTGTACAAATGTTGACCTCTACCGAGTATGGGCCATTAGTCATTACAACAAGAAGCATCTCAACAATAATGCTAATAACTTACAAATGATTAAAGTGAATGCCCCTTTGACTAAAAAGAAGCCTAAAAAGAAAACTAAAAAGAAAACTCAAATGAAACCGTCGCCTATCGTTGAGGCAGATGATCCCTACACCTACCGTATGATCAGCTTCCACTGTACCACAAAAGGCTGTACTTCTGAAGTTTCTAGTTATGAGTCTCTTGAGAATCACTCGAAAATGAGACACAACAATTTGGTATATCCTTGCGTAATTTCAAGGTGTGGCAAGCTATTCAGCTCGAGGTATATAACTAACTTTAATTTACTTTAACCTGATTCCTATTACTACATTGATAGATCTGACCTGAAAGACCACTGTTCTTCTTCTCACAGTAAGGCTAAGATATTGCACTGTTTCAAATGTAGATTCTCGCACAAGGACATGGTGTCCTTGTTTAGTCACTATGATATGAACCACCATGTTGGCCATTTTCAGTGCACCAAAGAAAATTGCCTCCATGCGAGCAAATGTCGCGCTGATGCAGTCAAACATTACACTCAAGAACATTAACCAAAAACATTACGTTACGATTCAATTGAAATTATCGTATACTTTAAGATATTAAAATCATAATAACAAAAGTCAAATTGCCATTGGCATTTCATTTGTAATGTTTGCCTCAATGTGGACTTATTGTACAACCTTATTGGACCGAAGCTAAGCTCTAACCAACAGCTGCCATGGTACTTACATCAACAAACAGCAATTACTAATCGCATTTCTTCATTATCCGTGATCACTCACTCTAGACATAGATAGATACAAGTCGAGTGACCATTTTCATGTGAAACATCTCAATCTTGATAATTCTGATTTGTTATAATGGCAACTATCGCCAATTGATCAGCCTAATTCCAGTAATGGCAGTGTGAAAATATGATTAGTCTCCATTGTCGGGGACAGTTTGTCAGTGTCGAGTATAACTGTGCACCAGTGTGTTACGCTACTGAATATGACTATGTTAGCAAATGTCGGGCCGATGCAGTCAAACATTATTATGAAGATAATTGATATATTCCATTGGAAGTTGCTTTCGTGGTCCTTCAAAAAGAGTGCAACAACATTACATACGTTCCTGCTGATTGGTTCTGTTGGTTATCTATTATGATACTTGATACTAAGAGACTCATTAGAAATAATCTCAAGTATCTCAAATATAATCAACATTATTAACCGGACCCATACATTGGCACAAATGTGGTCACAATCGATCACAACGATCGTTGTCAAGTTTTACATAGTTTAGTGCAAGAATGGCATTACAATCTTTGAGTTTAGCGTATGATATTAAGATGTTGTACAGTTACTAATAAGCCTGTTGTGCTAATGATGATGTCATTATATTTAACAAAACATATATAAATTCAATTTTTACTATTAAAACTTTAAAACGGATTCAACATGGCAGTGACACTGCACTTGTCGATTGGATTTTTTGCAATCCTTTTCATTTCATGCCAAATCAACGCCGTTTCGTTAGTTGACAATCGTCCACTCATTCCAAAGAATCCGTTCTTCACTGATGGATCATTTGGCAAGTTTTTGGTCGTAAACCAAGGCAAGGAAATCTATCTTCCCAATCAAAAAAGTTCTAAAGGGCTATCTCTGCTGAAGCTGTCGATCAATGGCGCGACTGTGGACAAAATTGAACCTCAAGGAGTGAATGAATGGACTTGGAAGTTGAGCGATGGAAATGTGGTCAACTTTTCGATGAATGATAATGATGCCAAAGTCACCAAACACACAATTCGTTTGCCTGGCACTTTGAAGAATGGGAGAGAGGTGTGTTTTCATTATGGCGACAATGATGTCTCTTGGTAAGTGCACTCATGATTATTATCTACAACATTCTTTAATTCATTAATCCAATAGGTACGCCGGTTACCACAGCAGCACTCCTCAATGGCCACTGAACACATCACGAGTGCTTCCTCAAGAGGACTTTGCCAATGTTCGTAACTTTACTTACAATGCAGCAAAAGAAGATTTTCTCTCAATCATGGAACAGTTGTTTGTCAGTTCGAATGGCTTCGCCATTGCTTTAGATCCGCTTCAACCTCTGTTCATGCGTCGTGATCCAAACCATGAGGATCCAATTTTGTGTTTCTCGGCCAACAACTCGCAACCTTACAATCCCAGACTTACCGATGCAAAGTACAAAGATTTGACTATTTATGTTTTTGCTGGAGAAAATGCTCGAGTTGTGACCGATCACGTGATTCATCGATCTGGACTTATTGGCAAGCCAAGCGATATTCCGGATGAGTCCAAATTTACCTATCCATCGTGGTCCAATGACGGTCCTAATCCTAAAGGATTTTTCGGTAATTCATTATCAACTTTGGATTTGGCTGATCAGATTGTGAAGAATGGCTTTCCTGCTAAGGGCGAAATTATGATTGATGGCTACATGCAACGAGAATACGGAGATGTCGATTTGGACACTAAAAATTATCCTGATGCTAAGAAGATGATTACTGAGTTGCACGCAAAAGGCTTCAAGGTTGGAATGGCCGTCAATGGACGCATTCAGAAGTATCGAAAGAATCTGCAACATTCGGACAATGCAACTCGAGAATTCTTTATCAATGACTATCGAGATATAATGGCAACGGTTTTGGTGGATTTCTCCTATGCCGAGGCACGAACTTGGTACGAGTACTTGATGCGACACATGAAATACGAGTTTGGCATTGACTCGTTCCAGTTGAACTCGGTAGGCATCAACTGGTTGCTCCAATTTCACGACCCTCAAGTGCAGAATCACCCTGGACTGATCAGTAAATTGTATGTGGAGACGGGTGCCAAGTTGGGCAAACAAGTTGTGTCCAATGTTGGCTACAAGACTCAGCATTTGCCAAACTTTGTCCGCTTGCCAAACATTGCCCACCAATATAGGACCAACTATGAGGACATTTTTGCAGCATTGATTCCAAATGCACTGGCCGTTTCCATTGCGGGTTATTCTTTCTTCATTCCATACCAAGTTGGCGGCTTCAGTCGAGATGTTAAGCCAATTGAGGAGATGTACATTCGATGGGTACAGGCCACTGCCTTTATGCCTTCGATGTCCTTTCTGCACTATCCATGGAATTATCCAAATCAATTGCCCGTCCTGAACTTGACCCAAAAGTTTGTCAATCTGCACATTGAGCACGCACCAACTCTGATTGCACTGGCCAAGAAGCGAGTGGCAGAAGGCAGTCCAATCATCCGACCACTGTGGTACGTTGCACCAGACGAGCCAGCCACCTACCGAATCAACGATCAATTCATGGTTGGTGACGATATTCTGGTTGCGCCAGTGCTGAAGATGGGACAAATTGAACGGTCAGTTTACTTGCCTGCAGGTGTGTGGATTGACCAACACGGAGCTCAATTCAATGGAAAATCGACCATCAAAGTTAAAGCTCCAATTGAAGAGTTGCCTTACTTTAAGAGACTGGTCAAGTAATTGGCTTTATACATTCATGCATTTATTAAATATCCAAATTATAAAGTTTAATCATTTCAAATAAAGTAAATGCCGAAATGTTAATATAGTTCATAAAGTCAATATTCATAAATCAGTACTTTTAGTTTCAACCAATTGTTTCGAATCAATTTGCACCACAATGCCACGATTTTGCAATCGTTGCCAAAGTTTTGTGTCTCGGAATGCGGACCCAGGTGTCAGTACACCGCCACTGTAAATTGCATAATTATAATTATTATAATCAACCTAATTAACAATTACCTCGGCATTTGCTCTGCATCCTTGAGCAGTGTCAATCCAGCCTGAACCAAGCACATAGCGGTCACCAAGTAAGCCGGATCGCCTCCACTGATTTTCATTTTCAATTTTTTATTCAGCCTTCCCTTAGGCTCCTGGTCAGGCTTGTCGCATTTCTCCTTCCAGCCTTGGGCGTTAATTCTCAATGAAAATCGAGTGCTATCAATCTGTTCCCGAGTTGGTCCTTTCTTGGAGATAAATCCACAACTCAGCAGTTCAACATTTCGTTTGAGTAGTGCCCGTCCAGGCTTGCACCAGTAGAACAGTCCAATCAGAGGCACTCCAAAAGTGGCCCTCCAGTATCTCAATCGATAGTAAGTTTGCATCTGCACTGGACGTTCGTGGAAGTGTTCATAATTGTAGTACTGAGTGCGACGATGGACAGCTCGGTCTGGTCCGGGGAACATCACCTGCAGCAATTTTGTGTCTGAGCTGGGAAATTTGTACAACCAACGTCTCAGGCGAATTCGACTTTTGGGGATTTTTGCTGGAAGTACTTCACCGAAAAGTCGTTGACGCAGTGAAGGAAGAACTGAATTGGCTTGAACGAAAAGGTACAGGATTGAGTGGAATGTTCCGTAGTGAACTGTGTAACCCTTAATAATTCAAAAATAATTTCAATGTAAAATTAAATTTAAAATCACTCACCTTTTTGCCCACTTTTAGATCCACAAACGTCTCCACTGAGTGCAAAGTTCCATCAAAGTGTTTCTTAATATAATCCACAGCTAATTCAGTGAACACACTCGCCCATCCACAGGCGGAAACAATCAAACAGTCGTTTTGTTTAGCCTTCACATGATAGTCCAATTGAAGCTTTTCGATCGATTGAATTTCAGCACTAATGTCCAATTGGTGTGTTCCCGCTTGGACACATGCCTTCACCACTGGCTGTCCGTACAGCAAATAAGGACCAACAAGGTTGAGTAGCACTTTGGTCCGCTTCGCCATTGACAGCAAAGAGTCGACATCTTGTACATCGGCGTGAATTTTCATTATTTCCGACAGGTCTTTGTTCAATTCTTTGCCAATTCTCAGTAGAACTTGTTCCAACTTGTCAACATTTCTTCCCGCAACAGCCCATTTGAGTGTTGCATATTCGGTTGGGCTTGAATCGAGTGATTGAATCAACTCTCGCACAGCATAATAACCCACAAAGCCCGTAGCACCAAATAGTACCAAGTCGAATTCACGTTTCTCGCACATTTTGAGCAAACAAATACGAGAAGCTCAATGATTGAAGATTTAGAAGTACATCAAGTGAACAGAAGCGATTATACAAAGTTATTTGCCTTTTACATAATACTTTGTATAATTTAGAGTTGTCATTTCTCGTTCACCTTGAAAAGAGCGTCATAGTGTATCTGTAATTAGTGATACAAAGTGGTTATATAGCAATTAGCATTTGATCATCTACCAAAAGAATGTTGTTATTAGCATTTGGAAGCAGCTTATATTTTTCTGACAAAAAAATTCATCGTTCAAGTCTGACTTTAGGAAAGGGAAACTTTCTTGGCAGAGTAGCCAATTGGAAAAGTGTCACATGTTGTGCAAACATATTCAATGTGTGATAATTAACAAATATTTACTTTTTGTTTTTATTATCGCACCTTTATTAGGGAAGTTTGCATATTTTTTTTCAATCGTAGTTTGGAAATTTCCCTTGTTTTATTTAGTTTTAAAGGTTAATGTTAATCGAATTAGCGTGTGAAGCAAGTGACATCACAACTTTCGGGAGATAGATACTATTAAATTAATAAATAAATGAAAATAGTTAAATTTGATTTTAAAATATTTATTGATTGATGATGATTGAGATACAACAAAAGTAAAAATAACACACAAACCACGAGCACAATATGGAAATAATGCAATCTGGGCCAAGAAGCCAAACGAGAATAAGAAAAGAGTGGCGGAAATGAGTTTCAGAAAAGGAATAAAAACGACTTTAGTGTGCTCAATAAGTGTAATTTCTAAA
Source organism: Rhizoglyphus robini (assembly GCA_023373905.1). NCBI lineage: Eukaryota > Metazoa > Arthropoda > Arachnida > Sarcoptiformes > Acaridae > Rhizoglyphus > Rhizoglyphus robini. The sequence continues at coordinate 2,878,794 of JAKIJQ010000020.1, forward strand.
TCAATGTTATTACACTCAATTTGGCATAAACATTAATTCAAATGTAAGTCAAATTACTATTTGTTATCAATTTCTGCATCGTGTTTATTGTACTCACGCTCATCAATAATTCGAATTGTCATTTTCAATCCATCTTGCAATTTGCGTTTCTTTGCTTGAATCGCTTTCAAGGTGTCCACATCCAGCAAATGAGCCGACATGACTCGATCCATCTCGGCCACCAAGTAATCCGCCTGTTGAATATAGCGTTTCAATAAGAAGCTACTGTTCCCCTTGCAGCGCATATATCGATCAGGAAGATATTGAATCAGATCATCTGCGTCGTCGAATAATATTTCGATTCGTTGACGGACAAGTGGATCCACCTTCAAATCTGGTCCCAAAGCAGGCAATCGATCCCAATCGGCCATGTTCACTTGATTCAATTCTGTGATGGCACAAAGTCGAAAGAACAAAATCAATTTGAAAAGAAGATAAACAACACAAACCAGTCTTGAGTGTACGGAATATGTCAATTTGGCACTTCTTGTTTCAGTGGAAAGAAAGCTAGATTGAGTGATCAACTGCAAATGCAAACTGTCAATAAGCAAGGTGGCAGCACTAGCAGCTGCGTTCTAGAAAATAAGCTGCTCAATTTACTTTGTCATCTCTCACACATGCGTTTTCATCTCATCTGTTTTGCAATTGAACCACTTTCTATCAAACAAATAGTCGACTAAAATAGACCACTAGCAAATTTGCGGTTTTATTCAAAATAATTGTTATAACATATAATTTGTTGCGTTCGGACCTTTGTAAAATATTACTTCAAACTTGAATCTGTTTGATGCGAAACTGGTGTGATGTAGAGCCAAGTGGTGCATTGAATGAATTCTTCAGTGGTTCAAGTTGTTCCGCAAAACGCCTGATTCGTTCAACTCGTTCTCTTTGATTCTCCACTGGATTAGCTTTGCCAATAAACAAATAAATCGCAATCACTCGATAAAGAACAATGTTTAACAGCAACATTCGCACACAGTGATAGTAATCATCGTCCACCAAAGTCATTGCATAAAGAAGCTGCTGAATTTCGTTACGTGCACAACGACCAAATCCGTACTGAAGCAACACAACTGCCTCGAATATGAATCGGGAAATGGCGAAATTGGACACGAATTGGTAAATGTAATGCAGACGCGAATAGGTGAGTAGAAAATTGCTCAATACTGTGAATAGTAAGAATAAAGTAAATGAAACAATTACGAGGATACTAATGTTTTGCTTTGACATTAGAGCAAAAATGTGAGCCATTCCTTGGAATGCAATTGCGCCCAGGAGAAACAGTTGCACAAACTGCCAGTAAATGCCTGGTCGAATGTCTTCGTACATGTTGCCAATGTAGACGTAGATCAATATTATTGGCACAACTGGTAGTATTTCAAAGATGGACTTCATCAGATAGAATGCACCGGAACTGTACCATCCTATAAAATGTCATTAATATTTAAAAATTAATATAAATTATAATTTACCATTTCGATGTTCGTTGTAGAAATATTTCAAATCATGCAAGAAACTCAATGAGAATTGAGTTACAATAAAGAAAAAGAAAAATATTGTAAAGAAGAAACTATATTTGAAATTGTTGACCATCAAATTGATATCTTCGGTTTGTTCCATCGTAGTACTGCAGGTGCTGTTGAAGTCGTCCTCAATGTTGATGCAACCAGAAATGTAGATCATTTTGCGGTCATAAAATAGAGACAGAAACAATGCGTAGAACATGTAATTGAAGGTGTAGAAGAGCCATTCCTTCCACAGGTGACCTCTGATGAAGGCAAAGTAACGAAGCAAAAGGACATACACAGAATTCAATGTGAAACGTTGACGATTTCGAATGATTCCGTCCGAAGCGAGTTGAGTGTCCTCGAGGAATTGCGATTTTATTATATGAGAGTTTGTTGAATTGGACATTTTTTGAATGATTTCATTTTGACTGTTTGAACACGAATGTTTGATCAATGTTTCAATGGCGAATTTTGATTCGGATATTTGACTTTCCGGGATTTGGTTGAGGTGAGATAGAACTGCGGTGGGAGGGCCTGAGTAGATGCAAACACCGCCACGGGCTAAGACATAGAGTTGGTCGAACATGGACAGAATGGAGGTGTTCGGTTGGTGGATGGAGGCGAGGATCGTGAGGTTGTGGGACTCGGTTAGTCTTTTTAAACATGAAATCACCTAAAGATTGACAATTAGATTTGGTTATTTTTGCAGAATATTTTAAGAAATACTCACAGTCTCAGCAGAATTACTGTCGAGTCCACTGGTTGGCTCGTCAATGCAAACCAGATTGGGCATGACTGTGGCTGTGAGTTCGGCAGCGAGTGCAAGACGTTTTCGCTCTCCACCTGAGCATCTCTCAAGCCTAGTATCGACTGTGTCCATCAAATCCAATTCATCCATTACATTCAAAACAATCTTCTCGTGATTAATATTCGAATTCAAATTCTTCAGCCTCGATGCATACACGAGAAATTGTTTGGCAGTCAGTCCAGGCATCAAGTGACCAGACACTTCTTGAGTGATGAAACAAGTCTCGATCTTGGTGAAACGAGACAGGTAGAAACGAGTCGAATCGCTCACTCGAGTTTTGCATTGACCGTTGAGCACTCGCAGCAATGAAGTCTTGCCCGCACCTGAAGTGCCCATCAGTGCATTCAGAGTGCCAAAGCAGAATTGACCATTCAAATTGTTCAATATTATTTTCCTATCTGTAACTGTTTGATCATCTGCCACTTCAAACATTGAGCTCGACCCAAATAAAGTCAAATTTCTCCATGCAATAATGATTTTGTTTTCAAGAAATGTCTTTTGATCTAAATCAATTTTTGCATTAATCTGAAGAGTGTTTGAACTGTCTTGATTGTTGTTCAGATCAACCGAATGATTTGTTTCATTCGAGTCTATTGGAATAGCTTGATTAGAGGTAGATTGAACTTGTTTTTGATTTCTTATTTTAGTGAAAGAATTAAATTTGAAATTCATCACCACCAAGGTGATTATTCGAATTATCAAAATATTGATTACAACCCGAATCGCATATTCTTTGGCTCCATTCAGGTCCATATGAAAGAACTGTACAATAATTGAGTACTCCTCTTGCCAATTGCATCGATCAATCACATAGAAAGCATTCAATACACCAAAGGAAATGTACTTGATCCCTATCATACTCGATCCATAGATAATCAGTGGATTGTCACTTCGTTCTGTTTCTACAAAGAAACCATTCATCAATGTGACCACAGCTTGAAACACCAGACTGAACACAACTGCCAGATCAACATTTTCAATGAGAATCACTCCAAACAGTTGACCCCAACTTTGCATGTACAAACAGAGAAGCCAAATGAAGAGAGTGTAGTGACCAAATCGATTCCAATTGAGATTGTAATTGTCAATTGAGTGGTGGGACGGTAGAAAATAAGCCAAAATGGCGATGAATATTGCGTAGAATGTCAATTCGATCAGACTTATGATTATCGACGAGAAGTAGAATACATTCATACTGTACCAATCTGAAATGTCCAATAAGTCACAGAACAAACTCATAAACGAACTTACAATTGCGATATTCATTGCGAAACACTTTTACCATTGAGCCAAACAGCACCGAACTAGAGCAAATGATGACCATTCCTGTGTAGAGCACAACATAGGTTAAATAGTTGACATTCTCTCGAATTAAAATGTCCTGTTGAATGTTTTGGCTACAAGTTGAATTGTTGCGATCGTCATAACGCACACAGGCACTCGCTTGGGCCATTGTGGTGTTGAAGATTGAGGACAGAAGAGAGAAATAGATTGCGAACAATGTAGCAATGAAGAGTAAAGTTTGGTATTTGCTGATGAATGTTATGTGGAAGAGACGAGTGCTTTCGAGAATAAAGTCCGACAGGGAAAATGATTTGCTCTGATTCGATAAATTGTTAAGTTTGAGTTTGTACGATTGAAGTCGTACATTTTGATGTTCAACGGTCAAGGTTTGCTTAGCTAGTTTTAGTACATCTGGGCTGTGAATGCCATTACAGGCAATTCTGATTAGAGACTCAACCGGTGGTTGTTCATTTGGAATGCCCAAATGAATTTCCTTTTTCAAATATGATTCAATTTGATTTGAAGGACCCGAATAAATGCAAAGGCCACCTTTGGCAAGGACGTAAAGTTTGTCGAATAGATTGATAATTTCATTGCTTGGAGTGTGAATTGAGGCGATAATGGTCATTCGATACTTGACTGTGAGTTGTTTAAGGCACTTGACCACTTGGAAGGCAGCGGCACTGTCGAGTCCTGTGGTGGGCTCATCCACGAAGAGGAATGTCGGTTTGTTGAGTGTCATGAGTTCCTGTCCAATGGCGATTCGTTTCTGTTCACCACCACTGCACTGTGCAAAGTGACGCGAGAGAATGTCCACTGGCAGCATCAACTCGGCCATCACTGTGCCAATGTGTTCGTCCATTCGGCCAATGGCACTCGAGCCATTCTTGAATCGATATGCATACCGAAATATGTCAAGCACTCTCATACGACCAACGATGTTTTCGTGCACGTGTTGTGGGATGAAATAAGAAATTGGTGACTTTTCTTTTGAATTCAAATAAATTTCGGACTCATTGGTCAAACCAGATCGATCATTTCCACTGAGACAATTGAGCAATGTTGTCTTGCCCGCGCCACTCGGACCCATCAAAGCATTGAGTGAATGATACTCGAAACTTCCATTCAAATTGCGTAGAATCACCTTCTTCTTCTTCTGTCGCAATCCCGCAAATCCAAGCACCTCAAGGCCCAAATTTCTCCACCCAATCGATGTATCATTTTTATCATCAACCCACAAGTCACAATTATTATTCGAAACACTGTCTTCCGAAGAGAGTTCAAATGCTTTGTTGAACATTTTAATTAGTCGACATTGAACTTGTGCTCGGCCACTTTGAATGCCATCTGAATTTTGTTGTTTTCGCACATGCGAATATGTCATTTTGCACTAGCCATATACAGGATGCACTGAGGCATTTGTTCACACACACTAACCAATTTTACAATGTTTACCTTTGCAGAGGTGTCGATTTTTAGTCCACTTGGGCTTCATTTGTATGTAAGTGTAACGACAACTTTCGGTGGGAAATTGTTGCCTCATTTGAGCAAATAAATGTAATTAATTGTTTCCTAATGAAAGTTCAATTTGAGTTCTTTCAATACTTGCTAATTAGCGAAAGGGATATTTAGGGAAATGCTATTTTTAGTTCTCTTGTGAATGTCAATAAACACAAATATTTGGGAATTTAAATTGTCAATTAGTATTTGCAATTATTGATTTACTGTAAATCATAATTCAAATACTTTTCGGGTTCTAATATTATTTTTCGTATAATTTGTTGAATATAAAATATTTTTTAAATAATAGCCAAATAGAGACAGCGATAAATGCAATAATATTTGCAGCACCATGCATGATCCATTATTATGATTACAATATATATTCACAAACAACCCAAAATTAGTAAAAAATAAACGTGAGCATGTCATTACTATACTCACGTTTATATCTTTTAAAATAATCTTATTTACTCAATGACACACAATCAATGAAACGTGTGGCTGTCCGGTTTGGGCAACAACGACAACCGCACGTTTTTCTTATGAAAAATTATCATCAAAAGTAACCAAAAATAACAACAACTGTGTTTGTTTACTAAACAAAAATAGTTTTGAATACTTTAGTAGATATCTTTTACCTTCTCAATGGCAATAATATTTTGAATTGCATTTTCAAATTCAAAATTAATTGGGCAATCAATTTCATCTCCTTTTAAGCGAGACCCTTTAGAGTCGGAGCTTATTAAAAATGTATTTCAAAATTTTAAATTATGTAAGTCGCATGACGGCAATTTAATTCATTTGGGTTTTTACTTTTATTCGTCCAATGATCAAATATTCAATGATAAATAAACCAAACCAAAAGCAGCATGAAGTCAAGTATATCAAGTAAATTTGATTTTCATATTAGCGACTTGTCACTTATGAATCAGTTTAGCGCGCACTTGAATGACATCTAGCATCTTGAAAGAAAAGAAAGAAAATGAATTACTCAAAAAGACTTAAAAAGTGGTCAAACGTGTGCATAGAATAAATTTCCATTTAATTTTGTTGCTGCTGCAACTTTGAACTCGCATACATGTCTTGGAGTCTTGTGCCTGGGAGACAAGACACGACACCATGGCACGATAAATAATGCAACATTGTCAAGTCTCCAATGACGCCAATAAAACAGTAAGCGATCGTTATTAAAAGATCATGCCATTGCATTCATTCAACGACACTGTCCACGCGCTATATATGTAAAAGTGATACAATGTTCGTATTTATGGCTAGTGCAAATAATAATCTTAATTAATCTATAATCCTCTTTTAAGCTAGCTAAATCAGTTCCCGACCAAAATATGAATCCAATTAAATATTTCATGATACTTTACTTTGTTTTCACTTTATGCAGTGCTGATTTGAGTGATAGTGATAAAGTGGCAACAACTTTGAGTGATCGAGAGGATTTGTCTACTGATTTGTCGGAAAATATAATTAACACTGACGAAGAAGATGAAAAAGAAGAAGATAATAGTGAAGATCATAAAGATAATGAAGATCATGAAAATAATAAAAATGATGAAAATGATAAAAATAACGAAGAAGACGAAAATAAAAGTGAAACAAAAATGAACGAAAACAATATCAACATCAAAGTTTGTGATTACACACTAGAAAGCATTGTACGTAATTTCAACACCACTTCCTACCTGCCCAATGACTATTCTGAAGTGTACCACAAAATGGTGAACGGACAAATGTTCAATCAAATTCACCACATCAACGATTCGATTGCAATTGTGGAACGACTACTTCAATATTGGAGTAATTTGACAAATCACGACGATGTACTCGATGCGAAAATGTTTTTGGGACTTCGTTTCATTAAAGTGGCTAATGATTTGCACATTGGTGTTGGCTGCTTGACTGATGTCTTTCGAATGTTTGATGGAATCAGGAAAAATGAATTATGGGCACTGAAGTGTGAGTTGATGAGTTTGTTTTGGCATTTGCATATTTATTATGTTTATGATTTGATTTGTAGTTTTTGATTCGTTTGGCAGCTTTCCTCCTAATGGCTTACTAACTGGACGATTTAGTTCATTTGGCTCGTTCGACCAATGCCTCTCAATCAAAAGTCCAATGCAATACGAAGATGACGACGAGGAAGACCTTGTGTATGGAAGATATTGTCAAGTTCGTGGTCCAGCATTGACACCATCTCCTGCAGAATATTCTCCACAATTTGAAACCATTCTACGTGGCCATCGAAATTTCCCAAACATTGTAGAATTTTCTAAGCAATTAAACCTTGATCGATATTTGGAAAATAGAAATATAATTAAAATTGTGTCTGAATTTGAGCATGAACTTAACGGTGGTGAGCATTTCAATTATGGTGTCTGCTTTCCAGAAAAATGCAGTCCGGAAGATATCGAAAAATTGGTCAATTTAGGTGAGTTTGCCGTTTTGTGTTGCGAAATACTAAAACCGAATTACTTTTAGTTTGGTACCCATTCACAAAAATACCACTGACTGTCAAAAGTCAACTGTGTGACACTCATCACGATTTGAAACAATTCAAATGGAACAACATTCAAAAGGCTTCAATGTAACATTTAGACATTGAAATTATTTTTATTAATTCAGTTAAATTATTTTCAGAATATTTTTCGCCGTTTTATTCGTTTTGGTACTAATAACTTCGTTGTGTCATTTGTGGATAAACAATTTAAGTTTGTTTGCCAATTTAAATGTCAACCATCGAGTGTCTAGTTCATATCAATCACTCGACTATGCTTTCGATGGGGAAAATTCAAAATTTATACAATCGAAAACATTTTTCATTAACTTTGTGTATTCATTTTCTGCCATTGAGAATACAACAAAATTGTTTACAACTCCTAGCAATCGCTATCACGCATTGGATTCAATTCGATTCATTTGCATCATTTTCCTGTTTGCGCTTCAATCTTTTTGGTTTGTGCCATTTGGTGATCTGTCGATTGCGTTGAGAAATTACTTCAACACAGTTCCATATGAATTGACACATTCAAGTGCGTACTGGTTTGCTCGTACTCCTGGCATTTGGATTGATGGCCTCGTGTTTGTGATGTGAGTCATTTGTTAAGAAAATCATAAAATAACTGAATTTATCATTTTCAGGGGAACCGTCTTGTGCATAGCTCAATTTCAAGCATTGGACAAATCAAAACATTTTCATTTAATGATTTATGTTTTCAAACGATGGCTTCGTCTTTCAATTGGACTGTTGAGTGCCATTTTAATATTGAACATATATCCACTGATTGGTAGTGGACCAATGTGGCATCTCAACGAGAAATGGCTTGTCGAACCGACCAAACATCAATCATGGCTTTTGTCAAGCTTTTTGTATTACAACAATTTCAATTTGGCAAATTCGTCATTGCAAACTAATTTGACAATTGTAAGTTAAAATTTGACGAATTGCCTCTTGAGTTTTGTTTTAAATATTTCCAGTTGACCAATCCATCCTGGTATCTGTCAATGTCATTTCAACTTTACTTGCTCGCTCCACTTTTAATTCTACCTCTCTACTTTAATCCTCACAAAGGTGTAATCGCCACCTTAATTGTGATCTCCCTCACTTCATTGCTTCCACCATCATATGTTTTAATTTGTGGGTTTCCCACCTATCTCGATGCTACCAAAATGATATCACTTCTAGACAGTATTCAATCGATAGTCAATAATTTTGCTAATCCAGTTCAATATATCACTTCTTTTTGCTTTGGACTTCTCACTGGTTTTCTAATTCATCGTCACTCAAAGATGCAAATCATTGGTGGCCAAGTAGGTGAAGCGATTCTTTGGTTTGCAAGCTTCGCCTCACTCATTGCAATATTTTTTTGGAATGAAACTTTGTGGAGTGGAGGCCATTCTCAATTGAACATTCTCGCTTGGTTTGTCTGCTCTAAATTGATGCTCTCTGGTGCACTCGCTTTCATTAGCTACATGTGTTGCACTGGTCGTGGCGGTATGTTGAATTTAATTTTAAATTATGAACAATTAATTAATTTTAATTTTCTATTTATAGGAATTGTGAATCAAATCTTATCACTCCAGATAACTCAACCAATTTCTCGATTAGCTTTTGGAATTTTTCTACTAAAAGTCCCTGTAATTTGGTATCGAATCACGAGTGTGCGTCACACATATGAAATGCATTACTTCCAAACGGTAATCAATTGATGCAATAATCGTTGTTTAATTAATTTTAATTTTAACATTATCGACAGTGGCAATTGATTTACATTGATTTCACAATGACCACCATTTTGGCTTATATCATGTATCTGCTGGTTGAAGCACCAACATTGGCCCTCATCAATCTACTCACTAAAAATGAAACCCAAATTAAAACAAATGATCAAATCAAACCGAAAATAGACAAATCAAACGGCGTACAAGATGAATCGTCAGTTTGTCTCAGAAAATGGGGATCTACTGATCGAATTGATCAATCGGATTTGATTTGATTCTATATCTCAATCAAAGTATTTTTGCAATTTCGTTTAATCAGCAAAGAATAGTTTAGTACATATCAAGGTCATAGAATAGGAAAATATTAAAATGCTCTATGACCCGAAACTGTGTCCCACTTTGTTGGATAAATGATTTTATTTTTCGTAAAATTCAAATGCAATTTTGAATAAAACTTTTTCAAAGCTTTCATCGTCAATTTCCCCTTGAAATTGTCACATTTCTCTTGTTCAAATGTCCAATTGAATAATTTCAAGTTCATTTTAGTGATTTTATTATCTCACAACCTAAATTGATTTTTCTTGCGTTAATTCTGAATTCGGTTTTGTTTGTTTTGAATTCAATATTAATATTTTCACAAGAGAATTTCTTTATCTTAAATCGATCGAACTTTACTGATAATGTTTGTGGTATATCTCTTGTTTTATTTTTACACATTTTTCCTGCTAAAAAACAAATCAAAACAGGATTGATTATCATAATCAAACTCGAAAAGCAAAAGTGAACGTACGAATGAACACACAAAGTTTGTTGCTTAAATTGTACTTTGCATTGGCCTCAAGCAAAGAGTGAGGCAATTGAACGAACAAAAAGTTTGTTTTATTTCTTATTTTATATCGTGATTTGCATTGCAAATGAATTCGCGTCAGAGGCTCGAATTGTTAATTGGACTAACCTTGAACTTACCATTTAGCTTATTAATTAGTTAAATGATTGATTTGATGAATATTTTAGCGCAATACAAACCAACTGCCAGTAGGCTTATCTTGATAAAGGAAGGAATTACTTTGTATATGATCACAAGTTTTGCTTGTTTGAGTTTGGCCACTTTTATGTTGGAGTCATCCTCTTTGAGCAGATAGCGTCGATTGCCCATCATCATCGAATTGGTGTAATCGAGCCAATTGATCTGCTCAACGTCCGACAGGAAAAGTTTTTGCTCGTGCTTCGAAAGTAATTTGTATATTTGAGCATAATTCCTACAGTGGAATGACCATTGGTTTGTACTGAAGAAGGCCAACACATCACAGGCTCGATGCATTCTCTCCACCGTCTTGAGCATCACCCGTGGGGCACCATTCATCAACAGAATCATATCATAAAAGTACGCAAAAAGATAGTGTAGAAATAGTTTCAAGTAAAAGTGTTTGAACTTTCCATAAATTCCAGGCGTGGAAAGAAGATTCTTTGTAGTGAATGGTCGAACCATTTTGATGGTTGGCCAACTGTAGATAGCCTTCTGAATGTTGCCCGAAAGTTCGCTCCAAGTGATTGGATTGGCCATTCCGGTGGTGAGATGAATGACGGGCTTGTGCTGAGCGGGATGTGCAGCTGTGTGCCAACCAATCACAATCAGCGAGTTCGCCACAAAGTCCACCGGAATAATGTCTGTCTTGCAGTTTCCGTACACTAAATTCACACACAGTAAATTCAAACAGTTTAAGTCAAAATCAGCAAAATGCAAACTCACAATTCATAGTTCGAAGAATTCCCAAATAAGCAAACAACTGAATACTGGCCAAGCCATTTAAACTGTCGCACCAACCTAAATAAAAAAAATAATTTAATAAGTCAATGATTTCTTCATCAAATTACCTTCGACAGGATCCCGAATCGAATGTGCCACAATCGATGGTCTACAAATGACCAATGGCAAATGTTTGTATTTAGACAGTTGAATCACATTTTCTGCAATTGCTTTCGAGGCAGTGTACGAATTGGGTCTGCCCATCAACACAGGGTCACCTGCACTGGGAAATTTATCACTGTCACTCAAAAGAATCTTTTCCATTAAGAATTTCGGGTCTTGCTCCAGTGGATAAACCTTCTCTTCAACGTCGATTAGATTACAGTTGGAGTAGGCAGTTGAAACGTACACAAATGACTTGAGAAGGAATCAATTGAAATTAAAATGCAAATATAAATGTAAACTCACCTCTAATTTGTTCATTTCATTGGCAAGCTCCATCATCGATTCTGTTCCGAGAACATTTTGTTGCACAAACTCTTTCATTGGACCGTGAAATTTGACGTTTGCCGCAATGTGAAACACAATCGAAACATTGTCGAGTAGGGTTTTTCTATCTTCTGCACTCAAACCCAAGTCCGACTTGACCATATCTCCGTTGATTGTCACAACTTTGTCTATTGGCAATTTATTTCGAGAAAATGAAAAAGCTTGTGATTTGAAAAGATGTTCCGCGCGTTGTGCAGCTGAAGTGCCATCTTGAGATGCTCTTATTAGTAGATAGATGCGTTCAATGTTTGGACAGGTAGAAAGCAACTTCTCCAGCAGCACTTTACCCACAAAGCCAGTTGCGCCAGTTATGAGAATGGACTTTCCAGTGTAAAAATCCACAACCGATGTTCCCAATTGGTCCACAGTTTGATCCATAATTTTGTTGGTTGAATTTGGATTTGGAGTCTATTTTAAATCAATTTACAAAAAAATAATAATTAACAACTTGGACAAACCATTGTGAATTGGAGATGAGTAAATGAATTTAGAAAATAAATTTTGTATGTAGTTTATAAGAGACTTTTTCAAGGCCTTTGCATGCAACTTTCAGTTTCACTTCACAAGTCTTCAAATGCTGCAGCCAATGTCGGTCAACAACAATATTGCCGAATTTGAGTACAGACCGAGTGAGTGAGTGAGTGAGTGAGTGAGACGGCCAAGATTGAGGTCAAATACGGGAAAAATAGTTAAACTTGGATACTTTTCCACTCTCTGTATGTTTTGTGAGGATTAATCGATTCACTCACTCAAGTGCATGCAAATAGTAAATCGTGAATGTACTCGCAATTAATTCGAATATGTTTTATTTGTGAATTATTGATGTTTCTACTAAATATTAATAATTCACTCAGATTAATCAATTAATTAATGCTTCATTTGGATTACTCAAACTAATAATTATTTGTTCATCTTATTTTGCTGAAAGTGTGAATTATGCAACATATTGCATTGCACAAATCAGTCAATCAAATTAAATAGCAAATTAGTGTTTCAACCCAAATAAATATTTGGTGTCCTCATTATTGGAAATTGTCTGCACGTGTCTTCTTTTGCATTTTTAAATTGGTACATACATGTACCTGATACGTTCTACTCGAGGATCTTTCGAAACCAAAAGGAATTTTATTTTATAAATCAATAAAAGACAATAGTCAATACATTAATGAAAAACTCAATTATCACGTCCGCAAAATTATTAATTTATTATTACATTTATATTATCACGCCAAAAGTACGTTAGAATTGTAATTTGGAAATTTTTTGAATAATTAAAATAAAGTAGAATCCTTGAAACAATACAATAATTATTTTATTTACTATTTATTTCGACATAATTTACGAAAATTTATTATTCTTAAATTATTTTTAAATTTGCAATTAAATTTAAAATTAAAATTCACTAACGAACAGGTACACAGTCGGAACATTTCATTAGCTTAAATTCAATATTCAATACTGTTTCATTGTTTCAAGAGAAATAACTTTTTGAAAAATCGCTGCAAAAATGAATTACAAATTTTGGTTGTCCCTAATTGGCACAATGTTCAATCCTTTTAAGAATGCGAATCATTACTTCAACTATCTGAAAATGGTCAAACAAATTAGCGTTCACAAGAATGTTCGAATGATTCGTTTAGTAAAATTCATAATCTTGATGCTACTGCTCAAGTCGTATCACTACCTCCTGTTGGCACTTCATCCCAATCTGTCCCAATTGGACCGAGTCATTCAGTACGATGCTCTGTTTATTATTTTGTCCAAAGAAAAGTTTGATCTAGTTGGCTTTGTTTGTGCTCAAATGACTGCCTATTTCACGTATGTTCTGCTCATGAAGGTTGACTATCCTTTCATGATGAAACTTCAGAGCATTCTGAAGACAAGCGAAAAGAGTTCATTCTTTGCCGATCAAAATAAACTGGACAATTTGAAATCGTGCAGAAAGGTCAAGATTCTATTTCGTTTGATGCTCAATTCGGTTGATAGTTTTACACCGGTTACCAGTGAGTACTTTGTGACAATAATATTATTTAATTAAATATTGCAAAATTGTTTGACTCCACCAGACATGATGATACCTTACATCGAGTATTGTTTCGTCATTCAATTCATAAAACATCGCAATTATATTTGCAACCAATCTTGGGCCTGGATTATCTGTGCTCTATTTTGGCATCATTTGATTGGATTGATCTTTTGGATATATTTCTATATCCTAGCAAACGTTTTTGCAATTACATTTGCATCACTATCTGCATTTCTGTTGATGTTCTTCATAAAGGTCAAACAAATTTATGTGCTTCTGGTTGAGTTGTCGAGAATGCACAAATTAACTCATATTGCGTTCAAACGTTTTCGTGAGAAATTCATACCGACTTTGGTGTTTTTCTTTGATATCAACCGAATGTTTGGAAGACTCTTTCTGGCTAATCTGCTCACTCTGTGCCCTGTGAATGTGCTAATGTCACTGTGGATCAGCTTGGGCCACGTGCACAATCCATGGAATAAGGCAATTGTACTGTTCTATGTGGTGTACGAGAATATATTCATATTTGCATTTCACCTTACACTGACCTACTGCACAAAGCACATTCACAAGCCGAGCAAAATGATGCTGCACGTGATGGTGCACAATCAACACCGTTTCAGTGAGATTCGTGCCAGAGGCAGACTTGCAAATGACATCTTTGCCTTTCACACCAACAATCGGTATGGCTTCACTTATGGCAATTATGGACTGGTGTCGATTGCTGCCTTCGCAAAGGTAATATACTTAATGAAAATATTTGTAAAATATTAATTTACTATTTTCTTTGCAGTATTTGATGCTGTATGCTAAGATTATGATGATTTCGTACAAATTGATGCAAAAGAAAGTTGTCTAGTATTAGTAATACTGTATTACACTATGTCCTATCCACTTTGGGATTTTGTTTGATATCTAAATAAAATATCTTACTTTATTTCCAATATTTTTAACAAATTAGATGACTCCAGGAAATTGCATATTTTGACTAATAACACAACACAATCAACTTTGTGCAGCGATGAAGGAAGTGCGGAAATAACGACAATTTGGGCACGAATATTCATTGGACAATAAAGAACTAATTTTATCATTTGGACATTTTGTTGTGCGTCAAACTCAATAATGACTGCAGTCGATCATTGCTTAAATGACAATGAGAAAGATTGACATGGCGTATGGCAATGTTTGATTATAACCGAGATGTATTTAGTTTGCTTTCCTGTTTGATTTTATTCGCGATAACTAACAAACTTTACAAAGTTTTGTCAAATACATCAAACAAGCTTAGTGTGACATTCTGACTGTTTAAACCAAGCGTTTGCATTAAGACTTTTGTTTAACTCTTTTGTTACAACTTAATTTATTTAGTCAATTATGGATAAAACCGCAGCTAATTTATATTCTGAATTAACAGAACGAATTAACGAAACTTGCATAGATCAAGAAAATGACGAAGAACTTTTAACTCCATCAGCACCAATAATGCGCCAATCTGAATTTGATTTTCCACCACCATATGAAGATTTGGTACAACAACCACTTCCTATGATTGTTTCAACGCAATTGTCTAAAGTCAAATATTCAATGTCTCGTTTGTTCAGTTATACTTTCAAAACATTCAATTCATTCAAATTCGAACCGTGCATTTCTCAATCAAACAGCGACAATCCATTAGTGGTTTACCTGAACGCATACTCGTGCGACATGAAATCATATGCCAACAATTATTTCTTTATCGAAAAGAAAGATGCACAATTGATGAACGATAAATTGTTGATTCACTTTCGCTTACAGTTGGGACTAATTGACGAGTCTCAACAGGCAACACTGATCACCAAGTGGTGTGACGAGCATCACAAGCAGTCACTGTTTGTCCAAAGTACTCCTGACGAAACACCAGACTTGGCCAACACCAAACTGGTGGACCACATTCGATCGCCTAATCAGCTCGTTTTTATGTGGCAATATGGAAATAATGCCATGTTTTGTTTGAATTTCTTGTGCACTAGCACACAATTTCTCATCAATATCAATGAACAATTGGTGGAAAATCCTCTATATCTAAAGGTTGACGTGATTTCAATGCAAACCAATCGACAAATTGATAGCTTTGTAGTACAACTCAAAATATCACGAAACAACGCAACCGCTATGTACGAAAGTGACCTGATAAAAGGCTTACCCCTGAAAAGTAATTATAATCCAGAAAATGTAACCAATTTATTATCGAAATTAAATCTGCACACCAAAACACAAATCAAACTAACCAACAACAAACCTGAAGATATGTATCAATTTCAGCTAAATTCAGGCTATTTTGCGTATTCACTTGATAAAAAGAAAAATCTATCAGATGCACTTGGAAATGTGCCAATGACAAACGAGGAAATTATTGTTCATTGCTTGGCGATTAAAAATATCAATTTCAAATATAGCATGTACAAGAATGATCTCGCCAAGACTCAAGTCACATTAGGTTTGATTGATTGATTTGCGCAATGCAATATAATTTATATTTTATATTAATTCCAGCAAATTTAAGAGGAATCGATAAATTGAGCATGTCACCGTACTTCAAAGAGAATTTCTCTGCTGACAATTTGGTCTATGATCTGTACTCATCAAACGATAAACAATTGACCATCCTTTGGAGTCCCAATAATGGAGATGTGGAAATGTACGTTTGTCTTGATCGTTCGAAATTTTTGACTTCGTTTACCTTGAACATTGAAACTTCGATCGATGGAGATGTGCTTGACAAGTCTACATTTACGGTAATGTGTTCGCAACACTCACTTTGCTCATTCAATTAATTTATTGATTTATTTTAGTTTTACGAAGAGAAAAAGATTGATCATAACTTTCTGAATATCAATTTGAACAAACATCACAAGTCGTATTTGTTTGAAGATCGATCTTTATTGATACAGAAAGTGATTTATATCAAAATTCACGATAATGGTAATTGCAAACATATATGGCTAACAATATATTAATTTAATATTTTTATTGTAAGATTATTTTCCATTTCCTTGCACTATTGGACACAGTTGTGAGCTGATAAATAAATTGTTGAAATTTTTAGCAAAACTTGTCAAGAATTGTTTGAACTTGAATTCACTGGAAATATGTGAAATTGTTGTTGTGCAACGTGACACACAATTCAATCTTTTTACTGCACATTTGCAATCTACTGAATTGTCTATTGAACAAAAAGCTGCTTCAAAGAAAAAGTCTAACAAAAAAGAACCAACTAAAGGCTGTGAACTAAAGCCGCAAACTCAATATGATAATTGGATATATCTCGTTAATAATGACAAATACAAGTGTGAAGGTAAGTCATAGAAATTAAATTAACAATAGTATTTACACAATATTTTTGTAGTTCAACCGAGCTCTAGTGGAAATAGATGTACAATAAAGCTGATCCGTCAATTGTGAATTGTTAATTGAAACGTTAAAATTGTGATTAAATTTGGCCAACAAATTGTTTGGGTTTGGTAATACTAATTGTTATGAATTTAATATTGGGCCAACTAACAAATAACTAACTTGTAAGTGTAAATAGGAAATCATTATGAAAATTTGTTTAAGGGTTATTATATTTAATCATTAAAAACTTAAACGCAAGATTTGTAAGTGCAATGTTATGTAATATTACATTATAATGTGAGGAAATTTGAAATGAAGAAAGAAAGAAAATGTCCGATCAAATGAACGTATTTACCCAATTGTAGTGGTCACCACTTCCTCGGGTCAGGCGCCGTTTCGGGTAGCGAGTGTTGTACTCACAAGGTGTCAGGTGATGTCCACTGGAAATGAGGTGCTACCACAGAAGCTTCCAAGGCAAAAATCACGTTCATGGGGCTGTTGAACTTCAATCATAGACCATGCGAAGAGATAATAACCACGAGCAATCGGAAGAGGTCGTCCACAAACGATGTTTTCCTGAAGAAAAGGCAGCACGTTGGTGAGACGAGCCAAACAGGCGAGAATTTAGTCTGAACGAATGGTCGACAAGTAAGACAATTTTCAGTGGTCTCTTTTATACATTCGATCGGACATTTTGACAAAGAAAAAAGAAAGGAAAGAACGTGCTGATTGTATACAGTAAAGGGTAGAAAATGGGTGTACTGTGAATAGAATGTGATATGTCGATGTGACGTGATTTTAATATTTTGCATCAAATGTAATCTCATTTTTGAATTACAGGAAAATTGTAGTTTTATATAAGAGAAAGGGTGAAAAATAAAGAATAAAAATTTGTATCTTCAGCGCTGTGATTTATGATTTGATTAGTTCGTTTGTGAGTAATGTGCAATTTGTCATTGATCGTTATACAACTTATACAATTGACGTTCAATGACTCTAATGCACTAATAATGCGAATTCATCACATCAATTGATCAAGTTAACACAAACAAGTTGGACGAGATGTACTTGTAGTGAGAAAACAATCG
This sequence comes from Rhizoglyphus robini, assembly GCA_023373905.1. NCBI lineage: Eukaryota > Metazoa > Arthropoda > Arachnida > Sarcoptiformes > Acaridae > Rhizoglyphus > Rhizoglyphus robini. The sequence goes on from JAKIJQ010000020.1 coordinate 2,896,951, forward strand.
ACAACACCAAACGAACGAAAATTGTACGTTATTAACTGACAAAATTGAAAATTTTAAATTGAAAGTCAAGGTTGAATCATGCAAGGAAAGTTTGTGCAAAACTATTGAATTAAAAATTATGTATTTAAAATTACAATATCGTTTTTATTCCGGATTAATTATTATTTCAAATTTATTTCAAATTGGAAAATTATCAATTCACCAATTTATGTTGAAACACATCTTGATAGTTAATCTTAACACTAAATGGACATTTCTCATCAGCACCAAACATTGCCCCATTGTTATTGTTGCAATCGTATTTGCTTTCCAAATTTCGTCTGTAAATTCGTCTAAATGTAGCTCTAGTTAGAATATACAATGCAATATCACTAATCTTTGCCAACAGCCAAGTGATCAGCGAACTGTGTGTAGCAATTTTGATTACTAAAACAATTGCCCAATACGACAATTTATTATTGACACTTTTGAGTGGATAGTCCTGTTTGTTTGTGCCAATAAAGGACGATGCATAGTGCAGCAGTGCTTGATAGTTGACAAATGGATTGATCTGTCGAAAGCCAATTGCAATGCATTTGCTCATCTCAATTCCAACTGGCTGTGATTGCATGCGAGGCAGCCAATCTTGGCGGTAAATTGCACGACACAGTTCGGCCACTTGATCGTCACTTCCCGAGCACAAATTGAAGCGATCCTCGATGCCGAGACAGTGTCCAATGACACGCCAAAAGTGAAACATGCAATGCAGATCGTAACTACTGAAACGAGCATAACCGAGCTCTTTGGGGAAAACTGTCATAAAGCCCATAAAGGAAAACAAAGTATGACACATTGCATGTTGACTTAGCCATAAATGATTGCACTTTGCATTTGCATCAGTTTGACTGTTCAACTTTTGAGCCACTTGTCGGTGCAGTGCTCGAACAATCTTCAGTGATCGATAAGCTTTACTGTCTGGATCAAATGGATTGTGTTGAAACCATAATTGCACATGAAGCAGTGTTGACAGGTAACGGGAAAATATCTTTGACATTGATTCGGAATTTCCGGTGGTGAGTAATGGCGACAAAAGTTCCGGTTGCGCAGCAAGACCCAAAATAAGTCCATAAAGATGAGAAATCAATATTCTGTAAGCATAAAAAATTATTTTTAAATTAATAAATAAATATATTGGTTTTACATATTTGAATACGTGTTGAACAGTTTTTGTGCCCGTTGAAATGCTGTTTTGTCGTACCAAGAAGGTGCATGGGTTGGACTGTGATATTTGTCGAATGCTGCAAGTCGGGTTCGACCTTCGGTCATCAGTAAAATATATCGAGCATAAACAGAGTCAATTAACTCGGGATAAATTGTAATCTTCTCTTCAGTGACATTCTTCTTAGTAATGAATGGATTTATTTGGTAAATTTTGGTAGGAGTTAGCAATTTCATTTTTTTGTTGTGAATTATAAAATGAATTGGATCGAATAAATAAATTAAATTATTTAAGCGAATAAAATCAGCTTGATCGAATGAATTTGAAGTGTTCAGGATGATTCTAGTTGAATCGAAAGAACTAATACCTTTTATCGTAGTATTTCTTTGCTTTTAAATTCAACCAAAGACAAGCTCGTATGACCGGTCATAATACTAAACGCATTCATATCGCGATCGATATCTTGTGTCAAAGGTGACTTTGGAGGGTTTTTTCATTACATACAAATTTTCCATTGATTATAGAACACAATATATAGAGAGAAACCTGTTGAAATAAACCTTGTGAAGGACGCAAAGTCAGATGAACTTTTAGAGGTCATGACCAAATGATAGATAAATTCAATTTAACAAATCGAATTTCAATGTCATCATGGCAAATGCATTAATGCATCGAACGCAGTAGCAATTAATCGCTAAACATCTTGTTTTTGGTTTTGAAAAAATATTTCAATTTATATATAAACAATAGTTAACCGAAATCAATTCAACGTCTACTAATTTGAAGCGGAACATTCTTTGGACTCAAAATTCCAACTTTAACATAGTCAAGTGGAATCTTTGTGGCCTCGGTTGGTTCAAACACAAATTGCTTGAAAAGTTTGGCCAAGCACAATTTCATTTCCTGATAGGCAAATCTCATTCCAATGCAATTTCTCGGACCAGCACCAAATGGAAGAAATGTGTACGGCTGTAGAAGATGTTTGTTCTCGGGCATAAAACGATCTGGATTGAAGCGCTCCGGTTCGGCATAATAATCGGTGCAATAGTGAACTGCAACTATGCGCATCTCTACTTCAATATCTTTGTCCAGTAGAATGCCCACTCGACGTTGTAGTCGAGTTGCTGGTGGACTCATTCGAAGTGTTTCCTTGAGCACTGCCTCAAGGTATGGCATCTGGTTGAGCACAATTTCGTAATATTCTTCAGAAGTTGATTTCAATTCGCCCAATGATTGAGCCAGATCATCATACAAACGATCTTGAATGTCAGGATTAATTGCAAAATTGTACAGGCAGTGCGAAATGACCGAAGCTGTTGTCTCAAAGCCTGCAGCGAAAAATAAAATACATTGAGAGATTATTTCGTTTTCGGTTAGCGATTTCTTTAATGATTTGGTTTTTGATTTTTCTAGATTTTGCAATTCTACAATCAACATAATATCTCTTATATCTGTCATTTGAATTAATTGAACATTTTATTGTTTAAATCTATGTACAAAACTTTTGTAACAAAAGTGGGGGTTTTTTACAAGAAAACGTTCGCGCAGCGACAATTTCCATCGTGACCTGTCACGAGGGGAATTGAGTTTTCTTGTTTAAATTTTAATGTTAAACACGTGTCTCACAGTAGCACACATTTACATGGAATTACGTAAAATTATTATAAAAACAATTAAAGGAATAAAGAATTAAGATTAAGAGGATAATTTGTCCAGGATAAATGAATGAGTACAAATAGAAATTCAATTCGAGTAGTCAGTTCGGAGTGATTCTCGTCCAAAAGAAGTTTTCAGTTGACGGAAAAAGTTGGAAAATACGGCGTCTCGATTTGGTTGCTCGATATGACTGGCGATTTTGATGGAGACCAAATTGGGGAACGAGTGCACAAGTGGATGGACCTGTGCAGGTAAGTCGATTTTGATTGAAGGATAATGATGATGACGAGCAAACTCCAAATCGAGTGCCTTCACCGATTCGAATGGTTTGACGGTGGACGGATCGAATGGTTGGGCAAAGAGATTCGTAGTTATAAAGATTGTGATATGAACCAGAGAGAGGCAGTGTCGGGACAGGATGATGAGTAGACTGGATAGGGATTGGGTGCCATAGTCGTTAATTGTGAATGTGGTAAGTGAACGAAATTGGCCAATTGACTGTTCAAACTGTGGTAAATTGTTCAGATTAAGTTGAAAGGTTCGGCCCGGAAAATGAGTGTAACGATTTGCCAGTGGCCAATCATTGAGCATTGGCCGCCAATGGTCAAATGGTCGAGTCAAGGGATAATCCCCAATGGCAATTTGTTCGAGTTGTGACACACTGTCAGTCTGCTCCAATTGACGTAACACATCAATCCAACTTGGTGATTTGTCGAGTTGTGAGAAGTAGTAAAATTGCTTAATTCTAGTCAAAAACTGGAGATTTCTGTAGCACATTATGGAGAAAAGACTCGAATTGGGAGACTCGAGAGTGACATGCTCGAGTACAGTCATCAGGTTGAGTTGACGAATCACCTTGTGAATGTTCGAGGTCACATCGCAGTACTTGCCTCGATAGTTGAAGTACAACTTGATAGTGACCAATTGACTCGAGTACAGCTGAAGTAGGTCAATCAGTGGTTTGTTCACATTCTGAGATGGAATGTCATCGTGAGCAACGATGAGTGTGTCGACATTGGGAAATGTTTTGGCCAAGAACCGAGTAACATTTTGATCAAAAGAAGGGAGTTTCACTTGGTTGTGCTGCAGAAATCGGTCAAAGTCCATCGGTTGACCATTCTGATCGATTCCGTGTGCGATGAATTTTCTTTGGTAATAAGATTTGGTGAGCAACTGCACAGGTGAGTCTCCTTGCAGCAGAATCAGCACTTTACGTTGTCGAAAGACTTGTTGTTGATTACGCAGCCATGCACGGGAAACACGTCGACAGGAAAGTAGAGTCGAAGTGGACAGACGGACAAAGATGAGAAGGTAACAATCGTCGGGCAAATTGGCGAATTGGGTCATTTTGGTGGTGATCGATTGACTGACTAGGTTGGGGAAGAGAAAAGAACACATGTTAGAGTATAAAATTAAATACAACAACAATCTAGGGCAACTTACTTGATGTTTGATTACTGTTGTGAATGTACAAACAACGAGAAGTGCAAAGTTGAAAAAGGATAAAAACAAAGCGAAATGATGCCGAGACGAGTTGACCAGAACAACTAGGCGAGACCAAATTGTGTGGTCACAAAGAAGGAGGAATACGACAAATCACACAGAGATAGAAATAAAGTCAGCCAAAGCCAAAGTAGAACTGTCGCAAAGTGAACAAGAAAGTGACAATGCAGGCTTTTTATAGTCTACAAAACACAAAACAATCGCGATACATGTACATGACATTGAGGGGTCATGTGTATGTGTGAATGCAATCGGCACAGTGCTGCTTTCACTGCTTTTAAGTTGAGTTGAACTGTACCGTGACTGTCACTGATCATGACTTTGAGTCATCAACTTTACTTTTAAATGGACAACCAAATGAAGAAATTGATCAAGAAACATTGGACCAGGTGAAACGAGGTGACTGTTGGATTTAATTATGAATTTATTAATGATTTGCAATTTTTTTTGTAGAAATTAATGAGGAAAACGAAATGGCAACAGCAGCTTAATAACCAAGAATCGATTTTGGCTCCAACTTTTGAAGATTTGAAGATGGATACTTTCCTATAACCGATGATGCAAATTCACACCAAACACCGGAAAATATTAAAAATCAATATGATGAAGTGAGCTTTGCTAATGAAGAGAATGAATCAATTCCACATGTGAAGAAAGCAATAATGAACACAACTCAGCCACCCAATGAACAATCACGGATCATTGGTCAATTTTTAAAATCTGCAAAACAAAATGAAACTAAACGGCTTGTTAAAAATATTAATTGCAATTACAAAATCATACCTTCAACATCGTCGCCAATGGTCAATTTGTCATAGCTCGACTCCTTCAAATCGTCTTCATACACAAATGCATCCATCATCAATTGAACCAAGTCACTTCTCTTTGTGCCACTTTTGTCCAATTTCTCTTGACAAATTAGCAAAGAAATTAAAACGCGCATCACTAAGTTCAATTTAGTTTCCGATTAGTTTGTTCAATTTTTTAGGCAGCAAAATTACAAGGATAATTCTCAATATACTGAATTTGAACAGTTTTGTGCCGTTTTCCACGAAAGGATTCTTTTTGGTTTGATCATAGATTTCATTGGTATCATTGGTATATGTTACCACAATTTATATGTAGAAATATCAATTTATCATTCAGTCTAGTTGATAATCACAACTAACAACCAGTTTTGATAACATTGAAAAAGACCCAACTTTACACTTTTCCAACGCATTTCTTCTGTGGAGATTGATTTGATTTTTAGCACTGTTAAATGTAGTTGAATGATGGAGTTTCTGTCAGACACAAACAATTCTTCAAAATAATCTTGTAAATAGAAAAATTTCTCAAACACTAAACTTTAAGTTTAAATTCAAGTGCACCAAAAAAAATAAATGCAAAATACAGGCCTACTAGTGCCAGTCATGTTGGAGCAGCCGGGCAATGGGCTAACTAATTAGCAATGGCAGAGGCCACGACCAATTAAGTGTAAATACCATAAATAGCATCATGCAAGAAGCATGCCTGCATGCCTCGCATTTCTTGTTCCTGTTTATATTTTCATTTGGCCATACTGTATGTGTCACAATAATGCTAAACTGGCTTTGTGGTGTCAGTATAAGCAAGTCTTGGACAAGTTAAATTGATCGAATCTATTTTTATTTAAAAGTAAATCAATTATCTCATTATCAAATGCCCCATTTCATTCAACATGTTAATATCGCCGCTCAATTTGTCTCGTTTTGAGCAAGCCAAAGAAGAATTCAAACAGCAAGTGTGCCTCAATGTGGACACATTGTTCAACATTTTCCTTGCCGAACTCAACTCCAATGAACTCACATCGTCAAACAATGTTATCGCTGATGATATTTCTTTTGTCTCAGATGATTCACTCAATCAACAGCCACTCGAACCTCAAAATAACTTTACTATAAAACAAGAATTCATCGATGAAGCTGAACCGTTCTGTCAGAATAATTCTATTGACCAGGAAAACGACACAAATATACGAGAACAATCTGTGCAAGATTATAGCGATATATCCTCGGCCGATGATATATCGCTATATTCAAAGTTTGTAAAACAAATTGCTGCTCACTCAAATGATTGCTCTTTTGGCTTGCATAACAATGAGTTGGAAAACAATGGATATGAAGAATTGCACTCATTTGATCTTCATCATCAAGACAATCAGCAAATATCACTATGCGACTCTCAAGTTTTCACAAATTCTGTAACCGATTCGTATGAGGATGATGTTTTCGATGAAGAATTGCTCAGAGAAGTGAAGGAAGAGATTCTCGAAGAGCAACGAATTGCTGCTGCAAATAGTTCAACTAATCATATTACTCTTGATGGCCAAAGTGTAATTAATTCTCAAACTCAAAACAACATAAATGCAGAACTCCGCGATTACTCGGTTTATTTGAATAGAGGAAACGAATTCAATGATAATACTAGAAGCATAGGCATAACTGATTCGTATGATGATGACATTTACGATGATGAATTGCTCAGAGAAGTGAAAGAAGAAATTCTTGAAGATCAAAGAATTGCGCTTTCAAAGAAACGAAAGATTGATGCGGCTGAATGTTGTCAGAGTAATACAAAGCAAATTAACAACAACAATGAATTTATCAATCCAAATTCTACCGCAATACAAATCAACACCAACGAACCCATTCAAACAACTCATCACGCCCAAGATAGCGTTGTTTCGACTCCCAATGAACTCTCAACCCAAGTTGAGTTGGCAACTTGTGCCAATGATCAAATTGTAGCTAATTTGGTTGAACCTATCGCAAATTTAATTGAAGCACAATCAACAAAGCATTCTGAAAAAGACAACCAAAGTGACTCAACGAAAAATGACAAATCTCATAATGAAATCATGTCTGAAAAGAAATCCATAGATAGTGGAGGTAATTGCACAAACAAAAGTCGAAAATCATTGATCGAGGACCGTATTTCTAAATCTGCTTTGTCGTCAAATTCAAATTTACCGAAATTTGCTCACAGGAAAATTCGAATCATCAGTTTGAACTGTTCATTCAAAAATTGTTTTTCAACATTTGGCACAGAGGACGAATATGACTTGCATATGGCCGATGTTCATAATGAACTACCATTCCTTTGTCCTTTCCCTTGCTGTAACAAGGTGTCATTCCTCACAAGGTATTCACTGTTTGGAGTTTGCTTAGTTTATAATTGACTTTAATTTCTATTATCACAGTCAGGAATTGCAAGACCATTTTCGACTGGAACATTCCAATAATTCTCAAATAATTTGTATTTACTGTAATGATTCCCAGTTGCATGACAGTCCAATGGCACTGCACAATCATACAATTAATCATCACTACAGAGGAGAGTTTGGCTGTGTCAAATCCTACTGCACAAGTGTTCATAAGTCTCGAGCCTGGGCCATCAAGCATTACGACTGGGAACATCTCCAAAGTGACTTGAAAATGTCACAAGCCAAAGCACTTAAAGTTGAGGCTAAAATTCGAATGAAACCATCCGTCAATATTGAGGAAGGTGACAGTTTGCACTCATACCGTATGATAAGTCTGAACTGCACCAAAGGTGGCTGTAAATCACAATTTACCAGTTATAAGTCACTTGAAAATCACTCGAGAATTAGACACAACAATTTGACATATCCATGTCCAATTGCAGACTGTGGCTTGTCATTCAGTTCGAGGTATGTAACTTTACAATGATTACCATGGTACTACAATTCATTATTTACTAGATCTGATGTGAAAACACATGCTAACAAGGACCACTGTGAAGGGGAGATATTCTCCTGTTTCAAATGTAAATTTTGTCATAAGAACATTTTGTCCATGCTTCGCCACTATGACACGAATCACCACGAAGGCCAATTCAAGTGCACTAAAGAAAGCTGTCTTTATGTGAGCAAATGTCGGGCTGATGCCGTCAAACATTATAATGAAGACCATTAGAAAATATATTTACATTGATTAACTATGCTTTTTAATTGACTTGATTTCATTCAAAAAGTTAACAAATTTGAATCATATCTTAACATAAAATGATAACAAAGAAACAACGGAATTAAAAACATAAAATCAAACAATAAATGGAAGTTAATAATTGAAATAAATAAATAAATAAAATAAACAACAAACATCAAAGATTGGTTTAAACAAACAAACTCGAATAAGTAAAGAATAATGTGACTCATTGGTGTTAAGGAGATTGTTCTTTCCATCGATATTGAACTGCAGCAGCAGAATTGGATAAACTTGAATTGGTCTGGTCGCCTGAATTTGCAGCATTCACTGATGGACCACCGACTCTCGATGGAAGCAGTCGGTAATGACGAAAGTAACGAGGCTTGTCCGAGGGAAAGTACAGTCGACTGATGTTCTTCTTGTGGTGTGTCACAAAGAATTGAAACACACTTCGAATGTCTGCAACAAAGTGTTCCGGTTCGACGTATGGTGAAGTAGAGAATTTCTGTGAGATTAATCAAATTTTAGGATTTACAAAATATTATTATTAAATGTAACATACCTTGAGAATGTCTTGATCTCTCAACCGTAAGGCATACTGAAAATACGACAAAGCTTCCACCGAATTGACGGAATCAAACAAAGGTGGATGAACTTCGAGTAGCTTTTTCACTGGATCGTAAATCTCCTTGTACGACTTTGCCTGTCCATAGGTGACCGCGGCACGACGAATATCGTACATTGGCACACCACTGGTATAGCCCGACTGTCGGTTCAGTGTGGCACTGACAATCTGTCCGGTACGAACATTCACTGCGGCACCATAAACAATCGGTGCAGGACAAACAATACCATTTGGGGACCGAAGAGAACGAGTTCCAATGCGAATCCATTTTGTGTTCAACTGACCAGTAAATGCACAGGCCAAATTGATTCGATAGCGATCGATTTGATGGAATTGGGTCAGCAGATATGTGGAAAGTTCTTCCGAAATGTTTCGTTCGTCACAGTAACCACCGATTAAGTAGAGATCAAAATCAATATCCAAATTCGACGATTTAGTTGGTCCACTTGATAAACTGGCCATCTTATCGAGAACCCGATCTAGACACTGTTGAAAGAGATCATCTTCCAGTGGACGGTCGTAATGGGCAAGACAGGTAACACCAGAGGCACGGTGACGAATGATCCCGGTAATACATGTGGTAGTGTCATCGGTGAGAATTATCTCATTCGTATCTAAATTTAAATATACAAAATATAATAAGAATAATAATCATACAACAATAAATTACCATCTTGAGGAGTGACTATGGCCATCTCGCCTTGTAACACGTACAGAATGGATTCGCGTTCACTGTCAAATGAAGTAACACTTTCAGAGTTGAATACTTTTTCTGTGTCATTCTAAAATATGTGAAAATAAATTAATAAATATACAATATTCATAATATCAAGAAATTACCTTTAAAGTGGGAAAATGCACAAATAAAGAATCGGTAGAGGCTAAATGCAGCTCAGGGTCGATTATGGTATCAGAAGATGATATTATCAAAGGCATTTTTGATAGTAATTTTGATCTGGTGGATATAATGACTTTCGGGTAGATGTAAAATCAAATTTAAAATCAAATATTCATTCTTGGAAACGAAAATTATGTTCGTAAATAGTTCAAATCGGTCTGATGGCACACAAGATTTTCTGTCAAATTTCAACAGTCTGCAGCAATCTTCGATTGTTGTCTTCGTATCCTCCTTTTTCACTAATGTAATAAGATGATAATAGTAATAAAATCAGATTAAACCTAATGGAAATTAAGATCGGCACAATAAAACATTGCGAACAGAAAGAAGTAAATGCAGACACGCCAACTCAAACAATGTTTGTCACATACCGACTGAAATGAAAATATAAACAAACTGTGCTAGTAGGCAGAAAGCCGTCCACAGAGGACGTGCCGCTATATTTGAATTTGAGCGAGAGAGGAACGTACGAAACGAGAAAGAACGGTGGTTCTCGAAATTCGCTCACTGCAAATTATAAAATTAATGATATTTTTGCTTGGATTTATAAGGAGTAGTTTCTGCTTCGTGAGTATCAATTTGCAATTATAATTAATAATTATAAGAATGACGAACTTTGTTTTTGTATGCATAAAAGCTGTTTCGCATTCTGTTTAATTTGTATTTTATTATAAAAGAAACAGATACATTTTATGATGTTCCCTTGAAAATGATATTACACTTAAAGCATATTTGAACTTAAATAAACTTGTACAACTCTTTCATTTTGAGTGCACGTTGTTTGATCACTCGAAAGCGTTCCAGCAAGTCCTGTCCATTGTCGGCCATTCCACTCTTGCTAAATCGTTCTTCAAAATTTTCATCGTCCAAAGTGTCACCAAACATCTCGATCATAACGTTTAGCAGAACAAACACCGAAACACATTCGTTGCCATAGTCGTACTGTTCAAATGTGCACAAAGCCTTCTCTGTATACATCCAGGCTTTTCGGAAACAGAGTGCAAAATTGTCCGGATTGTCAAGAGCATAATCTCGATAGAAGCTACTCAATCGTTCAAAAAGAGAAGCAAATAGATAAGCACCACCATACAAAAGTGGACAAATCTTTTGGGTAACCAATAATTCCAACTTGATCATTGACTGGTAGTAATCAACGTATCTTCTTAAGTCATTTACAATTGATTCAATCAGCAAATTTGCTTGAGCTTCGAGCACTTTGATGGTTTTATAAGCTTTCTTCATCTCACTGACACTGGCTTGACGGTTGCATTTGGAACATTTGAATGGACCAGAAGGGACTTTTCGGGTGAACAGTCCGTGACAGTCGGCACAAGCTATGGGATAATACTCGATTCCATTCGACCCAAATGGATTATCTTGCTGCTCGACTAAACATTTGGGACAGGGACAAGGCAGACCGAGTTCTTGGAAATATTTACGTTTTTGACTGTATGCAAGTTGGAACGGATAAAGTCGAACTCGTACCCAACTGCCGTAAGCGGAAAGCACTGCGGTCAAAGTGGAACCAGCAGGAATAGGTCGAGAAGCAAAAAATACAGAAATATTGGACTTGTTTCCATCGCCATCCACCGAAAGAATCGATATGTTCGGATCACAACTATATTTGACCATTCGAATCAATGGATCGAGTGTTTCAAATTGGTCAAGTTGAAAGTCATTTGACTTGGAATCTATTTTGTCAACATCCGCAAATCCAATTAAGTTTGATTTTGTAAAACTAGAATGATTCGTGAAAATCTGAATGGAATGACGTAGAATTTCAGCAGCCAAAAATTCCTCTTCTTTTTGTACTTTTTCTTGTGATTTCTTAGAATCAAAATCCTAAATAAACAAAAACGAAATCATAATACAAAACAAAAACTATCCCACAAAACCAACCTTTAAGAATCCACCCATCAATGCAAATTTGGCCATAAAGCAAGCATTGATTGTTAATTTAATAAGCATCTTGGTGTTCAACTTTGGACACAAAGTTTGATGAACTTTCTTCAGAAAAACATGTTCATAATCAACAGGATCCCGTAGTTCAAATGAAGAAGAGGTTTCTTCAGTGATATATTCGTATTTTTGAATGACATTTCGGATAGAATCCAATCCTCCAGCAGTAAGTACAGTTCGCAAAGCGAGTCTCGAGTGCACAGCAGAATCAAAAATTTTAAGTTTCAACGAGCATTCAAATCGATGATAAACGTTCCACGACTCGGAACGACAGTTCTCTGAACAGTTCAGCACCCGGACACATTTGCCACATGGAACCGAGCGCGGAATGAAGACATTCGATTGTGATCGATCAGAAAAAGATCTCAATTGAGACTCTAGTGGCACCAAACAGTGGTGACAAAATTTTCGTTCTTGTTTTTTAGTCAATGAGCTAGCGTATGGTTTGGTCACCGCGAGAATGTCACCAAAGCGAATGTCTTCAGTGGTGACCAGATGATGACCTATGGAAACAATCGTTATTTGTTAATCATATTAAGATATTTAAAAACAAACTATACCGTTTTTAAAATCATAATGAACGGCAACTTTGCTACTAAGTGAAGAAAGTTTCGATTGTGATTGGAAACGACCTTTCTCGGTCAAAATGCGAATCACCAAATCGAGATCGTTCAACGAACGATTCACGGATTTTATGGAGTTGTTTTCAGATTGAAGCGAGTCTACATTCTCACCAGCCAATTGATAAAGCTTTTCCCACAGAATTCGGTCTGAATTTGTAATATTTTCTGGTTTTAATACATCAAGAACTTCTTTAGCTTCCATAAAACGACCAAGTTTCAAAAGACATTCACATTTTCTGAACACCAATTTGGTAATAGGTTTGTATCGATCATAGCCAAATGCCAGAGCGGCCTCAATGTCTTTGAGTGAATCTTCGTATTGACCAAGCTGGAAGAAGGTAGCAGATCGATTGCCGTAAGCTAGAGGCAACTCTTCTAAATTTTTTGGATCATTGTCCACTTCTGGTGCATACCGAATAGCCTCGTTATACAAAGAAAGCGCTTCTGCAGTACGATTGGCGACAAATGCTCGATTTCCATCGGTACGGAATTTAGAAGCTTGAATTACATCTTTAGGATCGGTTGAAGAATTTTCAGTAAGAAACGAACTCAAAGTACGAAAGGATTTTAGACGATAAATCAAATGTACACGTTCAGAATCTTTAGTTAGTTTACTAAAAGATTGTTGGAATGGGGCAGAAGTAGGCAAATTAAAGAAAAGCTCGCGATAAGAATCAGTAAGTATTGTTCCTTGCATAAAAAGATTTTCATTCAGACACAGCCGCATCATGGTGGCTAACATTTCGTCCATGTTTGCTTGTGGTTTGAGCAAACTTGAGAGTAGAAATACGACTTGAAATAGGACACAACAACAGAGGATGCACGCACAAAGGCTTTGTGATAAAGCATATACATCTCTTCTAGTGAGAAATATTAGGCAGCGTGTGACTGCAGTGTCACTGCATTTAAGTGCGGCCATAAAGGAGAAATAGGCGCCGTTTGTTTTTCCACAGTGGACAGTCCACTCGAGTGCGATCGCATTCATTCATGCTAAAACGCGTTGCTTTTTACCCAGGCAATTTTGTATCCTTTCAGATTGATTGGTAAGTGTTTCATATTGTTTGTACATTATGTATATGTAATAATTCCACTTAGATTCATGTGTATCTGGCACGATGCTGCAGTCTCTGGCATTGCAATTTGCCCAACTGAACAGCGTGCCTATGTGGCAAGCATCTGGCCATGTGGGCACCTTATTACAAATCTTGAATTCACTTGATACTCCCGACTTTCGTCGTCGTTTCTCGGATCTGACCAACAATGCCGACCGGGTAGCTCTGTGTTTCTCCCAGCAGTCGGTCGCTCAACAGATTGATCAATTTATTAGCAATCTTAAGTTCTCTGTGAACCGAACTGGTACCGGTCTAAAGTGGTCTGACAATGCGGCCAAATATCGCGAAGCGGGCAATGAGCACTTTCGTGCCTCACGTTACCTTCAATCAATTGAAGCGTTTTCCAATGCCATTCTCAATGCTCCCAAAGAACCTCAAACCAAAGAAATAGCACGAAGTTCGGCAGCCGCTTGCAAACGTGAACTACCACTGGCATATGGAAATCGTTCGGCTGCATACTTTCAACTCGGTCTGTACGAGTACGCACTGTTGGACATTGAAGCTGCATTGGAGCTACGTTATCATGCTTATGGCGATGTAAACAAATTGAAATGCCGAAAAGTTGAATGTTTGCTTCGTTTGGGACGGGCCGATGAGGCCAGACGATTCTTTGCTACTGTAAGCAAATCAGGTGATCCAAAGAGTCCTAATTTTTTAGCATGGAACAAAATGTCTTTACTTATCAATGGGACACACAAATATCCCAAACCGAAAATGATTCCTGAACCGAAAACACTCGAGTCTACTATCGAAGTATTGACCACCAAAGGATTATTCAAATCACATTCAAAGTTGGCGTCACTTAGTTCAAAGGTTGATGTTTGTTACGACCCTAAGAAAGGTAATTCTTATTAGCATTTCTAGCATTGCTTACTTTTATTTTGTCATTTCTCTATATTGTCTGAAAGGTCGTCATTTGGTGGCAAAGGAAAAGATCGAATGTGGTCAGATTCTTATGGTCACTCGTCCATATGTGCAAGTTTTGAATGCTAAATTTGAACGTGCCCGCTGTCACCACTGCTCCTGTCCAATGTTTCTGGACGTTTCTGATGATGGTGGATTGCTAATGCTCGAAGCAATTATTAAATATGACGGAAAACAAAGTAAAGGTATCTGACATTTAGGCCCAGTTTTATTTTAGTTGTCTAACCATTCAAATATTGTTTATATACAAACTCTAGAAACACCGACTCCACTTCGTCCAATGCCTTGTCATCAGTGTTCAATTGCACTTTACTGTTCGGAGGACTGTCGAGCTCAGTCCTGGAAATCGTATCATAGTTTCGAGTGTGGCTTTCACGCATTCTTATTTATGCTCAACGACTTTCAACGTTTGGCTTTGCGATTGCTGTATTGCACTGGACTTGACAAGATTCGCGCTGTTGCAAAGAAACAAACGACGTCTGATGCGATGTTAACCAATCTGGCTGATCCCATCGATTATTCGTTCATGTACCAGTTGGTTCATGATTCGGACAAGAAATGTGACAATGCGACATATCGGGAGATGCTTGAAAATACAGTGACCGCTTGTTTGGCTGTACGGCTGGCTAAATTGAGTGGATTTTTGGCCAAAACTAAAAAAGATACTGAAAAGTTTGTTGGTTCAATTATTCTTCGTCACATTTATCAGATTAAGAAAAATTCATGCAGTGAATTTGATCTGGCTTCACCCGACTCGAAAGTGCCTTTTTCTGTGGAAATAAAGTCCCTTTATTTGGCCAATCATTCCTGTGCACCAAATGCTCATGTGGCCATGATGAAATATCATCAACGAAATGGTTTCTTTCAAGCTGCACAATCCATTGCCGCAGGATCTGAAATTACTATTAGCTACCAAACAGATTTTACTGCTTTCAAATGTCCAAATCTTCAAGAACGGAAACAGTTAATTTTGCAGCAACTTGGTTTCGTTTGTGAATGTGCTCAATGTTTAATGGAACAGAACAACATTCCCAACGGAATTGACAGTATTTCTCCATTGCTTGCTAGTGTCTACTATCCGATTGGTTGTGACAAGTGTGGAGCGTTGGTGATCAACACTGGAGACAAGCAGTGTCAGTCGTATCGCTGCTCTAAATGTAGTGTTCAAGTTGAACTTGCCGAAATGCAATCCAAATATGCACAAATTGAGATGAATCTCACTGATGCTCGCACTTGGATTCAACAAATCAATGGTTTGGACATTGGGGGCGAAAATTTTGAATCTTTTTTCGACAACAAATTTGTCAATGGTTCGTTGCTTCATCGTCAAACATCCCCTCAACTTTACCAACTGTACCGTCAATTGTGTGAACGCTACTCACGACTGATGCTTAGGTCGGAAAGTTTGATTTATGCCGAGAAATGTCTCGCTATTGTTGAAGCTCATTTTGGCTCACCCAGTTTGGCACTCTACGAGGAGATTCACACTGTCTTGCCCATTGATGAGATTCGTGGTTGTGCGGAAATATTTGACGAGGAAGCTTACAAGCGAATTATCCAATGGAATGAACGCTATGAGGAGATTAGACGAATGCTGCTATTTTAAACAATCAAGACAAGGCTATTTTGTGTGATGTTCTTATGGAAATTTATTAAACCAAATATTATCGTAAGTAATTCCTAATATTGATTGTTTATTATTAATCTCGTTTATTAAGGAATCAAATTGAAAATGTGGAAATATGATCTTGATTGACTATTTTGTACGAAACTAATTATCTACTAATAAATAATTAATTGATTGAATATCGTATTTCAATTCACTGCTCACCTCAAGCTCACTTTGAATGTCAATGACATTGTCATTTCGAATTGAATCAAGCACAGGCAAACTTTGTTCAACCAATGAAATGTTACTTGAAATCATCTTTATTGAAGCAAATGTCAAACAAACCGACAATACCTGCAATGATTCCCACTCGTACGATCAGTTTGTTTCCACTGACATTTGTTGGCACTCTGTTCATTGTTCCACTGTCGTTCATTAATCTTTGTCTCGAATTTGAATTTATCAAAATTGAACCGTTGTCTGTCAAGTCTCAGGTGTTGTCTCATTTTGGTTCCTTCAGGCTAACTGTGCATTGTCTCACTTTGATTGTGTATTTCATTGACATTTACAAGATTACATTTGTTCGGTGCAAATTTGTGTTTCGTTTAAGGTATTTGACGCGTTGTAATTTTATTCAATTTCGTAATATATATTTTATAAATGTAGAATGCACAATCCGTACACATTTCCTCTGGACCCGGTGATTGTTGGACTAATTGAGAAGATGAACATTAATGAAAACATTGAAACACCAATATGGACAAATGCTTGTGAGAGAATTGTGTCGATAATATGTTCGAATGATTTTGCTTCTTCACCAAAATCATTCAGATTGCTCAAATTCACCTTTGCTCAAACCACAAATGTGCAAGCTAAAAAGTATCTTGCCACTCAAACATTCGACCACGTAATCAAATTCGTTGAGAACATTCAATGTCCAGACCTGATTGAGTCGCTGTGTGATGAGCTCTTGTTGCTTCTTCTTTGGCTTAACCAAACAGACAAACTTTTGATTCTTCGGGTAATGATCCTAGAAAGCGGCTTTGTATTGAAGCTCACCGAATTAAGCACAAAATTTGATGGAAAAGTTAGTGAGTTTATTAGTACTTTAATCAATAGGGTTTATGAGATATTTCTGGGCAATGGAAGGCATGAGGAGGATTTGATGTTACTTTGCTTATTGTTTGAAATAACTAATCCATTAGTGAGGTATGAGAAAGTGTTGAAGGACACCGAAGTGAGGCAGCTGAAGGTGATTAGTACAGTGTTGCCTGCTGCTTTCGGTTGAGTTGCGTTGAATGTCAATAAGTTACAAATAAATCAATAAATATTTTAAATTATACAAATACTACTACTGGAACAGAAAAACACAACAATTTAAGTAATCGCTTTATTCACTGTAAAACATTAACAACGTAAAATAATTCAACTTGGAATCAATTTGATATCAAATAAGAGCATAAAGCTTTTAAAAGCAATGTAAAACTATGTTAGAATAATAAAATCACTCCAATCCAAGATAGTGCCAGGCTTGGCTGAGGCTCACCGACTGGGCGACAAACTTGGTTGACATTCGCAGCAACATTCGCTTGAGCTTGCGATCCTTCATGGGTATCTTCTGGAATGCCGCATTCAAAAAGTCAGCAAGAATCTTTTGATTGGTAGAAAAGCGAATGATCATCTGTGCCAATCGTCGGGATTCGTCCAGAAAGCAGTTGGCGTTCAAGTCCTTCATTGAGGGATCATAGATGTCAGCAGGAGTGGACTCGATGAAGGCACGGGTCGAGTACTGTTCTGCCACAATGAACTGCTTGACATTGTCCATTCCACAGCTGCCAAAGTCGAGCAGCACTAAGTGAGGAATTCGGTCGGGCGAGATGTGAGCAACGCCAATGTTGGTTCCCTTCAGGTCGCGATGCACTGTAAAGTATTTTCGGTGCATGTACACCAGTGCACCACCGATTTGGAGGAATATTTCGATAATCAGTCGCTCGTCCATCGGGTTGTTGTTGAGGTGCTCAGTGAGAGTGTGCTGAACCTTCTCAAGCACAATTCCGCCCATCAAATAGTGGCTTCTTTTGTGGTCTTGCAAAAGGTCGTCCGTTTCGAGGAAATATTCATTCTTGTGTCCATTCCAGTGAAGATTGAAATATGAATGAAATCGAACGATATTGGGGTGTTTCACTCTCTGGTAGAAGAGGACTTCTTTCCGAAAGACATCAGCAAAACATTCACAGCGATCATTCATCACTGATCCGAATCTAAAAGTCTTTACTGCCAAGTCTTTTGGTTCGGGTTGAGTATCTTTCATTGCAGAAGCCAGAGAAAAATTGAACACAACGCCAAATGCGCCTTTTCCCAGTTCGTGCACATAGCCCAATTTGATAACTTCCTCGAGGTAGTATTCGCAATCAGTTGCGGTCACAACCAGTGGGATCTGTTCTTGACTGGTTCGTGGATAAGTCATACGGGCAAACTTAACATCACTAGAAAGTTTTGCAGGTGACGGTGAAGCAAAACTAACGCGATTGATCTTGAAACAACAGAATAAACTTTTGAAATTGTCAAAGAGAGACATCATAGCTGGTTGGCACTTCGTGGCAGTCGTGCTGGTTACTCAATCAATGAAAATGCGAACAACCTTCAATGAGCGATTCATTTCAAATGGAACTCAACTTTAAATGGACATATTGTGGCATTTGTTAATATAAATTGATTCAATCGAATCAATTGTAACACAACAGACCGATTGATTGTTGATGCCAAAATGACATAGATTCAGGATAGTGTTAACTTCAATGCATTACGAATCGATTTTAGACTAACAAATATATTGATTGCTATTCTGGTAAAATTAATCATAAAAATTTAATCGTTAGATCGGCCGACAACATTAGTAAAAAAATTGTTTCCACATCTAATTGAACAAAAGTCGTCCTCCGCATTTTTATGTCGGTTTTTGGCAGTTTACCTCGCTGTTTGAATTGACAAGAGGCACATACAGCCACTCTGACTCCATTTCGGGGTTTGGCAATAATCGTTTGAGATGACACTGCAGCAGCAGATCGGTGTGTCTTTTGAGATACACAAGCAAAAATATCTTGAACGATTGAAGAACGCAGTAGTTGTTGGCCTGGATCTCGTTTTTGATTAGAGGAGGAAAATTTATAAAGTCCATTTCAATAAGTCCCTAGTTACTTTATGCTCGAGCCACCTATGACCGAAGAAGCACTACAAAATGTAGTCACAATTCGAATGGCCGAGTAAACAGCAATAGTTACTTCTAGTTATACTAATTTAATAATTGTTGATTTAAGTATTATTTATGCTTAATTTAAGTGTAAATAAAGAGTTTGTCAATAGACAACTTATGGTTTCTTTAGTCAATTTGGTATATTTAAAGTAGAAAAAGATTTCACCAGGTGACGCTAAAGTCTCATCGAGCAGCTCAAATTAAGCAGATTGGCAATTTGAGCCACTTTGTTTGGTTGTCATTTCGATGCATTGACAGGCTCTCAACGCAATTGAGCAAAACAATTTGTTGTGTAGTGATTTGGGTCAGACAGAAAGGTTTCTTATTTTGTGTCCTTCTATATCGCTTCGTCCCGACATGGCTTCCCCTTTTCTCCATTTGCCCTCAGTATGTCTTGAAACTATCTTCAAGTTCATACCACTGGTTGATATGATCCGTTCTGTTGGACTAGTGTGCAAAGCCTGGCACCGTTCACGTCACACCGAAATGCTTAGACGTCGGCGATTGGTGCTCGTCCAAAGAGAAAGTCAATTGACACTGGTTCGAGGAAATTTAAACGAAATTGAATTGACCGATTTGATGGCACTCGTTGAGCGTGAGGATGGATCGCCTTGGGTGCAATTGGAACCATTGAAACAAATGATGTTTGACACTGTACTACTTTCGAATGATTTGCTGGCACTGACATCTACCCTAATAGCTTATTTACCAAATATTACACACTTGTCTGTTGTCCTCAGCAAGAATAGATGCGATTCAACTCTCACTCAGGTGGTTCGTCTACTCGACAATTTGTCGGATAATCTAGTTGTGCTGAAACTCGTTATTGATTTTCAAATTTTCGATGCTGTCCTTACACTCTCCGTTACCAAACTATTTGACTCGATCAATGGTCTCAAGGCACTTCGACATCTCGCATTGTTTTGCTACTTTCCACTTCTCAATCTCCGTCCTCGTCTCTCAATCTTATCCCGCTTAAGCACCTTTTCATTCTATTCTCATGGAATTCAGAAAGAGGGCCTTGATGAAGAATGGTTTATCTCATCGTTGCGTGAGCATGCAATCAATATTCGCTCTATTGACTGTCATTGCTTGAGTCTAGAAATATTGCTTCAATTGAACCGACTCTACTCGAAATTCAACTGGATTTACCTGACTGATGCATTGGAGGTGGACCAATACGAGAATGTGAGCCTGTTTTGTACTCGATTCAGTTCGTTGACCAATTTGTGGCTATTCGTCAACTCAATGCCGATGACCATGTTGGCTCGATGTCTGTCTCAAATACCACAACTCGCTCAACTCCATTTAGCATTTCATTATATTGCTCAAGTTGAGGAAGCATTGCCCGACCAGGAAGCAGGCGAAGGCAACAATTGGCAAATAATTCAAGTGCCCTCAGTTCGTTTGTTAATGATGAGTTTTGCAACCACATCTCACCGCGACACGGAACGCCTTTTCATTCCTGAAATTTTTCCTAATGTCCGTGTGCTTCAATTGAAGCATAAAATTGATGAGTGTCCCGATTGTGACTTGATCATTCCACAATATGGATTAATCGAACCAGAAGCGAAAGAGATCATTGCCGAATGCAAACGTCTTGCGAGACAACCGTTACGTCGATGTGCCAACTTACACACCATTGCTCTCATTCCTGCAGATGGTACTTATTCGAATCGAGAGTTGATTACTTTTGATCAATTGTGAATTATAATCGATTTAAATTTAGGTATTCGAGTTTAATATTTATAAACTTTATTGATTAATGCACAAAGTTAATTTCCAATCCCGTATCCCATACTGCAGCTCAGCCGCGTGGGCTCAATATTGGTTTTAAAAATATACCAAAATATTCCACGAGAAACGATTTAAATTCTGTAAAATCCAACACAACACAACTGTTCTTACTCGTTATTTCATTATTATACCATCATCATAATATCTCCACACTGTTCATTAAACTACCATGGTACATTACACAATTACCAAATGCTCTATTGTGCATTCGCAACTTCATAGCCCAACCTTGTGGCAGCTTGGTAATTATTGCATTGTATTGTTATCATCCCGAACTGGTACTTACATGCGGTCAATTGCTTGCAAACAGCACAGTTTTCATTACAGAACAGCACGGTCTTCTGTAGCTCAGCCACCAATAGTGGCCAATGGGACCGGCCATTGAAGTGCTCCTAAGAGACAACCTGTGTGAAAACATTCCGATGTGATTACAGCCATGCCGACCACTGCAGTGTCTCATCTTGCCAATTACTCCAATTGGAATCGGTCCGGGAACTGAATCGTTCGACAGTGCACGAGCATGCAAACTCCATGAATTTTTTGAATAAATGTGGAACGGGCCAGGTTGCGCTTGTGTTTGCATCCACTGGCAGTCTTCTCAATGGAACCCTAATTGATGAGTCAATCAAACAATGATGACGTTTTTGTGTGATCGAGACCAATCAACTGACCGCTCGATTGATTATGAACTGAAGACTGTCTTCGAACGGACGTAGTAGTTGTATCTGTGTGTGACGGTTGTAATGACAATGTAAGACAGCAATTAGCAACGGAGTGCATTTTAATAATATTCCTTCGGTGGGAACAATTAATAAGTTAATTGCACCCAATTAACACCCACAGCCCGGTGGTGCCTTGTCCTTGCCTTGCCCGTTCTTTCTTTTCTGCTCTTGTCATGGCCTGGCAGGTTCGGACTGTCGTCGACGATCGGTTCGTCTCGCTGATCATTCTTCCTGCATTCCATAATGAACCAGACCACACATCTACAATTGAAATACATGTATGGCTATACATGGAGGAGTGTGCATGCTTCAAACAATAGTTACAACTATACATACATTGTAAATCAATCTGTTTGTGCACTCCTGAAGCAGAGCTATGCAGGGAAGCCACTCATTTGTGCATCAGATGCTAATTATGGCGCGCTGATTCTGAGTTGAGCAGTGAACTCACTCTTGCTGCTGCTTGTGGCAAATTCGGCCTGACAGCTGCATCTCACCACGCCAATTGCCATTTGAATTCAGTGAATCTTTACACTATGTCTCATTGCCATTCTTGATATTCATTCGGCAATGAATGAAACATTAAAATTGATTTGCTAATTGCACTGCATTAAACATTGGACAGGCCGTTGTGCATTCGATGCGTTCATTTGGGTGATGTGTTCTTGTCTGTGCCATCGGATTAATGGGCCCGACCACTCATCCGCAAATAATGATTTATTTTGCATGGCGTCAATAAGACTAGCGAGTCGTTATTACTGAGTGACTCTGTCTCTGTGAAGTAGATCTATGCATCATGTACATCAATGCATACTCAAAATGTAACAATAATAACTAGACTAATTGAGTTGAAATTAAATTTATTTTCTTAAGAATGGTCATTTGAACCATTTAAATTTGACGATTCTTTGGATTAATTGGAGAATTCATTGCGAGTCTAATCGATTAGCAAATCTTTTCACTGCTTATCATTCACCACTGAAATTTAACATCTCAACCATGAATCCACTAGCTAACCAGCAGGATGATCTTATTATGGGCTTTGACAGTAATAAGACCTATCCGCGTGTCAATGAGACAATTCCAGCGGATGTGACACCCGCTGATTGTTCCTATTATCTAGAGAAGGTCTTAGAATGCCGCGAAGTGTTCAAACTGGGCCAAGGAATGTTCGGAACAGGCTACAGTGTCGTGATGCCCAAAGGTGAGAATGGTCAAGAAGAGACCGAACCAAAGCCAGTGGTGGTCAAGGCATATCGATTTGGCATTATTGCGAATGAATTTGAAGTGAAGATGCTTCGCAACGAAATCGACTGTTACCAAAAACTGAAGCACGACAACATCGTCGAATTTTATTCCTGTTTCAAGCTTTACTGGAATGATGACAGAATGGAATACTTCATTGACACGAAGAACAATGAACCAGACCGATCAAGTCATGTCCACTTTCTAATGGGTGGAATTGTGATCGAGAAGCTGCAATCAACTTTGGCAAGATATCTCGAATACAAGTTGCTAGATGAAAGACAAATCGAGCAAGTCTTTGATCAAATCGGCAGTGCACTCGTGTATATGCACCGAACCCACTTTATTGTGCACAGAGATTTGCATGACGACAATATTGGCATTTCTCATTTTACCGAAGATGGAACGCCTATCCTGAAGTTGCTCGACCTGGGAAATAGTCGATTGGAAGGAGAAGCAAAGTTTCTGGCTGCTCAAAGGCACTGCAATCGTGGTCACATCGAATCACATCCGGCCCGCATTAAAGTCATTGACGTATTAACCCAAGCCCTGAACGACAGCAACAGCTTCATGTCCGAATCACGTCAATTTGCACAATTGCTAATGCACTTTACGACCAAACAAAGAATGCCAATCAGAGCAACTGAACTCGAGACATTCAATGAAGACTTTCGAAAGGTGCCAATGGTCAACAACAAGTTGAAACAAATGTTGCTACGAATGTCAACTGCGAACAACATCCAAACGGTGAATCTCGCTCAAGCCTGGGACTATCTCAAGTTGTAATTGCATTTATTATTTGTTTGATATATTTCTATATTTTAACTCATATTAAATCTTGTTATGTATATTTGGCATTTTCTTTTTTCTCTGACTGTGACAAATATATTGAAAAATATTTATTTTCACCAATTTAAAATCAAACAACTTCGCTGTTTGTGTCCACAGTTGAGCATTGTGGTTTAGATCATACTTGATTAAAATCAGAGAAACATTTGTATCCAGATGTGTTTACTCTCGATTGTATTAGAATTGTGATTCGAATGCACCTTCATGATTAGTCAAATAGATAATCTTTGTAATCTGTCAAATAGACAAATAAATCTAACAATAATGTTGAAGCTTTTATATATAATCTTAATAATGACTCGACTAATTCAGTTGAAATTGAATTTATTTGCCTAAGAATGGCCATTTGAGCCATTTAAACCTGACAATTAGCAATGAATGGTCCAATCGATTCTCTGCAAATCTTTTGGCCAATTACCAATCACAGTGACCTTTAATCATGAATATCTATGAACAATGTCGATCTTTGATTTCGAGCATTTTCCCTTATTCAAACCAGCAAGACGAGCACACAATTGGCATTGACAGTAGTAAATCTTATCCGCGTGCCAATGAGAATATTCCATTGGCTGTAACGCCGGCGGATTGTTCGTATTATTTAGGACAGGTTTTAGGTTGCAGAGAAGTGTTCGAACTAGGACAAGGTGCATTTGGAACTGGCTTCAGTGTTGTACTGCCGAAAAGAACGAATCAAGACCAAGCGGTCGAACCAAAGCCAGTGGTGGTAAAGGCTTATCGATTTGGGATCAATTCACGCTCAGGTGATGTGTTCACTGAATTCGCTGTAAAGATGTTGAGAAATGAAATCACCTGTTACCAGAAAGTGAAACACGAAAACATTGCCAAATTTTATTCCTGTTTCAAGCTTTACTGGAATGAAGGTAAAGAGGAATATTTCGTTGACACCAAGAACAGTCAACCAAATCGCTCAAGAAATGTCCACTTCCTAATGGGCGGAATTGTACTCGAGAAGCTGCAGTCAACTTTGGCGAAATACCTCGACGACAAGTTGCTAGATGAAAGACTAATCAAGCAAGTATTCGATCAAATTGGCAGTGCACTCGTGTGTTTGCACAGAACCCACTTTATTGTGCATCGAGATTTGCACGGCGACAATATTGGCATTTCTCATTTTACTGAAGATGGAACACCTTTTCTGAAGTTGCTTGACCTGGGAAGTAGTCGATTGGAAGGGGATGCAAAGTTTCAAGCTGCCCAAAAGCACAGCACTCGTGCTCACATCGAATCAGATCCGGCCAGCATTAAAGTAATCGATGCCTCAACCGAAGCCCTGAACGACAGCAGCATTCTGTCCGAATCACGTCAATTTGCACAATTGATTATGCATTATGCCACCAAACTAAAAGTGCCAGTCAATTCAAGTGAACTCAAGGCATTCAATGATGCCTTTCGTGATGTGCCAATGAACGATCACAAGTTGAAACAAATGTTACTTCGAATGTCCACCAAGGAAAACATTCAAACGGTTAATCTCGCTCAAGCCTGGGACTATCTCAAGTTGTAGTATTTCGCAATTTATTTATTGTTTTCTATAATTTTATCTTATATTAAATCTTGTTATGTATGTTCACATTTGTCTCTGTCTCTCTTATCACTGACGAGTTAGTTCGTTTAACTGATAAGAAAGTGTAAAGTGAAAGCGTGAATTGCTGAAAATGTCTCAATGTTTACAATCGCACACAACTTGATTGGTCGATTATTTTCAACTCTACCAGCATTGACTATTCAAATCATGTTTTTATTTAAGAATTTTCGTTGTTTGTTTCCGTACGTTAAACTTCCACATGACGATTCAGTTGAAGATTGCGATGATCAGAATGAAAATATTATTACTTTTGATAATCAACGAACTTATCCTCGGACAAATGAGCACATTCCATTGCTTGTGACACCAATCGATTGTGAGTATTATCTTGAGGAGATTCTGGGATGTCGTGAAGTGTTCGAGCTGGGTAAAGGATCTTTCGCCATTGGCTACAATGTTGTACTGCCAAATTGGTCAATGAACAATCGAGCCGAATCGAAGTCAGTTGTTATCAAGACGTATCGTTTCGGTCGAAAGTGGCATGCTCAAGATCACGACCAAGGCTTTGAACCAGTGTTCCGTAACGAAATCGACTGTTTTCGGAAACTCAAGCACGATCACATTGTCAAATTTTATTCTCATTTCAAATTTTTCTGGAATGAGGACAACAAAGAATATTATTTCGAGACAAAGAACATTCAACTCAACAGTCCAAGAAGTCACTACCTGATGGGAGGAATTGTGCTCGAGAAAATGCGTTTCACCCTGACTGGTTATCTCAACAATAGATTGCTCGATGAGGCATTGATCGGACAGGTGTTCTACCAAATTGGGTCTGCACTTGTGTATCTACACCGACGGCACTTTATTGTGCATCAGGACCTGAAAGGGTCCAACATTGGCATTTCACACTTTTCCGTCGATGGTACACCATTTCTAAAGTTACTCGATTTTGGAAGCAGCCGACGAGTGGTCGATAGGAAACAGTTTTACAGTGCAGAGAAGCACTCGACTCGTGCCTTCATTCGATCAACTCCGCCCGACATCAAAGTCATCGACGCCACAATGAAGGCTTTGAACGAAAACTGCTTTCTGAATGAATCTCGCCGCTTTGTGGAGATGATCATTCGCTACTCGACCGATCGAAGGACAATAATTCCAATCGAGTCATTGCGTGCTGCATTTGAGAAGGTGCCAATGAGCGATCACAAATTGAAACAAATTCTTCTGCGAATGCTCACCAACTTCAACGTCCAAACTGTGAGCATCAGTCAGGTTTGGAATTATCTTGGCCTAAAGTTTTAATGGCAATGTATTAGTCACTTTATCATGATTTTACGTTGGCTTTGATCTAATTTGCATATCTATTATCTCTTAAAAAATCACACTATGTAATTGTTTTTAATTAAAATTAAAGAATTTATTGTATCTTACGGAAATAGTCAAAGTGAGACGATGTTTTGAGTAACTTCATTTTCTATGGAATTCAAATTCAAATTTAAATTGTTCAATTTTTCAATTTTATTCATAATCATTTAGTTCACATAATCGGAGACACTTCTGTTTGAATGCTTTGATCTTTACACTTTGGCTCGGTGCAGTTCGAAACAGAACCCTCAATAAAAAGGTCAACTTGTTGCTCAATATGCTGATTACCGACCAATTCTTCTTGCTCCGTGGCGATTCGTCGTTTCTTACTACTATTAAATGAGATAATAAATAATGTAATTAGAGATCTTGAATGTCAAACAAGGCAATATTATGTCATACCAATTCCATCGTTTGCCATCTTCGGCATACTTTCTCTTCACCCATTAATATTGCTCACGTCGAGATGCATTTTGTAATGCTGCTGGAAAACGATGAAACATTACTTGCGGCTGTTTTCCCTCAATATTTGCTTCGGAGTTATGACAGCCGCAGACGCAACAATTTCGGGGACTTTTGATGATTTTAGACATGATTTCGGTGAAAAACAATTTGTTTGCGGGCTTTTGCAACTTTGATTGAAGAACATGCTGCAGCAACGAACACGTGGCAAGGTTCAACTTGCGCCCCAGTCAGCTGATTTTAAGGCGATACTTACCGTGGGGCTACATCGGTGCTTGGAAGGCTTCAGTCAATCACATGTCGACAGTTGCTTTCAGACTTTGGTTTTTTTCACAATAATTTAATTGTTTTATCAATAAGACAGTTCAAAAATGTGGGAGACAATCTATGCTCAATATTTAACTATTTAATGGAGGTAATTTAGAATGTTTATTGTTTTATGTATTTTTATACTAATTTATCTGTTTCTCTCTATGCTTGCCTGACAACAACAATTTGAGTAAAATCCGCTCTCCTGCTAATTCAACGGCTTTAGTTTCGAAAACCAGAGGTTCATCAGAAATCAATATGTAACGTATGAGAACAACAAAATGATTAAAAATAAATCAACAAGAATTGTCTTGCTGCCAAACTTGTACTCACTTCTACTTCATATACTAATTTGTTATAACGATTGTGACCACTAGAATACTGTGCACAATTGAAGAATGTGGTCATTGTATCATAGTATAATAGTTTATATTCTTTTAATTTCGTACGTTATGTGAAATGGACCTGGCCAGGACACTGTCAATTGACATTATCGTTCTGCCTTGCAGGCAACACTGGAAAGTTGGCACAGGGGCAACAAATAATTCATTGTTAATCATTTCTGATGAATCACAACAATCAGGATTCAATCCTGAGACTGAGTTATTCAACAATAAATAATTTGCCCAAGAATACTCTGAGTAGCATGTTTAACCGCACAGTTGCTTGGTCCTGAAGGCAATCGCACGCAGCAGTTTACCTTGACTTCCTCTCGAGTACGCTTACGATTGACTTACCATTCACCATTTTTGACCATGCCTTTTATGACGAAAGCTAAGACCTTGTTATGTATGAATGCTCGAGCCAGCCCACTAGATCATGAAGATCGCCCTAATCACTGGTTCGTGGGCAATGAAGAATGTGAGGGGTTCCTCAGAGAGCAGTTGGCCTGTAAAGAGGTGGAACAGCTTGGAAATGGTGCTTACGGCACTGGCTTTAGTTTGAAGCCTTCCAAGATTATCATGGCCAACAAGACCGCCAAGCCTGTAGTGGTGAAGACATTTGCCCTTGGCAAAGATTGGTCTTCAGATTCTCAGCTCACCGTTCGCCATGACGTATTCTCAACCGAAGTGAAAGCCCATAATAAAAGACTCGCCCACAAGCACATTGTCCAGTACAAGGGTCACTTCAAACTATTTTTGCTGGAGCAAAAGCATAAGTCGAAAGACTATTTGGTTGAGAAGGCTCGTGCCTGGAGTGACAAGGATCCCGCCCATAAAAGTTGCGACCTTCTCATGGGTGGAATTGTGATGGAAAAGCTCCAATCTACTCTTGAAGCTTGGACCGAGGCCGAAAACATCGAGCTTCTTGACGACAAGCTTATCACAGCTTTGTTCTATCAGGTAAGTTCATTCTGAATCTATTCTCTTTCGTGTCTAATTCTCCAATTTGCAGATTGGCAGCGCGTTGGCTTATTTGCATCGAAAACATCACATGATTCACTACGATCTAAAGGCCGACAATATTGGCATTGCCCGAATCAAATCAAATGGTGTGCCGCACCTGAAATTGCTCGACTTTGGCAATGTGGTTCACTTTGAAGCAAAGGAGTACAAGGCCGCAAAACGCCACTCAAAGTGCTTCAATTTGGACTCGAACGAGTGCGAGATCACGAACGAAGCCAACATCATCAGGAATGGCAATCCTGTTCTTTACGAGTCACGAAATTTGGCGCACATGATCGTGCTTTACTCGACCTTCACTGCACAGGAACGTGAGCGACTTTGGCGGCTGAGAATTGTCCCGAGTGTACCAGAACTGGCCGAGCGATTCAACGAGGTCAAGATGAGCGACCCGAGACTCAAGAGACTGCTCCTCTGTATGATGCGATCTTTTAGCCACCAGCAGATAAGCCTCAACCGAGTGTTGAAATATCTGAACTGAGTGGCGCTTAATTTAATTTTAACTTAATTTTTATTCTATTGAATTGACGTTTTATTGACTTTGACTAATAAATTATGTAGTGACGAATATTGACTTGTTTATTTTGAAAAGTGCATTCTATAAAAGCACATTTATTATATAATCTAAGCATGCACCTAACTCACCAAAATGACAAAGTTGAACGTATTCAGTGCCGATTTGACCGATGTGGCCTATTGTTGCAGCACTATGGCACTTTGTATATTCAAACTTGGTCTTGATACGATTGAAAGATTGGTTGTTCAACAATGTCATGAAACTTATCTAATCGACATCGTTTAAATGAAATTGAAATTTAATAATTCGGGCAAAAATGCTCTCAAACCAACGTTTGATTATGATTATTTGGTAATGGCCAAATCGATCATTGTGGTTTCTCGTGAACCCGTTCACTTTTCTCTTGGCCACTTCTATCCCTCCTCAGACCATGCCGCGAAATAGCGAAGTTAAGAATGTGGAAAAGTGTTTAGAGTCGAACCTGGACTGTACAAATGTTGAATGGATAGGAGAAGGAGCCTTTGGCACTTGCTTTAGTGTCATTCCATCAGACACCATAGTTGATGCGAATCAAGTGCTTACAACAAAGAGAGTTGTTGTCAAAGCTGTGAGATTCACAAATGACCTCAACAAAGAAAAGCGAGAAAAGTTCAAAAGCGAGGTCCAAATCTATCACAAGATTGCTCATCCACATATTGTCAATTTCCATGGATATTTCAAGTTTTTTAGGCGCAAACAAGATCGAAGCTATTTGACTGAGAAAAACTATTTGTCTTGGACTGATCGTAATCCCGCTGAATGCCGTTTCCTAATGGGCGGAATCGTAATGGAGAGATTGGAATGCACCCTGGATGATTTTGTAAAAGAAAGCAAGATCGAGATCGACCGCGATGTGCTTGTGAGTGCTTTGGTTAATCAAATTGGTTCGGCACTGGCGTACTTGCATCAAGTTCATTCAATTGCGCACGGAGACTTTAAAGACAACAACATTTGTGTTGTACGATGGCCAAGAAGTGCACAAGAAGTGCCTCAGCTCAAATTAATCGACTTTGGCAATGCTAAGGTGGACAAAGAGGCGTTCTCCGCTGCCGAAAGCCATTCCTCCTGTTTCGATCTAGACTTGGAAGAGTGTGAAATTCAAACGCTCGAGGATGCTGAATCGAACAAGAAATTGCTCACTGAAAAGAACGTATTCTTGAAAGAGTCAAAGCAATTGGCAGAGTTGACTATTCGTTATGCAGTGAACGAGCCTGGCACTCGGTCTCAAGTGATCGGTCTGTTTGTCAATAACATTCAAATCAACCAACCACATTTGAAGCGACTGCTTGTGCGAATGTTTACCGAGTTTGACTTTCAGCGCATAAGCATCACAAGCGTTTTGAATTATCTCAAGTCTCATGGTTAATTTTGTCAATTTGTCGTTTGTTTCTTTGTTTTTTCTATTTTCCGATAATATTACTTAAACATTAATTAAACATTTTATCTACTAATAAGTATAAAAGCTTTGATTTCACATAAATTTAATTGCTTGGGGGCTAATTTCAAACAATTGAACAGTTTGATATCGTTTTGAGAAAACGATTGCTCCAACAAAGCTGACTTGAACAATTGAAACTGTGCTCACATGAGTAATTGCTTTAGTGTTCAATTATATCGATTCCTATTGACCATTATTGAAAGTGTCAATGGAAGCATCAATTGTTTGCTAATTCTGTTGAGTCAAGAATACTCTGGCACAAACGTTCATGTTTGCACTATTCACGATTTCTCGGTTATCACGGTTTTCACACTTGGTTTCTCAGATTTATCCGAGTCACTTTCACAAGAAGACTACGATGCCGCTTTTCGCAAACGTTAAGCGATTCTTTTCGTGCAAGAAGACTGTCCGCACTAGACAGGCAGATTTTGTGCGAACTGTCAGAAGAGCGCCTCCATCACCGACCAAACCGCTCATTGATCTGAACATCGAAAAGAAAGTGAATTTAGCTGGTGACTTATATCAACGCATTCCGAATCTGGTGACACGACCTTGCTGTGAGACATATCTGCAAAAAAAGTTGGCTTGTGAAGATGTTCACTACCTGGGAAACGGAGCATATGGCGTTGGTTACAGTGTAATACCTTCCCAGGTCATCCTTGGCCAAGAGCAAGTCGAACGAACCAAGCCAGTTGTAATCAAGGTATTTAAGTTTGGTCCAGGCTGGTCACACGACCCCGAAACCAAACTACGTCACGAAGTCTTCCAGAACGAAGTAAAGTGCTACCAGAAAGACCTCGACCATGAAAACGTAGTTAAATTCTTGAACTCATTCGAGTTTCATTGGAACATATCAAAGGAAGAATATGGCATTGATAAGAGCTCTCCCATAGACAGTCAATTGCTAATGGGAGGAATTGTGCTCGAGAAGTTGGAATGTACACTTCAAGATTTAGTGAAAAAACTGAAGATCCAACGACTGAACGATAAACTTATCACCGCACTCTTTTACCAGGTAAGTAATCGACATCTTAAATTAAACTTTTCTAAATTCTTTTAATTTCCAGATCGGTGGCGCGCTAGTCTACCTTCATGGAACCCATTATCTGGTGCACAAAGACCTCAAATGGGACAACATTGGCGTTGCAGGCTTAAGTGAAGATGGTGTGCCACACCTGAAGCTCCTCGATTTTGGTAACGCTAGACTGTCGACCAAAGCCAAATTCGAAGCTGCTGAACGCCACAGCGCGTGCTACAATCTCGGCCTAACAATGTGCGAAATCCGACCAGTGGATTCCATATTCAACGACTCAATTCTGACCGAAGAGAATGCCTTTCTGGAAGAGTCAGAGAACTTCTCCTCAATGATGCTCCAGCGCGCCAAGCCCGGCAATGACATGTTTTACGAGGCCCAAATTGTCTTTGGAGATACCAAGAAGGACGGCAGCATGCTCCGTGATATTCCAAGCCAGTTTGAGGAACTAGAGATAAGCGATCCGAAGCTGAAGCGATTGCTGATTCGCATGACGGACAACAAGTTCAGCTATCAGAAAATTAGCATTACCAGCGCAATGAAATATATCAGCAACAATTGATTTCATTTTGCAATATTTGTTATTATTAATTTTATCCGATTCTTTCTTTGAATTAAATATGTGAATTGCGTTTTAACAACCTCGTTATTTAATGAATTGCAAAACTAAAAATGAAACAATCAAATTAAGATTATTATATAACTTTAATGTATCAAATTGTATACAAACAAATCGTATATAAGACGTAATGTTCATTTGTCATAACGTTTGAGATACTTTGCCAAATGTTCGTATTTCTCCCAAAAATAGAATGACTCGTCCACCAGAGGTTCCGGTCGATTGGCTCGTTGAATATCAGCAACAGAGAAAAGTCCAAGCAATTGTATGGCTCGCTTCAGTTCTCGTACAACTTCTTTAGCTATTTTTTCATTCACAGTTGATCCATCTTCAAAGTACAGCTCAGCCAGTTTGAACATATTCAAGGATAGTTCTTTGGTTAAACCATAATTAGCCTCAACGAGATCATACGATTTGCGTAAATATTTTCGAGCCTTCTCCGTGTATTGAATCATCCGAAATAGACTTCCCAATCGTGCGTAGACCAGACACAACTTTTCATAATTATGCATTCCTTTGATGCTGCACAGTTGGGGTAAGTGGGCTTCACATATGGTCAGTGACTGAGTATCAATTATGCCTGCTTGTGCCGATTGTTCAAAGGAATTCATAAAACGGTCCATGTTGGCCAATTTAGATTCCACTCGAGTATAAAGTCGTTTCACTTCGGAGAGAGACATTGCGGTTGAACAAGATGTGCTCGAACAGTTGAATGTGTTTGATGTTGAAGACGTGCGAGTTAATGTGCCACTTAAGAGTTATAAAATTAATTGATTCATTTATTAATTAATGATTAGTTAAAGGGAACGCGAAACTTACCCACACTTTTGGCAGCCAATGGGAAAATACTTTCCATCGAGTCCATCACGAGTCTCGACCACGCATCTGGTGCACTCACAATTGAAATAATATTGCTTCCACAAAAAGGCCTGTCGCTCTTTGCATTCCATTTGCAAGTAAATAGGTCCATAAGTCATGGTCACTTCTGTGCCGGCTGGAATTCGCTTCGAAGCATGCTGAAGCAGCAGTCTTCCATGCACAAAGGTGTGCGAAGAATTTGGATCACACGAATGATTCAACAGGCTAGCATTGTATGGATAGAGACCCCAAGCGATACCATTTGTCAATGGTACACGAAATATACTGCCAATCGAGTGCGAATTTGAATAGAGCTGAAGAAGATGACGCATCAGTGTGCTTCCGGCAAGTTTAGCTTCACCGTCGGTGCGTACAAATCCACACTTTGCGGCTAGCTTAACCATCATGGCAGAAGCGATGGCCAACCGAGCCAATTCCTCCGGCGGAGTCGCCTCCCGGTGATGCATCAGGTGAAAGACATACTCGTAATAAGCTACAACATCAGTTGGGTCAGTCAAATTCGGTGAATTGTGTCCTTTCGATTTGTTCTTTTCAGTATTTGGTGTAGTCACTTGTTTGATGACATCCAGTCCAGCAACAAGAAGCAGACGGAAAGCCAAATGACTGAAATCTGTCATTTGGTACAAGAACAAAAGTATGGAGCACTCGTATTTGTGATAATTACGCCATGATTCGGTACGACAGGCAGTGGAGCAATACAGGACACGGGTGCACTCAGTGCATGGAACAAGGGCACCCTTGATACAAAGTTGGCCTAGGATATTTACAATTAAGCATTAAAGATTCATAAGTAATTTAAACACGAACCTTTATCATTGCCAAGAGTGTATTCCAATCTTCGACAACAATGATGACAAAAGTGTAATTCATACTTCTTCTGCAGGACACTCACAATAGGTGACTCAACCATGAGAATGTCGCCAGCTTCGATATCCTGCTTAGCCACCAAGTGTCTTCCCTTTACATTCGAATATCGAGGCTCGAGCTTAGCCGAAAGTGGAACAAAACCAGCGGATGGTTGATAGCGTTCAGTACGACTTAAGTAGCTGATTACAGAAGGCATCGGATTAGTCGAGGATAACATGTGACCATTTTCAGAAGTCTTTTGATTTTGACCATAATCGTTCGAGTCAATGTCCAGTAGTTGAAGTCGAATGTTGATGGCTCGTTTATCGTCTTTCGGTTCGGCTCCGGCGCGGCAAAGACGTTCCCAAATTTTCTTTGCTTCTCCAACTTTTGTCAACGAAATCAAACATTCAACTTTACGAATCAGTAATTTGGATAGCTTCTCACGAGGATAACCAGTGTCGTGGGCGTGGTCAATGTCAGTCAGGCAGGCTTCAAATTGACCAAGTGCAAAAAATACTGCAGATCGATTACCAAAAGCCAGTGAGAGTTCTTTCGGGACGTTATCTTTTGGAACATCATTTTCGGAAACATCCGGAGCGTAAACAATAGCCATTGTGTAGAGATAAGCAGCATCAGACCATTTTCCACGTTCATATTCCTGATTTCCGAGAATACGATACTCGGCAGACTTGGCTGGGTTCTTCTTTGACGAAGGTCCAGTTTCATTATTGATCAACGGTTGAATAAATTTATCCAAAAACCTTTGAGCCATCATTTTACACATCTGACCGTCTGGTTCGAGATTGTCCATATTGTGAATATTTTCTTTGATCAAATTTTCTTTAAACTTGAACACCTTTTCCAACGCATACTGAGCACCACTAAATTGACTAAATTGATCACCACCGGATGGAGACGAGCTATCACCACTAGGCTCGTCAATCTTCAACCGCTTGAAGCCACTTTGTTCTAAATCCATAATTCCCTTGGGCGCTGTTGAATGAAATACAGAAAAGTATAATCACGTTAAAACTAGTAGATATATTAACTCGATAGACTTACCAAAATTATCAATCGTTGCCAAATGGCGACTATCGATCGGATCCGAAAGTGACACTCGGCAGAAACCAAAATATTCACGAAATAAAACGAGTGTTCACTGACAAACAAACACTGTTCAGCGAGCCGCAAAATGGCGAATGAGCAGAGTAGAAGCGAAGAACAACAAACAGGAATTGATGGCTATTTTGGCCAATGTGTTCAGAAGAGCGTAAAACGGCACTA
Source organism: Rhizoglyphus robini (assembly GCA_023373905.1). Classification (NCBI taxonomy): domain Eukaryota; kingdom Metazoa; phylum Arthropoda; class Arachnida; order Sarcoptiformes; family Acaridae; genus Rhizoglyphus; species Rhizoglyphus robini. The sequence continues at coordinate 2,932,638 of JAKIJQ010000020.1, forward strand.
TTATTTGTTTACACTAAGATTTGAATTCATATTATGTTTGCAAACGTGAAAAAGATGCTGACAAGGCCAAGATTGAAATCCACAAAACATTTGAATATCGATTACAGATAAATAAAATCAACTATTGGTACAACAAACCAATTACTAATTGGCTATTACAATTTGGTAGTTATTTGTAAATGTTGCTTAAAGTTGAATGTGTAAATTATTTTGTTTTTCGTAATGCACTTTGTCAATAATACTCTCGCTGAAACTTGTGAAAATCGATTGTTTGTCGTTAATTTGGCCCGAAAGATTGAGGCAAGCTAATTACCAAGTAATCTTAAATCTATATTTTATTAATTATAATCAAACTTCCAGATTGACGACACTGGTTTATCTTCATGGAATCCATTTTTGTACACACAAAGACCTATAATTGGACAACTTTGGTGTTGCGGATATAAATGCGGGTGGCAATCCACGCCTGAAGTTACTCGACTTTGCAAATTGCAATGCACGAGTATCGAACAAAGAGCAATTCGTGGGATCAGCCATGTGGCTGCCGACCGCTATTCCTTATGCTTCCAGCTCTAGCGATCGCCTTGACAACGCCCGAAATTCAGCTATTTGTTGCCGCTTTCAATTCTCATTGATGGGAATCCATTCCTTCATGTGTCACAGAACTTTGCCTCAATATTATCAATGATGATCAATATATGCAAAGCATATGCAATAATGTGCAATGTAAGTCAGATAATAAAATCAAACGATACATTACTGAATCCATTAATTCCTTTGAGTAAATCTAATTTATTCAAATTCAACAAATGTCATACCGAGTGAAACAGTCAATTGTTTGCTAATGCATTCAGCCAAGAATGCACTCGCTCAAGCATTCAAATTTTCAATTTTGATACTCTAAATTGTCATCGTGGTTTTCATTCACACATTGTATCAGCTTGTGTAACTTTGCCTCGACTACGATACGCCCTCATCCGACCATGCCACTTTTCACGAAAGTAAAGAATTTTTTCACAGGCAAAAAGACTGGCAACAACTCGCCTTCCAATGACTGTGAGATGCTTCTAAAAACCGAACTGGCCTGTCAAGATGTGGAGAAACTTGGTGCCGGTTGCTTTGGAATCGGCTACAGTTTGATACCATCTAAAAGGATCGTGAACGAAGAAATTGCTGCTAACGCAAATCCAGTTGTGGTAAAGGTATTTTGTTTTGGCCTGGACCGGTTGCAACATACCATATGCAAGCAACGTCTCACGGTTTTCGAGAATGAAGTTTCAAACTACAGCAAGAACTTAGCCCATGAGAATATTGTCACCTTCTTGGGCTATTTCAAGCTTTTCTGGGACAAGCAAAGTAAAGGTTACATTATTGAGAATACTCTCCCATATACGAATGTGCCACTCAGCTGTGATTTCATTTTGGGTGGTGTAGTCATGGAAAAGATGGATTCAACACTATGCACTTGGACAAAGGCGAACAAGATTACTTACTTGGACGACGATCTAATCACTGCTGTGTTCTATCAAATCGGCAGTGCCTTGGTCTATTTGCATGAAAAACACTCCATGACTCACTGTGATCTCAAGTCGGACAACATTGGTCTTTCGGTCATTGGTCCCAAAAGAAGTGTCCTCCAACTGAAATTGCTCGATTTTGGCAATGCAAAAGTGCACGACCCTAGCGAGTTTGTGGCCGCAGAACGTCATACGGAGCAATTCGACTTGGATTCGCCCGAATGTTCCAACAAAATCACAGACTTTGATTATAATCAGCTACTTTTTGGGAAGAATTCATTCTTGGACGAATCACGTAAATTCACTACAATGCTAGTTCGCTACGCAACCACCAAGATTGGCAAACCACTTCCGCCTCCAAGCAAATTGGCCAAGGATTTTGAAAGTGTCAAAATGAAAGACCTCAGATTGAAGCGTCTGCTTGGGCGCATGCTATTTAAGCGACTCAACATGGCCAAAGTTATGAATTATCTCGGTCAGTAATGACTTGCTTTTTATGTTGGATTGAACATTATCTATACGAGTATATGAGTTATATTGTATTAGTTAGATTTAGATTATTAAATTGTAATTGTATTGACTTTACCTTGTACTTTATTTACTTACTGTTTGTCTTAGCAATCACATGCTCGTTCAAAATGCATGCACAATTTGTTCAGTTTGATACCGCCGAACAATTGCCTCGACCAACTGTCGGTCCGTGAAAGAACAACATGTTTCCAGTCAGCCGCTAAATCTTTTGTAGCCTTATGAGTGTTGTCATACTGGTACCACAACAAAGGCAAACAGAACAATCATTGGCTTGCCATGTGCGAATATGACAGTGGTTCCCACCGTGAGTGATAACCAAATCCACCAATCCATACTTCAACGGTCACGACATGTACATGTCGAGTTCTAGAGATTACGGGACGTTTTGGCCAAAACTAAAACGATTCATTTTAGCCAATAGTTTATTAATAAAGCGGACGCTGATTAAAAGTACTTTTAATCTGGATTTATTGTCAAATAGTTGGAAAGTTAAAATTCGTCCGGGACTTCGAGTGCGAAAGCTTCCACACGAGTATTTCGGTCAAAATTGGTGATCACACCGTGATACTTTTCGTGAAAGCCGTAAATGTTGAGTAATAGTGGCACGATCAAGATGAAATTGTCATCAAGGTTGTACTGAAATGCTCCAGTTTATTCTGATACAATATCGTCCATAAATTTGTCCGGAAGAATACAACGAAAATCAGGCCAATCAGAGAATCGCCATTATTTAGGTAACCTAATTATTTTACCTATTATAATAGATAAAATATTGATTAGTTGTTAATTAAATAAATTCACACATAAATGAGTAGAATGTTCTTACCCTAGCCAAAAGTAGCCAATTGGTCAGGTTTGAAATAAACTGATTACCATTCATTCATAGACAATGGCCCTTGTTCCGGCCCATCGGCATCGTTGTAGAAATTAGTTCACTGTCACTTGTCAAACAAATGCATACATTCAAATTTAGCTGCATCTTGTTGGAGAAAATTTTCAATGACTCTATGTTTGACATATTTTGGTTGAGTGTAGTCGACAAGAAAAGTATATTCTAGGAGAGGGTTAAATTGCTTTAGTTAAACTCTGGTTGAATGATTAGCAAAAGAACACGATAAGATATCGACATTGTTTAATCATACCAAATTGGTGCTGTTCTTCTAGGTTAATCAGCAATTGATTTGACGATATGTATTGATTTCAAATCATTGTTTTGAACATTCAAAAAGACAATATTATTGCATATAGGCATATTGTGCAATTTGTGTTTGACACTTGAGTAAAATAAGTGGGCATAATGTTGTCCATCTTTGCAGAATGGTTTATCATTTTCATAGATTACCAGATTTGATTTGATTGGTAGCAAAATAATAATGAAAACCATGTGTTTCGCAGCAGCGGCATAATAAACTTTGCACAACAAATGCACTTTTAGACAAACATCCACAGCTGTCTGTTTTGTTGTCATATATGAACGGCAGTGCTGTTACGGCACTAGTGCTGTACTATAGTAGTGCATTATGCATAACACTATTAGAAGTCTTATAGGTCCGCGTTGAACTTGGTAATTTGTTTATTTGTTTTTATTCAATTTAACTACTATTTCTTTGAATCAATAGATTTATCTTGTCAAAGTGAATGTGTCGATTATTGAACAGATTGTTTGCCATGAAGAAACGCTCTTCCGATGAGATGTTTCCTACCAGAGTGCCGTTTGCAGTGCCGTCCGATCAAAACAAGCTATTACCTGTGGACAAAAGCACACCTTCCAAAGTCATCCCACCGATTCCTAATTTCACCAGCATTAAAGATTGTGCCAATATACTTGAGTCTGTTTTGGAATGCACTGAAGTGAGTGAACTCGGAATGGGTGGAGCGTTTGGCACTGTCTATCAAGTGAAAACATCTTCTCCAATGTTTGCAAACCAATTTGGAAGCAAGCCACCGAATGTGGTAATAAAGTGTTTTCGTTTTGGGAAGGAGTGGCAAAACGATCGCGAAACCAAAAACCGTAATCGAGTGTTTGAAAATGAAGTTGACGTCTTTGAGAAGATTAAGTCAGCCCCTTCACATCCTCATATTGTTGATTATTATTGCCACTTTCGAGTATACTTCAACGAGAAGACACTAAATTATGTGATCAATCATTGGATCGAGACTGATGACCATCTCTTCTCACCAAGCAATCACTACTTGTTGAGTGGCATTGTGCTTGAACCACTCGAATGTACCTTGGCCCATTGGGTCATCAGCGAGAAAAAACTCAAAATGCTCAATGAAGAATTAATTCACTCGGTTTTTTATCAAATTGGCGATGCTATTGTTTACCTTCATCGAGATCTGTTGATTCATCACGCCGACTTAAAGTGGGACAACATTCTCGTGTCCAAAGTGAATGCAGATGGCACGGTAAAATTGAAACTAATCGACTTTGGCAATTCGAGAAGCCACTACAAGCACGAGTTCATCGCTGCTGAAAAACATTCGGCCTGTCACAACCTGAATAACGGTGAAATTGTCGATCTTTCCAATAACCCGAACATTATACCAGAAAGTGAACAAAATTCGTTCCTTGAAGAATCGTACAAGTTTTCCAGAATGATCATCATGCACACAGTTGTGGACTGGACTACTCGATGGACCAGACCACACCAACCAACCGACCAGGAACTCAGAACTATGTTTGAGACGATCCACATGAAAGAAGTACAACTGAAGAAAGTTTTACTGCAAATGTTTCAGACACAGAATTATGAACGTGTAAGTTTGAATTATGTCTGGAACTATTTGCATGCATAATTATGTTATTTTATGTTAATTATGTCATAACATAATAAAGTGATGCCTCTCAAAGTTGGTTTAATGATTTTACACAAATAATTGAAATTGATTTTATTTGTACAATAAATTATTTTTACATTTGTTCAATAGATACTATTCGGCTGACTTGGTGAGCATTTATTATAACAAGCCAAGGATGACTCAACACCAGCAATACTAAATCAAAAGGTTTGAAATATCTTTGTCTTTTGTCGGCTTAGCACAGTCACAGACGTTTGTAGTCACGAGTGGTAGGTAGATCGGTATCGATTGATCTATCGTTGATTACCAACTAGCCAAACCGAGCCTCTGCCCGGCTAACTGGTGCCAGTGCACCACATGACCCAAACAGAGAGAACGCAATAGCGACCAATTTGAAAGCAATAAAAATAAATTTTAATAATTCAAAAGAGAGCAATCAAAAAAGCTCATTGCTTGTGAGTGCACATTGAGAATTGAATGAAATTTAGTGGCCACCAGCACGAATAGCAGCCAAAGCACCTAGAAGCGAGGTCGTGGATGCTGATAGTTGGCATAATCGAACGGAGTGAGCTCGAACAAGCGATACTTTTTATTCGCAAAGTTGTTGCACTTTTCTGGGTTGTTGCCAGCAATGGTCAGGGTCATGTCGGGGCCGTTCATCTTGTTCCATGCAACAAAGGCGGCCAGGCTCGTACCCACCACCGTAAAGAAAGCCACCGGCCAGAGGTAGACATGTCGTCGGAAGTGCTTGGCAAGTTCCTTTCGCAGACCTCTACTGTAATCGCCAGGTTGCCAGTTGCTTGCCATGCGGAGACGATGCACAAAAGGAGACACTTGGTGGGAGACAAAAGTGCTCTCACAATTCGATCCAGTGATATTTCGTACACAAACAATGACCGAAACTGGCGTCTCATTTAGGTTTTATGACGATAAATTTGTGTTAATTGAGTGTTTCGAATTCTATTTTCCAATGCACGCAAAAGCCTGATAATCATGTTGAATCGATTAAATGGTTTCACAAAACCTTTGCCTTTGGTCGCATTTATAATATTAATTGCAATGCATTCCACTCAGCCTCCGCTGTAAGTGCATAATGCATTGAACGGTGCACCGAGTGAGCTTGTCAAAATAACCTTTCTCAAGCATTTTTAAGTTAGCTGCCAACAAGTTGGCAATATTGGTGATTTCCTTGTTTACTTTGAATCAACACCAATATAGCTTGTACACAGAAAACTATTTGTTGAAAGTTCACTTATTGGTCTATTCGTAAATTTAATTTAGCAACGAAAAAGAATTGTCTTAATTGCGTGTTCCATTTAAGTGCATCTAGCATATAAAGACCGGGCTCTGTCTCGGTCAATTCGAGTTATTCAATTTGACTCTCCTCTGTGATCGATCAAACATGGATGGACACAGGGCGAACGAAGAAGTGTTCAGGTTGGTTATAAATTGTGCATCATTTCCTTTTTCACTAATTTGTCTGTTCGTCCGATTTACAGAAGTCGCATGATCACCGTTTGTGGCCAATCTAAAGTGCAGCCATTCAATCATCTTTTTCCACCGAGCCAATTTCCCAATCTGGAGTTTCTCAGTTCGGGCTCATACTCGAAGGTGGTCAAGACAAAGTCTTTAAACGACCGAGATCGAGTAATCAAGTTTATCAAACTAACTCAACTGCCAGATCCGGTCGGTAAAGTAGTCGGTAAGTTCGAGTTGTTCAAAGTTTGAACCTCTGTTTTATTGTTGACTATAAAATCTACAACTATGAATGTTTTCAGATTCGAACAAAGCACCGATCAGTGCCCTTGAGAAAGAGATGCTCACAGAGAAAATGCACAGCGTCTTCCAGGAAATCGCCATCGTCAAACTGCTGTCCAATCTTCACTCGACCAAGTGCAACAGCCAAGGCCACGAGTTCCGTGTACATTGCTTTCCAAAGGTGTACCAAACCTGTCTGGTGAATGGACTAATTCCACTTGGCGGACAGTGCAACTGGGTCGATGTGCATCACGGTGAGTTCATGCAAATAGTTCTCAACAATAATCGAATGTTCTCACACAGAACACGTCGCTATCTGTATGGAGGATTGTGGCACTTCGCTGCGATTGGCACTCAAAGAGAAGCAACTCTCCTTGCGACAATTTCTCAGTGTGTGCTACCAAGTGATGCTCGGACTGACAGTGGCCGAGATGTTGTACGAGTACGAACATCGCGATCTACATCTGCAAAACATCATGGTCCGTCGAACCAACAAGTCTCACCTGGGCTTTGTGATCGCCTCCAAGCAGTACCGCGTTGCCACTCACGGCATTCGAGCATTCATCATCGACAATACTTTTGCACGAATGCGAGTCGGCACTGATCACTACTTCACACACCTCTCTGGCAAGCTTTACAAACTGGTCAGTAAGTTCCTGGACAGTGCACTGCGCAATAGTCTGTCCTATCAAGAGAAAGTCTATGTGCGAATGTTCGAAACAGCCAAACACGACTGGTCCAAATGGATGCCACAAACGAACATGTACTGGATGCGACACATTGTGCTCACTGGCCTCCGCCATATCTCCGATCGTGCCGATGCAAACAATCTCAAGGAAATTATCAAGTTGGCCAAATATTTGTCTTATGGTACCACTCTGCAAGACGTTCTTCTAAAAGTGATCACAAGACAACATATTGCACAATCTTTCAAATAAATAACTCGTATAAACTTGTAAATTGTTATTTGCTTTGGGACCGGTTGATTGACTCAGACCCAAGAGTGTTATTGGTGCCAATTGAGTGGCTAGTGGTATATGTGTGTACCTCCGATTTAGGCTTTCCTGCACTGCAAATAGGCTTAACGTACTGCCATGGCAGAAGCTTAGTTTGAAAATGTTGTGCCATAGAGCTTCTATTCCGAATTCGATTCAAGGCCGAGTGCATAGCATTCAAAAATGTGAATACAGGACAACAAATGGCAATGTAGTGTGAGATCGTTGCAACTAAAAGTAAAACGTGGTTCAATCAATATTGACACGTGGCGGTGAACAAATTCGAGGCACTACACACAGAGTGCAATTTAGTCAGTAGGCAGAAATGTGGCCATTTATGTAGAAACAAACTTTTCGCTTTTGTAGATCGTTTGTCGTTCATTTAGTTCGTTCATTTGTGTGGCGAATAATTTGTCTATCTGCAGTCATACTGATGACTGCAATAATTATTAAAAGTAAAAATAATCAGAATTCATTTAATTGTTGGTCATTTTAATAAAGACACAATGCACACATCGCATGTGAGGTGTCATGACTGTCTTGGACTGAGCCATCTTGAATGAAACTACTACGGCATTCCGTACTGTGAAACAGACTTGACTTTCATTTGTTTCATCAGTGCCGCGTAGTAGCCCGATCCAGTGGACTTGATCGAACTTGCCGCGGTATCGTTGAAACTGTCCTGTTCAGAAGAAAAGGCCATCTTTTGCTTGGATGCCTTGGCGAACGAATCTCGGGACTGGCCACCAACCTGTCGAGGAGTGACCATTTTCGATTGAACTCCACTGCCAGCGGGCTGATTCTTCTTCGGCTTGGGAGCTTGTGCCTTCAAGTTGCTTTGCAAATTGATCACTGGGGCTTGACCGTGGTGAGATCGTTGACGGTCACGATTGTGGTGAGATTGTCGACCACCACCAGCACCATGGGCACCGCCGCCACCACCTCGGCTTCGTTCTTCGGTAACCACCGTGGGAGAGTGGGCCTTGGAGGCACAGGCAATCATCACAAAAATGGCAATCAGTGCCAGAAAAGCAAAGCAAAACACGATGCCGAGCATGTTCACACAACTGAGTGTCGAGATAATGAGGCGAAACAGAACAAAAGCCTTCTTCAAGTGATTCGAAAGAGGCAAACTGCAACTTTTCTTTGCTACCAAAACCGACATTGTTGTCTCCTTTGAGTTCAATTCGAAATTGGTTATTGGTCAAATAACAAATTATTTGCTTTGACTATTCGCCACTAAATATAGCACATCCAACGTCCAGCAGACAAATGCTCTAACCACTGAGATATAATTGATGCACACTGATGACTGTAATAATATCAAATGGCTTTCGTGTATGGCTCAATTTGTTCAACATAAATAATTAATTTAAGTTGAATATTTTAATAGCACAAATTGCACGACTCAGTTAAGTTTAATCAAACATTGAGCGGACATGTCACATTGAGTGAACATAATCTCAATAAGTGAGTGCCAATATAGGCTCACTTGCTCAAAGAGAATGTCTTTGAGTGGCGAATTCGTTTGGACGGTGGAGTCTCGTCCTCCACTTGGTTCTCATCACCATCCTCTGGCTCAACTCGAATGTTGACCGTGGCAGTGGCCATCAATCGTCGGGCATGTTGCTTGCGTTTTGGCTTTGTAATAGGCAATGGTGCGGGCGGAGTAATCTGTAAGTCAAACTCGTTCTCTCCAACTACTTCCAGACTGTCAGGCTCGGTGGCAGAAACTGGGTACTTGGTAGGACTTTTGTTTGAACCAGAAATTAGCAGATAATGGCTGTCCTTGGATGAAGTGCCTTCAGCCTTAGTGCCCAAAAGTGTGAAAGGTATGACCGCTTGGTTCAGTAATCCCTCGGGCGCACGAGCTTGTGGTTTGCCAGTGGTGTTTCGTTTAGTGGCCTCTGACAGGTAATGGGCTTTAGATGCTGGCTGGGAGTAGTGGATGGAGGCCAAGACAGTCTCATCTCGGTTGACCACAGAGGTAGACGTGTGCAGCTCCTCAAACATGGGTTCATTGCAAATGCTAATAATATAGCATATCCACAAAAGACAAACAAACACGCACAAGGCAATGATGGAATACAGAATAACCAGCAGATAACGTTGAACGATCAAAAGTCGATCCAAGGTGGTCGAAGGCACAGACTTGCCACGAGTTGGCACTTTCTTTGAGCCAAAGATCGACGCACTCTTGTTTGCCTTTATGTGGTTATCGTGAAAAGGCAACGATTCGACCACCACCTGAGACGATGCCTTGATGGATGATTCAGCCTCCTGAGTCTGCAGGACCGAAGACAGCTTGGGCGAATCTTGAGAAGTTTCCTTTGCATCGGCAATGGAGCCAAGGATTGCGAGTTGCCATCAATTGCCATAGCCAGGATGTCATCAGCAGTGAAGAAGGCAAACAAGAATGCAGTGGAAAGGTAAAGTTTCCAATTGACCGTAGATGCCATAGTCATGATAAAGACCGAATGGACTTGATAATGCAAACAAAAACAGAAGCCAAAAAATAAAGCACTAAAATAAAATAAAACAAACCACAAGCTTAACTTTTAAAGTAAAATAAAATCAAGAGACAAAAACAAACTAGAACAAACTTGTCATATTCGAAAAAGTAGCCACTTTGGGTAATAGCTTTCAAATGAATGTACCAATGGTAATTTAATTTGCCACATAATTGCATCAAATAACCACAAAAACATAGCGCCACTTAGCAATTGTTCAATTGTGAATTCAAGTTCATTGAGCAGGCATAATTTCATTTAAATATTTGTGAATGAATTGAGTAACACTTTAAATTAATTAATTTTAATTCAGTAAATTTGTAAGCATTTGCCGAATTTACTATTGTTTCAAACTGTATCAAAACACACAAAACAATCGGTTCTAAGTAAAAGAAGCGCACGATAGGTACCTACTGCGTAGTTGTGCAAAAACTAAGCAAGCCCGTTGCGTCATCAATCAGTCACGAGACGGTAATGAGTCATTTGCTTTGTTTCGCTATTAGTTATTATGACCTATTTGTTGTGCGTGTGTGTGTCTCTGTGTGTGTCACACACTTTCCCATTGATGAACTTTAATAATATTGCACGAGATGAGTCAGATGTTTACATTTTCGATTTGTTCTACTTTGCATGCATGTTTCGATTTAATGTTCTACTACAAACAATGCTTCCGCCTGAAAATGTCATTTCTTAGAATCTGCTGTTGCTGCTTTCCAAAAACTGTTTTCGACGACTCTACTGTGGAAATTGTTAATGAAAATTCAGCATTACTTGATACAACTCATGAGAATGATACAAGAGAAGTCGTCACTTTGGGTAGCTCATCAGAATCATATTTGTCGACAATCTCACAACATGAATTGTCATCAACTTCAAGAACACACAACAGTTGGAGTGACTTGGTCGATTGTTTTGTCCAAATGATGCCATCAAACTTGTTGACTAATTCTGCTGAGCCAAGCAACCGCTCAAGCCCACCAGACAAACACATCCTTAATCAGTGCACTCAATACATTGAACAACAATTGGACTGTGTTGTACTGAAATTAATGGGCAATGGCGCATTTGGCTGTGCATATAGTGTAATTCCATCTAAAGCTCTGGTCGATCCGTCGGAACTCGGTACGGACCCAACAGTCGTGCTCAAGACATATCAACACGACGAGATAACTCAACTTCCATGGCAGAACGAAGTGCAATCATATGAACGATTGAACGCTGGTGCAAGTCGCAATTCTCATCCGCACATTGTAAAATATTACAACAATTTTATGATTTATAAGGAAACCGAAAGCAGCAATGACTTCAGTCAGATCAGTGTATCTATAGGTCAAATGTTGGACATTGGTTTGTCTCGTTGTTTGGTTAGTGGACTGGTGCTGGAGAAGATGAATTGCACCCTGTACCAATGGATGGCTGCACACGGAATCAGTCAGGCAGACGAAGAGTTGACCAATCAAGTGTTTGAACAGGTATGGCTCGATGGCACTACTTTGGTTTATTAATATTATTCGTTAATAATATAGATTGGCAGTGCACTGGTGTACATCCACGAGCACCTCATTGTGCATCGTGATCTCAAATCGGACAACATTGGAGTGTCCTTCATTCGATCGAATGGAATGCCTCACTTGAAGTTACTCGATTTCAGTAATGCAGAATTGGTCCCATACCCCACCTCAACACTGCTCAGCACAGAGTATGAACTCGCTCAATTGCACTCACAAACATTCGACCTCGAAACTTTACTCAAAAATGCATCACTCTATTCTCAAGCCCTTTTTTCTTCAAATATGTTCCTGAACGAATCATTTCAATTTGGAAAAATGTTGATTTTCTTAGTAATCAACCGATTGAACACACCATTCTTGGACGATGACTCGTTGAAGGATTTTATGATTAATGGCATATTTGAAAAGTACTCTAGGTTAAAGCAGGCCATCATTCGAATGGTACCCAGAGATGTGACCAACAGGATCACTGTCGATTATGTCATGAAGCATGTCTCGATGAAGAATGATTCTTCATGTATTGTCAAATAAATTTTGTAAACACTTAATTTGAAAATTTATATTCTACGCCATTGACAGTGAATTGATGAATTCGAATTGATTATGAATTAACGTTTTATTTATTTATCTTAATAATACAATTTAGTTTGTTTGCATTGGAAAGCGTTACCAATTCCATGGCCATTTAGGCACCACCGCGTGAATGTCTCTACAGTCAGGCTTGTCAACATACCAACCAGTCCTCGAGCCTTGCACGGTCATTTTGAAAGCCGAATTGCAGTTGTAGTACGGCACTGCTTGTCGCACATTGTGAGCTTGAACATCCTTGAAAGTGGCTTCTCCATCAGTTTGAATTTGCACCGCATAAGTGCCCGTTCCGTTGATGAACACATTCTCGACCACCACTCCGAACACTTTACCCTCCACAAACGAAATGGCCGCATAGGACGAGTCAATAATGTCACAGTCCTTCACATGAACGTTTGCATGAATGTCCTCATTCCAACCATCAAACCAGATAGCTCCAATGCCATGTTTCCACAGTGTGTCGGTGGCACCAGCACGGAGTGCAGTGTTGCGGTACAGTTTAAAGTTGCCGTGCACAGCAGTTTCGCCTTTGACGTTCGAGAATCGATTTGCAATTTGAATGCCTCCACCATTGGTCACCGTGTCATAGACCAAATTGTCACTCACTTCGATGTCTCTTCCACCATAAATGGCAATGCAATTGGCCAGTACAGGAATGCCCACAGTGTTGTGAATGAATTTGTTGTTCACCTCGGGAATGCTGTCAGCCCACATGGCCAGTCCATCGTCGCCAGTGTTACGCACGAATGTGTTCTCCACACTCGAATTGGTCACTCCTTTGTGGAAATTGACGCCATCAGCGGGTGTGTCGAGAATTCGTGAATTTTTCAAAACGAAATTACTCATCTTTCCCTCAAGCCACACTCCCACTTTGACATGTTGCAGCCAGACATTGTCCACTGTCGAATCAGTCAATGAGCCTCCAATGGCATTAGTGACAGCACTGTCGTCTCGTTCAGTGATATCTCCAATGATTGCGAAATCCTTCAAGTGCACATTATGACTTCCTTTGCCATCATTAGCGAATTCAGTACCAAAAATGCCGATTGCTTTCTTCCTATCGGTTGGATGTCTGCCACCCAGAACCGAGTACCAAGGACCAGCGCCAGCAATTGTCACTTGGTCTACAGTGACGTGATCATACAGAGTATAGTGACCTTGAGGAATGTAGACTATTTTCTTTTGTGCCTTTCCATCGTTGGCAGCCTTTTGGAACGCACTTGTTGAGTCAGTCTTGCCAGTTGGATCAGCTCCGTATGTGACCACTGACAGTGAGTTTGCTGGTGCTGGATGAGGTGCACCGACCAATTCGAAATCAGCCAAATCAATGGTAAAAGTAGGCGAATGTTGAAGTGAGTTGACCTGAAGTCGCAATTTGGTGCCTGCTGGATATTCCTTGTCAAGCAGTGTTCGAGTTTCATCATAAAAATGATGTGGATTTGGCTCATTTGGGTGATTCGTGAATGGATATGAGCCATAGAACCAACTGTACCGAGATGTGACCGGCAATTCCTTCAGTTTGGTTCCATCGATAAGCAGATCTAGTGTCGCGTCCAATCCCTTTCCATCGGCACTGTCAGGCAGACTGTATCTGACCACAATAGAATTGGCCTTGATTGGCATTGTGAATTCGACATATTGCCCAACTGCATTCAACTGCACCGCCCGTCGTCCCGATGCTTCCGATGACAACTGACCATAGGTTCGGTCATGGTCGAGCACTCGACCATTGTGATGGGCATGTTCTGCCTCAACTTCAACGAATGCAACTTTAGCTCCTCGTCCCTTCCATCTGCTTTGATCTGTTCAGTAATAAAAATAACTTAATAAATATATTTGCCATTTGATTGCACTACCTATTGGCGGTCCAGGATTGGTGTCTGGAGGTTGAGTATGAGTATCAGGTGGATTGGTGTGAGTGTCAGGAGGATTTGTGTGAGTATCTGGATTGCTTGTATCAGGATGGTAACAGTACGGTGCACCGGGCACTGGCTCCCAACAGCAGCCATGGTTGTGACATTCGGCCTCCTGTGTATGATCGTTGCCACAATCTCTTCGCACATTCACTGCCACTCGTGTGCATTGCTCTCCTTGTGGCACAGCTTCTGGCGGTACTGTGTGAGTGTCGGGAATGGTCGTATCGGGTTGATAGCAATAAGGCGCTCCTTGCACTGGCTCCCAACAACATCCGTGACTGTGACAGGAGGCTTCATTGGTGTGGTCATTGCCACAGTCGCGTCGGGCATTAATCGCCACTCGAGTGCATCTCGCTTCATGAGCCCGAGCATGGTTGATGAAACAGGCAGGATAACCGGACACTTCAGCGTGACAACATCCTTTGGCGAGACATGAAGCAACAGTCCATTGGCTGAATTTACACTAGAGCGTCTTTACGCGTCTGCGGCTCTCGCGTCTGACGCGAAAATTTCAAAATATTTGAAATTGCACTGCGTTCAGTTGCGCGTCTGGCAAGCGCGATACCGTTCATATAGGTTGGTACTCTACAGCCAACGTTAGCTCCCCAGACGCGCCTGGCCGCAGACGCGGATAGACGCTCTAATGTAAATTCAGCCATTGAGGGTCATTAGGAACACAATCCACCTTGTCTACATTTGCAATGCTGCTGCACTCGTCCGCAAATGTTGGTACGAGTGATGCACCGAGTGCAAATAGTACCAGGAAAAACTTCATTTTCAATATATTTTGTACTATATGTAATTTGCATTCCAAATTGTCTTTTATATACGAATCCATTGACACCACCGCAATTGTTCCAATACTGAGATGTAACTGTTTCGACCACCCAACAAGTCACTTTGTCCTTCTAATGTCTCGTTAATCTTATCATGTTTGTTTTTACATTAGAAGTATAGACTTTGATATTAGATCCGAGCTCTCTTGATCCGTCTCCGTTAATCTTTACTCTCTGTTCAAAGTGCCACAAAAGCAACCTTTGATATGGAAACAAGTCTCTCAGGTCTGTGTTTTTAAAACAATTGGCCAATAGGAATATCTCAATTGAGCAATCAATGTATGATTAGGCGTTGTTGTTCTATTTGTAGTGAAAAGTTTACTGAGAGGCACACCCGTGATTAGGTGCCCGATTAGCATACTTTCTTTCATACAATATTTGACTGTTAATTGGCTTTATCAAATCAGCATTTATTAATTGCTATTTGATTTGATTAGACAACCTACAAGTGCTGTACAAAAGTTCATGATTTTGAGCATTTTCTTATTTGTCAATTATTTTAAGATTGCAATCTATGGCCCATGGACTATGGGTAGAGAAGTTAGCAAGCAAAACGATTCCTAGCTAACCCAGCTAGCCGGCCTTGACTCAAAGACCTATTCATGATCAGAGCTAGCAATTGGCAAGAAATCAAGAAAGAGCACCAAATAACTTTCTTCACACAAATAATGTAATGATTGTTTATAACGTTTTATTAAGAATATATAAAATAGTAAACATAGATTATTCAGAAAGCACCAATACCGAATTTACCAATTCCATGGCCATTGAGGAGTAATGGCATGTGGATCACCGCACGCGGGCTTGTCCGAGTACCAGCCAGTTCTCGATCCCTCAATGGTCATTTTGAATGCTCCGGCACAACTGAACAGTGGCACTGGTGCTCGCACATTGTGTGCCTGTACATTCTTGAACAAAGTGTCTCCACCATTGGTTTGAATTTGCACTGCATATGTGCCCGTGCCGTTGATGAGCACATCCTCAAAGATGACACCATACACTTTGCCTTCAATGTAAGAGATGGCCGCATAGGACGAGTCGATGATGTCACAGTCCTTTACGTGAATGTTTGCATGAATGTCTTCGTTTAGACCATCGAACCAAATGGCGCCAATGCCAAAGCGCCAGTTGTAGTCAGAATTGCCCGCTCGCAGCAGAGTGTTTCGATATATTTTGTAGTTACCGTGCACTGCTGTTTCGCCCTTCACGTTCGGGTATCGATTCGACACGTGAATGCCTCCTCCATTGGAGATGGTGTCGGACACCAAGTTGTCACTCACTTCAATGTCTCGACCACCGTAAATGGCAATGTTGTTAGCCAGCACGGGAATAGCCACAGTGTTGTGAATGAATTTGTTGTTGAGCGAGACAACTTTGTCTGCCCAAATGGCCAGTCCATCGTCGCCAGTGTTTCGAATGAACGAGTTCTCCACCGCCGAATTGGTCACACCAATGTGAAAGTTCACACCATCAGCAGTGGTGTCCAGAATTCGAGTGTTTCGCATCACAAAGTTGTTCATTGGTCCATCGAACCACGCTCCCACTTTGACATGTTGCAACCAAAGGTTGTCCACTGTAGAGTCACTCATCGAACCACCAATAGCGTTCACCTGGTCATCGTCAACTCGTTCCATGATCTCACCAATAATGGCAAAGTCTTTCAAGTGAACATTGTGACTTCCTTTTCCATCTGCAGCATATGTGCCATACATGCCAACTGCTTTCTTTCTATCAGATGGATGTCTTCCACCAAGCACCGAGTACCACGGACCAGCACCGACAATGGTCACATCATCCACAATGACGTGATCGTACAAAGTGTAATGACCTTGTGGAATGTAGACAGTCTTCTTTTGGGCTCGTCCATCATTTACGGCTTTCTGGAAAGCAGCAGTGGAATCGCCTTTGCCATTTGGATCAGCACCATAAGTGACCACTGACAGTGAGTTAGCTGGTGCTGGATGAGGTGCACCGACCATTTCAAAATCAGCCAAATCAATGGTAAATGTTGGCGATTGAGAGGTTGAAGTGACTTGAAGTCGAACTTTGGTTCCCTGTGGATGCGATTTGTCAAACATGGTTCGCACTTCATCGTAAAAGTGATGAGGATTTCCCGAGCCTGGATTATTGTTGAATGGATAACCACCATAGTACCAGCTGAATCGAGAAGTGAGTGGCAGGGCCTTCAGTTTGTGTCCATCAATAAGCAAATCAATGGTTGCGTCCAAGCCTTGTCCATTTGAACTGTCGGGCAGACTGTATCGGACCACAATTGAATTGGCATTGATTGGCATTGTGAATTCGACATATTGACCAACTGCATTCAACTGCACAGCACGTCGTCCTGATGCTTCCGACGATAGCTGACCATAGGTTCGGTCATTGCCAATGATGCGACCATTGTGATGGGCATGTTCTGCCTCAACCTCAACGAATGGAACCTTAGCACCTCGTCCCTTCCATCTTGAGTTGTCTGTTTGGATTGAATCAATCATTAGCACTTTAACACACAACCACAAACCGATTTCATACCAATTGGGGTCGATGGTAGAGGATTAGTGTCCGGAGGTTGAGTATGAGTATCAGGTGGATTGGTGTGAGTGTCAGGAGGATTTGTTGGAGTGTCTGGATTGCCATTAGAATCGGGATGATAGCAATAGGGCGCTCCTGGATGCACTTCCCAGCAGCAACCACTGGTGCCACACGAAATTTCAGTGGTTTGAGCATTACCACAGTCTCGTCGGGCATTGGCGGCCACTCGAGTACATCTTGCCTCGTGGGTATGTCCGTGATTGAGGAAACAAGCCGGAAAGCCAGCCACCTCAATGTGACAACATCCCTTGGCTAAACAACCCGCAACAGTCCAGTTAGGATCATTGGCAGCACAGTCAATTTTGTCTTCATTTCGAATGCTGCTGCACTGTTCTTGTGCAAATGCAATTGACAGTGTTGCACCGAATGCAACCAGTGCTGTGAAGAGTTTCATTTTGAGATTAAGATTTTGCACATACACATGCACAATTAATGATCCCGGTTTCGGGTGTCTCTTTATATGCGTCCACTTAATTGTCATGCAAATCGAATCTCTATTGTGTCAATGGTCGTATTGCACACATGTCGCAGCTAATTATAAGGAGCTATCGTCCGATCAGTTAATCTTATCACTCGAGTATGCCCATTCAAAGTAGAACTCAATAATAATATCAAGTGTGTCAATGTTAAATGTGTTCGAATCGAATCGATTCAACAATTATACAAACACAAACACACGAAATACATTTGATTGGTATTAATAATAAGTAAGATGTTTATTTATTCAATAATTGATTCTTTACATGTAAATCTAATTGTCCATAAAAAGCACCAAACAAGGATACAAATCTTTATCAGAAATGACCTTTGACTAAACAAGCCAATCTTATCGCTCATATACGTGAGCAAATATTTGTGCAAAAGGGATATCTCAATTAAGCAATCTGGCGTGATCACCAAATCGTAAATGATTATTGTTGTTATGTCGTCTAGTAAATGTAGTTTGTTTTGGGTTCTATTGAGTGCCTGTATATTGTCAATATAATATAGTCGTTCTTACATTGACCTTACCATTATGTTGATTTGAGTACTTTAGCTCAAGTTGTCAGTTGGTTCAATTATTAATAAGTAGATAATACAATAATAGATTGAGATTTACTGAGCACTGGTTTACATTGTCAATGATGTCATTGATCAATGCACTCAATTGACTCAAATCGAATGCTTTGGTAATAATACGTTTTAGTGCCTACTCTTGCTCTCCAAAAGCATTTTGAGTAAGTCAAAATGGCCATGACTGAATCGTTATGAAATGCGTAGTGAATTTGACAGTAAAGCATATTTTGACCAAACACCAAAATAGAGTCCACATAGGATCGTGTTTCGTTAGCCAGTCATTAACATCATAATGAAATTAACCTCCGTTTGTTAGAGACAAACTACAACATGTAATTTAAATTTTGTCATATGATAAATCTCTGGAGACAATAAAGATGATAAGAATGCAGATGGGGCCATCCCTCAATAATGCCACCATCTTTCTGTGACTGAATTCTCTAATGTTGCATACAAATAAAAGAATGTTGTTGAAGGCAAACTAGGTAATTTATGTTACTTCAGATCAACATGCTGGTCACCAAATACTCATTCAAGTGCCAATGCATTTGAAACAAATTCTTTGAATACACCAATAGGCAAACATCGTACGAGAGATTTTACCACATTCGTTTGTCATACAGCCAATGCATTAGTCTCGCCATCTCCATTCTCATAGTCACAGAGCATATTGATAATTGAAAAGTAATTACTGTTAAAAACAAGCATTAATCAGATTTCTTTGACATTCATTTACTCTATTTAGACAAATGAGGGTGTGACAATATCTCATCCTGAGACAGTATCTCGATCAAGTCAGTTTTGGTCTTCGGTTCGAGTGTTGAATTTGGCCTTTGATGGTGTGGGTTCTACACGATACTTGCCTCCCAACAATGCTGTCACACAAAGTGCTTTCTCCAAATCCGACTAAGCCGAAGATGACCGAAGTCCATTGTTCAGACCCATGGTTTTGTATTGCAGATATATTTCCAGATCTTTCATTTTTTATTGACACCAGCTAAATCCTAAAGTGTCATCTAAATATAAAGAGAGTCTATGCACAACGAAATTAAAATTAAAATTCAAACACTGACGTCTGGTTTTGATCAGTACAGAATTATTTCAATGCAACAATCGTTTTGTAACAATACTTTCAATATATTATGTAGAATAACTTAATAAAAACAATTAATTAAATTAATGCATTGACATTTACAATTGTTGGGTACAATTTGATTTACCGAAATTTCTTAATAATACACGAATTTGGACAGTTCAAAGTGTTACATTTCAAAGGGTCGATTCCCTTTTCTTCTTCACGAGAATACCGCTAATCTTACAAAATGTCTTTCTTGCGAAACCTTTTCTGCTGCTGCTGCCCTAAACCATCGGATGATGACGAAACCGAACTTATCGTCATCCGAAACGCAAATGACGGGGCAATTAACTATGGTGCTGACCCTGAATTGCCTAGACGCGCGATCGTTGGATCAGTTAGGAACACTGATCTAATAACTGATGCATCAAATTCAAATCACTTTGATGCCACCGAATTGGATCGAGGACAGAAGCTCGATCAGCCACGAAATAGAACGCCTGTGATACAGGCACACCAGGTATCACCCGAAGTCTGCCTCCAGCTCTTACAAAACGAATTGGACTGCGCCGAAGTAACCAAACTTGGAAGCGGTGCATTTGGCACTGCTTGGAGTGTACGCCCACCTGTAAGCCTGATTACCCCACTGGACACCGATGCAAGCATTGTTGTGGTCAAGACGTTTCACTGGGGATTGTTGAGTGGTTTGCATTTCAAAAGGTCCTGGGCAAAAGAAGCAAACGCATACGAGAAAATCTCAAAGCACATCAATTCACATCCAAACATTGTGAATTATTACAAAAGTTTCAAGATTTTTGTGGAAGAAGACCAAAGTGCGATCAAAACTTCAATAGGACGGAGTCTGGATATCACTTCTGATGGGGAACTTTTGGTGGCGGGAGTGGTGATCGAGAAAGCCGAAATGACACTGGACAAGTGGTTGGAGAAAGTGCCAGCCGACGAGGCACTGCTCAAGCGAGTCTTCAAGCAAATTGGTGGAGCACTCATTTTTCTCCACGACATTCAGCTCACTCACAATGACCTCAAGACAGACAACATTGGAGTGTTCCACATTGACAGCGATGGAATGCCCGAATTGAAACTGATCGATTTCAGCAATGCTTACGAGAGTAGTAATGCCAATCACTATCGAATTGCTGAAGAGCACTCAAAGAGTTTTAAAGATTTTTATGACTTGAAGCAAGATGATGAGCCGGAACGTGCTGCCATATTGAGGAGCATTTATCTTGAAGAATCGCACGATTTTGGTGGCTTGATTGAGCGCATTGCTATTACTCCAATCAAGACACAACGATTCTTTGTCTACCGAAGACCTGAAGATGACGACGCGAGAAGACAATTTCACGAGAAAAACTTTGAAGACCAAGAATTCAAAAGAACAATTGAGCGAATGTTCACACCAGCAAGAGTGAACCGAATCACCATCAAACATGCGATGCAACATTTGGAGAACAACTTGTGAAGTGATGGGAATATCAGTATTTTCTTAAGTTTCATTTATTGTTAAATAAAATTCTTTACTAGTCATTACTAATTTTTTCACTTCATTATCCTGATTTAAAAGGCAATTCAATTTGTTTTCAATTTGAGTTTGAGAAAATATTCCGAAAATTTGACTCGATTTAAGAAACTTTTACGGAAAGTCATGGGATCACATGTTAGTCTAAAACAAACAGGTGGCAGCTGATAATGTTTTGCATGTTATTATCAAGTTGACTTGTTTTCTCATATCAAGTAATCGACCTTTCTTCGAGAATCAATCAATTGAGTACAATGGAGCCACTCAGGAAATGGACCAACTTTATCCGAACCAATTTGAACTGCTTCAAGAAGAAAGGCCCACAAGTTCACGCTCTCGATAATCTTCAGTGTCTACTGCCTCAAGTGAACACTCACGAGGAGGTCAATTCAATTGTGCAATCGAGTTTTATTTATGGCTTTGTTCCTGAAAGTGAAATCAAAAATCGATTTTCTGCCAAACTCAATTCGGATGATGGGAAAAAGTTGCTTGAAAGTGAACTTGGATATCGCGAAGTGATTGAACTTGGTTCTGGTTGTTTTGGCACTGCATTCAGTGTTCAGGTGAAAAATGATAATGACGATTTGGTTGTTGGACTGTCCAAGTCTGTGAGGGTGTGCAAAACTTATCTTTTCGGACGAGAATTTGAACAGTAAGTAACATAGTACGAGTACAAGTGCTAATTAGTAAATGTTCATTTCCACAGACATCTACATGATAATTTCGTTATGGAAGCATCGCTGTACAGGCAAATATCACATGCCAACATTGTCCAATTCTACGGCTGCTTTCAACTGTACAGCAACTCTCAAGACGAATGGAATATTATCAAAATTAATCACGAAAATAAGCTGAATTTGAGGACGCACAGTCGTCTCCTAATGTCAGGCCTATTGCTTGAACAAATGGAGATGACGCTCCAAAATTGGCTGCTCAAGTATCAAATTTGGGGCTTATCGGAAGCGTTCATTGGCGAACTATTTGACCAACTTGGGCCAGCATTTGTTTATCTGCACAAGCATTTACACATTTGCCATTGCGACATAAAGGAGGACAATTTCGGTGTGGTGAAGGACTTGGGTCGAGACCGTTTTCCTCATATCAAACTGTACGACTTTAGTATTTCGCACCAGTACACACATGATGTCTATCTCGATGCAGAGCAACATTCTGCTCGTTTTGCCACCTGCAACAGTCCAATTGAGCTAAATGAAGTGATCGAGCCGAATCCCTTTCTATCCGAGTCGTACAATTTAGCCAATTTTGTCATGAAACTATTCGCATGTGGAGAGTTGATTTCGTTCAGTAGCTCACCGCTTGATATGTCTTCCTTTCCTGGCAGTAATAGACAAGCATTTGAGCGACGGTCCAGAGGATGGAAGAATGTAAAGTTGAGAAATATTTTGTTGAGAATGGTTCCGAAGACTGGCCTGTGGGACTTTCAGCCATTGGTGTCACTCAGTTGGGCAATGGACGCTTATGAACGAATGTGACTGTTATTGGACATATTTGAAATAAATGTTGAGTTGTGTCTAATGCGGAATAATTTACATCAGTTATTTTGTAATATTTGTCGGTTAATAATGCTGGAACACGATCAATATATTGAGAGCGGTGCAAAGTAAATTTCTTACTAGATTGACGATTGATCAATTTGCTTTATGATTGCATTAATTCAATATTATTGTTGAATCCACTTGGATCGCTCAATAATGTCAATATGCAATGTCAAAAGTGGGCCACTTTGATAGAATTCACTGTTCACAAAGTGGTTCAATAACCGATCTCTGGATATCTCGAATCTGTTGCTTCAAACCACCAACTGAAATGTCTACTCTTGCCAATTCATCTGACTTGAACAATAACGACACGCAAGCCCGCTTCCCCGGTCATCTAGACTTGGCTGATGGAAAAGTGTTGCTCGAAAGTGTGTTCGATTATTCCGACATTATGAAACTAGGTTCTGGAAGTTTTGGCACTGCCTTCAGTGTGTCCAGTTTGTCCGACAAGCAAAGCAAAGTATGCAAAATGTTTTTGTTTGGTCGCGATGTGAACATATCAAGCAATCAATATGGCGTTTCCAATAGGCACAAAAATCTGTACAATCAATTCCTCACCGAGGCCTCCCTGTACAAGCAGATGTCGCATGCCAACATTGTTCAATTTCACGACTGCTTCCAACTGTACAGCAAGGATCAAGACGAGTGGAACATTGTCAAAGTTGACAGCGATAATAATAAGCTCGATTGCCCACAGCATCGTCTACTAATGTGTGGCTTGTTGATCGAGAAGATGGAAATGTCACTGCTCGACTGGCTTACCAAGCACCAAGTATGGCAAATGTCCGAGCAATTCATTCGCGAAATGTTCCTTCAAATTGGCTCTGCTCTGGCTTACCTTCACATGGAATTGCGCATATGCCACAATGACATCAAAGAAGACAACATTGGTGTGGTGTGCGATCTTGGCCCGGACTGTTTGCCTCACCTCAAATTGTACGACTTTGGCAATGCGAAACAGTATACCGAAGAGTTTGCTCTTAGACAGCCTTCACCGCCAAGTCAAGCAAAGCAATATGTGATCGAATCGTACCTTTTTGCCAACTTGCTCATCAAACTCATGTCCAACGAGCAGCAAGTCAGTGTCAATTTCGGTCACTATCGCCAGTCATTTTTGCTCAAGTCCATCCAGTGGAAAGATCAAAAGTTGCGTGCCATTTTGTTGAAAATGACTTCACCATTTGAAGAATTTTCAATCAATCAAGCGCTGGAAATGTATCGTGGATAAGTGATGATTTACTTTTGTGGTGGAGGACTTTTCCTCAAAGTAGCCATTATTTTCAGCATTCGGAATTTTATATGTTGTTTTTGCATTGAGTGATTTGGATTATTGTGAATAAATCTCGTTTATCTTGTTTAAGTTTTCAATGTGTAAATATTTTTTGTGGTTTATTTGCGCGCAAATGAAGTCACAATTTCAATGTTAGCCTAACAACTGTTGGCCAGTGCATTTAGTGCTAGAGAAGTTCACATAAAAATTAGTGGACACTCCTTTTGGGATATTATACTTTGACTTCTTTGCTCGAGGCAACTCATAAAGTTAAACAAGCAATAAATGACTCGGTTTGTTAGTTTAATATAATTTAATGAGTGCACCCATGAGGCGCGCAATCACAAAGAGTGAGCTCAGTCTCACAAGGCAGTCTTGCCACTAAAGTCTTTGCTCATCTAATGGCATCGTCGTCTGGGTCGCTGGAGTCTTTGTCCAGTGTCGACGAGACTTCTTGCTCCTTGTTCGACATGGACTTGCCTGACTTATCAGACTTGATGCTCTTGTTCTGGCGTTCGGTTGACTTGTCGCTGGTGCTGTGGCCATTCTCGGGATAGTCAAAGGTGCCACCCTGCTGCATGTGTCCTCCCAGAAGGAAGTAACCAACCAAACAGCGGAGCATTGCACCACAAAGCAAGAAGAGAGCAATGTGCACGTATGACACGTACCGAGAGAGAAAGTTGTTCTCGGCAATCGGACCACCAGACAGAAGCCAACGCAGGTAAGCCAACTTGGCGATCAGCACCACTGCAAAGGTGAAAACAGCGTGGAATTCGCGATCCACCAGAGAGGCCAGCCGATCAGGGCATCGAGACTTGATCGCATTCTTGCACATAGGGAAAAGCTTGCGGAGGCATTCGAGACGGATGCATCCGTTGGTGGTGACGGTGCACTGTTTGTCACTCATGCTTGTGCCTTGGTGCTTGACAGAAAGTCCGTAGAACTTGGTGGCAGTGAGACGCAATGAGATGTCGGCCGAAGGTTGCTATTGAACTGGTTTTTGCAAGGCACTTGGCGGAGAGAGAAATGCCACAAAGGAGAAGGGCTTTATCAAATCTTTACTCAATTTATGACTCAAAGATAGCAAAGTGCAGCCACATTTGTCACTGAGGAAGTGCATTGTTACACTTAGTGCAATGCACTAGTCATTCGTTCGAAGTGAATTTGCAATATGAACATGCAAAGATAGGCGGTTAACCGGTTTGCTTTGTTGCTTTTGAGTTAGAATTCTATGAAACGCTGAATCATATTTGGCCAATTAATGATTGCTTTTGGAACAAATCGAAAACACGAAATTGTCTTAAATATTAAACATTTCGGTTACTTTGGTGATTGACGTTCGATTGCTTTGCCCACTTGGTCAAACAAGATGATTTCAATTGTGTTTGCCTTTCTGTTTGGCGTTTTACTCTGCTCAATCGATGCATCGATCGATTCGACCAATTCGAATAATTCGACCACCAGTGAAGTAAGTCTTGTGTTTATATTTTGTAAATTAAATTAACTTTTTTTGTATTAATCCGCATACAGGAAACATCAGCAAGCATCTGTACTCAGATTCGTGATGGCAAAATCAAAATTCTCCAATTGAAATGCAGAAAAACCGATGAGGCCAAGACTGAGTTTCATCTGCTCGCAGAGAGAAGTTACGAGTATGTGGTACCATTCGCTAATTTCACCTACGGCCCGAGTGGAAAGGTGGCCAGGCTCACCATCGGTGGCGACTACACCAAATCAGGTACAACGCAGAGTGAGCCGATCGAAAACTCTACCATCGACATTGTGAGGCTCGACAATGGACTCATAGTGGGCGAGGACTTTCAAAGGACCGTGAACGAATTCATTGAGTGCGCTTTCCCAAAGGCATTTCCATTGAAGCTGATGCTGATTGCATTTGTGGTGGCTGCCATTTGTTGCATTTGTGCTCATAAAAGGCTATTATTTAATTGAGCAGTATTTAGATGAACGAGCAGTATATTTTGAGCAGTATTTAATATAGTTTGAGCAGTTGCATAAATATTTTGCCAGTAAATGTGTGAGCAGTAATTATTGAGCAGTATATTATATAATTGAGCAGAATTTATTTTTTATTATCAGTAATTAATTGATTAATGAAAAGTAAATAATAAAAATGAGCAGTATGTCAATTACGAGCAGTATTTCGTATTAAAGACTACTCTGCACGTGAATTAAGGTGCATGAGATGTAAACGACCATCAGCGCATCACTATAGTCATGTTATAACAAGTTGAAAGCTTGAACTCTGATGAATTGAGTATATAATTAGTGATTAAACTATGACTCTTTCTGAGATTGGTTGTGTGCTGTGCTCAGTACATGTCGGTGACTGCATTGTTTGTAGTAGTCTATTTTGTGACTGGCAACTTCCAAATCCACTGTCTGTCTGTTTGTTTGTGCTCTGATGGCTTCTGTGTCTGCATACAAATCCTCATCATCCGCATCATCATCAAGTGATTCCGACTATGATGAACTGTCACCGAATCGACGAAAGCAAGCTCGAAACTGGACATTTGAAAAATGATTCGAAAATGGAGAAAAGGCAAGAGATTTTATTAATTGTGAAAATACTTGGAGTATTGTTGACAGGAATCCGTCACAAGAAGGAAGACGCGTTTATTACCGGTGCAACCAAGTGAAGCGTCGAGGAATTGAATGTGCCACATCAGTTCATCTTCTTTACGATAGTTCATCTCTGGATGTGCTGCTCTATCGAATTAAAAGTGAACATACTTGCACTGAGATTCAACAAGTAACCCAAAGATTGTCATCCGAGATGAAAGCCGAAATGGATTTTCTTCTTGAAATGACTCATGATGGATGGCATGAAGGGTTTGGAAGTGGCACACCTTCTACCAATAAAGGTCAAGAGGCATTTAACCGAGTTCGGAAAGATGAGGAAACGCTACGCGAACGACTTCCACTAGGTCGATTCTTTGTCCTGTGTCTTGAGTCTTGTAGTCGGTGGTATGAACTTGGACTGAAGGTGATTGTGGAGACACCTACAATTGAGCTGGCCGACTGGACAAAAGCTTATCAATGGGACAAACAGGACAAACAAGTAACCTCAATCGAAAAAAGGCAATTATGTGAGCAAGTCCAAAAAGTACTGCAAAGAAAATGGACCAATTTCAAAGAATTCAAAGAAAGATCTTTTGCTATTTAGATTGTGAGGATAAGTGGCGATCATTGGCAAGAAGGGAAGTGTTCGTGTCCTACATTTTTGAAGCAATTTAAGTGCAAACACTTGCTTGGTCTGGCGATGTGATTGAAACTTGTGAAGCCTCCACCTGCGGCAAAGCAAGTCCCAATTGGAGAGAAGAGGAAAAGAGGACGAACAAAGAAATCAAAGAATGCTCTGTTGGTAGATTGAGTAATTAATTGATTGAGTTAATTGTAACTTAATTATTGACTTAAAAATTTACTGCTATTTTGTAATATTTACATTCATTTTGTGATGATTTTACTGATCAATTTTGTATTCATTTACTGCACATAAATTATTAAATTACTGCTCATTTAAACATTTTACTGATCATATATTTATAATTATACTACTCAATATTGAAATATATTACTGCCAAATATATCAATAAAATACTGCTCATTTTATATTAAATATACTGCCCAAATATTTTGTTCTGCTCATAAAATGTACTATGTCGCAAGACATTTTAGAGACGGACAAGATGCAAACGAGTTGCAACAGTGGCAGTTTGAACATGAAGCCAACCAAATGAACACCAACCAGTCGGACTCTCCAAACCAGACCACGGACACATCCAACAAAGTGCAGTTCACGCTCTCTTCGATCAAGAGCAAAATCACTAGTACGTTGAGTGGTTTGCTTGGCAGCGCCAAATCACCGGCAAAGCCCATCAAGAAGAAAAAGAAGAAAGCAAACAAGTCAAAGAAGATTGTCAAGAAGAACCCGAAGCCCCCAGTGGTGGACAATCAAGAAAGTCAAGAGTAGTACAACTCTGGCACTTTGCACAATTTCGCCATTTGTCAATTACTGACACAATTATTTTGATA
Source organism: Rhizoglyphus robini (assembly GCA_023373905.1). Classification (NCBI taxonomy): domain Eukaryota; kingdom Metazoa; phylum Arthropoda; class Arachnida; order Sarcoptiformes; family Acaridae; genus Rhizoglyphus; species Rhizoglyphus robini. The sequence goes on from JAKIJQ010000020.1 coordinate 2,960,747, forward strand.
TAATAAAATGCATTCAAATTAATTTGTTTTGATTACTTCGAAATTAAATGTTGGCCACATATGTGCAACTGCGATCACATTTTAGAGGATGGAAACAATTTGAGCAATACAATTTAATAGGCATTACATCTCATTTGTCTGACTAGTACTCGTGCACGTCGTGCTTTATAATTTATAACCTCGCTTATCTATAGATGCCTATAAAAAAGGTGCTCATTATGTCGACGTTCAATTAAGTGCTCACTGGTGGCACTGTCTGGCTTCAGTGTGCCAGTCTATTTGGCCAAATCGGTTATGTTGTTGCTTCTGTGGGCAGCTGTTTCGCTGTTGTTTGTGAGAGATTTGTTGCAGATCCGAAGTGAGCACGAACACAGAGCGACGAGTAGATCTATTTCCTGAACGGCTTCGGAATCCAGAGTCACGGCGACGGCCTCTTTTACTTCCAGAACGAGGACGGCCTCGACTGGCAGAACGGCACCGGGCAGAGCTCATCCGTCGAGAGGATCGCTTTCCAGAACGATTTCTATTGCGAGTAGATCCACCCAAATTGCTTCGGCCTGAACGCTTGCGAGAAGAACCAACTGCCCAGAACTAAAACTTCCCCAGCTTGTACATGATTGTGCCTCTACTTGTGTTCATCACATTATCGCCACTGATCAGATCCACTCTCGAGAGTCAGTTCATGACCAGCAAAGCATTGCACAGTTTGCAAACAATTACATGTGATGTCTCTATGTCAATACTGTGCCTGCAGGCATGTGGTGTGTGCAACAGTGTATTTGGCCAAAATGCATCTACGCACAGCCATTGCCACTATTGGACAACTTCATGAACATATAAACATCTGGTATTATTTGAGGACATGCACTATGAAATAGCTCTCCGCCTTGTTCACATTAGAGTGACTGGAAAACTTTTTTGTGCATGAGCAACTCGTTATCTTTTACCCGATAAACACTTTTTGTGCGCTCAGCCAATGTCTCGATCTAGTCATCAACTCAATCGATGAATATCAAACATCAAAGATGCAAACAATGCAAGCAAACAAAACAACCCAAATTATTAAAATCATATATCTCGAATTTTAACATTTTATTTGATAATGTGACAATCGATATGTGTAGAGAATCGAATGCCATTTGGCCTTGATCACATACGGCCTTGTTTGGGACGGTGAGACATGTCCCAGTCATACACTTGGTCCCCCATGCTAGTGCCAAGTCGTGTGAGCACATGTCTGAATTGGGCCATCAACTTGCGATACGGTGGTCTTTGGGTGAATTGAAGAGCCTTCACGGTGGTCAGATATCGCTCAAATTCGAGTGGCATGTTGGCACACAGCTCAGCCGCACTGATGGACTTCTTCACCTGTCCATAAACGTTCATCCGTTCTTCCATGGTCATGCCTGGGGCGCCATGCCAGGGTAGTTCGCCCTTGTGCAGAAAGATGATCATGTAGAGGATCGCTTCGAGGTCATCGCGACGACTCACTTCAATCGATCGATGATTGTTCACGCTTGCGTACCGACCAGTTCCAGTCAAGTACTTGTCAACTTGCCGTTCCATATGGCGATTTCCTTTGACGAGATACTTTTTACAATATCCGAGGTCTGAGGGAGATTAATTGTCATTGAGAGACACATACACACACAACAGACTATACATACCAATCAGAAAGACAGTGCACCACTTGCTGGTGTTAGGTAGACCAATGAGAAAATTCTCTGGTTTTACGTCTCGATACAGGATGCCATGATCGTGGACGTACTCGAAGATGTTCAACAGCTGAATCATGATCTTTGTGGTGGTCAAAAGGCTAAAGGTGCCACCACACTTGTCTCTCATTTGGTACAGTGTTGGACCTTGCAGCTCCAGAATCAGTGCGTCCCATTCCGGGGTGGCCGGACAAATTAACAGCAAGTTGGGAATGAAACGAACACCTTGCAGAATTCGATAAAATTGAAACTCGAGAAATAGTTGGGGATTGGGCATATGTTTGCTTTCGAATTTGATGCCAACAAGTTGCTTGGTTTTGGTATCGAGTCCGTAGTGGAAGCTTCCATTCGAACCTGCAAAACAAGGCACAATGGTTAGCTGAGTTGATGAACAAACAAACAACAAACTTACCTCCTCCAACAAATTCCTTAATGATATAGCGTGAAGCGAGTAGGCAATTGACGAGAGCCTCTGTCGGTCGATGTTGGCTCATGATGACTAATCGAGGCAGACGAGCAATTGAAACTTGTCACACTTACTGACAGACAGACCAGAGAAAATATATACACAAGCAATGTTCTCAAATGTCGAATTGCTAAATCACAAATTCTAATGGACAATCTGTTCGAGTGCCACATGGCAATGATGTTGCATTCGATTTGAACTTTATCATTGAGCACGTCGCCAAATGAATTGCACTTTTGGTACACAATTAGCTCCATAAAGTGAAGTCCAAGTTCGACATTTTGGCAAGTGTCAATGTGTCATTAGATTGGTTCGATTTACTAATGGCTGATATTCCATTGCTGATATCACTAAAAGTCTCAGTGAGCAATCAGTTTTGTCCATCCCACAGTTAGACTAATGGTCTACTAACTATTGTGCCAACAAGTATTGGTATCAATTAATTAACTAATTCACAATGTCAATTGTCAATAGCAATTCGCCGAGTGGCACCAATGAAATATTGATTAATGGCAACACATAAAGTGCCCTCGAGTGCTCTCACTCACAGCAAGTGACAATGATCGATGCTTGTTAGTCTCACTTTTATTTGTTCTGTCGATTGTGTTGAGCTCTGGTCATGTCATGCTAATTAAGGACGGAATTAGTCCGGTGACCGCTCGAACATGATATCACCATTGTGGTGAACATTGGTATAGAACACAAATTGAGCAGTGAACTTCGCTGCACAGCATTTCTCACATGGCCACTCACAATAGTAATTACCAATTTTTAAAATAAAATTTTAATAATTCAACAAATAAATTCAATTCTTGTCAATGTCTGTCTAAAGTTTTGTTCAATGATGCTGACAAGCAATTATGTTCAAATTTTCCTTTGGTTTCGGGTTAGTAATGCTTGTGCTTGTAATTACTGTTCGAAAAGTATGTTCCCAATAAATAGTCTAATTTCTAGAATATGTCATCATTATTGTATTAAAATGTCATCGAACAAATCTCGTATTAATGTCTTTTGTGGTCTGTATTTTTGTTGTTGTGTGTTCGATTGTTAAGTGCAGTCATCATCGTCAATCTTGTTTGTCTGTCCTGCACTCTCTCTCTCTCTCTACTACAAGTCCCAACCACAAGTACAACTCTCGTAACTAGATGGGTCAGTGGGGTTCAAAAGGTGAAGAAGACAAAGAAGAAGATGGTGGCGAAGATGGCGAAGTCGAGTCGACCAAGAAGGAGTCAAAGAAGAAAAGGAGCAAGTCTCGCTCGAGCAAGCACGCCTCCAAGACATCTCTTCAGAGACGGCCATCGAAGAAAGCTGCTGGTGGTCAGTCGTCTGCTCAGTCGTCGGCTAAGCCAAGTTCAAAGTATCCCTCAACGGTGAAGCCATCATCGGTAAAACCATCATCGGCGAAACCATCCTCTGCAGCAGCAAGCGCATCCGCAAGTGGTGCAACCAGCAACTCTACGAGTATTAGCCCAAATGCTTCGAGTAAGCCAAGTTCAAAGTATCCCTCAACGGTGAAGCCATCATCGATTGCAAGTGCATCCACAAGTGGTTCAACCAGCAACTCTGCAAGTATGAGCCCAAATGCCTCGAGTAAAGCTGCACCACCAGCCGACAAAGACAATTTACTGATGAACTCTGCCTACATTGCCTCGGCAGTGATTGGCTCCCAGATGGGCTCTAAAGTGTTGGGCGCACCCGAAATGCCTGACGGATATGAATTCTCGCAATACTCGGACAAACGTGAGTGTCTTACTAGAGCTAGTAATGTCAACCATATTAAGCTAATTCGAATGATGTTCTTGTTTGTGTAGCAAAGATGTCCGCAATTGAGAACGAACGTAGTAGGAAAGCAGTTGAAAAGTCAGTAGTTGCACCCTCGACCATACCGAAACAGTCCGTGGTGGACAACGAACGAAGTTGGGACATTACTATGCCAGGTATGTTGCTGCTGTTGTACTGATCAATCAATTCACTCGTTTACATTACAGCACCAGTGCCACCCTCCCGACCAGGATGCAGTGTTGCCACTTCCTACATGCCAAGTTCGTGTGAACCCAAAATGAGCACACAGGCAGAATCGAATGTGCCAAGTTCACAGCAACAATCGTCACACGTGCCACTTAGTTCCGCGGCAGGCTCTCAGGCAGCTGGTTCGAGAGCGACAGCATCATCTGCCAAACCCAAATCAACAGCTGCACCAGCATCGAAAGCGACTTCAAAGGCATCATCAAACGTTCAAAGCTCAAATGTCACATCCAACCAAGCAGCTAGTTCTCAAGCAGGTGCATCTAAAGCCTCATCAAAACCTCCATCGACGGCTAAAACGAGTTCAACTGCGGGCTCTAAAGCTGCAAATTCTGCTGCATCAAGTGCTGCTGGATCTAAAGCTGCAAGTTCTACTGCTGGATCAAATGCAAGTTCTGCATCATCAAACGCTGCTGGATCTAAAGCTGCAAGTTCTACTGCTGGATCAAATGCAAGTTCTGCATCATCAAACGCTGCGGGCTCTAAAGCTGCGAGTTCTGCAGCATCAAGTGCTGCTGGATCTAAAGCTGCAAGTTCTACTGCTGGATCAAATGCAAGTTCTGCATCATCAAACGCTGCTGGATCTAAAGCAGCGAGTTCTACTGCTGGATCAAATGCAAGTTCTGCATCATCAAACGCTGTGGGCTCTAAAGCTGCGAGTTCTGCTGCTGGATCAAAGGCGTCGTCGAATGCAAAATCAACTGCCACTACTAAACCTCGATCAGTTCAAAAGGGTAGTGCAAGCTCAAAGGTGACTTCCAAGGCAAGTTCCAAGTCTACAGCAAGCTCGAGTACTGCCAAACCAGCGTCATCAAAGGCTGCCAGTTCATCGAAAGCAGGATCATCGAAAGCAGGATCATCCAAAGCAGGACCGTCATCCAAAGCCCAAAGTAGTAGTGCTGCTGGCTCGAGTGCAGCACCAAGCAGTGGCTCCAGAGCAGCAGACTCCAGTCAAAATAAGTCAGAAAATCAAAAGTCCGATGACGATTCGAGTGGTTGAATGGGCACTGACGTGATGTAATCTCCAACAAAACGCATTTGCACTATTTCACATAATGCGGACAATAATAAATTATATTATTCAATGAGTTGTGTAGTTCATTTGATTTACTTGCAAAATGACAGACTAATGACACAATCGATCATATGAATGGTCGATCAGTTGCAAAACGCAATGAAAATTACTTATCCAGAAAATGTGTAATATTTTTAAACGTTACATGTTTTCATATTAATATGTACATTGTGCATTAAGCGCGCAATAAACCAAAATTCCCAATTTCAGCTTTGTGTTCTCCTTCTTTCTGTTGCAAACGGGAAATTATGACAATTCGCTAATTTCTATCATCGCAGGTCGATTTTTTGGTCCGAACTGCAAGTGTTTTGCTACCAGAAGAACATCTTACACAGTTGCCTTGTGATGGAAAACGGAAACATAAATGTTATTTAGAGTATTCTTCTCTTGTTCGCTTGTAATATTTAGAAAGCGCAGTCGAGCTTTTTTCATACTCATCTGCGTTGAGTATCTTGGTCCGACTGCATTTCAAGCATGGTCGATCGTAGTTTGACAACATATTTTGAGAAGGCATTCACTGCCACCGAGTCCTGACAGAAGAACTTTGCGACGTACAACAGACAGACCACAATATTGGGATGAGCACATTTATGACCACAAACAAATAATAAGATAAGGATCGATAAGTTGCGCAGTTAGGATGTCGGAAAATATGAGTTGATTAGAAGCGAACAATTCAAGTGGAGCACAATACCGATTCAATTGCCTGTTTGAGGTTACGCAAGTTTTGGTTCAATTATAAGTGCCGTTTTGGGTTTGCCGTTCTGTTGTGCCAACTTGGTAGATATTAACTTTGGTGGTATGTCAATTTGAGAACTACTGTTCGGGGTTGTTCATTAATGGAAGCCTGGAAAGTGCCGCATAATAGCCACCAATGGAGCGACCTTTCAACCACCAAATAAGCACAAACGATAGAGAAAAGAATACAAAGCATACAATACAATGCCAGCGGTGAACAGCCCAAAAAGATGTCCCTGCAAAAGAAGTTGTCATCATTTAATGGAAATAAAGTCGGAAAGTTGAAAGGTACCAAAGTTGATAGGTTCATTGATGAATATTCCAGTAAATGGCGCAAAACTAAGAGAAAAACAAATGCGTCCACGCTCAAATGTGACAGTCGAATAAAATAAAGTTGTGCCATATTAGTTCAATTGGATTCAGATATGTCCAACTAGATAAAATACACTAAAATTAAAAGGCACAAAATTAATGATAACATTCTTAATGATGAATTACCTGGTGAGAATGATAAATAAAAATAACCAATTGTTCAACTTAAAACATTGCCATATGTGAGCAGTCAATTCACTTCATATGTGAATGGTCAATTGATAGATGAGTGGGCTAGTTGGGGAAATTGTCTCGTACCTTTGTGCCAAAGCTTAATTTGCCCTCCGCTTTTGTTGATATCGACAATTAATAATTTGCTGCAATTACCGCGCAGACCAGAAGATACATCGACCCCGAGTGCGTGCTTCTGGCGGTGGAGACAAATTCCGAATTTGGCTTCTGCCATTCAGAGTGAAGTGAACAAGTTGGGATAGGTCATCGCGCACTTGCCTTCAACCAACTATTTCAACGATGAACTCGTTCTCATGTCGGTTTATGTAAGTTTGTTGTATATTAATAATTATAATATTAATAATATTTTATATTGAGATAACATTTTTCTCTCTTATAGGAGGATAATTGCAAGTTGTTTGATATAGTGACAAATTCCTCTATAGACCAGATTGAGAACGTCTGCTGACACTATGGCATTGCCTTAACGGCAAAAGTTAAATGAAATTGAAGAGAATCCTAAAATGTTGGAACATGGCGACCAGCTTTATGTTCTTTCAGATGGCTGGCAGATTTGCAGATTAACCACCTGACCGAGTTGTCATCTTTTTATATTCTAAAATCGCCTTTTCATTCGAGTTTATTGCCAGACAAACCCAGAAGCAGATAAACAAATGAAAAGTAAGTGTTAGTTGCTGATTGATATATTTTTAAATTTGCATTTCTGTCATTATTTATAGTTTGTGGATTTGGTATTAAAATGTTTGCTACTAAGTCTTCAATCAAAAATCCCACTGTTTGACCAATGCTTTATCAATTGAACTCTGGAAGAACTATGATAATAAGAGCGTATTTCGCGTATTAGAGCGTATAAGATAGTATTTCGCAAAACCAATTTGAGCAATAACTCAGCCTCACGTCTAAGTCTGGACTCACCTCCAAACTCTTGCATTCCCGTTTGTGGAGGAAAGAAACTCAACTCTAATGCAAAACAAAACCAGTACAAAACACCAAACAAGTACTCACCTCCAATCAAACAAAGTCTCAATGGTTTAATGCATTGAATTCATCGAATTGTGTTATATACGATACAGTAGAATTTACTCCTGGAATGAGACCACACGAGCCATGCGTCGTAAGTTATTTTAATTTGTACAATTTTGACAGTAGATTTCTTTTTCATTACGTTTTTGTGTCATATGTCATATTAATCCAGAAATCAAATACGCACGATAATGTTGATAATATTTGAATTGCGATGCTATATTTGAAAAGTTAGCAATTGCTTACTAAAATGCTTTGCACCAAAGTAGTGGAAATATTTGTACTTTGATTGAGACTTGATTGCGTCCAGTTGTACTCTCAGTCAGAACGGATATTTACAATTGCCATGCAAATGTATTGCTGCCTCCTACCCCGTCCCGTGCCAAATCCTCTCTGGCGTTAACCTCACTGTCCATCTTTTCATTGGCTCATTATCTCACGTTTGTTCTATCTTTGTTATATCTTTATATCTTTCATTATTGACTGCCACTCACTGGCACGATGCAATCAAGGTCATGGGAAAGCAATCAACACTGGTCGCAGTGATCGCCACCGAATTGTACACCTAAATTTTCACCGAGCCTGCCACCGACTTGTCACTGATTAACCATATGTCTGTCCATATGCACTCGCCGTTGGCTAGCTAATTGATTGTTCTGTGGACATGTTGTGTCGTATTGTGCCCAGAATTAGTAATGCTCAATGCCCACTGAAGAAACCATTGCTGACTTTTCTACTCGACTGAGTGAATCGGTTTGGCAGCAATCGGTACATTCGTCTAAGATTTAGGCCAATTTTGCAGTTTGCATTTGTGGTCGGTGGGCAATTTGCTCTGACGGCACTACTCCTTTAGTGCCTGCTCTACCCAAATATTACTGTCCATTATGTGGCTAATTTAAATTTGACACCTTTAATTAGCTAATCGTTGCATCTATCCGTTGCTCGTTTGCAGTCACTTTGTTATCAATTTACCCAGTGTCGCCCCGATTTCCGTCGGCAGAGTAAGCTGATTCTCAGTGATTCAGTGTGTGTGCAATATTGCAACAAGACCGGATCACTTGGTAGTTCTGGATGACGGTATCACTCGTAAACTATTTGCCTAATCAAGAGTTAATAATTGAAAATTGAAAGTATAATAAAAACAATTACTATTGCCATTATCTTTAATAGAGTTCTGTGGCCGACCAATTCGCCTGTGATTTGAAACTTCTGTTAGTTCAGCGTTGTTTCGCTTCTGCGGTATCAATTCATAACGATACTTTTAATAAAGATAAACATAAGATTAAGCATAATGTTTAATCGCATTAACACAGTCGTGAGCAAACTAAGAAATGGCTCAACGCCAGACGTTCGATTGGCAAGCCAGCCCTTGTCCTCATCTTTCATCTGTCTATTTTGGTCCGTGGGCAGTTGTCTAGGAAACGTTTGATGCCTTCTCTCTTTACTGTTTACGTTTGCACGCGTTTCTCTGTGGTTCAGCCCGGCTCGACAACGGTCCGTGTGGTGAGTTAATCTAACTGTAAAATACAAGTCTCACTGTGCTCACTCCAGTGAGCACTGGCAGCATCTCTATCATTCACACTGGCTCGTTATTTCTGTACACCTCCAAGTGGTTCGTAGTCTTCAGTGAGCAGACAAGTTTGTTTATTTTGCACATTTGCATAATTTTAATCCATATGCATTGCATCGTTCAATGCATATCTCGGTCTGATATCGAACGAAGTCGTTAATTGCTGATAATTCCTTGCCGATGCAAAACTATCACAGCGATCACTGCCTGACTCCGAACGTTAGCACGAGCACGGAAAGTCGCCTTCAATTGGAAGCGTTTTCACCTTTTTCACACAATCTCAACTCTATCTGCTTGATTGTATATACTTTTCCAGTGGTGAAGCAGCACTGAGTGCATTGCTTGGTTCAACTGGACCAGCACAGTACCACTGGGTACCGATTCTCGATCCTCGCGAGGGTCATCTTTGAGTCAGACCTAATTGAGGCGCGCCAAGGTTGGCTTAATCAAGGCTCGATTGTAACGTATATTTTATGTTGTTGCTATTTCCTGTCTTTTCCCGAACGCTCTTTGGTGCACTTGCCAACCAGATAATCCACACAGATGTACGGTGGAATTGCAGAAGCAGCGATGCGGTCAGATCGATGGCCGAACGGGCAGAAGGCTTCACGTTGATAGAACGAGCACAACTCTTGATCACCATCCACCTGGAAAGGACACTGCAGCCGGCTAACTATCACATGCAGTAGGGTCGAGTCCGGTTGGCACAAGTTGTTCGACATAACCAGACAGCTGCGAAACTTGCAACAAGTAACACACCAACTTGAGCATTCAAAAACGAACACTAAATAGGACTGCATGTTTGTTGCTGCTAAATACCTTTGATAAATGTGTGAAACAATTCGAACTAAAGATTAAGTTGCAATGATTCGATTCACAAACTTAACCCAATAAGTACAATAATATATTATAATAATATTTGATTTATTGAGATATGAGACTGAATGAGTTAATTTTTAATTGGTAAAGTTTTTATTGAAACTAGAACAACAAATACAACGACAATGAACCGCGATGATGCTAAAGCAAGAACGGTTGATATTTTGACACCAAATAAAAAAATGAACCGCGATGGGTCAATTCAAAATTGATTTGATTGGACTGATTGATGGGACAATGCATCTCAGGATTGGGCTACTGCCACACAACGATGCACTGAGCACAGAAAATGTGACAACAACGTTCCAGCAGACCGAGCGGGGAGTGCATTTGCTCGAAACTGATGGCACACTTCTGGTCGTCGTCCACATCAGTTTATGGACACCGATTGGTTCCAATATGTTAAGGGAATGAAGATTGTTCATTTGTTGGATGCTAGTTTGATCACTTGGCATGAAGATGCTTTTCGCTCAGACGGGGGGATTACTGACAGGTCATTGCTTGGTGCCTGAGTGGCCACCGGTGAAAAATATGGCTTTGTTGAATATAGACCTCTGTGCAGCATTTGTCGAGCTCATTGAGGAATAGTTTGACCATGGTCTGCAGAGTGGAGGTCACTTGAGCGTGACATCACTTTTGGTGACGAGTATTGAACTAGGCCCAGTCGTCCTCCACTGGTTTGACGCGTTGCACATTGAACGGCCATTCGGATAACGAAAGGTGTTGAGAATGCTCATCCAGACGGGCTCTTCAGTGCATCGAGCAGAGATCTTCTTCGCCTGTGCTAGTTGTCCTTTATAACAACAAAATAAAAGCGAGTTACGCTTGTTAGAATGCAATCCTCGGTTTTAATTCACATGTGAAATGCACATGTGTGCACACTGAAATTGGTTGGGTTCACAACGGATTGGTCCATTAATGTTCGCCTCTGTGCCACAAGCTGGACCTACCACTTCGTGATCGAGACAATTTATTAGATCAGCACTTCAGTACTTCTGGTTCCTTTTTGCAATTGCCAATTGGCCTCCGACTTGATCTCACTCAGTTCGGTACTTTTTCATTCCTCGCTGGCCAACTGTTGCCTCTTAGACACTTGGCTACTATTGGCACTTTCTTCAGGACCTATTGACATTGTGCACAAGAAGAGACAAAATAAAACAAAAATAAATCAGTTTGAGGCAAAGTAAATGGAACGGCTCGGCATGCAATGCAATCTGTCTAAATTGCATGGCATCCAATAATAATGAACCATTGCCAATTTCTAGTTGATACTTTGTTTGTGCAAATGTATTGAATAATTAATCATAATACAGCAATATAATAACTCACAAATTGTCATTAATCTAGTAATGTTAAATATTTCTTTCAAATGTCAAACGTTTGAGGAGGTACCTCATTTTTGGACAACTCTTGCATTCGTTCATTCGTGTAGGTCCACTGAGTAGTTGTGCCCACAACAGTTGTAGTAATGAGTGAGTGCGCGTTTCGTTGTTATTTTGCAGTTCAGGCTTGCTTTGCTTTTCTTTTTAATAACTAATTTTTTTTTGGAATTATTAAAATGGCTTCGACTCATCTCAACCGTGATACAGTCCCTGATTTTTCATCAACGGAAGATGACTCGATTACAGAATCTATTGCTCAGTTGGATTTATCTGGTGATTCCATATCGCGCCTGCCTAACGAATTGGTGAAATTCATTTTAGTGCGATTGGAAATGCAGAAGTTGATTCACCTGCAAGTGGTGTGCAAGAAGTGGCAAGCGGTGATCTACTCCATTGGGCACACCAAGAAATCGTTGTATTTAGCTGGCTTTGGCAATGATAGTGGCGATTCTTTAAAGAAACGATCGTTCGGACAGATTGACTTGGACAGCTTTACACGCATAAATCTAAAAAGCAATCTCAAATCGAGTGAACACTTCCAATCACAATTTGTCAAACTATTTCCTTCGGTGGAACAACTCGTTGTTGCTCGTGACTCTGCCGATATTATCTCTATTTTAGATATTATGCCTCTCAATCAACTGACCACCTTGGCCTTTACGGATCCTATTCATGACCAATCTCTATTGAGTCGAATCAATTCTTGCACTTCACTCAAACGACTTGACATTTATGCTCAAATCAAACTATTGCCAATGCTTGCACCAACATTTGCTCGACTGGAACAATTTTCCTGTCAACGTTTTGATCTTGAAGATCGTGAAAATTATGATGATTATGAGGATGATGGACTTTCACTTATTCGTCACTTTGGGCCGAATTGCTCCCGAGTTTGGATTCAAAATTATGATGTCGACAATTCGGCTCTCTGGCACACCACCAACAGTCAATGGCTTGCTGTTGTTACTCACCTGTCACTAGACTATGTTAATATTAATGAAGTAATTGGGGACATTAGCGAATATGCTGTCTCATTACAAGTGCTGCTTCTTGAAGACTTTTTCATTGGCTTTGGTAGTGTAAGATACATTTTGATACATGTTTTACAATGATTTACTCTTTTTTTTAATTTTTCAGCCTCGTCCAAATTCTCAGACGATTGGCAAGCTTAATAAGCTCACACACGATCGAAATTAAACTGAACTCATTGTCAATCAACCGGACTCAGCTGGAAGAAGCTGCTTGCAATCCATTATTCCACTTGCCTCCATATAAATTTGGGTTCTGACAATCGTGTGTACTTTATCGGTGAAAATTAATTCACTTTTGTTCGCCAGTTTCCTCAATATCACATACACTTTAATTCCTAGCTTTAAACACATTCTTTTGATTTGTTATTTGGGGACCACGTTATTGTCTGTGTCCTCGGTGTATGTCAGATAATAAGGATAATTTTCATTAAAACATGTAAACATTAATTTGTTGTATTAACATTCGAGATGCAAGCAGTTGTAGTGTAGTGTCGTTAACCCAATACATTATCCCGACCTTTGTTGGCTTTGTTGCACTGACATCTGACCACTTTGCTTATTATACCGACGAACAGAGGTTCGTGTCTTTGGACATATCAGTAAGTGTTCTCTCATCGCTGTCGATTAATCATCTTCATTCGATTGATTCGCTGAATGTCACTCCACTTGGCCTTCTCCATTGCGCTCTTCTCATTATAGTGTTGTCTATTTGTATACAGACTCGTAAAGCAGTCGACTCTTTTGCAAGGCCGTGCAAAATGATCGTTGCCCGAATAGTCATCGATTGAGCCAAATCTATTGCAAATTAGGTTTATTGGTAAAGCGAGAGTGCCGTCAGTAGATCAACCACAAAGACATTCATCGGAGGAGCTCAAGCTAACAAACAGGTAGGCATGCCTGCTAGTGAGTGTGCGAATTTGCAGACTTCCATTTGGTAGAGGTCTGTGACAGTCTGTCCAACTTAGTTTCGCACACACAAGATAAAATTGCTCTCTGTTCTGTTTATGAACTTGTTTGCAGGACATCGTAGCTGATGCATGAAGAAACAGACAACAGAATCGAGTGATGAAAATAATTATTATAACGGATAAGCTTAACTCGACCGAGTTTATGGAATGTTGGTTCGTCACATCTTCACCACATCTAGTCTGACCCTCTCTTGTTAAAGGCCGCAGACAATGTAATGAAACAATAAATGCCATCCCTCGGACAACACCATGTCACTTTTCCACAATACCAATTGACAATTGTATTGCTTCAACAATATCTTCAGTCAATTCTCTCGAAGTTGCCCATCGATTCGGCGGTTGCTATTGCCACAATTAGTTCACTCGATCACACTGAAGACCAAGTGTATCACATATTAACGAGCATGCAGTCTCACTCATTTGACCATAAGCAAAGGCATTTCATTTAATTTTCCATTACGCCATTGCGCCATTACGCCTTTTTGAAGGAAATCCCTCAAAGTTTCTTAATTTTCGTAGTTTAGTCACACTTCATTCAGACAATCCGTTCAATCGCACACATCACATTATCTTTTTCTATGCATCATCAACATTGATCTTACCATCTTTTTGGTGACATTTCCAAGCTTCACTAAACTCACTTACTCGATCACTTTATTAAGGTTCCAGTGAATATAAATTTGACGAAGTACATTTTTGATAAGCTTATTTGTTCGTATACATTCTATTTGTGTTTGTATATAATTTATTTATATTTTATGTGTAATTAACTTAGAAGTGTATACTATTGTTCCATTTGCTTTGGTGTATAAATGTGTGTTGAATGAATGCAAGTTGGCGATTGATTGTGTGTTTGTTCTAGCCTTTTGACTTGTTTTCTTCTCGACCAACTTTGCTTGTGAATTCGATTGATCGGTGGACGTGTGCGCCATGGCCATGTACAACAACGCTGAGTACTGTGACTTTGTGAAAAAGTTGTCTTCGGACCCGAACTGGCACACCACCGAGGACCGTTTCGAGTGGATGCAGTACGCGGTGGCACGTTATGGCAAGCAGCTCACTCTGTACGCCACTCGCATTGACGAACAATGTGTCCAGCACGAACAAGTTCACGGCAAGTCACAGGCCATTGCTCAGTATCACCAGACTATGTCTAAAGTGGCCTTCGACAAGTATCACAAGAGGCGACAAGATGAGGACAACTACGAGTACAACAAGCAGGAGTATGCCGAACTGGTGGACGTGTGCAATACGGCACTTCGATACAGTCAGGTCAACTGGCAACGTTGGCCCTCGCTGCTGGCACTCTTTGAGATCTATGTCAATCGAGCAGTGGTGCACTACGACTTTGGCTGCTTTCAGCGAGCCATCTCTGACCTGCGCCATGCCAATTCAGTGCTCACCTATGTTGAGAAGCCTGAACAGATCTGTGAAATGCGTGACCATTTCGAGTGCCAGGACCAAGACCTTCTGATCAGGATGGTGTCACTTCAAATGAAACTACTCGAAACGCTCGACCGCTGTCCTGGTGATATGATTAAAGATGTGCTCCGTCGGCACCAACTGTCTCCCGTTGACCCAGAACAGAACACTGCCTTCAAAAGCCTCGAAGAAGTAGAAGCTGCACTGGAAACGATTCAAATGATCGATTCAATCTTCGAGACATACGATGAAGCGATTCGACTTGAGCAAACCGGCCATTGGAAACTACTGGGCTCGCAGAACTATCAACTGACAGAGAAGGTCAGAGTGGACAACATACCTGGTGGTGGTGGGCGCACTTTTGTGAGCACCGAGCACATTCAGGAAGGCGAAGACATTCTGCTGGAGCGATGCCTCGCCGGAGTGGTCTTCAAGGAGCATGTGATGCACACGTGCAATTACTGCCTGCGATCGATGCACACCTTTTGGCCGTGTGGTGCATGCAGCGAGATTGCCTTCTGTTCGGCTCGATGTTCCATGTTGGCCTATGTGGAGTATCATCGATTCGAGTGTGGACTGTACGGCTTTCTGCTCGGTCCGGGCAACTACTACGTTCTGGTGCATGCCTTTCGATGGTTTGCCACTTTTGGTGCGGACAAGGCCATTCAGTACGAGGAAATAGAGGATGCGACCACCAGGAATGGCGAACAGTTCAATATGGACGAGTATCTCGACTCGGAAGCAATTCGCACCGAACCGTTCCGCAAGCTGCACCAAGACGACAAATATTTGGTGGGCCGAGCTGTGAGTTCACTCATCTCTCACCGAGGCAAGCGAGACATCGTTCGAGAGCAGATTAACTCCGTACTCGCTCTAGGCCTTGTCCAGTGTCTCATCCACCGAGGTCTGGTGAAGAAGGACGTGATGGACGATGTCGAACAGTTGGCTCGACTGGTGGAGCACTTGGCCACGCTCATGCTTCGTTTCTGCACCAATGGATTCTGCTGGTCACAAGATGGCGAAATGGTGGACGGAGTGGGCTCGATCGACAAGGTAGCCAGTTGCGTGTGCTTCGTGGGCTCGATGATCAACCACAGCTGCGTTCCCAATGTCAACTGGAACATCACTTCTGGTGGCATTCTCAGACTGTCTGCTCTGCAAGCGATCAAGCCAGGCGAAGCACTCAACTTGTGCTATGGTCCCAAGTGGACTGTGAAATTCTCCGAAAGACAGGAACGACTGGTCAACGATTATTGCTTCTACTGTCAATGTGAGGCGTGCATGACAGACGCAGCCAGTGCCACGGACACTCTTCGATGCATCTCACCTGGTGGTCAGTGTCCTGGTCCACTGGTGATGAACCAGTTCGAGGCGTGTCTCAAGTGTGGTTACAGTCTCCCGGCAAGCCATGCCCCGGTCCTTCGCAAATGGAAACAACAGGCCAACAATTGGTCCAACCTATTCATGCGAACTCAAAGGAAGATGCAGAAGAAAGACAGTTGGTTTCGCAAGTTGCTCAACCGAGTCACTAACCTTGGCGATTACAAACCAATGCTCAAAGGTCTAGGCTTCGAAAACGATGGCTCAAGGCTCTTGCAGTCAAAGAATGAACTCCGCCAGACAGATCTATCCTTTAATCCATCTCAGATGACATTGAATCGTATCGACAAACTCGAGAAACGATTTCAAATGTATTCATCGATTGTCTATGGCTCGAGTTATCACCTGCTGGAAAAGTGCGCAATTATGCTCAAGGTGTACCACGAGACTGGCCTAGACCGACGAGGTCTTCTCATGATTGAACACCTCAACAAGTGCCTCGATGTGGTCTATCCACAGATGATGGACCTCTCACTGGTCAATCGACTCTACCAAATCGACTATTGCGCCTATTTCTTTGACCAATTGCTCGCAAAACAGGGTGACAACATGCCGGAGATGATGGCCAATGCTTACGAAGAGCAATTCCACTCGATTGAGCCTAATCAGCTGCACACCATGGTCTGGTCACTGGTGGAACGACTCAACACCAAACTTGTGAACATTCTGCAGTATGACATGCTCCACCGTGGACAATTCTTTCCACTGTTGCATCGACGACTACGCCATGCTGCCAGCAACGACGATCTCAAAGAGCCACTTGAGGACATACAAGCGAGTGAAGTCGATGCTGAAGAAAAGCACTTTCGCAATATGTACTTCGAAGCTCAGCAACGACTGTCCTCCATTGAAATGATGAGTCTCAAGAAGGGACTGTAAAAATGGCGATTATTGCCATTCAAAGACTTGCACTCGTGTCTATGCATTCAATATATAGACACACTTTACTTTACTTAATTGTACAAAGCTAATACAATATATTTAATTGTCTGTAATTCAGCATGTGTGTCTTCATAAATATTAAGCAATTCGATTGCTTCACTGTTCGATTGAGGAAATACATGCATGTTTAGTTTTAGTTTCGTCTAGTGGATGAGTGCGATTAAACCGCGGTGTCAATGTCCAATGTGGCAGTTTGTATTATGACTTACCCTAATCGCATGCATTCGCAACTGGTCCATTCGAAATGAGTGCGCATTCAGAAAATAATTGTACCAATAAATGGCACTGCACTCTGATGGGTCATTAAAAGCTTTTATTGGTGCTGATTAGTGCACTGCTTTGTTTTGGAAGTGCCATCCAAAGTCGAGTTATTATTCTGCGTTGTGCTCCTTGTACTATGATAAAATTAAATTAAAACTAAAATTAAACGTGATGCACATTGTATTTACCTTTAGGAATGCGCCATTTGAGTGCAACCAAATTGTAGCTTTCCATTGATGCAATTGCACTAAAGTGAATCTAATAATGGTATTTAGTGTCTTAGTGTCAACAATTCCGTCGTTATTGAGAAACCAAAAAAAATATAAACTAACTTGACATACAGCAAAAGACCATAAGGACTGTCAGCATTGAAAGACATTTCGAAAGGCAAAACAAATTCACAAATTGTCAATGAAATTGTGCTTTAGGAATTAATGTTTATTGCGATGCAATGCGATAATAGTCTCTTGTTTGAGCATGTGTTCGATAGTATACCTTGATGGCCACCTTATTATTCTCTTCTGGTCAGAAAGCCAATTGCCATCTATTCTGTTAGTTTCACTTTTATACTAGTTTCTCATTTGGCCGAACTCGATTTTGTCTGGTAAAATGCATCGAAACGATTGAAATAAAAATTAGGCGAAAGCTTTTCATTGACATAATTGACAGCGTTTAGAACTGAACCTCATTTGGCAATACTGCATCCTGAAGGGACATTTGAGTAGCGAGCAACAAATCGGCATCTTCAGTGGAAGCATTAACAGTAGCAGGTGAAATGCCTTCGTCTTTCTTCATTCCTTGAAGTGACATCTGAATGGCCATCGCCAGTTCGGAGTCTTCGTTTGCCACCATGGTAGGTCCGCCAGCTTGCACCGAGCCAGTAAGTGAGTTCATTTGTCCGAAGACGACATCAATCAAACTGTACTGCGAAGTGACCGTCAGCAGCTGACAGTGGTCTCCAAGAGCGCTCTGGAATAGCTTGAACAATTCGCTTGTGTGTTGAGTCTCTTCGGCGGTGCCAAACATGACAATGTCCACACTGACGTTCGCTTTTCGAAGACTCTGACCGAGCGGGGCCATTCAACTGGCAGCTTTGAGAGTGTCCTTCGTCACTGATGAGCCAATGAAGACCATCACTCGTTGAGCGTGTTGAATGCCTTGTCGGTGCTTGAGAATGAGTTGTGCCACTCGAATTGAGGTCAACGGATCGACAATGCCACCAGGCTAGACAGAGTAGAGCTTTCGCTGGAGTGCCACCTGTGAACGCGATAACGGCACCAGCACCTCTGGTCGAGTGCCAGCCATGGCCAACAGAGCCACATCATTCTCGAGCGAAGTTCGCAGTTGCACTCGCACAATCTCGTTGACCGCCTCTTGTTGGGCTTGAAGACGACTTGGATAAAAGTCTCCATTGCGAGTGTTCTCGCTGTTGTCGATGCTGCAAAAAATAATTATTAGATTATTAGCAAACAGGCCAATCAAGCATTCATCAGGACTTACCATATGATTGTGTTTTGTGGCATGATGGCTGGCAAGATTCAAACAAACAGCTAAATTCAAATGAGAGCTCGTTGGCGTTTGTTGTTCCTTTTAAATGCCATTTGAGTAGAACAATTCAACTACAGCGGTCGAATTAATAATCATCGAATTTGCATCATAAAATGCTTCTCTTGGTTTGCTTTGAAATATTGGCACATGTGGATATTGCAAGTAGATGGCCATTGCCAATGCCTGCACTTCTTGTTCACTTTGGGGCCGCCGCTGAAATAAAATCGCCGCAATAGCCACCATCGGTATTGGCTCTACCGTAAGCACCAGAACGAGAAGCCACAGTCTGTCCTCGGTTGAGATTCAAGTGAGCATGTTAATGAGATGTGAATTTTGAAGATCATACCCAACGAGGACATTATGAAGAGAACGTTCACCAAAGTTAGAAGAAGCTTGGCCAGCGAACCTTGACTCATTGTGAACTCCTTTAAACTTGGCCTGAAGATTATAGATGGCTTTTGCTAGAAAAAATAAATAGGAAGACTGGACTTGCTAAAAGGAAACAAATCAAACATTAAATGACAAAACAGAGCCTTTGCCTTATTGGTTTTATTGTGACTTGTTTCGAGGCATAGAACTTTTTAGCCACGGCTCATCCCATTTGCCATTTCCATTTAAGTGATTAATAATTAGTAGGCAATGTAGTGAATGTCAATGATTTAATACGTTTGGAACTATAGTTTGACCATTCGTCCCATTTGAACATTTAATTTGATAGTGCAAACTATCGCAAAAAAATAATTCGACCAAATTGCAGTTCTGTTCCAACGAAGTGTTCCAACGCCGATTGTGCAACAATGCTGCAAAGTGCATTGAAATATTGTGGCCTTGTGAGCTTTGTGTTAATTGGTTAGTTTGAAATTGTTTCTAATTTGTCAAGCGAATTGCTTGTGCAGTGATTGTGCCCCGAAGTATGTCCAACGACCAGACTGACTACTGTGCTATGAACAAGCAAAATGGTCCCGTCTCGGAAGGCAGCCAAGTGGTGGACTGCCTCGCTGATGTGGGGCACGCCCAACTGGAGAACGCTCCTCAAGTGAGAGAGCACCTGGTTCGCAACAAGATTCGCCAGTTGGTCAAGTACCTGTGCAGTAGCAGTAAAGCCTTCGATGCTTCCACTGGGCGCCATGAAGAAATACATCACGGCACAGGTTGGCTCCTATCGAACTGCTCACTCGAAGAGTGCGACCAAGGCCGCAATGGCAATGAACTCTGGTGACGAGTTCATGGCAAGTGCTGACTACAACAGTGCCATCGAGTGCTACAGCAAAGTGAGTTGAAGAACATTACTTTGAGTCAATTTAACACCTTTTCACCTTTGACACAGGCAATTTGTTCAGTGCCACATAGTTTGGACAAACTGGAAACTGGCCGAGTTGTATGGCAAGTTGTTCGGTCTGTTTGTACATGGCCAACTCGGTGGCGGCGGCAGAGTTCGACTTTAAGACGTGCTCCCGACTCGATGCTGTCACTGGTCTGCAGTGCTTGCAGAAGGTGGTCGAGTTGCTGTCGAGTACTGGCCCAGACAAGATCTCTTCCCAAATGCGTCACTCCTTGTCTCAATTAATCACTCAACAGCAGACAAATTTGAATCTGCCCGCAGTCAGCCAAGGACAGAGTGCAGCACTGATCAAGTCCTCCGGCTTCGAGCCAAATGTCATCTTTGATCCAAAGCTGCTCAGTCTTTGGTTCAATAACCGAGCCAAAGGAAGTCGCCATCCTACCGGTGTCACTTTCTTTGTGCCAAGACAAACCTTGAGGCTGGCACAAAGGTGTTCGAGGAGAAGCCACTGGTCTCGGTTTGTGGGCCACAAACCGAATTGTGGCCAGCTGCATTCGACCTGTGCAGGCTGTGCTCGAATGGTTGGACTGTCATTCTGGCCATGTGACACCTGTGACGAGGCTGTCTTCTGTGATGTTGCATGTTTCAACTCGGTAAGTCATGACTACTTTGTTTCCTATTTGTATTCTAATGCCTCCAACTTTCAGTGCCTTCACCACAAGACCGAGTGTGGCCTAGGGAGTTTTGTCCGCTCAAGTCTGTCTCGAGATCCTCTGGCCACCATTCTGCTGCATCTGTACATTCGATCGCAATGCCTGCCTGAGTATTCGGTCAAGTCGGACCTAGTGAAGCGTGCCTCGCTCTCCACCGATGCAGACCTCCACTTTGCTGGTCGTGCCAATCCTGCCAAATTGCCCAAGCGAAGCTATCAATATCGCTACTTCCTGTTGGCCAACAGCAAAGCCAAAAAGAACTTCTCCTCGTTGCACAGATTGATCTTGACCGAGGAGTTGTTGGCAGTGCGCGAGTCTGCTGACAACAAAGACGAAGTGTTGCCCGCGATTGTGCACAACAAACTGAGCACTGTTCTGCTCGAATCAATTCTAGTGCTGCTTGTGTTGGAGGTCGCAACTAGCAATGTGCCCGACAACTTACAGGATCGATTAGTGGCAATCATTGAAGACTATCAACGACTGTACCGACTCAACAGTGCACAAGGCCTCCAGGACAGTGACACTGGCATCACCTACTTTGTGCAGCCAATTGTGGGCGCATTCTTTTGGCCCGACTGTCAGCCAAACGTGCAAGTCACCTACTGCTCGGCCAAGGACTGCTTGGTCTACCACACCACCAAACCAGTCCAACAATTCAACAAGTTGGTGGTTGCTTTCCCGGTGGATTATCTGGCTCATCGAGATAGCGCTGCCAATGCTTGCCGTTGTTTGTCCTGTGTGCAAGCCGCGGAAAAGACTTCAGTCAAGGTGGCCATTACCAAGCATCAGGGCAAGATTACTCCAATCAATGTCCCAAAACTGCCTAACTTGGCGGGTGCAAGCATCAACACGGTGGCACAGTTTATTGGCAAACCTTTGCCATTCACCGTGCGCAAATGATATAAACAGTTCGTTTGTTAATTAAACTGGCTAACTGTCTAACTGTTTGACCACTTACTTCTGTGTGATGTTAGTGCTATTAGACATGACGCTTTTGCAGGAACAGTTGCACTCCGCGATCATACACTCATGCTAGTCTCTCATTCGAATGGTGTGCGGCACATGCACAACTTTAACTTGCCCACCGAGACATGAAACCGTGCCATTGGATTAATTCACGAGAAGAAATAAATAAATAAAGAAATTAAAACACAATCAAAAGTCAATCAATCAAAATCTCGAACATTTATTTGCCATTTATCTGCCACATTAATTTGATTCGAATTTGGATCGAAAGTTTTGTGTTCGACTTTCTACACAAAAAGGGGTTCTATGTGGCATTTGTTGTGTGATTTGAATGATATCGCAACGACTGTTGTTAATTCAAGCCATCAAAGTGTGCTCTTTCTTATAATGGATCCAAGATTTAAGGCTCATCCAGCACCTCGAACCAGAGCCATTACTATGGTCACCGGTCGTATGGCGGGTATTGAACAGTTCGCTGGTGAACGAATCCTCCTACAAGGTGAGCGAGTCTATGGTGATCATGGATGGCACCAGAATTGCCTACTTCAGCAAGCTAATGGGCGTGAGGTAAAAATTGTTGTCAAGCTGGTGGACCAAGAAGTGCTATCTGGAAGATTCAAGGGAGGTCTAGCTAAAAGTAACATCATCTGGAAATCGCTTGCAAGCGGACCTACTCGCACCATCGACCAGCTGCTCAATGCGGTCAGCTTGGAACCAAATTTGACCAAGGTGTTCGAGCACTACAATCACGGTGGACTGCATTACTATTTGCTGGATTATCACAAAAATGGCTCATTTCAAGACTATCTACAACGAGCAAATGGAACGTGCCCACTAAAGAAGGTCCGAGAATGGACTCGATCACTCTTAACTGCTGTCGAGTATTTGGCGAGTGTTGGAATCAGTCACCGGGCCATCAATCTCGCCCACTGCCTCATTGATGATCAAGAGAATGCGAAGTTGTCTGGATTTACCAAAGCTGTGTCCCATTACGGAGACACCATCAATGAGATTGTCTTGCAGAGGCAAGAAGTGCGATCTACCCGAAATCGGCACCTTCCGCCCGAGTGCTTCTCCCATTTGTGGCACGACGTGAGCCATGTTGATCGATATTCAGTACTCGTCCTCGCAGTCACACTCGCCACTGGATATCACCCGTTCATGCCTAAATCATGTTCAACATTTGCCTCTCAGTGGACAAAGTACGTCAATGCTCATTTGAAAGACTGCTCACGTGAGTTGATTAACGTTGCTTCAAAGGCATTCGTAAACGTCCCATGGCAACGGCCACCAGCCGAAGTTTTACGAAAGCATGCCTTCTTTGTTAAAGCCAATGAAGAAGGTCGCCCTGCTTCGAAAAAGGCAACTCCAGTCGGTTCGGTCAAGTCTAAGGCCAAATCGAAAAGTAAAAGTCGAAATTGTGGAGAGTCAAAGAAGAATACTGAAACTATTGCCAAGTCTAAGCCAAAACTTACAGAAGATGAAGCATTTTGGCAAGAGACTCCTGGTGCTAAGTCAACAGCAAATGACGGAGGAAGATGTGTTCCACCACTGCCTCCAAGCGAACAGCTGGACGAGTTCAATGAGCGAGACGAAGAGTCGTTCGAGTACTCCGCTGGACTTAAATTTAAAGTTGAGCCTTCTCGCAAGTAACGAGTTTAGCAGAGCATTAGCCCAGTTCTGCACCAATGTTCAATTTTGTAATGTACCAAAATTGCCATTATTAAATCGAAAAGCAAAACAGTTGTCTACTTACTTTTGCACATGCTTGCGTATACAAGGAAAAGCCTTGAACTGTTGCTGAACCAAGATTGAGGATTGAGTGGGCCTTAGCCGTGCTACTGTTGGGGGTCACTGGGCCCGGACATACGCCCGATCTACGATTAGCTACAGAAGAGTCTATTTCAAGGTCCTCTCGGTGAATGACGGTTACGCTCGGATATTACTAACATTGAGATTGACATTGACATTTAAGAATCAGCGCCTCACGGCATCTGGAGTACTTGAATTTTTGTGACCAGTAAAGTTTGTCGCGAGTATGGTAATGGTGGATTTTATTTCCAGATACACTGCACTCCTCTATAAGTTCGCCTCACTCAAGTATGGATAGATAATGGGACGATTCGTTATGTACGGGCACATCGGGGACAATTTGGATTGGCCACGGTTACGATGACTAAGACTCGGTGATGTTGCTTCCGAACGGATGTGCTCGGTGCTCGATAGTACAATCAGAATGGAAACACTTGCACAAATGGCTGTGGTTGTGGCATTGGCTGATGTTGTTGGTATAGTATTGATAGCGCACTTTGGGTCTGTTGATTCGCCGTGTAATGTACAACCGGCATATGAAGATTGTACTGATCGATGGTGCCACATTGTGAGAGGTTGACAATTTTGAATATGTAACGTAAAGTGGCGGTCACAAGTGGCACAGTGCCATTGTCCAGTGGTGTGCTGCTTGAGATGGTCATAATATTCATGATATTCATAAACTTCCTAAGAACAAGTTTATTATTAGTTGCAACATAATATAAATGAGTCAATCACCTGTCAAGTTTGACAGCCACATCGAATCGGGCCAATCGAGTGTTTTTATCTTCAGGCGAGCCTTCAATTCAGCTTTGAAACACACTTCCACACAGTACACCGCGGTGGACATCGAAGTTTCCGTAATGTTGTGGTACTGGTTCAATATTTTCATTCGCCGAAGAAGCGTCCACTTTCACCATCATCATCGACATATAATTGCTATTCTTCTTTTTCATCTTCAATGTTGTCCCCATTGTCTCGGTCGATTGTACGTACGTCACTTCATTCGACACGATGATAAGATGGTTTCACCGTTTTGTGCATCACAACAAATAAGACCAATTCCACAGCAATAGTCATCACTAGAGCAATGAGCAATAAAATAAAGCAATTCGTATATCAGCCAAGGCCCGACACCAACTGACGAGCATATATCCTTTGGAACACATCTCCGCATAGTCACCGAAGGACACTGACGTTCGTGGCCGTAATGTTGTGGTATGATAGCACTAGTGGTTCGATATGCATATGCAATGTACATCTACGATGTTTCACTTGAAGAAGAAGCGTCCACTTCATCATCATCGGCAGCATCTCCTTCGGATATAACTTAAGCCAAAATATTTTTCAGATTACTCGAAATTACTCTAAATAATAAATGAAATAATAAAAACACGTGATTGGCGATACAGCACGAGTACATTACCTGTCGTAGATAATTAAATAAAATAAATAAAGAAGATTAACCGATAAGGCAAAATAGAATCGAAACAACCAAAAAGCGAAACCCGAAAATCCGGTTACCGAGGAATCCTCGGCGAGGATCAGAAAATTTATTTGTATAGTGAAAATCAAAACAACAACATAATCCAAGACTCCAAGTGACTTAGTGGATTCCACTACATATGCCACAAAACGGCTATATATACTTGAACAGCTGTGAATGTTGATGTTATTTTGGTCGGTCCGACTCGGTCGGTACCAGCTTCTTAGTAAATAACTTAATTAATAACTTGCAGCCGTAGCAACATGGCTCGATTATCCTTTGGATCGATCCATTCTAGTGATTACTGATTCAACCAATGCCAGTATGAGGGTGCATCGGCTGTGTACAGTCTTCGAACGAGGTCGCGGGCATTTTGTCGGCGTTCGCCCTGTACATTTCGATACCACTCCCTTGAATCTTTGAAGTATCGTGTAGCTGTATTATTTGCTGATTGTCACGACAATTATCATCATGGATTCTTTAAAGAATCATTTTTCGTCAAGGTCTTTTTCTATCGTGTACGGTGAACCAGTCGCGGCCGAACTTATGTTAACGAATTCGTTGTCCACTGCCTGAAGAAGTGCACCGTGGTTTTATTGTGTTGTTAATAATCGAAGGTAATTATAATTTTATCATTTCATTTTACTAACCAAACATTTGTCTTTAGATTTGTGTATGTGATTTCGTTGTTGTTTACGAAATTACTATTCTGAAGATACATATTACCTCTTTGGTTATCATCATCAATGAGAATACATTTACTAGTGAAGTTCTCATTATGGTACTCAAATGAGTATGTCATCAGAGATTATATTATAATTATAATTATTTGTTTGCATTCTTTCCGTTACTGAAATACTGAATAAACACCGAAACTTTTTTTGCCGTCTACTTTAGTGATCTATCAGGCGTATTGGATTCGTTGACCAACTACAATCCTCATTCCTTTGGAAATGTTGAATTTAAGTTTCGAAATCATTGACAGTCGAGAGGAATTTGAGTGTTTCGGTATCGAGACGTGTTGGATTCGTTGACCAACTACAATCCTCATTCCTTTGGAAATGTTGAATTTAAGTTTCGAAATCATTGACAGTCGAGAGGAATTTGAGTGTTTCGGTATCGAGGCGTATTGGATTCGTTGACCAACTACAATCCTCATTCCTTTGAAAATGTTGAATTTAAGTTTCGAAATCATTGACAGTCGAGAGGAATATGAGTGTTTCGGTATCGAGGCGTATTGGATTCGTTGACCAACTACAATCCTCATTCCTTTGGAAATGTTGAATTTAAGTTTCGAAATCATTGACAGTCGAGAGGAATTTGAGTGTTTCGGTATCGAGGCGTATTGGATTCGTTGACCAATTACAATCCTCATTCCTTTGGAAATGTTGAATTTAAGTTTCGAAATCATTGACAGTCGAGAGGAATATGAGTGTTTCGGTATCGAGGCGTATTGGATTCGTTGACCAACTACAATCCTCATTACTTCCAAACTGTTGAATTTAAGTTTCGAAATCATTGACAGTCGAGAGGAATATGAGTGTTTCGGTATCGAGGCGTATTGGATTCGTTGACCAACTACAATCCTCATTCCTTTGGAAATGTTGAATTTAAGTTTCGAAATCATTGACAGTCGAGAGGAATTTGAGTGTTTCGGTATCGAGGCGTATTGGATTCGTTGACCAACTACAATCCTCATTCCTTTGGAAATGTTGAATTTAAGTTTCGAAATCATTGACAGTCGAGAGGAATTTGAGTGTTTCGGTATCGAGGCGTATTGGATTCGTTGACCAACTACAATCCTCATTCCTTTGGAAATGTTGAATTTAAGTTTCGAAATCATTGACAGTCGAGAGGAATATGAGTGTTTCGGTATCGAGGCGTATTGGATTCGTTGACCAACTACAATCCTCATTCCTTCCAAACTGTCGAATTTAAATTTCGAAATCATTGACAGTCGAGAGGAATATGAGTGTTTTGGTATCGAGGCGTATTGGATTCGTTGACCAATTACAATCCTCATTACTTCCAAACTGTTGAATTTAAGTTTCGAAATCATTGACAGTCGAGAGGAATTTGAGTGTTTCGGTATCGAGGCGTATTGGATTCGTTGACCAACTACAATCCTCATTCCTTTGGAAATGTTGAATTTAAGTTTCGAAATCATTGACAGTCGAGAGGAATTTGAGTGTTTCGGTATCGAGGCGTATTGGATTCGTTGACCAACTACAATCCTCATTCCTTTGGAAATGTTGAATTTAAGTTTCGAAATCATTGACAGTCGAGAGGAATTTGAGTGTTTCGGTATCGAGGCGTATTGGATTCGTTGACCAACTACAATCCTCATTCCTTTGGAAATGTTGAATTTAAGTTTCGAAATCATTGACAGTCGAGAGGAATTTGAGTGTTTCGGTATCGAGGCGTATTGGATTCGTTGACCAACTACAATCCTCATTCCTTTGGAAATGTTGAATTTAAGTTTCGAAATCATTGACAGTCGAGAGGAATATGAGTGTTTCGGTATCGAGGCGTATTGGATTCGTTGACCAACTACAATCCTCATTACTTCCAAACTGTTGAATTTAAGTTTCGAAATCATTGACAGTCGAGAGGAATTTGAGTGTTTCGGTATCGAGGCGTATTGGATTCGTTGACCAACTACAATCCTCATTACTTCCAAACTGTTGAATTTAAATTTCGAAATCATTGACAGTCTAGAGGAATTTGAGTGTTTCGGTATCGAGGCGTATTGGATTCGTTGACCAACTACAATCCTCATTCCTTCCAAACTGTCGAATTTAAGTTTCGAAATCATTGACAGTCTAGAGGAATTTGAGTGTTTCGGTATCGAGGCGTATTGGATTCGTTGACCAACTACAATCCTCATTACTTCCAAACTGTTGAATTTAAATTTCGAAATCATTGACAGTCTAGAGGAATTTGAGTGTTTCGGTATCGAGGCGTATTGGATTCGTTGACCAACTACAATCCTCATTACTTCCAAACTGTTGAATTTAAGTTTCGAAATCATTGACAGTCGAGAGGAATATGAGTGTTTCGGTATCGAGGCGTATTGGATTCGTTGACCAACTACAATCCTCATTACTTCCAAACTGTTGAATTTAAGTTTCGAAATCATTGACAGTCTAGAGGAATTTGAGTGTTTCGGTATCGAGGCGTATTGGATTCGTTGACCAACTACAATCCTCATTCCTTTGGAAATGTTGAATTTAAGTTTCGAAATCATTGACAGTCTAGAGGAATTTGAGTGTTTCGGTATCGAGGCGTATTGGATTCGTTGACCAACTACAATCCTCATTACTTCCAAACTGTCGAATTTAAGTTTCGAAATCATTGACAGTCTAGAGGAATTTGAGTGTTTCGGTATCGAGGCGTATTGGATTCGTTGACCAACTACAATCCTCATTACTTCCAAACTGTTGAATTTAAGTTTCGAAATCATTGACAGTCGAGAGGAATTTGAGTGTTTCGGTATCGAGGCGTATTGGATTCGTTGACCAACTACAATCCTCATTACTTCCAAACTGTTGAATTTAAGTTTTGAAATCATTGACAGTCTAGAGGAATTTGAGTGTTTCGGTATCGAGGCGTATTGGATTCGTTGACCAACTACAATCCTCATTACTTCCAAACTGTCGAATTTAAGTTTCGAAATCATTGACAGTCTAGAGGAATTTGAGTGTTTCGGTATCGAGGCGTATTGGATTCGTTGACCAACTACAATCCTCATTACTTCCAAACTGTTGAATTTAAGTTTCGAAATCATTGACAGTCGAGAGGAATTTGAGTGTTTCGGTATCGAGGCGTATTGGATTCGTTGACCAACTACAATCCTCATTACTTCCAAACTGTTGAATTTAAGTTTCGAAATCATTGACAGTCGAGAGGAATTTGAGTGTTTCGGTATCGAGGCGTATTGGATTCGTTGACCAACTACAATCCTCATTCCTTTGGAAATGTTGAATTTAAGTTTCGAAATCATTGACAGTCGAGAGGAATTTGAGTGTTTCGGTATCGAGGCGTATTGGATTCGTTGACCAACTACAATCCTCATTCCTTCCAAATTGTTGAATTTAAGTTTCGAAATCATTGACAGTCGAGAGGAATTTGAGTGTTTCGGTATCGAGGCGTATTGGATTCGTTGACCAACTACAATCCTCATTCCTTTGGAAATGTTGAATTTAAGTTTCGAAATCATTGACAGTCTAGAGGAATTTGAGTGTTTCGGTATCGAGGCGTATTGGATTCGTTGACCAACTACAATCCTCATTCCTTTGGAAATGTTGAATTTAAGTTTCGAAATCATTGACAGTCTAGAGGAATTTGAGTGTTTCGGTATCGAGGCGTATTGGATTCGTTGACCAACTACAATCCTCATTCCTTTGGAAATGTTGAATTTAAGTTTCGAAATCATTGACAGTCGAGAGGAATTTGAGTGTTTCGGTATCGAGGCGTATTGGATTCGTTGACCAACTACAATCCTCATTCCTTTGGAAATGTTGAATTTAAGTTTCGAAATCATTGACAGTCGAGAGGAATTTGAGTGTTTCGGTATCGAGGCGTATTGGATTCGTTGACCAACTACAATCCTCATTCCTTCCAAACTGTCGAATTTAAGTTTCGAAATCATTGACAGTCGAGAGGAATTTGAGTGTTTCGGTATCGAGGCGTATTGGATTCGTTGACCAACTACAATCCTCATTCCTTTGGAAATGTTGAATTTAAGTTTCGAAATCATTGACAGTCGAGAGGAATTTGAGTGTTTCGGTATCGAGGCGTATTGGATTCGTTGACCAACTACATAACCGAGCAGGACATGACCGTTCACAATAGAATTAGTATCTAGAAGCGTGTAAATATTAACAAAGATCAATATTTATAGTTGTCTGTTCCCGTTTATCGTCCATTGTGGTGCACTTCTCACATCCCTGGAGTGTTCAGTGCACTCTTTCACCAGGCACAATGGACATTTCATTTCATTGAAATTTAATGCTTTCCAATTGATTCGTATCGATGCTCGGGTTGTGATGGTGTGTGCATTGGTGGTATTGACACTGACACGGTGTGCTATCGGCCTTGCATTTCAACAATATTAGTTGTTTAGGTTGTCCCTATGGCCATTGCTTGGCTCTCTTCTGGTGACAGACAATGCCATCACTAAATGGCCAGTTCGGCGTTATCTGCCTGTTTGCCAATGTTCTACCATTCGCTTCAATTAATCTTATGATCAGTCTGGTCAGTTTTGGTGCTGCCTTTGTCGTGTGTCCCTTCTCTGCCATTTAAATTTACTGCTGCTCGACCAGTTTGGTTTTAATTTTTTTCTTTGCTTTCCACTTTGATTTCCGTTATTTTTGGTCCGGTGGAGGACGCTTGGCTGCTTTCCAGCTTTATTGCAACCCACTTTAGTGCCAGTTGTTTCTTGACCCGTCATTGGAAGAATGAGTCCGACTGAGAAAAGGCGAATGCATTATAAAATAGTGATCGAAAGTCGCTTAACGTTGGCAGTTTTCCACTCTCCTCAGTTTGCTTTATCTTATTTCTTAATTTGTCTCCCCGCCACGAATGGTTTCCTCCAGTGGTTAGCTCAATTGAATTGCATTCACTAACTGGAGTCACTTTGCTTGTTTTCATTAGTTGTTATCGTCTTTGTCTAGATTTTTTCCTGTGCTCATTGCTATTTGGTCATTAGGATTTAACTTTAATTTGCCTGTGTCTAATGTTTCGTTTGTCTTTCCACATGAAACACAGGAACAAAAGCAAGTGATGTCCCATTCATGGCCCAGTACTAATAAACCACTGACCTGTTTCAACAGAAATGTGCTATACAAAACCGCATTGAAGAAATATGATAGCTTCAAAGCGAGAGCGGACTCGTGTAATAATTCCAATTCGAATCGGATTATCCAATTGATCCAAAACCCATCGTGAATCAAAATATATATATTATTTTACGTTCACACATCGCTCAGCGAAATGCGAAATCCTGTTGCGACCAGCTCACCCACTCGGAGTGACTACTAATTTGAATTGATCAGAAACTAATTGAATGGCCAATTTGTATGGCTCCTTGTAATGACTGTAAATGACATGTCCGTTCGTCACTTCGCAATGTGTCCTATTGGTTCCGTTACTGCCGTGTGAGCGCAGCTCACTAATCTACTCTTTGACTAAACATTGTAAAACGGACCACTTACTGTTAGTGGCAGACACGAGCCCTTCAGCCTGTCATCGTGTAAAATCAATTGCCGAAAAACTTTTCGTGCTCTGTTGGAACGCGCGCAATTGCATAGTGAAATTTGCTGGTAAAGTGGTGTCACTGACAACTAGATGTGGCACCTTTCTAGGAAATCATTCAACGTTTTACGTATCAAAAAGGCCACCAGGCCTAAAAGTGCCTGAACGTTTCTTCTATGAGCAACAAATTGATGAACTAATTACTAACTTCACTAACTAATGTCTATGATTTTCGTTTATTAACTGAAATTGCAATGGGCCAGGTAAATTGAAAATTGAGAAACAAAAGTAAACGCATCTGCAAACGAACTTGTGCACAAGTGCAACCACAATGTGCACGTCGAACGAATATAAATGAAAAGATAGCATTGCATTTAGGAAATAGTTTTATTTGCGCTGTTTGATACAATCAGTGGCGATGGTACTTCGAACACTGACTTGATGGATTTCCACTTTAGATGAGCTTCTATTGTAACTGGAACTTGTGACACCTTTTCGTGCGCTCACCATCTTGGCTGACGAATATTTGCACTTGCCTTTGGATTGCTTGCGCACGTTACTTGCTTTCAGCTTACTGTTTACAGCTTTGGACACTACTTTGTATGCATCCAGGTCATTACTCGAAGGCATTGCAATCTCCTCGTCCAGTAGAATGTTCGAAGCGAGTTGGCCATACTGAGGCGGCGGCTTCTTGGCCAGAGATAGACTTCTGGGTTTGGAACATCGTGAGTTGTCAGTGGGCTTGTTGTTGGCCACTTTCTTTTTACTGCTCGTTTTGGTGCGTGTGACTTTGAGTTTCTTTTTCGTGCTAACAGGTTGTTTCGTATAAATCCAGTAAAAGGTGGCAAGAATAATTATGATAGCCACAATGATTACCACACCAATGATCACTACCGTTGAGGTTATGCTCTCAGGAGGTTCTGTGTTGGAAATGTGAATGTTAGAATAATGATAATGGCAATGGCAACATCTGACATACCTTTGGACGTTGAATTCAATTCTGGTGTACTCTCACTGGAGATTGGAAAGGACAAAAAGGCCGATTTAGTCGTGTGGAAAAACTTGTCGTGTGCCAGTTCGGTTACTTCGTTAGAAGTTATTTCACTGATTGCTTCGATTGCCGAAAAGACATAGACTTTCTCGTGAGAGAATAGATAGAACCGGTCTTGGTAGTGCATGCCCTTCGAGACAGTCCATTCCACTTGGCGGTGATGTTGGCATTGGTTCTTTTGTAAGTGCACTGCATACACTCCCACTCGAATGGTTGTGTTGCAAATGTTCATGGTCCACCTGTGCTCTAGGTCAAACTTGGTGACGTTGTTACTGAAATTGTAGACAATCTTGAATCGAGCAATTTGTTTTCCTTCGTTGAGCAGTGTATAAAAGGTGTCTCTTTGATCACTCGATATTAATCGACCTTTCTCAAAAGTGACAATCTCGTGTTGGTCCATGTCCAAGTCGTAAACCATTAAGCCTTGCCTAGCCCAATCACTCATCAAAAGTAAACGACGAGAGCTTTCCACAAAGATTGCATTGTCGATCGAAATGTTAGAACTTTTTAGGCTTCGATAGAGCGCAGGCCATTTGGTGGACACCGAAACTGAGGGATGCACTTTGTCGTTCAGATTGAACTGCTTGCTTGAGACATTCAGTGCCCAAGGGTGAAACTCATGCACCATCCAGTCAGCCACAGACGCCGATTCGCTTGTTAGCACAGTCAATGATCGATTGTCCACAGACGATCCTATGGCCAGAAGGTGACGTGAAAAGTCGATCGATTCGAGCTGCTTCGTGTACTGAAAGTGTAAAATACAAAGTAAAACTCAAAACAAATCAATCAATAGAGCCAACTTACCAATGAAGATGTCTTCACAAGCAAAACATTCAGCATTAGACAGTGCACCAGCCAGCTGAGTGGACGACGTCGAGCAGAGGTTGCAAAACAAGCAAACAGACCGGCAAACATGGCTGCTACCAAAACGCTGACAAGCCAACAAACAACTCGAGTCAATTTACGTAAATATTTCGAACTCTCCCACACAATCTATAATTTGGTTTCTGAATTCTCAAACTATTATTAGATTATATACAATAAATATAAAGTAAACTTTGGCAATACAAAATACTTTGAGCAAAATCAATGGACTGGACTTAGCTGGTCAAATGGTCGTTTGCTAGACCGTTTCTTAGTGACGTATTGGTATTTGTCACAGTTAGACAAATGCTACTCTAATCGATTGACATTTATTTAGCATTTAGTGTTGTTAAGACATTTTATTAATATTGATTATATCGTGCTGTGTTCAATACAACAGTCACCACACACTTTTGCTAACCTTTCGGCGGAATTTCGGCGCCTTCTTCGGCTTCAACTGCACCATCAGCAGGCACTTCAAATCCCTCGGCATCTTCTCCAGGTGGTTCGCCTTCAGCTCCATCAACATTACCATCGGCTCCATCGGCACCTTCTTCTCCGCCAGCCTCTTCACCAACACCTGCCATTTCATTCGTTGCCGCTTCCTCCACCAGCAGTTGTTCTCCTTCCTCTGGCTCGACCTCATCCGGTGTTGCTTGATCAGCGGCTTCTTCAGGTGCTTGCATCTCCTGTTCATCGGCAACGCCTTCCTCATCTGCACCTTCAGGACCAACTTCGCCATCGCCAGCAGTGTCACCTGCTTCTGCACCAGATTCTTTGGCAACCTCGTCCATTTCTGGTTCTGTCGCTTCTTCTGCAGCCTGATCTGCCTCGGCTTGTGCGTCATCAGTTTCTGCTTCCATCTCTTGTTTGCTCACGCCATCAATTTTGCTCAGGCCTTCTTCGTTTCCTTTTGACTTTGAGCTTTTTGAGAGTTCCTTCAAATCTTTGGAGTTGGCCTTCGAAGCAGATGCCGACTTGGGCCCCTTCGATAGATCTCCTTTTGAAGATTCCTTCAAAATTGAGGATTTACTTTTTGATTTTGTTTTGGATGCACTTTTCGGAGCTGCCGATTTTGGTTTGGCCGATTTGGATTTCAATGACTTTTGAGTCACGGATTTTGGCTTTTTTGTAGACTTAGAAGATTTGGCCGATTTGGTCTTTGAAGATTTGATTTTCTTACTAGAGGTTGTTTTGCTTCCTTTTGAGGAAGAGGTCGAGGTGGTGGCACTTTTTGATGTGTTGCCAGTCTGGGAGGCACCGACGGTAGACTTTGACACTTGCGAAGTACAGCTTGGCTTGTCGGACGATGAAGTGGTGGAGGACTTGTTGTAGCCTGACTGAGACTGGGATGCAGAGGCCGTTGCCGTTGATGGCATAGTAGACGATTTGTTAGACTTGACGATTGATATCGGATGAGAAGCGGAAGCACTCTTGCCTTTCGAGCTCACGTACGATATGTTTGATTTACTAACCGACACAGAAGAGCCTTTAGACTTTGGCTTTTCACTGTGCAACGGCTTGCCACGGACACTTCGATTGACCAGTTGCTTGTCATCAACCTTGAAGTAGTTGTGTGCCAACATGTCTCGTGCGTGAATTCGCTTCTTGGTGTCGATGACAAATATTTTGTTGCACAACGCCCGAATGATGGGATTCATTGGGTGCTTCTTCACAAAACCGAGCCATTGGGTAGAGAACTTCACCATGGCTCGTACGTGGAACGGATACCGACGAGTGGTGAGTGTGACCAGGATCACTCCAATTGCCCACACGTCTGCCTTTGAGGGATCGTACAGTCGGTGAAATGATTCGGGAGGGAGAAAGTTGTTCCTGCGAGCCCGATGCTCTCGATGCTGGTACAATGCTTTCTTCTTTTTGGAGTCCCAAAACAGCACAGACTTGGACCAACCAACAATCTTCAAGTGGTCTTGCTTGTCGAGCATGAGATACTTGAGTCTGATGAAGCGATGAGCGATGCCATACTTCTGCAACTCTTTCACTCCCTCGGTCAACTGGCGAACCCATTTGCGAGTCTTTGCTGGTGGAATGTCATGCTTGCCAGTGACCAGTTGGTACAGTGACTTGTGGCCACACTCGCCCATGTAGATGTAATAGCACTTGTCTATCTATACAACAAACAATGACACATTGTCAACATTTGCAATGACATCTATACATCAACTCACCAAGAAAATGTCATAATACTTGGGAAAGACGTCAATCAGTGGTTTCTTGCCGATGAATCGCATAATCTTGACACTGTACTTTTCCATGGTGATCTTGTACCGGGGAGTGCACTTTTTGATGTGAATTGTCTTCAAAATCATCGACTTGTCTTTCGGTCCCTTCACATGTCGGACTGACTCTTGTCCATCCAGTGCTTTTCCCTTCTCCGAATAGCCCCGAGAGTTCAACTCCTTGGTGGACTTTAACTTGATTGCACCTTTGGTGCAGATCACCTTGGCCATCTGTTTGCACAGTTTAGGTCGACCAATCACATTTGACGCTTCGTAGCTTTTCATGTTCATAGCTTTACCACCACTACTTTTCGGATTGGAAGCTCCATTCGAACTGACACTAGAACTAGTGCCAGACTTGCTGCCAGACTTGCTACTCGATTTGGACGAAGAGG
Organism: Rhizoglyphus robini; assembly: GCA_023373905.1. NCBI lineage: Eukaryota > Metazoa > Arthropoda > Arachnida > Sarcoptiformes > Acaridae > Rhizoglyphus > Rhizoglyphus robini. The sequence goes on from JAKIJQ010000020.1 coordinate 2,996,800, forward strand.
AAGTAGATTTTGATTTGCTCTTACTCTTGGTGGCTGACTTTTTCTTGTGGCTTTCCGACTCAGGGTCAGCAGTTGACTTGGAAAGTTCACTTTTCGATACAGACTGTGGCATTGAGTGAGATTTCGCTTTAGAACTCGGTCTCTTCAGATGGAAGTACACAATGGATCGAGATGAGAAGGAAAAATATAAAAGAAAAAGCTCGAATCTGCAAAGCCGATTAGTGTCGTTTAAATAGTGACCTCGTCGATTGGATTAATATTAGAGATAAATCTATTAGAACGTCTCAATTTGGATCGTATGATTAGGTTCGAATGAGATTGTAAATTAAGAAAGGGCATTTTTCATTTGGCCATTTAACTAATAAGACTACTAGTTAACATAAGTAATGTCACATTATGTGCACATGGTTCGGAGCGATTTGGCATTATTTGCTGTTTGTATCATCAACATAAAATGCATTGCCACATTTAGTGAATTGTCGTTTTATTAGTCACTGAAGTTAGTAAAAGCGAGTAATGTAATAGAAACCTGCTTAGCCACACTAATCACAAATATATCGATCATTTCATTTCATTCTGTATGCATGCCTGTCTGAACACATTTTACTATAAGTGGTCACCAGCCTTGTGCATAAGTGCATAAATGCTGGTAGGCAACTGTTCGCTGCTTAGCAATGTTTTCCGACTACATGCACTCGTTGAATACCGAAATGGCCAAGTTGTACAAGTCAGACCGAACCAAGTACGAACAAACTGCAGGCAAAAGACTCACAAGCATGCAATGAACGAGTAGTTCGCATACGACTGCTGCAATCTGGTCTTCAAATGTGTCACTGTGCAAGTCAGTCAAGGCAAAGCATTTAAATTTTGACTAATTTAAACATAAAGTGCACAGCACTGTCTGCTCTGGTTTAGTACATTCAAAAGTCAGATGGTTTGTCATTGCAATGAAATAAACTTTAATTTAGTGTTAACTTTAGGAAGACTCTAAAGTAATGTAACTCTATGTAAAGATAAATGTAGCACAATAATTGTCTCAATGTACGCGATGTGGTCACATTCGGAGACTTTTAGGGATAGGATTGTGTGATCGGTCCCAATCGTAGAACTGTTCCTGAAGGCTAATTCCAAGCCAGGTGAGCACATCAGCGAGCATGCCCATCAATCGTCGGTACGGTGGACGCTCTTCGAACTGCAACTTTTGCACCTCGGTCATTATTTCGCCGTACTGAGGCGGCATGTCAACGAACAATTGTTCAGGTGTAGTTTGCTTCTTAATTTCGCCTATTGAATACACCAAAATGTCAGTCAATTGTTAATCACAACACAATCAATGCAATTTACTTACAGATCATTTTACCACGCTCACTTTGTTTGCATTCTTGAATGTCGTCCCATGGCAATTTGTGCTTGAACATGTAGACGGCCATGTAGAGCAGAGCCTCCAGATCGTCGCGTCTGGCCACCTCCCGACCTTCGTGATTGCTGATGCTCATGTAACGAATGGTGCCGGCCACTGGCTTGTTCGTGATTTCAGGAATGTGCTCATAGTCATCGGTCAAGTATGACTTGCAAAAGCCTAGATCTGAAATACAATACTTTGAGTATAAAATTGAGGGCACTAGCCAACTCACCAATGAGGCACACGGTGCACCACTTATCAGTGTTGGGCAGTCCAATGAGGAAATTCTCTGGCTTCACATCGCGGTACAGCAGTTTGCGTTCGTGCACGTACTCGATGATGTTGAACAGTTGAAAGAGGACCTGAGTGGTGGTGGCAATGGAGAAAGGGCCATCACACAGTCTCATCATCGCCAACAGTGACGGTCCGAGCTTTTCCATGACCATCGCGTTATAGTCGTCAATTGGACCAAAATGATGCACCTTGGGCAGGAACTGGATCGACTTGTCTCGAGCATTCAGTGTCTTGTAGAAACTAAGTTCGAGTATGAGCTGAGGATGCTGCGCTTCTTTCGGTTCAATCTTGATGGCTACTCCACCACCAGTGCGTCTGTCCACGCCAAAATGGATCGAGCCAAAAGAGCCTAAAAAACAAAACAATTAATATCACGTGAACACCCGCCGACACACAGAAACACTTACCACCAGTAGCGTACTCGCCAATTTGGTAACGTTCATCCAACAATTTTCCTTCAAATTGGTCGGTCGGGTGGGAAGCATCGGACATGGTGTCAAGAGGGAAAGAGGCGTTCGCACTCAAATTGTGAATAGATCTGCAGACACCAATAAATATGCACAAGTCGAATTCGATATGTTTGACTTGTCACTATTGTAAAAATGAAGTTCGTTATGGTAACGTTAATCTAACAAAGAAAGCTTACATTTGAAAGAACATTGATCTCGACTTCTAAGTAGTATGTCGTGTTGCTGTAGTAGAATTTACTTTTGAATGAGTCAGTCCCAAATTGGGTGGCCAAATGTTCTTTTCAAACGTATACTTTGCAATTACGAATGAATCATTTTATTTTGCTAGTAAACTCGAACAGATATTTTGAAAGTCATTTCTCAACGACATCGTTCCGAACAAAAAATGTACACGCAGCCACTGAGTTTGTTCCAAATAAATGCAATCGAACATCAAGTCAAGCTTATCTGAAGGCAATATAAAAGACTTAACCCGAGTCCACTTTCGTGTCATATTTTTGAGCAAGTTGAAATTGCAAGGTTTCCAAAATGGCTCAACCAAATTCAGCTGCTGGACAAGCTCCTACTGGCTCAACTCAAGTGACTGCCTCTCAAGATCCTTCTAAAGCCTCAGCAGCAGCCCCTTCAATGGCTGGCTCAAAGCCTTTGGACGAAGTAACTGGAACGGGAACTGAGTTCGCTCAAGAGCTGCTTCGATTCGATTTACAGAAGACTGGAAAGAGTGCACAAGACGAGCCATATGTGCAATTCAAACTTTATGTTGCCGAGCTGCGGGCCTTCTACAGTGTCCAACATGCGTCCAACCCGACCAATGTCCTTTGCCTCCGAATTGATGGACTATCTCAGAAGGTTGCCTCGATGCTTTACGGAGCGAATTTGATTTCGGTCGATTCGAAAGATGGGGCAGATGGTGCCAACTCAAGTCAGCCGACTGTACTCAAATTGGCCCGTACCGACATTACCTGTGTGGCCAAGTCACTGCACGCAATCACTGTATTCTTGCAAGCCTATGGAAAGAAGCTTGTTCTGCTGCCCAAGAGAGATCTCAAGTGTTGCTGTGGCTCAGTGGCTGACAACTTTGCCAAGTCACTCATTGGCTGGGCTTTTGGTAAAGAACATGTCCGGTGCTATGACCCGCGATGGACTGAGCCAAGTCTCGAGTGGCTGTACCAACAGGCCAACCTCATCAGCAAGCGAGCCACTCGTCAGTACGACTCCCACAAGTTGTATTTCTTCGCAAGCATTCCTGAAGGTCGAGTGAAGAGCATCGAGAAGGACATCAAGTACGACTACAAACGTATGCTCGCACTCATTGCTCATATGTTACTTGAAAATGCAAAGAAAGGCACTCGCGATGAGTCTTTGGTTCAACGTTTTCGCACTGCCTGCACTGACTACGCTCAGTACCATCAAGAGAGCGAAGACATCATTTGGGATGACCCGTCGGTTAGCACTGAGCAAGCAAACCTCAGCAGTGGCCTGAGTGAAAACGCGCAAAGCAACGATAAGCCAGCCAAAGCGTGCAAAGACAAATACAAAAGCTCGACCAAACTGCACGGCAACGAGAGCGAGTATTCGATTGAGTACTGTCAAGTGGACCAGAAAGAATTCCGAGTGTACTTTGCACTGCTCAACAAGTACTACACGGTCAAGAATGTCGTGCTCGACAATCAACATCGCAAAATTGAGATCACCTACCTGGACAAGCAAGAGACCAAGTACAACGTCTACTTTGACACTCTGCAGTACATCAAGGTGATGCCGGTGCCTGGTGGTGCTTCGATCGCTTTCCACTACCGAAAAGATGGCGATCCTGGCTATGTGCAGTTTCGCTTTAAAGAACTCGCACATTTTGGCAGTCTTTTAACCAAGTGGGTCAAAAAGTGCGCCATTCAGGTGAACTCGGACCAGACTTGTAACGCTCAAGAACTTTACAAAAGACTGGCCCCATCGCCTTGGGAAAATTTGTACCAACTGTGCGACCTTGTGTTCAAGGACACTAAATTTGAGCCAGAGAAGGACAGAGAAAGCTTCGATTACCCGTGCTACTTGTGGTTTGGTCAAGAATCGGCAAATGAAACTACAGCCACCGTCATAAAGGAGGATGCTCGACGACTGGTCATCCAACTGGTCAACAAACTGGCTATTCGCTTGGCTGGCTGCAATGGCGAACCCAAGCAGCTCGACTCGATGCAATTTCTCTACACGTACTTCGTCACAGTGGCAATTCCACTTTGGTTCGAATTTGGCAAACCACCATACGAGTACGCTGAAGCAAGTGGCAACTTGTCCATCAACGATCGTTGGCTTTATGGACTGATTGATGCACCCGAGTGGTGATTCGCTGGAAATATTTTCCAAATGTATTATTAAAATGCTTATTTTGGCTGTATTATTAGTTGCCTTATTGATTTCTTGCTCGCTCATTTTGAAGTTTTATTCGTAAGTTAAGTAGTGGTGATGTGGAGCAATCTTTTGATGCCTGGAACTCGATAATGCAGCTTATCTATTGCGCCAGTGACGAACTTCGCAACTACTTCATCGCCCGAAAGCATCAATCCAACGTACCATTCCACCGAGTGATTGGAAGCACTCTACAGGAGATGGTTGACGAGTCGAACCGAGCAACCGAACGCCGTTCTCCTCCTACTAGTCCAACTGACAGTTCCCAAAACGACTCCGAACTTAGTATCAAATGTCACCGGACAACAATGTGCAGAACCTGTTGAGTTCTCTCCTGTACGGAGTGCACCAAGAATCAAATGGATATGTGGCACGAAAGTTGGCCATATAGGTTGAGGCGAAAGTTACCTGCTCCAAGTGTGCCACTCAACAAAGTCACAAAGCATTGAGTGGACGACGCCGTGCATTGCTGGTAGTTGGTCAACGAATCCAATACGCCTCGATACCGAAACACTCAAATTCCTCTCGACTGTCAATGATTTCGAAACTTAAATTCAACATTTCCAAAGGAATGAGGATTGTAGTTGGTCAACGAATCCAATACGCCTCGATACCGAAACACTCAAATTCCTCTAGACTGTCAATGATTTCGAAATTTAAATTAGACAGTTTGGAAGTAATGAGGATTGTAGTTGGTCAACAAATCCAATACGCCTCGATACCGAAACACTCATATTCCTCTCGACTGTCAATGATTTCGAAATTTAAATTAGACAGTTTGGAAGGAATGAGGATTGTAGTTGGTCAACGAATCCAATACGCCTCGATACCGAAACACTCAAATTCCTCTCGACTGTCAATGATTTCGAAACTTAAATTCAACATTTCCAAAGGAATGAGGATTGTAGTTGGTCAACGAATCCAATACGCCTCGATACCGAAACACTCAAATTCCTCTCGACTGTCAATGATTTCGAAACTTAAATTCAACATTTCCAAAGGAATGAGGATTGTAGTTGGTCAACGAATCCAATACGCCTCGATACCAAAATACTCAAATTCCTCTCGACTGTCAATGATTTCGAAACTTAAATTAGACAGTTTGGAAGGAATGAGGATTGTAGTTGGTCAACGAATCCAATACGCCTCGATACCGAAACACTCAAATTCCTCTCGACTGTCAATGATTTCGAAACTTAAATTAGACAGTTTGGAAGGAATGAGGATTGTAGTTGGTCAACGAATCCAATACGCCTCGATACCGAAACACTCAAATTCCTCTCGACTGTCAATGATTTCGAAACTTAAATTCAACATTTCCAAAGGAATGAGGATTGTAGTTGGTCAACGAATCCAATACGCCTCGATACCGAAACACTCAAATTCCTCTCGACTGTCAATGATTTCGAAACTTAAATTCAACATTTCCAAAGGAATGAGGATTGTAGTTGGTCAACGAATCCAATACGCCTCGATACCAAAATACTCAAATTCCTCTCGACTGTCAATGATTTCGAAACTTAAATTCAACATTTCCAAAGGAATGAGGATTGTAGTTGGTCAACGAATCCAATACGCCTCGATACCGAAACACTCAAATTCCTCTAGACTGTCAATGATTTCGAAACTTAAATTAGACAGTTTGGAAGGAATGAGGATTGTAGTTGGTCAACGAATCCAATACGCCTCGATACCGAAACACTCAAATTCCTCTAGACTGTCAATGATTTCGAAACTTAAATTAGACAGTTTGGAAGGAATGAGGATTGTAGTTGGTCAACGAATCCAATACGCCTCGATACCGAAACACTCATATTCCTCTAGACTGTCAATGATTTCGAAATTTAAATTCGACAGTTTGGAAGGAATGAGGATTGTAGTTGGTCAACGAATCCAATACGCCTCGATACCAAAATACTCAAATTCCTCTCGACTGTCAATGATTTCGAAACTTAAATTCAACATTTCCAAAGGAATGAGGATTGTAGTTGGTCAACGAATCCAATACGCCTCGATACCAAAATACTCAAATTCCTCTCGACTGTCAATGATTTCGAAACTTAAATTCAACATTTCCAAAGGAATGAGGATTGTAGTTGGTCAACGAATCCAATACGCCTCGATACCGAAACACTCAAATTCCTCTCGACTGTCAATGATTTCGAAATTTAAATTCGACAGTTTGGAAGGAATGAGGATTGTAGTTGGTCAACGAATCCAATACGCCTCGATACCGAAACACTCAAATTCCTCTAGACTGTCAATGATTTCAAAACTTAAATTCAACATTTCCAAAGGAATGAGGATTGTAGTTGGTCAACGAATCCAATACGCCTCGATACCGAAACACTCAAATTCCTTTCGACTGTCAATGATTTCGAAACTTAAATTCAACATTTCCAAAGGAATGAGGATTGTAGTTGGTCAACAAATCCAATACGCCTCGATACCGAAACACTCATATTCCTCTAGACTGTCAATGATTTCGAAATTTAAATTCGACAGTTTGGAAGGAATGAGGATTGTAGTTGGTCAACGAATCCAATACGCCTCGATACCGAAACACTCAAATTCCTCTCGACTGTAAATGATTTCGAAACTTAAATTCAACATTTCCAAAGGAATGAGGATTGTAGTTGGTCAACGAATCCAATACGCCTCGATACCGAAACACTCAAATTCCTCTAGACTGTCAATGATTTCGAAACTTAAATTCGACAGTTTGGAAGGAATGAGGATTGTAGTTGGTCAACGAATCCAATACGCCTCGATACCGAAACACTCAAATTCCTCTAGACTGTCAATGATTTCAAAACTTAAATTCAACATTTCCAAAGGAATGAGGATTGTAGTTGGTCAACGAATCCAATACGCCTCGATACCGAAACACTCAAATTCCTCTAGACTGTCAATGATTTCGAAATTTAAATTAGACAGTTTGGAAGGAATAAGGATTGTAGTTGGTCAACGAATCCAATACGCCTCGATACCGAAACACTCAAATTCCTTTCGACTGTCAATGATTTCGAAACTTAAATTCAACATTTCCAAAGGAATGAGGATTGTAGTTGGTCAACGAATCCAATACGCCTCGATACCGAAACACTCAAATTCCTCTAGACTGTCAATGATTTCGAAACTTAAATTAGACAGTTTGGAAGGAATGAGGATTGTAGTTGGTCAACGAATCCAATACGCCTCGATACCGAAACACTCAAATTCCTCTAGACTGTCAATGATTTCGAAACTTAAATTCAACATTTCCAAAGGAATGAGGATTGTAGTTGGTCAACGAATCCAATACGCCTCGATACCGAAACACTCAAATTCCTCTAGACTGTCAATGATTTCGAAATTTAAATTAGACAGTTTGGAAGGAATAAGGATTGTAGTTGGTCAACGAATCCAATACGCCTCGATACCGAAACACTCAAATTCCTTTCGACTGTCAATGATTTCGAAACTTAAATTCAACATTTCCAAAGGAATGAGGATTGTAGTTGGTCAACGAATCCAATACGCCTCGATACCGAAACACTCAAATTCCTCTAGACTGTCAATGATTTCGAAATTTAAATTAGACAGTTTGGAAGGAATGAGGATTGTAGTTGGTCAACGAATCCAATACGCCTCGATACCGAAACACTCAAATTCCTCTAGACTGTCAATGATTTCAAAACTTAAATTCAACATTTCCAAAGGAATGAGGATTGTAGTTGGTCAACGAATCCAATACGCCTCGATACCGAAACACTCAAATTCCTCTAGACTGTCAATGATTTCGAAATTTAAATTAGACAGTTTGGAAGGAATGAGGATTGTAGTTGGTCAACGAATCCAATACGCCTCGATACCGAAACACTCAAATTCCTTTCGACTGTCAATGATTTCGAAACTTAAATTCAACATTTCCAAAGGAATGAGGATTGTAGTTGGTCAACGAATCCAATACGCCTCGATACCGAAACACTCAAATTCCTCTCGACTGTCAATGATTTCGAAACTTAAATTCAACATTTCCAAAGGAATGAGGATTGTAGTTGGTCAACGAATCCAATACGCCTCGATACCGAAACACTCAAATTCCTCTAGACTGTCAATGATTTCGAAATTTAAATTAGACAGTTTGGAAGGAATGAGGATTGTAGTTGGTCAACGAATCCAATACGCCTCGATACCGAAACACTCAAATTCCTCTAGACTGTCAATGATTTCAAAACTTAAATTCAACATTTCCAAAGGAATGAGGATTGTAGTTGGTCAACGAATCCAATACGCCTCGATACCGAAACACTCAAATTCCTCTAGACTGTCAATGATTTCGAAATTTAAATTAGACAGTTTGGAAGGAATGAGGATTGTAGTTGGTCAACGAATCCAATACGCCTCGATACCGAAACACTCAAATTCCTTTCGACTGTCAATGATTTCGAAACTTAAATTCAACATTTCCAAAGGAATGAGGATTGTAGTTGGTCAACGAATCCAATACGCCTCGATACCGAAACACTCAAATTCCTCTCGACTGTCAATGATTTCGAAACTTAAATTCAACATTTCCAAAGGAATGAGGATTGTAGTTGGTCAACGAATCCAATACGCCTCGATACCGAAACACTCAAATTCCTCTAGACTGTCAATGATTTCAAAACTTAAATTCAACATTTCCAAAGGAATGAGGATTGTAGTTGGTCAACGAATCCAATACGCCTCGATACCGAAACACTCAAATTCCTCTAGACTGTCAATGATTTCGAAATTTAAATTAGACAGTTTGGAAGGAATGAGGATTGTAGTTGGTCAACGAATCCAATACGCCTCGATACCGAAACACTCAAATTCCTTTCGACTGTCAATGATTTCGAAACTTAAATTCAACATTTCCAAAGGAATGAGGATTGTAGTTGGTCAACGAATCCAATACGCCTCGATACCGAAACACTCAAATTCCTCTAGACTGTCAATGATTTCGAAACTTAAATTCAACATTTCCAAAGGAATGAGGATTGTAGTTGGTCAACGAATCCAATACGCCTCGATACCGAAACACTCAAATTCCTCTAGACTGTCAATGATTTCAAAACTTAAATTCAACATTTCCAAAGGAATGAGGATTGTAGTTGGTCAACGAATCCAATACGCCTCGATACCGAAACACTCAAATTCCTCTAGACTGTCAATGATTTCAAAACTTAAATTCAACATTTCCAAAGGAATGAGGATTGTAGTTGGTCAACGAATCCAATACGCCTCGATACCGAAACACTCAAATTCCTCTAGACTGTCAATGATTTCAAAACTTAAATTCAACATTTCCAAAGGAATGAGGATTGTAGTTGGTCAACGAATCCAATACGCCTCGATACCGAAACACTCAAATTCCTCTCGACTGTCAATGATTTCGAAACTTAAATTCAACATTTCCAAAGGAATGAGGATTGTAGTTGGTCAACGAATCCAATACGCCTCGATACCGAAACACTCAAATTCCTCTCGACTGTCAATGATTTCGAAACTTAAATTAGACAGTTTGGAAGGAATGAGGATTGTAGTTGGTCAACGAATCCAATACGCCTCGATACCGAAACACTCAAATTCCTCTAGACTGTCAATGATTTCAAAACTTAAATTCAACATTTCCAAAGGAATGAGGATTGTAGTTGGTCAACGAATCCAATACGCCTCGATACCGAAACACTCATATTCCTCTAGACTGTCAATGATTTCGAAACTTAAATTAGACAGTTTGGAAGGAATGAGGATTGTAGTTGGTCAACGAATCCAATACGCCTCGATACCGAAACACTCAAATTCCTCTCGACTGTCAATGATTTCGAAACTTAAATTAAACAGTTCCGAAGGAATGAGGATTGTAGTTGGTCAACGAATCCAATACGCCTCGATACCGAAACACTCAAATTCCTCTCGACTGTCAATGATTTCGAAACTTAAATTCAACATTTCCAAAGGAATGAGGATTGTAGTTGGTCAACGAATCCAATACGCCTCGATACCGAAACACTCAAATTCCTCTCGACTGTCAATGATTTCAAAACTTAAATTCAACATTTCCAAAGGAATGAGGATTGTAGTTGGTCAACGAATCCAATACGCCTCGATACCGAAACACTCAAATTCCTCTAGACTGTCAATGATTTCAAAACTTAAATTCAACATTTCCAAAGGAATGAGGATTGTAGTTGGTCAACGAATCCAATACGCCTCGATACCGAAACACTCAAATTCCTCTAGACTGTCAATGATTTCAAAACTTAAATTCAACATTTCCAAAGGAATGAGGATTGTAGTTGGTCAACGAATCCAATACGCCTCGATACCGAAACACTCAAATTCCTCTAGACTGTCAATGATTTCAAAACTTAAATTCAACATTTCCAAAGGAATGAGGATTGTAGTTGGTCAACGAATCCAATACGCCTCGATACCGAAACACTCAAATTCCTCTAGACTGTCAATGATTTCGAAACTTAAATTAGACAGTTTGGAAGGAATGAGGATTGTAGTTGGTCAACGAATCCAATACGCCTCGATACCGAAACACTCAAATTCCTCTCGACTGTCAATGATTTCGAAACTTAAATTCAACATTTCCAAAGGAATGAGGATTGTAGTTGGTCAACGAATCCAATACGCCTCGATACCGAAACACTCAAATTCCTCTAGACTGTCAATGATTTCGAAACTTAAATTCAACATTTCCAAAGGAATGAGGATTGTAGTTGGTCAACGAATCCAATACGCCTCGATACCGAAACACTCAAATTCCTCTCGACTGTCAATGATTTCGAAACTTAAATTCAACATTTCCAAAGGAATGAGGATTGTAGTTGGTCAACGAATCCAATACGCCTCGATACCGAAACACTCAAATTCCTCTCGACTGTCAATGATTTCGAAACTTAAATTCGACAGTTTGGAAGGAATGAGGATTGTAGTTGGTCAACGAATCCAATACGCCTCGATACCGAAACACTCAAATTCCTCTAGACTGTCAATGATTTCGAAACTTAAATTAGACAGTTTGGAAGGAATGAGGATTGTAGTTGGTCAACGAATCCAATACGCCTCGATACCGAAACACTCAAATTCCTCTAGACTGTCAATGATTTCAAAACTTAAATTCAACATTTCCAAAGGAATGAGGATTGTAGTTGGTCAACGAATCCAATACGCCTCGATACCGAAACACTCAAATTCCTCTAGACTGTCAATGATTTCGAAATTTAAATTAGACAGTTTGGAAGGAATGAGGATTGTAGTTGGTCAACGAATCCAATACGCCTCGATACCGAAACACTCAAATTCCTCTAGACTGTCAATGATTTCAAAACTTAAATTCAACATTTCCAAAGGAATGAGGATTGTAGTTGGTCAACGAATCCAATACGCCTCGATACCGAAACACTCAAATTCCTCTAGACTGTCAATGATTTCGAAACTTAAATTAGACAGTTTGGAAGGAATGAGGATTGTAGTTGGTCAACGAATCCAATACGCCAATGTCTAGTATTGAAACAAAAGGCTAGCAAACATTTGTGCATTTAGATTAGCATAAATAGTGTTGCATTCAAAAGCAATACATCTGTGGCGAGTGCACTAACGATAAGATCGCTAACTGTCCCACATTTATATTAGTTAGAATACTATTTTTGGGCAGTTGTACAATAGCACTCTTTTCTGTCAGTTCATTCAAGGACCATTTAACAACAGATTGTCAGGATTATCTGTTTTCCTAACACGCAAGTTTGCTGTGCACGATCTGAGACTATGGTTTTCACAAATAGGCCTCAGTCAGACTGCTGTTGACTGATACAAACGATGTTTCAGTGTTGCCGGTTTATAGTAATAAGTAATCCGGTGGTAATCAATTCCACTCTAGCAGCACACAATCAATACTTGCCTGCTAGTGGTCATTCTGAATGATGGGGCCAGTGATTTCTCGTGTTTGTCAGCGAGGTTGCATTCTGTTACGGATCACGGCCAAGTGACCCATAGCAGAGGAAGGAGACACAGCAATGAGAGTAAAAGGATCATGTTTATTGGGCTAGAGAGTATGAGTACAAAGCAGGAGATAGCTCCTGTGGTGATAGGTGGTCAGAGTGACTAGGTTAGGCTGAGTCTCGGGGAAAAAGGCTGTAGATCTGTGCTCCTGGCAGTACGAGTACTTGCTGGTAAACTGACGATGGTGGTGGTGCTTGGGCTGTTATATAACCTTCCCCACCGACCCACTGTTGTGGTGTTGTACGTGTTGGGGTTCGATCCTGTAGGTTTGATACATCCAGACTGTCTGTTCCTGTCTGATGTTCCTTGATGGTCCATTGTCACCGTCGTTGTTGTTGTCGTCCTCGTGACGCTTGGCTACTTTTGCTTGAGGGTCGCATTGTGTTGCTTGGTTGCGTGGGCACATAAATCGATAGTGCCCTTCTTGCCCACATAATTTGCATGGCAACTTCTTGTTGCATTCTTCTGAGGCCGAGTGTCTGAAACAGCGTGAGCATAAGCCCAGTTCCTTACCTTTGCGTATGATGTCTTCCTGGCCCAAAAGGCACTTGTGGAGTGAATGACTGAGAGTCTTGCAGACTGGACACTCCGGTAGGGCGCCTTTGTCTTTAAAATACTTTTTCATATCTTCTATTGCTTCATCGAAGCTTGTTGCTGAGGGTGTGCGGTACAGTGTGTACTTTCGTGCTGATCCATGGCGCAACATTTCCATTAGATAGTCAAATTTTGTTCGCTTTTCTAGCCCACTGTTTGCGTTCCATTCGGCGAAGCGTGGCCACCAGTCTTGGAACTCAGTTGCTTTACCGTTGAACTGCAGACTTGGCGGTACTGCTACTGTCCTTCTTTGCAAGCTAGGGCTCCTGTATTGTGGAGGTTTGGCTCGTGTCTGACGAGGGCTTTGCTTGCCATCTTCGATTATTGCCATTGCCCGTTTGATGCACTCGATGAGAGTATCGATTCGGTTGTGGATTGTTAGTTGCGCTGTGTTGGGCTTGTGGTCCATGCCAATTTGGAGCGCTCTTCTGTGCAGCTGGATCACCTCCACCAGTGTAGTCAATCGGCCATCCTCGGCTTCTGTTCTTTTTGCTTTTAATTCGTTTCGAATATTATTTAACTCGAACCATGGTCCTTCCTGATTGGGTCTTGGTGTTTCCTCGGCTGTGGTCACAAGTTCGCCACTTTCGTTTTCTGCGACCCGGCGATGGGGGAGAGGCATGGCTGTGCCCTTGATGGTCTGTGAGACCATTTCGCTTGTACATGTCCAAGTCCACGTCCACGGGAAATGTTCCTTGCTTTTTGTTTCTTTCACTTTGGGTTCTTCTTCAGCTTGACCAGAGTGGTCATCGATTGGTTCGTCGAACGGCCCGAGTAGTGCGTCCATAAACTCTTCGGTTTCCTCGAAGTCGTTGGTAGATCGTCGGCCTTGCAGCTTTGATGATTTCGAAATGCTGTTCGATTTCTCCATCTTGAGCGGTTGAGGACGCGTCTGATCAGTCAAAGAGTTTAACTGTTAATGAGCTCCTTGCTCGTTGGCCTTGGCCTTTTTATACTCCTGAGGAGCGCACTTCGAAATGCGCGCTATCAAATCATCTACCTTGATTCATCTGATCTATTCTATTTGATAAGGACTGAGGGCGCGCTTTGCACCATTCTGTGCAGGCTGAAGCCAATTTCTTCTTTGACTCATGTTGATGTTCTGCTGATAAGTACTGATGATGCGCTGTGCTGATTTCTACGCAGTTTCGTGTTGGTTTCGTCTTCTGACTCACCGGCTCATCTACTGATAAGACCTGAGAGTGCTCATGTTCATTTTGATGCTTTCTTTGATTTGATGTTTCTACTTGTTCGTGATTTAGTCTGTTTCCACCTTTGCGGCTTGATGATAGGTGACTGTAGTCCGAGGGTCAAGCTGTGTCGTTGACGTACTCCAGGCGGCCGCAATCCTCATCCGTCAATTCAGCAGTTGACTCCTCGTTGTACTTGGTCTTGTTAGATGCTACTTGTTAGAATTTCTAATGTGACCGTGTCCTAAGCTTTTATGCCATTTGGTCTCTCTTGCTAGTGCGGCATTGCTTGTGCCACTACGGAACCTTCATGTGAGCTTTCATTTTTGGTTCTTATGGTAGAAGTCTCCGCTCGTTGTCTTCTTGAGGGTACCTCCTCATGGTCATATGTATCTGTTTTAGGTTTCTAGAGTAACCATGTTCGGGAGGTCCATTCCACATTACTAGCATCGGAATGACCTTGCGAATTCTTCAAATCATATATACTCCAAATCGTTTCAACTGGAAGCTTGTTTGATCCAAACAAGAAATGCTCACAGTTGTGCAATTTAATCGAACGCCTAGATTCGTCTGTCTATTATTCAGTGACGGTAATGTGTTGCTCAATGCCATCTCAATGCACTACACTCCGTGACATAATGTAGTGAGTAATGTTGCAAGCCAAGTGATCACGTGGTCTTTACCATAGCCATTCTCAGAAGTGCACAAACCTAATAGTCCCGAGAAGATATGTCCATTGTAGTCATTGTTGTTGCAATCTAATTCGTCAAATCGTTTTCACACTTCTCTTGTGCATTTATTCGCTCACACATTCACTCTGCTGGAGAGTAATGGGCCTGTTTACACTTAAACTATCGCCAGCGATTGGTATCGCTAGGCCTACTTTGGACTGCAGAGTACCAACTTTTGTGGATCACTCCTATCGCTCGAACGACAGCACAAAGCAATCAAATATTTTGATTTTTCGGTCGCTGTCGCCGGCGACAGCTCCAATGTAAACACACCCAATGGAGGGCCCCTTTGCAAGTGGCACAGCGCGCCTCCGAGTAGAGCCATTTAGTGCTGGTACTCAATGCTGCACTCGATTAACCAAATTAGCTACTCAGACATTGGGAACGAGATACTAACAGCAAACCGATTTTGGTTGAATTAGACTTCTGTCACAGGCTTCATGTTCCATCAAAGTTTATTTGCGTGAATGAGCTTGTTGTCAGTCTGACCAAATAGTGCTTCGTGCACACCTGCTCAATGATCATTGATGATGGCAATTCTGTTTGCACCGTTATAGTCTCATTGTCGTATGGTGTTTAATCAATTCTAGCTCACTGTTTTGGCTAGTTGTGTCGTTCCCAGGTTCTGGTGGCAGTCATTACCACTATAATCGTCGCCTAACACCATCAATAGCATACTCACCTCTCATCCGTGATAGACAGTGTTCCGCACTATGATGCCAATAACAAGATGATCGTTAGTGGTTTCAGTATGTCAATGTTTGCCGTTTGACGCGACACAGTGAATTAGGATTCGATGTTGACACACCCCACCGTTCAGTATGACAAATTGTCTTGTTCGTAGTTACTGTTTCCCCATTGTGCATCCGATTAGCTCAACTGTTCATTTGTTTGCATTCGTCTATTTGACAATCACTAATACTTCTTGTCACACAGGTTCTCAGCTGCATCGCACCACAAATCGACTACCAAAAATGGCATGACTCAAAAGCTCAGCTGCTCAAGTGCCTTTCACTGGTTTCGTTATTGATCCCGGCGTGTATTGTGCGATGTGGTCAATTGCTCATCAAATGCAATGCTCTCTTGTCCAAAGTCATTTACGAGAACCAAATATTTAACACCAATCACTAATGGCACGCTTTACTCACTATACTCAAAAGTTTGCAATAATGAGCACTGAACTCTGTGTGTTTTTATCAGCACATTTAATATGTGCTTTGTGCTGATTGGTATTATTAACCGCCACTGGTGTCGGTTTGGTCTCATCGCATTGTGGGTACGTCCTGAAGGTTGAAGTATCAAACCATTATCATTGCATCCACACTCAATAGATTGGTAGATAGGTGTTTGCACTCCGAGTTGGCACCAATAATGCTATTATGAAACAAACAACTTGATCAAGGTGACTCAATAATTCTGTCACCGTAAAGTAAATCGACTGACCGATTTATCTGTGCGATGTGTTATCTGTGCTTACCACTTGGAACATTTGTTCGTGAGTTGGTTCGATAGGCTCTTAATTTGCGGTGCAAATTGACTGGCCGTTTGCCAGTGTTGTCTGTTATTTGAGAATTCTTTGTAATTGCTTTTGCTACACTGTGCACAATAGTTACAATCAGATCTGGGTCTTTGAAGCCAAAGACAATCAGTTCCGTCAATCGTGCAATCGGGCAAGTGACTTACTTTCTGTGTCTGTTACGGTGCACTGCCCTTTGGCCATAGGCTCACATTGGCCATCATGATGGAAAAAGGTATTACCATTTCATCGACGCTATCGAACAAAGCAACTCCACTCAACTGTTGGGTAAGTGTTAATTCTGCGGTAGCGTTTTGATTTATTTGGCTGTTTATTATGCACAATCCAAGTGACAGTAATTGTCCCTGTGGTGGTCGCTCATCATTGAGTCATCAACATTCATTTTTCTTCCCAATCAGTCATCAGCACTTAGAAGTAACAGCCACTCCTCACCTTTATTGGTCAGATATCTTCGATAGTTCAATTGGCATTCATTGGCAGGTAGTTTGAATTGAAATTAATTAATTCAATTGAAACAACCTGCCAAATTGAAATTGAATTCCTTTGATCTCTCTCCACCACCACTGCAGTGTTCACGTTGCCGTTCGCAACAGTGACAATTGTCAAAGTGGTCATTGGTGCTGATCATTACGGTCAATTTATTGCACGTTTAGTGGTCATTCCACTGGGCTGCT
Organism: Rhizoglyphus robini; assembly: GCA_023373905.1. Classification (NCBI taxonomy): domain Eukaryota; kingdom Metazoa; phylum Arthropoda; class Arachnida; order Sarcoptiformes; family Acaridae; genus Rhizoglyphus; species Rhizoglyphus robini. The sequence continues at coordinate 3,014,117 of JAKIJQ010000020.1, forward strand.
GGCTGTCACTGGAAGGACAGCACTTTCAGGGTATTTCGATAATTGTTCCCATGGGTAATCGACAGACACAACAGAGGACACATTTTTAATTGTGAATAATTACGCTTTATTCTGATTTATTCGAATGTTCTGCGTGATTAATTGTACTCTGCTTACCATTAGTAAATGACCTAGGAATGAGACCAACTTTTCGCCCTATTGCCAATTCCGTGGCCAACTCGTCTCTGTTGATTGTCGTTTCCGAGCCCGGCTGGAAACATTTGTTTGGCGTGCTCGTTGCTCAATGACGATCTCCACTGCCTTGATGACATCAATAAAACTGGTATCGATCAGTCCATTACGACGCTCCATTTCCCGAGTGATGACACTGCGTACGCATATGGCAATGCAATTCCACTTCCACCGACTTCACTCGAGTGTGAACTACACCAAAAGTGACAAGGACTTTAGAATTGAATTAGAACTAATACAATTAAACTCCTAGTCGCCTAGGAAGTCTATTAAAATTATTATTATTATTATTATTATCATTATTATTTGATTAACTGTTTTATTTGTACTTTATGGGAAAGGCAATCATTTATGGTAATAATCGGGACACTTTCATGCTGTTGCAGCATGCTTTTGTTCTTGTTGTGAATTGAAGTGCAAACAAAGTGGATAGATACCACCGGAAAGAGCATTGCAATCATGGTTCAAGGCAAAGTGAAATTGCTTCGATTGTGTTTGAATTCAAACGCGACAGTTGATAAGTGAACAAAGCAAGCACTGGCCGATCTCGAACTAATCGAACAGACAACTCAACCACTTTAATAATATTAAATATCATTCAGATTGTGGTTTTTCAAATTGGCCACTTTGGCGTGCTGACTGATTAGTCTGTTTTGCAGCTGTTGGTGGCATACTATGTGCACAGTAGCATCGCAAGGATTGGCAATTTGTATATTGAGGCACAAAACTAATATTTAAAATTTTAATTTAAAATAAGTCATTTGAATAGTAGACTTGCAAACATTGCAGTCATTGATTGCGAATTGCAATCTATTCGCCACTGTCATCTTCTTTGGCAGCTGAGCCCGAGCCATTGTTGCTTCCTTGTGAATGGCCATCCTCCGAGTCTTTAGAGTTTGACTTTGCATTTGACTCACTGTCACTTGAGGACTTGTCTTGAGCATTCGACTTGGAGCCTGATTTTGACTGGGAGCTACTGTCATGCTTCGAACCATTGGCAGACTTGCTGGCAGAAGATACATTCGCCTTCAGGGTCGCATTGGCATCGGATTTTGCTTGTGAGCCACTCTTGGTGCCAAAGGTCGAGTTCGACTGAGACTCATCCTTGGAAGTTGAGGCATGTGAAGTTGATCCAGTAGTCGAGCTAGATTGAGCTTTACTTCCGACATGCGGCTGACTGCTACTTTTCGAATCGTAACTAGACGATTTGCCTTTGCTCTTGGCATCGCCAGTTGACAGGCTCACTTTGCTAGTCGATCCTTGGGATGACTTGTTGCCATTGGCCGATTTGAGTGCATTCTCAGACGACTTTGGCCGACTCTTACTCTTTGTGTCCTCCCGAGAAGTGGATTTGGATTTACTTGACTTGCTTGCCATCTTGTTGCCGGCGGATTTTTTGGTGGTGCTACCTTTGGAGTTTGAGTCACTGGCTGACTTTTTACTCGATACAATCGACTTGTCTTTGTCTCCTTTGTGAGCGTCCTTGCTTGGGTGCTCCAGCTTGTTTGGCTTCTTGCTGGGATCGATGATCGATCGATGAGTGGCGTTTGACTCTTGCGAAGTGTACGCGTGACTTTTGGGCTTGTCGGACAATGTCACAGAATCGGGAGACTTGGATTTGGTCGCATTCTGGGAACTGGCCTGAGATGAGTCTCCACTCGATTTGCTTTTGTTGTTTGACTTTGAGCCATCAGCAGATGCACTCTTCTTGGCTTGCGGCTTGTGCGGTTCCTTTTCCACTGACTTTGGCTTTGAGGACTTCTTGTCCTGATGACCACCAGACGACCAATGGTCTTTCACATTTGTGGGTTCTTGTGACGGCTTCGACTCAGTCGACTTTTTGCTTTTCACATTTTCACTCGAGGAAGTTCCTTTGGAGGCGGACTCTTTAGCGTTGCTGTCGCCTTGAGCCTTGTCTTGATGGTCCGTTGGGTTTTGATTGCCAACAGACTTGCCTGTTTCCAACATCTCAAACTCGCCTTTGGGGCGGTGGAAGATCTTAGATCCTACTTTCGAGTCGAGAGAGAACGCGAACGGACTGTCCTCATCCTTGTCACTCTTCGCGGTATCTTTCTTGTCGGCGTCTTTGTCGGGCTTCTTGTTCTGATCTGGGTCAGTCATGACGAGACAATGTTGCAATGTTACAAGGCAAGAGCTAAACAACAGTACTCACTCAACTCACAATTTGACAAGCCTCGTTCTGGGTATTTATACACAAACACATCTCAAACTTGTCACTCGAAAATTTCGAGTCGAAATCGAACTCAAAATTGTTTTATGGCAACGTAAGCTCAAGTTGAGATCTGACTGCATTCGATGTTCTGACATTTGGAAAATGTAGCTGTATTGAGAAGTTACTGTTTAAAGCAAACTCAAATTGCCTTTTGCATGCCAGTGTGATAGTAATCACAAAGTAAAGCTGTACAACACTCAATATTACGAGCAGTTTTATAATGTCAATTTAAAATATGCCAGTGGCACAGGTCATGACGAAAATTGAAGTGTTCTCCTTTCGAGTGATGATGCATAGTTAGACTAGTGTTTCACCGCTATTCGTTCCATTCGAATGTGCTTTAGACCAATGTCAATATGCAATGCAAAGTATCGATTCGAATATGAGATTTAGATGACATCTCTCAATAGGATCGAATGTCTCAATTGTCGACGTGCACATTCATTCAATCGGCATTGCTTATAAAAGGCTCGAATCATTTGACATTTTAGTTCTCAAGTAACTCGTGCCACTCACCACTAATCGTCTATTCCATTTGGTGGCCAACGACTAGCCAGCTAATGCCTGGTGAGTGTTACATTAATGTCATAGACTAACCTTGTTAACAAACAACAAATGTTCACTTGCAGATCAGGTGTATTCGTCCAAGTTGACTCCCGAGGGCGATCACATTCCATCTGAGAACAAGTACGACTGCTGTGCCTTCGTCATCTACTGCAAGCAGCACAACAAGGTGGCAGTGAGCCAGCCGGACAACGTTCAGGCCGCTTGGTTACCGTTCACTCCCTTTCCGGTTGGACGGTGAGATAACTTGTGAGAGCATTGAGCAGTTGGACTAACTGACCATTGTCTCCAAACAGATCATGGGACGATGGCGCCTACATGGGAGCACTGATTACACTTTCTGGTGGAGAGACGAAACAGTTTACGAGTCTGCAAGAACACCCTCCTTTCGAGCATGTCCAGTGCATGCAAGTGCTCCGAGTTCAACTGCCCCACACGCTCGCATTCATAACCCGTCTCATTTACTACGTTCCACTGAGCGAGAGCAAAGCATTCAAGTGTTGTCACAACTCGAAGCGCATCAAGTGGATTGCAATGGACCAGATCTCGAACCACGAAGTGAACTATCTCTGGGGCCCTGAGTTGATCTTCTTCAGTAAGCTCATTTCGGAGCCCATCTTTCAGCAAGTGAACGAGTACAGTCTGGAGGAGGCATTTTTGTACGTGCCTCGTGACCCACCACGCAACATCGAGGAAGGCATGCTCAAGTCAATCCACATCACCGAGAAGGACGTCGAACGGCTGTACTCAGACTTTCTCGACCACTGCTTCCCGAGCTTCGCAATGACCATCGATTCGTTCACTTCGTACATGGCCAAGTATGGCATCGTCAAGAATGACCCCCGACTGGTGCTGCTCTTCAAAGCATTTGGCTACTCCGAGAATGGCTATCTCTCCTTTCACGAGTTGCTCATTGGACTGGCCACTATTGAGCCGTTCACTGTGCATGGCCAGGCCCGAACTCAATTCATTTTCCGTTACTACAACGAGGACAATTCGGAGCTGATGACAGTGGACAAGTTCCTGCTGATGGTGCGTGACATGAACCAAACCACACCATGTGCCACCACAGACATTGAAACAAAAAGTGGCCGAAGGACTTGAAACTATTGGCACCAAGACCATCAACGGAGTGCAGCACATTACCATGGAGGACTTTTTCCAAGCAATCGGTTCGCACAAGTTTAGAGGCACATCCAACTTGTGTCGCTCCACTATGCCAATCTTCACTCAAATCTCACGGAACATGGTTGCGCGCAACTTGAAGAAATGCACAGTGAAACAAAATGCAGCTTCGAGCATTCGAGCTGCCTTCAAAGGTAAGTGCATCGAGCTTTATGAAATGTGCATTTGTCTAATAACGTCTTTATCACTCTAGGTGACTGCATCACTTGCAAGGAGAAAGAGTTCAAACTGGCCACTGACTGTTTGAGAGTCAACTCGGAGGGCAAACTTGTGGATCCAATTCAGGTGGTGCAACACACCAAAGCCGAGGGCGACTGTTTCAATTCGACCATGTACTCGATTGAGTTTGTGTTCAACAAGCAATCCACTGCCAACGTGATGATCCGACTGATTCAGCAGTTCAGCAAGGACAAAGGCACCAGCGCCCAACCGAGAGGTTTGCTCGCCGACCGACCTGAACAATTGGTGCAACTCACAGGCGCTCTCATTGGTGACCTGTGTGTACTGCTCGAGGAGGAGAACAAGTGCACTCGAGTCTTCTCTCCCTGTTACATCATTGGCGACATTCATGGCAATCTGCAGATTTGCTCTCACTGGAGAAATCTCTCTGGAAACGATTTCCCTGTGCCGGTGGCAACTATCTCTTCTTGGGCGACTATGTGGACAGAGGAAAGTGGGGCCTAGAGTGTGCGCTCTACATTATGGCACTGAAGGCACTCATGCCAAACAAGGTAACCATGTTGAGAGGCAATCACGAGGTGCGACCATTGCAGGAACACTATTCGTACAAGAGTGAATGCTGCACCAAGTATGGAGAAGTGTTTGGACAGAAGATCTGGGAACAGACCAACACTGTGTTCGACAAATTGCCAGTGGCCGCAGTGGTGGACGATGCCATTTATTGTGCTCACGGAGGCATTCCCCGCAGTGCCAAAACTATCGATCAGATCAATTCAATCAGCAAGACACTGCGCAATCCAGAAGCCGAGTCAAAGGTCGTGTGGGAAATTCTCTGGTCTGACCCGTGTCACGCTCAACAGTTCAACGACGCTTGCACCTTCATGCGAATCAATCCCAAGGAGCAAGGTGGCTTTGTGCGCAACAACAAACGTGGCACTGCGTTCATGTTCAACGAGATTGGCGCCAATGGTTTCCTGCAGCAGAATGGTCTCACTCACATTGTGCGTGCTCACGAGGTGCCACCGCGAGTCTTCACCTTCCACTTTGGCAACAAGTGCATCACCATATTCTCGTGTTCACACTACTGTGGCAATGACAATGCCTGCTCGTGCATTCTCGCAGACAATCAGGTACTGCGCATCATTCGACTAGACACTCAGAATAATGCTTCTGCCACTGAATGAGTGGGCGATTATTAATAGTAAATTACTAATTATACATGTTTGTCTTATGCTAATTATTATTCAGTTCTCTAATGCAACCTTGTATTATATTACATTAAGAAAATACAGTTCGATGGGTCATCGTTGATGGCAATTTGAATGCCTTTACAGAAACGGTCACAAACTTGACGAAACTTGTCAACCTGAACACAGGAAACCTCCCTCTCAATCGAGCTAATCCAGCAAGAAGCCCATTTCGCACGCACGCAAATAAAAACAAATCATAATTAAATTCGCACAATAAGCACATTCGCAGCCTGCTAAATTAGCAGTGCTAATGAAATATTGCATGACACGTTAACACTAACCAATTGAGCTATTGTATAGATCGTTTGGCCAGACGAACGAGTTCACTTAAAAACAAGTCGAAACATGTATATCAGATATTAGATCAAAGTTGAGTCCGGCACAGTTGCCTTTCGGTCTCTTTGTGCTCGCACTTGGCGGTTGAGTTTGCTTTGAGCTTTTGACATTCGGTCAGTTTAACTAATAGCGAATGAAAGATGTGTTTGGTCGAATGGACTTGCTGTGGACAAATGCATTTGTAGTGTGAGACAAGTGAGCTTGGCGGGCAAAACTTTTCTTGTATTTAATAAATTACTGTTAGAGTGGCATTTGATCGAACTTTGTAAGTAGAGTTTTCATTTCAATGCCATAAACATGGCACTGCAGTGCTGTGTGTCATTCGATTTAGTCTCTACTGCAGTAATTTGTAATTGTGCTCGCAGTGCCTCGCACTTAGCACTCGTTCTGTCTCTCTCCAAGTGCACTTTCTCTCACCATGAATGGACTGATAAGTCTGACAGAAGCCTCTTCCTCGCCGTCACTGTCGGCAAGTGAATTGGTCTCGCGTTCTAGCAAATCTTCTTCAAATGTGCTGGCCACATCAAAGGTGCCTTCCTCTGTGGCGTCATTATCTCCCTCCGAGCTGCGAGACCGCTTCAACTTGGCTGTGTTTGTACTGTCTCAGTTCAATGTGCACTATCTCAATTGGCTGAAGAACCCGGTGCACTTGACTCAATTCTGGTATCGATTTACTCCGCTCTATGAACTGTTGCTCCAGCTGCCAGAATTTGAGACAGAAAGTGTGTGCCTTTCGAAAGAGGTCGATAACAAGGAGGAATCTATCTCGAGCACAGTGTGCACGAAGTGGTCATCTGTGAGGCAGTCAAAGACTCATACCAGTACCGACGCAAGTTGACCATTACACTGAGCAACACCATGGGAGTGAAGTACTCTGTAGCCGATAAGAAATTTATGATACTACTTGTCAAGAATGAACCTCAACAAACTGAACCCATTCGAGAGAATTCGGATGGTGATATGTCCGATGAAGAAGACTCTGACAGTGAGATTATTGACGAGGATGAAGAACCGTTGAAGGTGGATCATATGGGAAGAAAAGTACTCGGTGAAATTGTTCTAGAGGAAGATGCCAAGACGTGTGTCACTCTTCCGGTGAGCATTTACTAATTGCCAATTAGTCTAATTAATATGTAAATAATATATTTGTTTATTATTAATTTACCAGCGTTACACCAACCGAATCAAGTCCGACATGGACATTGTTCTAGTGCTGGTCGATTGCGAAGAGTCAGAAGGCAGCTCAGACAGCTCTTCCGAACCACTCGAGCATCACCAAATTGTAATCTCTGAATCGTCTATTTCTGGCTGGAAAGGTTACCACAAGCGACACAAGTTTATGGTTCTCTGCAATCACATTTTCAATGCGGTCGAATTGCAACTCACTCTCAAGTGGCAAATTGATGCCGATGCCTTTGATTCGTGCATTCGAGACCGGATTGGACTTGTGCGCAAATTGTCTGGTGCTATATTTCATCTGGGACATTATTATTGGCACTTTTGTCGTGATTCTACCGTTGGGCCACCACTGAGTGTGACGACATTGACGTTCGTTACTGGGGTGAGTTAATTTAATGTAAGAAATAGTTTTATTTTAATGAATGTTTGTCTTCCCAAATAGCAATCCAAAGCTTTCACGAACTGTGCATGTGGCTACCAGAGAAAGTTCAGTGCGACGACATGTCGGCCATCTTTGTGCACAAATCTCCATGGAGATGTACGTTGGTCGCTATCCTTCATTGGACCTGCTGAGCACTGTGTCCCAGTGCGATTACGTGTGCGAGTCATTGTCAATGCTCGACAACGTTGTCTTTGTGTTCAGTGACATGTCCACCAGTGAGCAGATCACTTTCCTTCGTCGCATTCAACCCTCAATTGGCCTGTTGATTGAGTCACGATTTAATTACTTCAAACTTTTACTTAGTCAAGTAATGAGTGACTTGGGCAATTACACCTTGGAAGACATTGAGCAAGTTGTCTTTCCACTGACCATTGAGGCAATCTACTTTGTGGCTACTATTCGTGATCCAGTGAAGTCATTGCACGACCCACGAATGGCACGCGTTGATTGGACCGAAGTGAACAACTTTGCAGGTCAGGTCACTCGAATGGTTGTGGAATGTGTGGAGCACGTGAAGCCAATCAAGTGGGCCATTGTATCGCTCGAGCACGAAGACATGGCCACAGTGAAACGATGCTTGCACCAACTGGTCCGTTCACTGTTCAACCCCGCCACTGCTCACTTTCTAAGAGCCATCTACATCACACTCCGAATGAAGGTTCTCGCCCAACATCATTTGTCTTCGTTTGCCACTGCTCGTCGACTGGCTCTCATCGAACATGATGTGGACCAATGGTGGAGGCAAAGACAGTCAAAAATGCTCAGGCCAAATCTAATTCGGTCAAGTCTAACGATGAGAATCTCAAGTCAAAACAAATCAGCTTCGATTAAGGCATTCAATTTAACACTTTGCATCAATGCATTTTGTCATGAAATAAAATAAAATGTAAAATTGTTAAAATCTCACCTATCTCATATATTAATATCCTAGATGTGCCGCAAACAAAAACTTCGTAGGCCTAAACGATACATCGTAGTCCTATGAAAATTTTTGACCATGCCCATGCTAATTTGCCTGGCAAGCGATTGTAAATACTCTCGAGTCGATCCATCAAAAAATTGAATTTTGGATTTTTGGATTCATGAACTGAAAAAATACAGTTGGATTTATCGTGAAAATCTATTTTAAATTAATGTCTCTGTTTGTAATGTAAACAAATTGATTACAAATTGTAAATATGTGTTTCAAAATGGCAAAGAAATAATAAAAAAAGAAACAAACAGTTTAAATACAAAATGCGGGACAAATCGCTTCTTCACCACACGAATATATTTCTTAGGATCACGTTCGCCTACAATGCCATTTTCCTATTGTCGTAGTTTTTTTAAATGAATGCCTCGAATATGTCTGATCAAATTGGAACGGTCATAAGTGGAGCGGACACATTTTGGCCATTTACAGTGGAAAGGCTTCGTGTTGAGATGAACAAATTGGTGCAGTTTCAAGTCACTGTTACTTGTGAACGATGATGAACAGCCATCGACTGGACATTTGAGTCGTTTTGTTTCGGGACAATGTTTGCGCTGTTGATGACTGGCTAAGCGGTTTCGAGTGTCAACCACCTTGGCACAATCGTCAATGTTGCACTCAAATTGGCCAGTCAAATGATTCAGGAGCCAGTGTCGATTCGTTTTGCCTTGAGTACTGAATACTTTGGCACACACAGGACACGAGAATAGATTTAGATTTAGCAGGACGATTCTGAAGATGATGAGATATTTGCCACGATTGGTTAAATCGACATTTACATCCACAAAAGCAGGGAAAAGGAGAAAGTCCATGTTGCTTGCGTAAGTGTTTGCGAAATTGATCCATCGTGTCCAATTTATGGTCACAGTTCGGTTGGGTGCAATTCAAATAACGAACTTTAACCTTTTTATCATCTCGGTCATCCTTCTTAGTGACATTGTCTTCTTCTACGTCTTCGCCCTCAGTCATCGAGCCGTCATCATTTGTTGAATCCGATTTCGCAGTACGATTTTGGTCGTCATTTTCACTGGGCAATTGAGAATTTGAGTTGTTGTTGGTTCCAGTGGTGGTGGATACATCAAAATCGAAAGGAAAATTGGCAAGCGGCGTTTCAAGGACACCGTCAAATTCTTCTTTGATTTCATTCGTTTCAACAATACGACTCATTTTGTGCGTTAATGCTCAATGTGAGCGTGGACAAAAAGATAACACCTAAAATTGCTTTGGGTACAAAAAGAAATGCAAACAAACGAATATACAGCTCGCATTGGGGCGAGGGACAGCTTATCACCGCGACAAGACTTGTCGGACAAGTGCTCACCGTTCTGTTTACGTTTGAGTAAAGCATTGGCTGCCAATGATTGGCAAATGCATGTACAGCGACAGCTCCACCAGCACACACTCTTCTCTCTTTTTTGTAATTACAAAACTTACTTTATAAAGCGAACTGCTGTTCAATTGCCCATTGACAATGGGCTTGCGTTGTTTGTCTTAACACTCGCAGTTTAAATGACGAAGAACTTCAATGATGATGAATTGTCTATTCTTATGAAATTAAATCGACTTTGACAATGTTTTCCCTTTTTGGATCGAAATTTTGCATTACTTTCCTGCTACAGCCCTTGTATTTGCCTAATTGCCGGACAATTTAGTGTATATAAAATCATCTTATTTCAAGTCAAAGCCAGGTGTTTTTCATTTCATTTCAAATGAATGAATCATTTGACACTAGACTGCCTCATCATTACAAGTTGTTTCTTGTTTCAATCCAAAGAATGTCTTGGAGTAAAAACACAAGAAATAGATTGTGCGTTTGAATACCAAATATTCGTAAGTACATCATAATACTTGTTCATTTTCATTTTATTTTAAAAACAAATTATTATTGTTATTAATAGGTTATTAATAAACACTCTGCCTTAGGGCCTTAAGGTTGCCGATCGGACTGCCAATTTTGTCTTCCTGTGCGATTATGTTGACCGCGGTGATTGGACACTCGAATGTGTTCTCCATTTGTTCTCACTCAAGGCACTCTACCTGAACACAAGTCACTTTACTCAGGGACAACAATGAAGATCGTCATCTCAATCGAAGATATGGCTTTTTGATTAAAGACCAGTCAATCGATGTTTGACCGCTTCCTCAATCTGTTCTCTCGACAGAAGACATAAGTTCATCATGATGATCAGTTAGTTTGCTGGAAAACAGTGTTTTCAAAACACAAAGCGAACCCACATCTCACTTCTACACCGAAACAGCGGACTCGATTCGTTTCTCCTGTCAAATGGCCTCGCTCATCTAATTTTTGCAATTACACCAAATCACTCGAATCAACCATGAAAACTACAAATAGTACCCAGGCAGCAGTTTGGTAATACTAAAAGTATTACTAGAACAATTACATTCTTATTATTTTACAAACACCATGTGCACAGGAATGGTTAGTAGAGTCACTAATTAGCATGCTGCAATTGCTCTACATAATTTAGTGTTTAAAGTAATATGCTCTACGGATAATAAATATCGAGTTGAGACGAAACCGAAACCAACTCTTCATGGTTGCACAAGTTTCAATGGGTTTTAAGTAAAACCACAACAACAAGTTTGTCCATTGACATACCAAATAGCATAGCAATACTGAAGAGATAATGTTAAATGTCGTTTTATTTGTGAAACATTGTCGATTGGCAATGAATTGCTGTATGTGCAGCACTGTGCACTCTAGTTGCTGTGTGGTCGTCGCCCTATTCGTTGCATCTCTTGGGCTTCGGCCAGCAGAGTGTCAAAGTCGGTTTGGCGCGGATCGTCCGTCTGGGTGGATGCATCAACCATTCGAGCACGAGCACGACCCGGACCGAATGGACTTGGAATGTGGCTTGAGCCTGGACGACTGTCATTGCGTGCACTGCTGTCATCCTCATCGAAAGTGCTCTCCGCGGTGTCATAACTTTGATGGTCATCTTCCCAGTCTGTGGAACTGTCGTCACTGTCTTCCATGTCATCCTCCTTGACGGCACTCGACTCCACTTGTTCCTCCTGAGTGGATGCCAACTTGACCCGACCCTTGACGATGTCCTCGGTGCGAATGAAGATCGAGTGACTGTTTGAGCTGACTCGAATGTCATAGGTGCGCGAGTACAACTTGACCATAGTGCCAGGTTCGAGTGGCACTGAGTCGGCAAAGTAGTTGTTGAAGTGACCTTTCACCAGCACGTCATGTACAGTGTTCCCGTAATAAATATGTGTAAGCTCTCATAAACTTTTTCTTATCTATTTTTCATCATAGAAATCGAATCTGAAGTCAATTTAGACGTAGCGTTGTGAAATCGCGAGTTTTCTGGAAGCATTTGGATATGTTGGATTTGCGCCTAAAATGTTGTCTTTCCTGAACAACTTTATATCAATATTTTTTGCTTTTTGCTGTTATCTTTAGTTTTAAGCATTATCTAACTGATTTTTCTGATTTATATTGACAAAATATGGTTACAAAATAAACTAGAATAAGATTTAAGTTGATAGCATAAGAAAATAAGTGAAATAAAGTTATACATAACGTGTTCGTAACCTTATCTCGGTTTTCATCAGATAACTCGCGATTTCACAGCGCTACAGCCAAACTAACTTCAGATTCGGTTTCTACGATAAAAAATAGATAAGAAAAACCTCATGAGAGCATGCACATATTTATTACGGGAACACTTTATAAAGTATGCATCAATAGACCAGACCGACACTACTATAGATAACTCGACGGGCTACCTTTGTACGAGAGAAAGACCCTTGCACCCTTTACACGGATTGGTGTGAATGAGTGTTATGTGTGCCAACCCGAATCAAACCGACTAAGCCTTGCCTGCTGGTCAACTTTATTTTTAAATTAATTAAAATGATTAATGATCTATTTGAGTGAGGCGTCCGTGGTGTGCTGTGTTGAGTTGTACACTCGGTCCGATACATCAGCTCTACTCGATGTAGCATCACTGCAGACTTGAGAGTTACTTGAGTGAAGATGACTTCGCTTCACATTCTCATTAGCATTGGTGTGCGTTAGTATTTGCCTTGATTGGCGTCACTGGCATACTGCTGTTGGAGCACGACTGGCCACTACAGCGAGACAGGTATGTCCACAAGACGCCATTGACTGCAGTTCTGTTGCATGATGCACTTCATCCAATACTGCACAGCGCACTTTAATTAGGTTAACCTATTTGCAAACGTTCTCTCTCACTCACTCGGCCCATAGAGTTGATTTATTCTTCTCGATAGCGGACATGTTTACAGCAGTTTAATTCAATTTCGTTTTTATATGCATTTTGATTAATCTTTCTCTACATCAAGGCTTGTGTCGCACTCTACACAGTTTGTCACCTCGTCAACCATAAGTCACTCACTCACACACTCGGGCGAGATTGTTCCTCTCGATTTTTCCCCACTAACGACATTCCGTGTGGTCATTCCGTGTCTCCTTTACTCGAGCGAGTTGGTTTGTTTGTGGCATGGATGTGTGTTGGAGCTACTGGCCGATGTGGTCAACCATTGATCATTGTGCATTGGTGGAGCAAACCACAACATTGAATCGCACCTCAATCTGAGCACAGAACTCACTCCGCACACCTGACCATTGGCCTGACAATTGTGTGTGTATTCAGAAGCGATACTCGTGGACTCGCTCTTTATCACTCCACTAAACACACAAATGTAAACTCACCTGTAAATTACGATAGCCCCATTTCACTCGGTCCAGTCATCAACTGGCCGATTGTCTTCACTTGTCGGGACACTCGCTAACAATCCTCGTTTTCGTTATGCCAATTTTGGTCAAACCGTTGGTCTTCTTTATACATGTAACTGCAGTTGCTCTCAGTGTATGTTGTGTATTGCATTAGCAAATAGTCTAATATAAATTTAAATGTCAAATCATATGATGTTGCTTGTTTGTGTGTACAATGTTACAACTGTGTCTACACTCGCCACTAATTCCCACGATTGTAGCCAAGTGACATTTATGCTTGTGTGCGAACTCTGTGCAATCCTCGATCGTCTCTGTGTGCCATTATATCTAGATTCTAACTAACCACAGATTTTTTGAATATTTATTTCGCCAGTTTATTCAAATGAAACAGGTTTCCATTTTGTTGTGTCGTTTGATAGTAACGTTTCATCATATGCTAATTATTAACCTTCACTGATGCCTTTGCCTTATGCGCATCGTGTCTCGTTTTGACTAGACTTGGTGACCAGTGGCTTGCTGCTCGGTCTTCTCAATATTTACAGTTGTAAAATGTTGTCTAATTCATCACCTCAATATTATTGCTGAGGTCCTCGTTCCTGTCTGCTCTTTGTCGAAAGAAATTAAAACAGAGTTAAATTAGAAGAGAATGTGTTCAATTCCGCTAATGCCGATCGATTGATTGTACATTGTACAATGGATTGTATCAATGGACTGACCGTGCGTTTCTCTTAATTGCATCGCTGATTTATGTGTTTATGTGTGTGCACTTGTAGATGATGAAGCGAGCGCCTTTGCTTTGCTTTGTCGACGGTACACGCCAAGCTGTTGATTGTGCCAGTGCCAATATTGGCAGACCACAACACCTGCACTGCCAACCAGGTACATAGTGTAATGGATTGCTTTGAATTAAATTACGTAACTAGCTCAATCACTGGTTCACATAAACACTCCACAGTCGAGTGTTTCCTTTTTTTGTTGGCTTTGAAATATTAGCACAGTTGCACACGATTTTATTAGTACTCATGTGCATGCAATGCACACCGAATGGGGAGATGCGTTCGAGGCAAAGATGGCTGGACGATTTGATTTATCTATGTCTAACTTGTGAAATTTCTTTCAACACAGCATGGAGACAAAAGGCAGCGAAAAAGGTGGAAAAGGGACAGACGACGACATTTGACGAGAGAGGAAAGACTTCTGAATGAAGAAAACAATAAATCAACGGTCGATTTCAACGAAAACGAAAACTGAAATATTTCGTTAACGATTTGGGTCTACCTTTCAAGTAAATAGATTGTTTGGATAACTAAAATGTAAGTACACTCTCTCGTAACCAACCGGTTGCATGACAATGGCAATTAATTGACAATTACCCATTTTATCAGACCGATCATCGATGTGTGAATTGTTTTCTATCACTGGGCAAGGTCTGCTTTCCAATTCTGGTCAAGGGTGATTTCATGGACTAATTTGGCCGTTGATCACTGAGCTTTTTGGGGCGCTTGTTCTGGAGACGCGAAGTCACTGGCATTGGCAGTGATTCGATATGATTGCGATCTTATGTCGGTGAATGCTCCCGCGCGCACAACGACACATCGCAACCAAATAGCGCCGCTTGCTAATGGAAACTGGCTGTAATGATCGCGAATGATCGTTATTCACCGAGGCGGCTTCATTGTGCCTGACCCATTTTTACTGACTTGTGAGTTTTTATCTTCTATGCCAATTGGTTGCATCTAAATGGGATTTGTTCGGTCTACGATGCGGCAAAGTAAATCACATTGCAGTATTCAGTCTACCTCGGCCAGTGTCAATTTGTTGTACTAACTACAGTTGGCGCGTTATCTCGATTCTATTACCATGAGTGACTCATGGCCATTCATCATCCTTGCCTTACCTCTTTCTTCTGCAGTATCGTTCTGCCCTCTGCTTGTCAGGAGGAGAGGGCGAGCTCTGTGCACATGTGTGTGAGTGAATTAGTCGGTGGCAAATGATCGCGGCTTTGACGTGTTAGACAATGTCCACTTCAGTTCATATTGCAACTGAGTGGCATTTGACAAACTTTGATTTCAAATAAGCTACTGAGTGGCACGCCTGACCGGTGAGGCAATAAATAAATGCCTTCGAAAGATAAATGATTGCACATGCAGGAGAAAGTTGGAGCCAATTGAAGCAGTGAACGAGCGAACGATCGTGTTTGACCTTCCCCAGTGCCCGGTGTCTAGTGTAAATTATGAGTGCCTCTATGTTGACTATATATACTTGTGGAGTTGTCGATTATAGTGATCAATTGGTTTAAACCATTGCACACAACCAGTAGACATCTCTTACTGCTCGGTGAAAGGCACCTCTCCTGCCGATCACCTGGAAGAGCATCCGTTCGGAGGCACTTTACACCTCCGTTTGTCTCCCTTGGAATCGTTTTGAAACTGTTTTGGCAAGTGTTTGATTTAAATTGCACTTTCCATCGCGCGTTTGCACTAACTCAATGGAATCGATCGAAAGTAAAAACTTTAATTGTTTAACTAGTTTAATGTTTTAATTTGGCATGTGACTGGTTTGTCTGGAAATGATTCAGACCAGCTTTTGACTGCTCACAACGTTGTCCTTGCGAAATTTGCCAAACCAGGATTGATGGCAAATCTGGTGAAATGGCATTCGAGCCAGAGCGTTGGTGTTGAGCAGTTGGGACAGCAATTTTTTGCCTTCCTCGGAGAGGTTCACTTTGGTCACATTGCTTTGGATTTCGCTCTCCACCCGAGGATTGTCCTTGCGAAAGTTGTACGGATACATTCCCTGGGTTGAGGCAAAGTAGACCACCGCCGCGTATGACCACACATCGGCCAGAATTGGGTCAAACTCCTCTCGGTCGGCTCGGCCATGCACCTCAGGTGCTTGAAAATCGGGCACTTGGCGATTCTTCTCGGCCAGTGAAATGCACGGAATGTTTGAAATGTCATCCGTCTTGACGTTCCAGTAAATGACTGACTCGTAAAAGCCGGACAGTTTGATGCCCAATTCTTTGTGGTTGAGCAGCACATTCTTGGGCTTGATGGCTCGGTGGCAGATGCCCATGTCACCTAGGTAGTCCAGTGCCTTGTACAGCTGACGAGCCCATTCACACACCTGAGACTCGGCAAGTGGCTTAGTGTTCTTGCCCAGGTAGGAGGCCAAGTCGTGTCGATTGGCATAGTCCTGCATCACATAAGTGCACTGCTCCTGCTCGTCCACAAACACCTCCCAAGTGGCAATGATGAATGGGTGCTTCTTGCCGAGATGACGCAACACTTTAAGGTAGATCGGATTTGACACCGACTGGTCCATCTTCTTGTACTGCTTGGCCACCATCTCAACATCGGCAAACTCGGAGTGGTGCACTTTGTAGATCGAACACTTGGAGGTGCTTCGAATGGGCTCGGTGTCCATAGCAAACTTGGAGAAGAGTTTACTCGTGCTTGGAGTGGCTCCATCCGTTCGGTTAATCCGCTCCACCTGCAGACGCAACAGATTCTTCATGTACATGAGTCGTTTCTCGTCGAAGCTCATCACTTCAGGCTTATTGTTCGGGTGATCTTTGTCGGCGTCGAAATTGCTCACACCCGTAGTTGGGTCATCATCGACACAACTCGGCGTCACACGCAGCATTCGACCTTCAGCTAAACCAGTTCCACGGGCTTTTGGGGTGGCTTTCTTTTGATCGGCAGCAGAAATTGCACCGCCAGTAGTGCCACCAGCACTGCCACCAGCACTACCACCTCCACCGCAACCGCCACCTCGATTCTTCGCCAATGAAGTTGTGGAAGAAGAAGCTTTTCCAACCACCTTGCTTGCACTTTCTTGTGGGGAAGCCTTTTTGACTGAGCTGCCAACATCTTGTTCCTTTGCGAGCTTTCCTTGCTTTCTCAAGTAAATCACCATTGCACGCGTGTAGTACGGCATCGTTCGATTCGGATGTTGATCACTTGTGAAGCTTGTGGGCAAGAGGTTTCGGTCTAACTGAACTGGAAGCAAACAACACACAATGCAGTTAACTGTGCCTTTTAGGCCACTTTTAAATAGAATGCTCCACAGCACTTGTTCTGAATGGAACGTAATAGTTCTGTTCTCGATTTGTCGTTATTGAACATTGCAAATGAAATTGATCTAATTTTATGTCACAGACCAAATTACGACAAGAAATGTTCATTAGCGAACAATCGCAATACAAGCTAAATAATGTGACACAAAAATATTTTACCATACGATTTACCACCAGAGGTGCATTGACAAACTATTGACAACCACATCATCTCTTCATTTCGACATTCATCAAGTTGAGCCAAAATAACATTCAAAAGAGCAATAAAGCAATAACAATTTTTTTTAAAATAAGAAGAGTTGTGTTTGTGCGTTACCACACAAGGCAGCTGTGCACAACATCAAAGTGATTCGTCCCAATGGGAATGCTTAGTTCTATTGGCCAGACTAAAAGTAATTCGATTGAATACAAAAGTGAAGTGGTGTGTTGATTAATTATAATGATTAGCATAATTTTTTACGTACAGGGTCTATGTCAAATGGACTAGTTCGAGCAATCAACGTTCATTTAAGTCCCGAATTACTGAAAACATTGAATATATATTATTATTTTTGTTTCGAATTATACGGTCACGTTTGCTATTCGAAGTTTTTGGCCACAAATAAAGCTCAACTAAGCGGCACTTGCTCATTCCTCGTCTGAGTTCATTTCATTTCATCTCTTTACTCTCTACAACATCTTTCCAGCCACTTTCAAGCTCCGTTCTAATCTCCTCAAACAAGCACGCAATGAAGTCGTACTTTTCGAAATGGCTTGTCAGCATCATGTTTGGTTTGGTTGTAATTGTCTTCACCTTTACCTCCGTGGTTGGCGAAGATTACTGCAAATCGAAACCAAAGCTCACTAAGATGTTCACTGCTGCTGGCAAGGTTTACTTTGGCTCTGACAACAGCAACCATGGTGGCGATCGACTGTTTGCATTCAATTACGCTAGCAAAAAGCTCGAACACTCGATCAGGCTTAGCAAGGAATTTGGCAAAGACACCGTGCCGCATGTGCAACTGGGAGTACACTTTGACCCTGTCCTGTCGTGCACTCAGCCCGAGTCGAACTTTGACTTTTGTGAGTACTCGGTAGTGTTTGCCGACATGGTCGTGCTGGTGGGAGGTGGACAAGCGATGGTGCACTCCTGGCAGGGTGGACACTTCACTCCATACAGTCACACCGCGGAATTAATGGCCGAGTCACAAATACTGCCATCGATCAAAAGCCGACTCTACGCCTCGATCTACATGCTTTTTGGTCAGGTGGCCGGCAATGAAATGATCAAGTTTACTGGAGCGACCTACGACCAGTTCACAGATGCACTTTACCTGACTGCCACAATACTGCAAGATGCCATTGTGAACGATGACTCTTGGGGCGTGGGCAAGCATGTCCTCTTTCGGTCAAGTTTCTATCCGAATGGACTGATGCAGGATGCAGTGGTGGTGTCCAAGTTCGAGGAGCCCATCGCCGGACTGATTGACTTCAATGGAGCCCTCTACGTGCTCACTGAGAGTGGCTCTATTCTCTCGGTGGTGAATGACACTGTCTCCGATCAGGTTTGTTATCGAAGCTAATTTGTTTACTTCATTTAATCTTTACTCTACTTTTCCTCAGTCCTTCGACCCATCAGCTTTCTTTGGTTGCGACGGGGGCAACAAGTCTCCACTGATGGAGCAACTGGTGAAGCCAAATCGAGAGGACCGTATAGATAATCCAATGGGCGCCCTGTCCAACATTGGCTCACTACTATTCCCGCGCTTTCCAGAGCAACTAAAGTATGTTGACTCGTCGCTCCTTACCGGCAGCACCTTTATTACCATTGTGTCTGTGCTCACCATTCTGTTGGTCCTCATTGTGGCGGCTGATTGTTTCATCATCTACAATCTCAACAAGTCGGCTGACGAGGATGATGATGACTTTGGCACCAAACGAGGCCGCAGTAGAGCAAGCAAAAGTGGATCAGGCAGTCGTCGCAGTAGCCGTAGCCGTGGATCCAAAAGTGGCTCTCGTAGCAGCCGTTAAACCAGTCTAGGCCAATATGGCCAAGTGTCACACTAAAATAGCATCTCAATGATGCATTACATTTCATTTATTATTAAGTCTTCTTTTTAATGAATTAAAAAGTAGTTTAGAAAATTATTATTTCTTCTGTGAATTGGCTAACTTTTTCTCAACTGCTGATTTCAACGATTTGGTGTTAATTTTTATGCTAATACTGGAGGCTTTCAGTAGGCACTTGCTGGATGATTGAGTGCTAAACCAAATGGAGCTCGTCTTGTATGTACATATTTTGCGGTCTTTTACTGATGGTTATCATCTTGATTATGATACCCAAACTTACCTGATATGTGTAACGACGAACTTTTCTAGGAATTTGTTTTCTTATTGATGGCAGTAATGGTGAAGTGATAATGGATTTCATTGATATGCTAGAATAAAAGTTTATCATTCTTGAAGAAAGGCTCATTGCCTAATTTTTTTTTAATTAATAATCAGTAGGCAGCCGTTTTGCTTACGCATTCAACGGCACAAAGAAATCATTTACAAAGAAAAAATCTTGGAATACAAAAAGGAAAGCTAAATTTAACGTATTTACAAATATGTACAGTGATGATTATCTATGCATCTCCCAGAAGAGAAGCAGTTTGTGAATGGAACTGATGTATTCTTGGAATATGTCAAAGTCCAGTTGAGACTGGAATGGTGAGGTGAGGTTTAGGTGTGGTAGGGCCATTCTTAAGGAAGCTGTAGCTGTGCATGACTTAATTAGATGATGTGGTTCCTGTGGTGCACCACACTCACAGGCGCCGCTTCTCCAGATTTTGAATCTCGCCAGGTAGGAGGCAAACTTACCATGCCCAGAAAGAAATTGTGTCAGGACAAAGTTAGGCTCTAGAAATTTTGCCGAGCTTCGATGGGCTATAGTTGGGAAGAACAACCTAGTGCAGAGGCCATTGGGGCTGCTCATCCAGTGGACGTTCCATAAGTCCGCGGTCTTTATACGGATTCTTCTCTTAGCATGGGACAAAGGGGCCTCCATGCTTATCGCTTCACCGGAGATGGCAGCTATTTTCGCTAGTTCATCTGCTCTTTCATTACCAACGATGCCAACATGGGCTTTGACCCAGCTCATTGCCTAATTCATTCATTCAAATGGCACAACCTATTTCGGATATCATAATTGCGAGTTCAAGAAACGATGATTCAGTGACGCATTTGAAAGGCAAATAAAGAACACCATGGGGATGACTTGATGATATCATATGCTTTGCTTTGTTTATTTTGAGAGAATAGCATTGTGAGTTAAAAGTCAGCGATGCGATACCAGTGCATTCTAGAAAATCAATTTGAAAAGTACAAGAGTGAGATAATATAAAGAAACGCTTAAATAAAGCTCAAAGTGATGATTGTCATTAAAATTGAATGAACGAACCAATAAAGGTTTAGTTAGAGTCATATCCAGAGATTCTTTCACCGATTTCAGTAAAACAGAAGACTGTCCCGAATGTCAATTACTTTCTTCGGTCATTGTATTCGTAACTTCATTTAGTAGATTTTTATTCTCGTCAACTTGATCTATTAAAAATAAAAAATGTTTGCCCCAACTTGGATTGCAGGTAAACGTCTGAATGTCACATTTTTTGTTGGCCTGGTAGTTAGAACCACTTGGCAACTTGTTTCACTGTAGATGTTTAGGCAGATTGGCAAGTCCAAATAAATGACAAAACATGCACTGGAAATATTTGATGCCGATTGATCATCAACTTGTAAAAATTCTGTTGAAATAAAGGTAAGTTTGTGATGGAGAATGTCGATGATACATCCATTTCATCCATTGTGAATATGTTCGTTTTCCAGTGGGTCAATGATGTAAGAACGCGGACTTGGAGAGAGGTAATCCCTTTGAAATGCATCTCCATTTATGTATTCCTTTGTGGTTTCACTGATTAAATTGCTTCGTTCTTTTGCCTTCGACATTAGAAGCATTTAATGGGCTTTCATGTTTCATTGCTTTCTAGATTAGAATCTAGAATGCCTTTAAGTGAATTTCTTATTTTTCTCATCTTTCAGAGTTATGATATCAAACCATTGATCGATGAAGCTTTGTTTTAAATAATTTCTGCTGGAAAATGTACATTTCCAAGATATTCATACTTATCGGTCTCGACGTGTTTTCTCCATTGAACATCGAGAGTAATAACTTAGCTCAGATAGTAAATATTCAATAAACAAGTACTTTTCATTTAAAGTTCCATTTAGATTTTGGCAGATTCGGACTGGTGCTAGTGCTAGATTCTTCATTTCCAATAGATATATTCGCATAAACCATATACAAAGCCCTATTTAAATCATAAACTTTGAAATAAATAAGTTATTATCATAAAAAGAAACATACCAAACATTCCTGTAAATACTTTCTTTAGATTCTGGCTTCGATCACTTATAACTGCAAATTTGCAGATTAATAAGCCGCATTCGGTTGAGCGAATTTATATTTAGTCAGTTCGGCGTGAGGCGCCAAAGAAATGACATATTTGTTTGGTAAAACTATTCGTTTAGCAAATTGATTCATAATCGACTTCTTCAGATAATATCTATAAAAAATATTAAAATGTAAAAAGTCCTCTTTAAACAGGAAACTTAAGACCAGGTAAATGAAGCAAAGCTCACCACTTAGTGGAGGTGTATTTGAGGATTTTGTAGAAAGAAACACATTCGAGCATGGGCCATTGTTTGGTTAGGCGTCTTAGCTCAACCCGAATAATGCTTTGCAAACGAAAGTCTTCGATGCTTGCATGTAGACCTTTAAGGTGCACTTCAATGTAAAAATTGCCAATGCAGCTAGTAAACATAAAATAGCGTTATTATGCAAATCGAATGCATATGACATAACTTACATAACCTCGAGGTAGAGAATAATTTCGTCTCGTGCTGTATTCCTCTCATGGCATTGAAATTATTAGTGATAATTGCCAAAAAGAAAAACCACCATTAAATTCGTTAAAATTACAATTAAATACATGTATTCAAAATACATACATACATACATACAAAGTCAACCAGTCTTAAATTCTCATTTTGACAGTTAACTAGTTTTGCTCAAATACAAATTGTGGATGACGCTTTTTGGGAATGCGAGTTGAGAGTTAATCTTTCAATAGTAATGGAAATCAGTTTTGCTATGTCTATAATATATCATTCATTCATTAGTAAAATTAAACAAATTAATTAATAAACAGCAACAAAGTTACAAATGTTTCGCTTTGCAGAATGCGGCATTCTGAATGCCATTTGTGAATTAAGGCGACATTTGCAAAACATTTCTTTGCCAAATGAGTGTTTGTACAAGAACTTTCCCAAATGTGCGCCTCTCTGTTTATGTTTTTAACTGCGCACTTGTCTCGACAGTCTTGTGCTTGTTATGCAACAGTTTGTTGTGAACTTGTCCACAACACCAAACAATCCTCCATTTTGATCTCACTTGTCTCCAGATTGATTGAGTGTCACTCGCATATCAAATCTTCCTAGTATTGGCGTCAATCTTATTTATTTGTTGTGATGAGTGTACCACTTCTGGCAAGTGACTTACCGTAAGTCTTATTAATTATTGGGTTTCTTTGCATTTTATATCTTTTCCCACAGATCATATTGTTATCATTTGCTGAACGCTTTCCCTGTCTAATTTGTGTGCTTAATTTGTTTTTTGAAATACACACAATCAATATCTTTTTGTTTGCCACAACTGCGTATTATAGTTGTGCCTTTTGATTGAATGAACCAAAATATTGAAATATTTTTCTTGGAAAATGAGTAAGAATTATTTGTTGAAATTATATTGTTTTAATATAATTTATTATATAGGTGGATTTGGGGCATTTGGTAAAGGTTGTTTGGGTGGTGGAAATTATGGAGGTTCAGGCCTGAATGAAACTCAAAATAGTTTTGGTCGTGAAAACATTCGCGGTCGTGGTCGTGGTCGAGGCTATTTTAATCAAAACTATCGTTCTTCTGGATTTCAATCAAATGGCCGTTGTAATCGTGGGCTTTATCGTAATTATTCTAGCCAACGTGGGGCTAGTAAACGAAGCTTTTTTGATAATAAACCTACTACAAAACGTTTTCGACATGAGGATCTAGAGCCTGAAGTTGTAGTTGAAATTGATCCGCGTTCCCTACAGCCAATGCCCGAAGCTGTTCATTATATTCCCTTAGTCAGACAGAAACTCGCGCCAGGCACTGTTGGCACTCCCATTGAGTTGGTCTCTAATTTCTATAAACTGATTACCTCAAACATCTCGGTTTATCGATATCTTTTGATTATTTCTAATGCCAAACCCAACAAACCAAAACCGTCTGGAAAATGCGTTAAAGTTTTCACTCCGAGCTTGAATCAACTTCATGAGCACAGTTTGAAAGTACATAAAATAATGATGAAGTTTATCGAGGACAATCCTGCTATCTTTGGCAATGTTACCTACGCGTTTGATGCTTGGAAAAACTCATTCTGTACTACAACATCATTGAATTTGCCTGCAAATGAATTTTTCCAAAAAATGCAACTCAATGGCAAGAAACGTGAATTTAAGATTAAATTGAAATTTATGGGCCCAGTGGATTTATCTGAAGCTTCGGCTTACTATCGAGGCGAAACCAACAAAATTTCAAAGTCTGTAAATCTTGTTCTTGAAACAGTCCTTCGATTTATAATGTCGAAATCATACAATTCTTTTGGAATGAAGTTTTTCAATTTTGACTCGAACGAACCATCAAAATTTAAACAATTTAAGCTTCATGAATTTATTCGTGGATTCGTATCTAATGTTTGTCGGGCTGAATTTGGTCTGGCCTTGAATTTGCAACTTCAAACGGAATGCATCATTTCTAAAACCTACAAAGACTTGGTACACTTTGTTTCGGACATTGTTAAGGTTGACGAGTCTCTGGAAAAGACAGTTTTAATGGAATGGCAAATTAGACAAGTCAATTATGCTATTCGGGGATTGAAAATTTATAATTCAAGAGTTCCTGACAAGTTCATGGAAGTTGATTGCATCATTAAGGAAACTCCTAGTCAATGGATGTTATTTCACAAAGAAGGAGAGAAAAAGCCTCAGCGAATGGGTGATTTTTATATGGAAAAATTTGACGCTCAACTCAAAGAATATCCTCTTGTGAAAACCAAAATTGGAACTTTTGTTCCCATGGAATGGTGCTGCTTGGTTGACAAACAATTTATGCAACGTATGAATGACCAGATCAAGGAAGAATTCTTCGAAAAGAAAATAATTGCCCCCAATGTGTACTTTAACACTGCTAACGAATTTGTCAAGCAAATTGCTCAAAGTGAACCTGAATTGTTGAAGCAATTTGGCTTGGAACTGGTCGGAAAGCCTTCCTCTCTCTACGGCCGAGTCCTTCCGGCACCTAAACAGTTGAGTTCAAACGAAGATGAGCCTTTTTACCAGGCTTTTGCCTCAACCATTAAATGGGCGTTCATTTGTTTTGACGAGAACATTTCAATGGACAAATTGTCGTTCTTTCTCGTGGAAATGCGAGCCGCTGCAAACAAACTTGGCTTGCACTTTAGTGAACCACGAAAGGTTTCTATTGAGCCTGTCAACAGTGTTTCAGAGGTTATGGATGTTTTGGACAAAGCTATGCAAGAGAAACAAATGAACGATGTTGAGTTATTCTTTTTTGCTATTCCCAAAAGTATGTATTATCTCATACGAATCTTTATTATTGTCACTTAATTTATTGTCTGTAGAACATAGATCAATTCGTGACACCGACGATGTGTACAACATGTTGAAGCATCGATGCGACCAAGAATATGGCATTGTGTCGCAATGCATCAACACTAAATGGATTCTCAAATTGCCTTCAAGTTATTTTGATAATTTTCTTCAGAAAGTAAACGGCAAGCTTGGTGGTCAGAATACTGTGTTTGATCAAGACACTTTGAAATCATTGCCATTTGATTCATCACGTACCATGATTGTGGGGGCAGATGTCAATCATCCTGATCTTAGATTGAAAAAAGTGGAATCCGCCATTGCCGTACTTGTTGGTTCGTATGATTCGTTTCTAACCAAATATACTGCTAGCATTCGTGTTCAGAAGAGGAATAACCAAATTATGGGCGACATGGAATCGATGTTGGACGAACTGTTGAAAGAATATTATCGCTACAACCAAACCTATCCCGATAATATAATATTTTTCCGAAATGGAGTGTCCAATTCAAATTTTTTAGCTGTACAAACGGATGAAATGCGGCAATTGCAACGATCAATCAACAAGACAGGAAGGAATATTCAATTGACCTTAATTGTGCTGCAAAGCAAATACACTCGTGCACGATTCGCTTTGCCTTTGCCCAAGACACCCAGAGGAGTGACTAATCACAACGTTCCGAGTGGCACTGTTGTCGACCAGTATGTGGTTGATCCTTTTAGCAAGGAATTCTATCTGGTCAGCCAATCCAATGAACATGTAAGTATTTACAAATTGAATTGTTTTGATTTTGCACTAATATTGAGCACTTCTCTCTTTGTATTATAACCATTTTGTATTATTTATCCAGGGTACTTCTCGTCCAACAAAATACATCATTTTTCGTGACGATCTCAACCTGAACACAGACCAACTACAACAGGCCTGCTTTTTCCTTTGCCACAACTCTGTTCGAACTCGTAAAGTCATCGGCTGTCCAATTGCAGTAAGGTATGCAGACCTTTGTGCATCTCGTTCGATGAAACACATCAACGCTCAGCGCAGCATTCTCAACTCGGCTCAAAACTCAAGTCGATACATTTCGGTGAGCAAAGAGGAAGAGTCAATCATTCAAGAGTTGAACTCTCTAGTCAAGGTCAACGACAAAATTAAGAATTTGCTTTATTACTGCTGAAGCACCTTAATCAGGTAATTATAGCTTGGCACGTTTCATTTATTGGACTAATCACAGATTTATCATTCAGACATACAGACTGTTTTATATTTCATTATTTTACTTGTTCTTAATACTTTTCTCGTATTTTCCTTTTGAGATATGTTCTCTTTTTAATATATCCGATTGTATTCTCGATAAGTGTTAATGAATCGAAATTAAAATGACTTTCTCTCTTTTACATTTTGTTTTGTTTTTTTATTTGATTATATTTAACTCTATTGATGCAATGTTGATTGATTTATTAGAGTCTAACTTTCGACACCTTGAACCTTTGGTTGAAAAATTGTATTTGCTATTTTGTTGAAAGAAACTATAACAATGAAAAAAAAAACATTTACAAAGTCTCCTGTATTTTTGTTTCGGGTCGCTTTGAAAGGCTAGTTGAGACACTCAAACACTCGAATGTTCACCACTGGACAATTTGAAAATGACACTTCCATTGCCAGAAAACTATCAAGGATCAGTTTATCATATTAATGGTAGTTGATCAATTACAATATGTACAATTAATACAAATCAGTCTAATTCACTTACAATAATACACTTAATACACTTACTTTGTTAGTCTCGTGGTAACTATTCTTGCCTGCTCTCTCACCCCAAATTGAACTAATTGCCAATTAGTAATTGGCCAGCGAACATTGTACCCAGTCAATCGTGCATTATCGCAATCAGAGCAGTTATCATCGAGATGGCAGACCAAGACATTCAACAAATGATTTTGATTAATTGCGTACAGTTCGTTTTTCGGTGGGTTGTGAATCAACTTGTGATTTATAGCTTGTGCGCCATAAATCGACTGACGAGTTCCGGACTAGTCGACTTGTCAGTGGAACAAGTCAAGTCAACCTGCCTTTGTTGTCCTCAACATCTCATCTAATGCCAAATGCACCTAAAGCGAAACAACATTGACGCTCGTCTTGTTTACCCACTCACCAGGTCTTTGGTATGTCCAGGTTGAATCACGCCATTTGTACAGTGTACAATCTACTAGTCGAATCGACTAACTGCACATTTGGCAATGTCGAGTCGCGCTGCATCTTCACTGTCAATCGAAGTGTAACACAGCAGTGAATCTCACTGATTGACTGTCTTAAGGCAAGTCGCGGCTCAATTTTGGTTAAAAATTTAAGACATTTGCTTTACTTGATTGATGTTGCTTGTCTCATTTGATTGGCAATTGCAAACCTGCTAGCGATTGCATTAGGCGAACCTCAGTTACCTCAGTTATAACCAGTGCAATCGGTAAATTTGCACTGCCGATGACTCTATAGCCACTACACTTACTACACTTTACACACAGCCCACTAGTTTTCTTTGATAGCATCACTGAAAATTGGTGAAATAGAGCAATCATCAAAACTTCATCACCATTCATTTGTAAACATTTTATTTGCATAATTTAGCAAAACTAATCCGAACTTCGAATACTCATTGCAGGCTGGGTGGCAAGAGTAGTGGCCACTGGCATGGTCACACTTTTACTACGAGAATTCTTTACAGCAAATCGAGCACTGTCGGGCTCGTGTGCACGATTCTTGTGACTGGTGGCGGTCTTGGGAGAGATGGCGCGATGCTTCGACTCGTTTCCACCAGCAATAGTCTGTTTACTATTGGCAAATATCTGCTTGGACTGCTTTTTGGCCGGCACTGCTGGTTTTGCTTGTTTAATGGAGGCAGGGGCACCAACTCCCATACTAGTGGCAAGCGAATCCATGTCGCTCTTCGATGGAACTGCAATGTCCTCTTCGAGTAAAATGTCCGAACGTAGTGCACCAAAAGAATCCATCTTGCTCACATCACTACCACCATCTTTGACTTCCAAAGTCGAATGTACCTTTTTGATTGAATCTTGTTTCTCTTTCGGTTTTGCTTTGCTGTTGTTGCACTTGGGTTTTGCAGTGGTGCTGTAGAAACAACAATAAACGATGACACCAATCAATATGATGATTAGGACAATCACAATGACTAGACTCAATACGATCACTAGAGTCCAATTGGATGCTGAAAATATAAACAAAAGTATATACTTTAGTAATAGAATGAATCAACCTTACCTTCGGATATTGACGCATCAATGGTAATTGTGGTCAAGTTGTCGATGGACATAGTCTGGTCAGTGGTGAATTGACTCGACATTGAAGACGACATGTTCGTCGATGAAGTGCTGCTCGAAGTAATATCGTCTGTTGCGGTTGCTGTTGCTGGGTCAGGTTGTGTGATGGTTGGAGCAAGAGTTGTGCTAGTAGTGCTCGGCACTGGCTCTTTAGAACATTGAAGAAATCTGTCATATGGCACAGAATTGACTTTGGCACTATCACTTGCGTTATATGAACTCATTGCGACAATGCGCACTTGTTTGGCTTCAAAGAAATAGAAGTTGCCCTGATAAGCCAATCCTTTTTCCACTTTCACTTCGGTGTCCTTGCTGCATTTAGCTACGGTGAATGTCACACTAGAGTCATTATTCTTTGTCATACAGATATTACGCTGAGACTCTTTACGAAGGTCAAGAGAAACTTTCGTGTTATCTTCAACAACCATTTTGAATTGAGACATCTTTTTTCTATCATCAGAAAGAATAAAAGGCATATCATTCGAAATCTACACAAATTTGCTATTGCTTATCTCCTTGGAGTTGCAGTCAAGCGTAGCGTTCGGATATCCAATACCATCCGATGTGAACAAATAGAATATAGTTTTGTTACCGTCAAGAATAAGCAATGTAGCATTGTTGCGATATTCAAGAATAACCGAATTGTTCATTACATCATGTTTGTCATTGATGGCTTTGACAATTTGTTCCCAAACTGTGCCATTACTCAGGGTGGCCAATGGAACTGGCGGGCCTATGTTCATGCATTGATTGGTGCCATCACAGGGTTTCAATTCATAAACACTCGAATCTTTGGCGATCACAAACAATTGTTTGTTAATAGATCCAATAGTTAGGGTATTCTGTGGAAAGCCACTGCAGAAATCCTGTTTCTGAAAAGAAAAGTTGTAGAGTAAAATAAGATAAATCTGCAGTCACTTACCTTATAATCTTGTAAAGTGGCCCGAGTGGAAGCCAGTCCTGCAGCCAACAAAATAGTCACCACCAGGAACACCATCAAATGATGCACACGCCTTCGATGGACATTTGATGATTGCGGTGAGAATGCAGATGACAACCAGCGAAAAGGAGATGAAAGCATAGTTTCGCTTTGCGTAACGATTGAAAGCGACTTTACTGAGTCCAATATAAGGTTCGAATGACGACAGACCAGTTGGCAATTTTCTTTTTACAGTTTAGATGCGCCCATTTGAAAAGAAAAGGAAATTCTAAAATCGAGTTAGGTCTTTGTGGTGTTTGGCCAATTTGAAATACACGCGCCTGAGTGTACCACTAAATAATATAAATTGGTATACCAAAATAATTCACTTTGATGCATTGATTCAATATAGCTTTGTGTCTGAGCATTTTCAAATGTGTACTAAATATGAACGACCAGTGTAAAATGTAATATAATCTCTCTATTTAATAGATCGATGTTTTTTGGAAAGACAAACAATTTAATCGTCGATCGGTCGAAATGGAAAATTCACTTCGAACGAAGTACAACAATGACATACTCGACAAGAGAAAAGTAGCTCCACTTTCACATGCTCGGGTCATAAGTTTAGTTGAGTAAGATTTGATAAAGTCTTCTCAGTGGCCCTCTGCCCAAAAGCGCTTTGCCAACGAGCTTATTTGCCATTTGTCGGACATCTTTTTTGTTCTCAAGGACATTCCTGGACTTACTCGAGCCGCTTTCCAGAGCCAATTTTCGCAAGCATGAGTGACAAGCAGTGCCCCATGGCCAGCAACAGCAACGGATGTGTCCGCAAGCTTTTCCTGAAAGCCAAAGATGCAATCAAGTGTCGGTGCTCTGGTCGGTGTGCCTCTCTGGTGGATCGTGAATTCCACGCAGTGGTCACTTTCGTGGTGGCGCTGATCGCCAAGCTGATCTATCTGCGCTGGCTCATGGTGGGTGGCGAGGTGGCCGAGTACAACATTCTCTCCCGGTACATTGTCTACCTGCACGTGGTTGTTCTCCTGGTCGGTGGCGCGATGCTTCGATGCTTGATTGGCTACTACCTCGTGGGAGGTCACATGCAGGACGGTGGCACCTTCGACTACCCTGAGGAAGGAAACAACGCCGACAAGCCAGCCGAACACTCGGACAAGAGTAACAAGTCCAACAAGGAGAAAGTCTCACCGCCACAGGACAATGAAGACGAGACCAAGATTAGTGGCTGACCACTGAAACTGTGGCCTCAACTTTGTGCCTGATGGTGCCTCTATCGGTACTTCTCAGTGAAGCAAATTAGCATTAAACGATATTTGCTAATCAAATCGAGTCATTAATTGCTACGTGCGATATTTGTCACGTTTTCTTTTTGACATGCTTTCACTAACGATTGCACTTTGCCACCTAGTTGTTGGTCATTTTGTCTGGTCTGTCAATGGAGCAATATTGAACACACTTGCCAATGCTATTGCCAACCAGTTTATCATTTGACACACTTACTGAACCTGACCGACTCTACCGAGGTTCATCAACACCACGGACACTCAAGCGGAAGCAAAGAAACAAATCGAACGATTCGACCACTCTCACTGGTGGCTGCTGTTGCTTCTAACAAGGAGACAATCGAGCGTATCTCTTTGTCCAGTACCACACTCGAATGCTCAAAATGTCTATAAAACATTGAATTACATTTAATAAATTTGCATTTAATATAAATACATGTTACACTTGCTGTTACTTCGATTGCTTCTGCATGGAACGGTGTGACAACATCCCCGACGACCGCTATTCTGCACAGGAATCGGCATTCCACTGACTATAGCAATAGCAATATAGCCAAAGTAAAGGCAAACGCCAGCTCAATTCGTCACAGTCAACTGGTGTGCCCTAGCAACGAGCTAGTGCCACTGGCATAACTAATGCGTCTCAAGTGAAAGGCGCTTCAAGCATGCACTACAGTGTGGCAATTAATTAAGCCTTCCAAAAGGTTCAAGATTAACTGGTCGACGCACTTCCTCAAGTTTGTTTTCTAATCTGGTCAGCAAGAGATGGCACACTCGCTAATGTTGCATTGCATTCTCATGAGCCATCAAATGCATTCGTCAGTTATTGTCAATTTATTAAATTAGCCTTACTAACTCAACCATTGTACATTAATTTCACCGAAATGTTTGTGTTTAAATTGACTTTTATTAATTGATATATATTTTAATCTCTAATGACTTTTGTAAACCACTTATGGCCACTGGTGGAACTTTGCGTGGTTCAAAGAATTGTTTGGAGTACTCAGAGGCAACCTAGGCATGAGCCTGTTGGAGCATTGCTTTCATTACATTGTCCAGCTCACTGCATTGTGCATTGTATTCTATTGGACTTTTGTCTAATCTCGACACCACGAGCCGATTTGACACAAACACTATTCAATGTATCCAATGTATCAAGTGGCAATCAATTATTGCCTGCCAAGTGACTGCTTCCTCTGTCGGAGAACATTCCAATGGCATGTAAATGGACTTGCTTCTGTCGATCATGTGCGCACAGCAATGGCATTCGATGAGTGCCTGTAGACACTCATCTAGCGGCACAAGTCCATTCTGGCCAATTAAGCATCTTTTGTTTTGCATCGATAAGTGAGGCCACACCGAGTGACATTGCACATTGTGTTGACGATGTCAATCGCTGTGACCGCCGTTTTTGAGAATGAGTAATGAAGGAGTAATTCAGTCAGTTTGTTCGGTGTCAGTGCAGGATGAATGTCCCATTGGCATTTAAATTTCTTGTAACGACATTGCATCCATTGCTAGAGGCCTCTACTGCGGCTGCTTTCCATTCGATAACTTGAACACCACCACGGCACTTGCAGAATCGCGCTAAATCAACTTGCACCAGACACATTGATACTTGTTAACTGAAAACATACACACATTCCGCTACTCAGCCAAACGCCAAATTAATTTGCTTGAGCACTTACTGAAGTGAACACATTCCTGGCCCTGGTCTTTCTGTTTGTCTCGGTCAGTGCGAGTGAGTTTTTTTTACTCTGAATTTGCAATAGCGTTGTGTTGTATTTTCCTATTGGATCTGGCGTGACAGTGCCACTGGTTGGCCGTGCATTTATCAGTGTCATTCACCACTTTCAATAATTTGTCAGTCTGCTTCTAATCGAATGTAACGAATGAATGAATTGCAAAAAAAGTGTTCAGTTTTAATAATACAATTTAGATTTATTGACATGAAATAATAATAATAAATACAATAAGAAAACATACAGGGTGAAATGACAATTAACATGGGTTAACGACATTTGAAGTTCAAAATTAATATTTATAAGTACATAATTAGTACATCAGAGCGAATTGGAGTTTCAAACAAATACTAAGGATAAAAAAATATTGTACATTGAGATAAAAGGGTCAAAGTTAAAACAAACAATTGTACACTTGTGATATTTTCAATAATAATTTCCTAGACTAAATTTCCGAAGCTTTCCTTGAAGGTCTAACAAGAGGCAAGAGATTGCATTTGCAATTCCTAAACGCGATAAAAATTGTGCGTTAAAATAAAGAAGTCAAAGTTGAAACAAACATTTACCTTATTCGTCTGTATTGCCATTTAATTTCAGGGGGAAATAGTACTGTGGAAGTAGAGATATTGCAAATACAAAAGTTATACTGTTTATGAGTATTTGTAGTTCGTCAGTACTTATTTTCCATTTGTTGAAAACAAAATGCAGCAGTTGATCACAACATTGGTCAATGTAATCAAGGGCGCAATAGTGTGCATTTGTCTCGGTCATTTGTTGATATTTTCTTGATGAATTTCCACCAATAGATTACATTTCGCACGATAATGATGGACAAATTTTACATTGGCTGTCTCGTAACATTGGTATTTCGTGCCTCAATTAATGAGTCAAAAAATCTCACAATAAATCTATTGGAAACGAAAAAAAATTATTAATAATACACAAACACAAAATATGATAAATCTCAATCTCAAGCTCATCTCCCGAATGGTATCATTGCTTGTCACTTGTCATTATTCCAAATTCCGGAAAAAATCCTAGTCGAAATTGACACTGAGTCAATGACACATGCAAATAGCTGGCAAATGCATTGACAGTAGTGGATTTGGTTCCGCCCAGCTGCTGAGCCCTAGCACAATAATGCTGATGTATCGAGGTGATAATCAAAAGAATGATATCTTGACATTAGCACCTGTTGCGACAAACCAATTTTAGGTGTGAGAAACAACATTTGAAATTGAACTTCAATGAACTTCAAATTGACGCGATTGAACTGTGGGCTCTGACTTCAATCGCAGTATGGTGGGGCGTTCATAGAACCCATACGGCAACAAAAATAAGAATGCATTGCATCATCAATTTGCCACATTTCTTGGAAACTCATCGCCCATTATCTTAATCTGATTTTGTAATATACAAACAGAGAATTTTCATACCAAATTGAATAATCTGCATCACAATTTGAGTCATTATTTGAATTGTTATTTTAACTCACACTAAGCTTGCGAAATAGAACGCGTCAT
Organism: Rhizoglyphus robini; assembly: GCA_023373905.1. NCBI lineage: Eukaryota > Metazoa > Arthropoda > Arachnida > Sarcoptiformes > Acaridae > Rhizoglyphus > Rhizoglyphus robini. Next base: position 3,048,039 of record JAKIJQ010000020.1, read on the forward strand.
GTGCGCGCCAATTGTACGAATCGTATTCGCAGCTCGATCTGCCCGAGCTAGCCGAGACTGCTTGTTTCCTTTCTTTCTCTGAAACTCTTCGATTTTTTACTTTTTCTTTATCGGATTTCAACTTGAAATGAGTTGAAAAGTTATTTTATGATAGCCAGTTTGATAGTATGTATGTATTTTGGTTTGTTTATTTATTTTAATATTTATTTTATGTTCGTATTTTTCTAGAACATCTCAGAAAGGACGCACGGTCTTTAAATTGGTTTTAGACTTTGATTTTGAATCCTGAAATGGATTCAACTTTTGAATAATTTTAATTTGATGTATGTATCTTGAATTATTTTTTTGTACATAATTATTTGTTTGATCCTCGTCTTTCTAGGTATGCAAAAAGAAGCAGCGGTCTAAATAGTAATTCCGCTATTAATTTGGATTCCTGTACGGGATCCAACTTTTGAATGATTTTAATGTATGTATTTTGGTTTGTTTATTTTAGTTCTAATTTTATTTTCGTCCAGTCCCCCAATCACCAACAAGTCACGAACATCCACGTCCAGAGGTCAAGGATCACTAGGACCTGTAATTGTAGATTGTAGATTGTAATTTGTATCTTTTGAAATACTCATTATCCAATAATAAAGGCTTCTAGCCATCAAACACCTGTTTGCCTACCGTCAAGTCATTATGAGGTTACGTGAAATTATCACATTGTCTCTGATTATTGGATTTAATCGCAAACAAATGAATTTTAAAATGAGTCTTAGGCACATACCATTAAATTAATGTCAGAAGCCAAAAGCAAGGTCTCTTTCTGGGGATCCAACTTTGCATTAGTCTAAGATATTTTATTCATAATCAGCATTGGCATGTGCGAGAAAGCAATTATTTTCCACTTTTACCACAATTATCGTAAATAGATTTTTCCTTTTCGTTAACATATAATTTAAATGTTTTATTTTATTTTTTTAGTTAAGAATTCCGAAAGTGGCCGTTCCTTGACCGAAGCCGTGGTTATGTTGCGCTTCGATTATTATCTCAAAAAGTTGATAAATTAATCAATTTGTGGCCTCGAAAAGCCAAATTGTTCGTGGCATTCTTATCGAATTAATCGCGAACAAAATTTCCCAGTGGAAAACGAAAGACTCGGAATACTAAATCCGAATCCAAAGGCAAAGCTGAAAATGCATTTAACGTACAAACGGCTGCTGAATTTGTTCTCGCCTGTTCGGCCATTTCAGGAAAAGAAGCCACTCTTTATCTATCTGTGATGGATAATAGAATGGCGTTGTTACTCCCCAGAACAATTTTATTATTGTGGACACTATTCTTAAATGGCGCGTTGATTTTAAGCTTGTGATATTTGTAAATAATTTGTATTAGTTATTATAATAATAAATAATCTGATTGTATACTCTAATGTCATCTCTGTTGGCTTTACAGTCCATGAGAACCTAATCATATTGCCTTAACCTTGGCTTCATAATGCAGGCAGTAGATCCTCAATAGAATTGATTGATCGCTTCTAATAGCTTTGAGACAAAACGAAAACAATGGTCGACCTCGATTCGGATCCGAATGTCCTTCAGTAATTCATCAAAAAACCAAAACGTTTCCATCCTGTGGATGCCATTTAATGCTCAATATAATTATAAATCAACAAAACATTCAAGGTAAATAAAATAAAATCATTTTAATTTGCTTGGTGTAACATTGACAAAATGTTAGTTCACAAAAAAGCCCTAGCTGACTCCACTGGGCAGCCGTTACCATATCAATAAATATTGTTATTTATTAATATAGTTTATAAACAGCGGAAAGAAGCATAGTGGCCAATTCGCAGCTTTGATTCGTCAACAGTAATCTTTTTTTGCTCTTGAACAATTTTCTTAATGTTGTCCACCAAGATCTGATCCACTCCAATAATGCGAAAGAACCAATGGCGACGTTCGCAGCCTCAAATTGCTAAAATAGCTAATTACTGTAATGCCATGTATATCAGTGAATGAGATGGCATTGTAGCCATGAAATTTGCACTTGCTGCCTACAAGTGCGGTCTCAGTCTCGCCAATATTCAAAGAAGACCATCACTTCTAATCACTGGCCACATTTATTTATTGTCCACTTCTATGAAAAATTCTTTAATTAATTAAACTGCTCTCTAGCATTAAACACTAAACACTAAACTCGTCTTTCAGTGCATTCTGCCGGTCATGAACACTCTAACAGGACTATCGATGCAATAGTAGGCCAATTTATTCGAATGGACTATCAAACTACTGAGCAATATAAACTTGTTCCTATCTTTGTGCCAATGTTCATAATCAATAAAAAATAATGTTGCATCGGTGATAATCATAATTTTGATTCGATCTGCAAGTCACGACTCACTCATGTCACTTTACTGAAAGTTTACAATGCAAATACATTAATAGAACGAATGACTTGTACTATAATATTCTATTGAGTACGTACTAGTAACTAGTTCGTCGTCAATTGGAGCGAACTTGCTTGTGCAACAATGCTTTGTTTGGGCATAAAACAAACTATCGGTCACAGATCTGAGCATTGAAGTCTGGTTTATTGTTCTGCAAGCTCTCTCCTCTTTTTTTCTTGTGCTCCCTCCCCCACTTTTATCCTTCTATTTGCCTCACGATGAGCGACACCGATCAAGACAAGTCTGTTGAGGAGGAGACTTCTCAAACTGAAACTCAAGAGACCGACGCCGAGGTGGACCCCAAGTCCAACGCTGACGAGTCTGTGGACAAGCCAGAGGACGAATCGGCGGATGGTGCCACCAAGTCCAGTGCTGAAGCGGCCCAAGACGATTCCTCGGCAGCTGTAGTCAAAAGTGGCATTGCGGATGGATCCAAAAGTAAAAGCCAAGCTCCGGGCGATGCAGTCAAGTCAAAGAGCGGCGCTGATGCACCCAAATCTGGAATCAAGTCCCAGGTCAAGTCAAAGCAATCTGGCAAGACTCGCTCAAAAGTGGAAGGCAAGTCGAGTGGAAGCTCTCAGGCACGTAGCCGTTCTAAAGTGGATGACGTGTCGAGCGCCAAGATTGGCTTTCTCGGTGCTGGCCGAATGACCGAGTCTATTGTCAAGGGCTTGCTCAAAGCAGACAAGGTCAAAGCCAAGCAACTGTACGTGGCCGCTAAGACAAGCAAGAACTTAGACACCTTCAAGGTTCAAGGCGTTGCCACTACCACCCGCTCGTATGACTTGTTTGGCAAGTTCGATTGTGACATTGTCTTCCTCAATGTTCATGGCTTTGTGGTGCGCAATTGCTTTAAACTCGGTGGCACTCGGCCCTGCCCAATCACCACCAATTACATCCCCACCCGAAAGCGTCCAATCTTCATCCTCTCCTTGATTGGCGGTGTGCCACTGGCAGATGTAAAGACTGTTCTGCTCAATCCTGAGACAGCCAACAAGTACAAGGTGGAGATGCACCGGGTGGTTCTCAACACCAGCGTGGCCTATGGACTCGGACTGGGCGTGCTCGATGTCGAACTCGACTCAAAAAAGTGCAACTCACTGGTGCGAGACACTTTGCAGTCGCTGGCCAAGATCGAATTCATGGAGCCTGACCAGATGGACTCGGCCTGTTCTCTCATTGGCAACGGCATGGCCTACGTCTACTACTTTATCTCGGCCCTTGCCGACGGTGGATTCAAGATGGGCCTGGCCAAAGCGAAAGCCACCAAGTTGGCCACCAAGGCAGTGCAATGCGCCGCTCAGTGTCTGCTCGAGACCAACAAGAATCCAGGCGAACTTCGGGATTCGGTCATCTCTCCGAGTGGTGGCGCCATTTATGGAATTCACGTTCTGGAACAGCGCGATTGCGCTTCAGGCATCCATGCCGCCGTCGAGGCCTCATACCGACGAATCAAAGAATTGGTCGAGGTGGAAAAGTGAGTCTCTTTCCACTTTGAGACTCTGCACAAACTGCCACATATGTTGGCCACTATTCATTTACAACTATTTGTTGTATTAAACATTTTTAATTATTAAATGCCTTTTTATTTGTGCAAATAATGTTATAATATTTCCCGATTTGGTCATAATAAAACTTGCGGTCACTGTGTACTGATCGGTTCTTTTTGTCATTGCCACTTGGCCCACAAAAAGAGGCATCACAATCAATTACTTCAATTTGTTACTCGAGCCATGTAGGTTGTTCTCATTTAGAAAGGCTTGTTGATTTAACAAAGGAATTCGGTGCAAATGCAGTTGACTCAAAAGTTCGCCACTTTGGAGATTTAGTCAAATCAAATCAGTTGGATTAGTGAAAAGTTCGCACTATGGCCACTATAAAGTGTCCTTAGTTTTGTGTTGGACGAGTGCTGAATTTGTTTGCATTTGTTCTCTTCATCTCTTGTCTCGTCAACTTGCAAAGCTTTTCTTGTGCATAGTTCGCATATCATGTCCAAGAAGGAACAGTTCGCTGACATCGACGACAAGTCCAAAGCGGTTTTCACCAAGAAGGGCTACCAACTGATGGGCAAACTTGGCGAAGGCGCCTTTGGTCTGGTTAGTGTCAACATATCCATTGTTATGTTCTATTCCTAACACTTTCCCTTCTTTTCAGGTCTACAAAGCAAAGAACTTTAAGAAGAACGACCAACTGTGCGCCGTGAAAGTGATGGACATGAACAAGATGTCTCCAAAGTTGCGTGATAAGTTTCTGCCCCGAGAGTTGGCCGCACTGATGGAGGTGAAGCACCCGCACTGTGTCCGTGTGTATGACATCTTCAAGATGAACCACAAAGTGTATGTCTTCATGGAGTTTGCCGGCAATGGAGACCTCTCAGAGTACGTGAAGAAGCACAAGATCTTGAAGGATGGACTGGCTCGTTGGTGGTTCAAACAAACCTCCGAGGCTGTGTGCTACCTGCACAATGAGGCCAAGATGGCCCACCGGGACATCAAGTTGGACAACATCCTTCTGGATGAGAATAACCAAACCAAGCTGACCGATTTTGGCTTTGCCGACCCGATCACTGACGACACAGACATTGGTCAACTAGTGAGCGAGACGTTCTGTGGCACTGTGCCATACTACTCACCACAACTGGTCGCCAAGAAACCATACAACCCGTTCAAGGCGGACGTGTGGGCTATGGGGGTGGTGATGTATGCGATGCTGTGCAATCGTTTCCCGTTCCACTTTCAAGACACCAAGAATCTGTACAAGGAACAGACCAATTACCCGGCTTACATCAAGTCACGTTTCCTCGACTCGGTCACTGACTCTGCCCGCAATCTCCTTCTGAAGCTGCTCGATCCAAGCGAGAAGACTCGGCCAATGATGGCAGATGTTCTGCAGCACGAATGGTGCAATGCCGATATTGAGCCTGAATATTAACACTTCATTCACTGCTCATTGGCACTTTGTCAATCAACTCACCGCACTCATACACTAATTAAATGAGTTCATTCATTTCAAATGGCCATTTACTTTCTTAGTGTCAAACTCGAACTAAGTACGATGCATGCATCGTGTGCACAAAGTGCACTTTTCACCAAAATTTGTCATGCAAATTAATATTGGCTCACAAAAGTCACTCAAGTGCATGCACAGCAAGTAAATAGAATGTTTACCTTTATAATTACTCACCAATTGATGATTCAAGTATTTCGATATAATTAGTTTATTGTGCAATTGTCTATTGACTGCAATATTTGATTATTGCCACGAGAATGACTGCAGTTGGGGCAACAAATGCTGTCAACTACTTGTTACAAGTGCCATTCAATTCAGACAAAGGCACTTGTCACAACACAAATTAATTGAAGCTCGGGATTATATTTGAAAGCAGTCAGTTTGCAGTTATTTAAAAGAGAGCAATCAATTTGAGTTGTCGATTAGAATGAAATTGTGTGATTTGGCATATGGAAGAGAACGCTAACTTCCGCTAATAATGTTCCATCGCAACTGATTGCATAACTTATCAATCTACTCGTCATGACTGGAGCTTTGCAGGCAGTCCATACGAAACAGGCTATCTCAAAGTGCAAGTTCAGTCACAATAATTAAGCAAAACATCATTGCAGAGACAAACATGTCAATAATTTAATACCATTGAAAAGCGAAAGTTGCTCATTCTGCTTGTCAGCAGTGCTTGATGGTCACTAATTTGCTTGTTCCGCTGGTTCATCATGCTGATGCTCGCGAGCAAATGTTCGCACCATCTCCAACGCCTTGTCCAGAGTGGAATCTGAGTTTCGGTGCGCGTTTATGTCCGTCAAGATTTTGATAGACTCCTTGAAGGCTTGGTACTTGGCAAAGTCGAATTGAGCAAGTGCGAACAATTCGTAGTGCCGGTAGAAGAGATCGTCCAGATCCTCCTCGATGGCATCGTCCGCGGTCGATTGCTTTAGGCCAGGTGTGTTCAGGTCGAGTGAGCGAACAAAGTCGGCGATCTTCAACCGAAAGTCCACTTTTATAGTCGGACCATCTGAAGCGGTGATGTTGGTCTGGCCAAACAGCAAAATGTTGGAGGTGCGCATCATGCCGTAGGTAAGTTTCTGTTGATGCAGCGCCTTGACCGTGCTAAGCAGACACTCGTACATTTGGAGCACTTGTCCAGGTGGCAGTTGAATCTTGTGCTTGGCACAGTTCGCAGCGAGACACTGTAAGTTGTCGTTGGCCAGCTCCATCGCGATGTAGTACCGAGTGGGACTGGTTGCCAGCACAAAGAACACCTGCACCACTGCACAGTTAGGCTCGTAGTTGACTCGCCGGAAAAAGTCGATCTCCTGGTGAATGCGTTGTTCAACGTCCTCGATGTGGTACGCCTTCCTCGATTCGATGTCACAGAACTTGATCGCCAACTTGTGTCCCACACGCATCTGCTCGTTGTCCATCATCTCTGGTCGCACATAGATGTAGTGCAGCTTGTCACCAGTGGCAAGTCGATCCACGGCAAAGGCTTCGTTGAATTGTGCCTCGAACACCACTCCATAACGACCTCGCTTCAGTCGATTGGCCAAGGTTATTCCCAACTCGGCCAGCAGTGCGGCGTCCTCTGAGGGCACCACGTTCGGGTCCTTGCGCTGAGTGCCACCATCCACTTGTTGGCCATTCACATCGGGCAGTTCACTTGCTTGAGGCTTCACTTCTTTCATGAGGAAGCAGAAAAAGGTGCAATCGGTCTCGACAATTGGAGAAAAACGAACAACCAGAGCAGTAATCAGATATTTATAAAAATAGATCTGTTGTGTTTGGTGAAATGCATTCGAATTTGTTAATTTGGTGACAGCCTTTATTATCAGACATGCTAGTTGACTTACCGCAATTGGAACGCCTCTATGGCCACGTGGCAGATTGTATTTTGCCAATTGGCAAGGTCAATTTGATCATAGCCAAAAATGCACAATCGAATTTTTGTAAATAGATGATGAGGAAACCATTTAAATAGATCTAAATCGAAAGCAATTGAATGGCCTGTTGAATGCTTCACTCAAAACTGATTATTTTCTCCAAAACTAATTATCAGACTTCTGTAGTCAATTGGTCGTAATCGAATTGAACGGGTCAATGTCATTTTCATGAGATTAACTTTCACTTGTTGACAGCGCCGTACTGACACATCCACTAATGCAATGTTTTCCAATTTTGCAAAACAATAAAATTAGTTGGACTTACACTTGTTAAAAATATAGTCTAGGAAAAGTGTCAACAAAGAGCCATTTTGACTCGTTTTCACTACAATGAGTGCTTTTGCTTGTTTGTCTGCTTCATGCCAGATTGGTTAATGTCAATTGCACCAAGCTGTGCATTCAATTTAATTTAATTTGCCATTTAATTAACAAGTACAATCGAGAAAATAATAGTTAGCAACTATTGGAATGTCTCAGGCAATTGGATTCATGAAGGCAAGATAATTGGCGTAATTGGTCAGTGAACATGTTCTGCAGTTCATTAATAATGGAACTTTTTTGACCAAAGGAGCAAAATGGCAAGAGAAGAGTTTGGCGTTTTTATGTTGAATTTAGTTTGCATTAACCATTTAGAACAAGCCCCTGAAATGAACAATTCGACCAATGTCAATAAATAGCCAATGTCGTGCAGTTGATGGTGTTGTTTTGGGTGAGCTTTCCAATTGAGTGCATCCAAATTATTGCATTTGTCTCTGGCCTGACATGACCACCAAAGAGGCTGATGAACAGTTGGACGAGTTGAACGCCAAGACTGTGGGATTCGACTACAAGGTGGTGACTGAGGAGGGAAAAGCGAAACAAGCCGACAATGCCACCAAGAACGAGCCCAACAACAAGGCCACTGGTCAGCCGGTGTTCAAGTTCGAAGGCAAAAGTGACAAGAAAAAGAAACTGTTCGAAGAAGGCAAGATGCCAGGATGGGGCGGTTTCAACGACAAGTACATGTACACCGACAAGAATGTTCAGGACCTGATCATCCTCGACAACAACAAACAAACGACTGCTGGTGGTGGCGCTACTGAGATCAAGGTCAAAGCTACTTCCGATGCAAAGAAAACCACAGACAAGGCCGAGGGTTTCAAACGACCACAGCACAGACCAAAGATTCACTTCAAACCAAGTGAGGCCTTACAGAAAGATGCCGCCAAGGTTAACGAGCTACTCGAGAAGATGATCGTCAAAATGAACGACGAAGGGAAGGCAAATGGAACTGCCGCACCACCTGCCACGGGCAAAGAAGCAACTCCACCACCAACCGGAGCGGCCAAAGCTGAGGCTGGTAAAGGTCAAAAGAAGCCAGCAAGCAAAGCCAAGCCCAAGGCAAAGGCAACGAAAGAGGCGAGCGCAAAGAAATGATGATGCATCATCGATTGCTCTCTGGTCATTACAAACAATACCAGATATTTGAATTAAAATTATTATTACCATTGATCGATCGTTTCATTTGGTTGTAAATGTTAATTTGTGAGCGACGTTCTATTATAATTGAACATGAATTTAATTTTCTGCGATGTGTTCAGACAGCCATGCAACATAGAGCAGTCATGCCACTTGGACATTGGCGAATGATCAAGCAGATAGAGTTCCATACAATAAAAACTGTCGAGACAATGGTCTTATAGTTTTGTTGCTTTGCGTGGTTTTATTTTGGATCATAATTTCCTGCCATTTTCATGGCGACCATGGAAACGAATCAAGGGTCATCACCTATTGTGGTACATTGCTTGCCCAACCTTTCGGGTAGACGACCAGACAAAGTGAGCTAATAAGCGGTTCGATCGAATGCTCAGAAAGTTGTTGTTTTGTTAGTTCGGTAATTAAACAAGGCTCTAGATTAACTCTACCGATCCACTTACTACACTTGTCCATGGACCGACAGTGTACAAGGTGCAGTCAAATGTGTCACTTAATTAGTGCTAGTCTCACTGCATTGTCGCTTCATGAATATACGAATATGAATATGTGAGTGAGTAAGCGAGACAATAAGGCTGCGAGTGTCAGCTAACGAGTGAACGCAACTGGCAAGTTGCAAACATGTATTGCGGCGGACAATCTAACAAACAAATCACCGATCGGGAACAAGTCTGGTTTGGAGGAAATTAGCATCTTTGTTAGCATCATAAATCTCAATCCATCTGATTAGCCATGACATAACAGTAAAACATGAACGTGCACCAACGTGCTCCAAATACTTATAAATGTGTGATTTTATAGAGGCACTGGCATTAATGTGGATCGAGCAGTGATCGCAGTGGACCTCCACTGGAGGTAGTCGACCCAATCGACCATCACACTAAATTGTTTATTCTTTCGTTTGTGGCCAATGGAGAATTAGTCGCCAATTGACGACTCGCCTCTGTTCGAGTTGGTGTGTAAATGAACGAACGAACACGAATTCCTTCCACTAGAGGCAGACCTTCCACTACACTAGTAAACTAGTTGTTGTTACCTTAATCCAGATTTTGTATCGTTAATCTTCCATCTGCACAATATGAAGAGTGTTTGTGCAGTATTTTACTGTTTTCCATGACGTGTTATTCGTGTTCATTCGACTGCTCCCACAAGACTGCACTTGTCAATTTCGCCAACTGACTCGGTTTAGTTTGTGAGACATCGTTTCTTTATGGAAATGGAGATGCGACTAATTGAAAGCCTTGCCTATGCTCAATTGTTGGTTTTGTGTCTGTGAGGGACAGTATTATTTCGTTGCTTTCATTGCACCTTGATCCACTCGAGGGCAAGCTATAGCTGTATAGCATATATGGATAACGATCAAACAATGACGGTAATGAAAGTAACTCACACTGGCTACAATGGACAATTGACAAGTGCACAATGTGTACACTTTAGGTACTCGTTTGTGCTCTACATATAATCACCTGCGTCATCACCACATTATCTTCATCTCTTCACACAGGTTCTGTAAAGAAAAGCCATAGCTAATGGTTGCGTGTTTGTTATGTGTGTGCTGTCGTCAGATTGGGGTGTGTGTGTGTGTCCAAATTGTTGCAAAGGTGGCAATTGTGCATCGTTTGAGGCATCTAATTTATTTATTTACTACTGGTCACTTATTCGTTACTTCTCTTATTTTCTCTAGGGTAGCCCGCTTTTGTTGCACCTTTCACCACTGGATGCGCTCTTGGTCAGTTGGCTGATTAGGTCATCATTAATCGAATCAATCACTATAATTGGCTCAGACTGCATCATCGTCATCGCCTTGGTCAGCGCATCAAACTGTATTCGTCCGACGACTGATCAGTGATCATCTGTCTGCACAGAGAGAAATATAATAAATAAATTATTTATTTACCAAAAAAATCGTCTTCGATACTTTACTTACTTGTCCATTTGTGGTGGAAGAGACTCTTTTGAAGCTTCCACAAGCCAATCAATCAGGCCTTGCTACGTAGCCAATTGTTGGGTAATGTCATTATTAACGAATCTGTTGCCTTTTCCGAGGTTGACCATTGCGGAAAATGGCAGAAGTGAAGAGCCCTTTAATTCGGGCAATTCGAAGATCCTGACTTGCGTAGGGTATTTTCGGAAAAGTATGCGAATTAACTCCTCTGGAGAAAAAGCGCCTGAAAGCTTTAAGGCCTGCTCTTCTTAGTGCACTGCTTAGTGACCAACTCTTTGATAATATCTTCGTTCATGTTTGAAAAACCGTTGACAAAATCAGTGGTCAGGTCCACGGATTAACTTGATTAGTAGACAGAATAAACAGATTTCGGCTTTTGGATTTGAGGCAAAATATGAGATTGGGAAGGCAGAGGAGCGAAGTAAACAAACAATTGTATTAATACTAAACAAAGCGAACACAATTATTAAATAAACTGTACTGCGCAGTAACAGGTCATGACCAATCAGCGTTCTTCCCTCGTTTTGCTCTCCGCACTGATTGGCTACTTCGTCATGCGCTCATGTATAAAAGCGTTCACTGGCAACTTAGCACAACCACTCCTGTCTGAATCGCTCTCTCACTATGTTTGTTAGTGAGATAGTTCTATAAAAGTCGGAATCACACATCTCCAGGGATGGCACAGTGAGAAGTGAACTATTAGCACCTAGTTTAAATTAAAATTAAATTCCTAGTTTTATTGGGCGCATTTGTTTACAATCATTTGATTCGCGCGTTTGATTCGTGATCGGTCATCAGGTTGGCACTGTTCCAGTGAACTACTCAATTCATCAGTTCTCAGGTGCCTCGAACCGACTTAACATGAACGCATTTCAGACGACAATTCTAATGACTGGATATGTATGGCTATATCGAAGTGGTTCGGAACGAACAAACCAAACCACCGATAATTATTTAAAAAGAAAGCACTTTGAAAAAGAAGTGATTATGCTAATAAGATGTGCGCCATTGTGAGCGATACGTGCCACCAAGTGTCCTTTTATATAAATAGACATAATTGAACAATCAACCTGGTGAAAGTCTCGCATTACACTGTCATTAATAAGCGCATCCACCGGACACGGCACCACTCCCCAAAGTGTTCACAGCAGTTCGTATATGACAAATACTCACAAAGCTTTGGCTCAAAACGGGTTGCTCAGCGTAAGAATAATGAACTAATAAAGAAGGCCTCCAGTGGAGGCCCTCCACTAACTTGGACACCGGTTGCACATTGCAAGAGGTTGTGTCAGTACGGAATTACGGACACAATTAAGGGTTGGCTGTGTTTAGTGGCGTAAATTACGCCGCGTAATTCAATAACAAAGTAAATTCACTAACAAATTGTAAATTATATCAACTTGTGACCGAGTCAATCGATTTATCCAACTCACAGCCTAGTCAGCTATAATTAAAAGTCAATGGCAAAAGCACATCACAGGAGCACTTTGTCACCTAACTGCAGTACAATGAAGGCAAGTACCATTGCCATTCGCACTACAATTGCATTGTAATATAAATGTAATTGACTTTGCACTTAGGCAAATGCAAGTCCACATCAAATTGTAAGTCCAAAAAGCGAGAATAAAGTTAAAAAGTGCATTCCCCTCTTATTGACAATGATTTAATGCAACATTTAATACATTAATTACAGAGTTAAGGGTCTGCAGGCATGGTCCATGGGCAATTAATATATAATAAACACGAGACACTATCTCGTTGGCCTTTCCATTAGTGACCTATGGCGGACCAATGGCATAGTACCAGACATGACTCTATTGAGGCCACTCAGTGTCAAGAAAGGGCCATAGGGCAGCAGTACGAGCCCAAAAAGTGATCCATTAAGCATAAATCATGTCGAATGAATGCAAAATATGAACGTTCAGCGCGAGTGGAGGAAAGTATGCAACTGGTATTATTGGTCGGCGAGAGATTAGCTAGTATGAGCCGATTTAAGTCGAGTGCGAACATTAAACGGAAATGCTGAGAATGCAACGAGTGAATTAATACAAAATTAACTGCCAATAAAGCATCCAAGGTTTAAACTACATTCGTACCAATAATAAGAGCCCTTAGCATGAGATTAAACAATGATTAATCATGCATAATGATAGAAAGAAAAAATAGTAGTGAATTCAGTCATGTTTCATTAGTTAACGATTCATGAATGATATTAAATGTAAAACAATCGATGGCACAATAGAAACACGCAAATGAAACAAACCTAATTAGCCATCAGTTTCATTGCCCTCTTGATCGGCGCCGACTGACGAGCTTCTTCGCGTTCATTGTCTTCCTTCAATTCTTCTTTTGGCTCTTAGCCTTTAAGATAGTGAGACCTGTCTTCTTTAAAAATTAAATTAACAATCTTTAAAAATAAAAAGAACATACCCTAAATGAACAATACTGGAAATTTGGCTCCGCGTTAGGTAGGATTCCGAATAATAAGCGGTTATTTCGGAATTAGCGCCAGAAGAATCCAAAAGCTTTAAAAATCTTTGGGTCGGGAACTTTCCAAAAAGCAGAAAAAACTCGTTAAACGTTGGGGTGATGACAAACGTTTGAAGACTTGAAGAAAATATGTTTCTCCCGGTGAGTTCCAGATATAAAATCTTTAGCCACATTTTTCATGTTTGGGGGCACAGAGAATTTTTCGGGTACAAAGAAATATATTTGCCAGATTTAACCAGATAGTCTCGTTTCAAATCATTGAAGATAGGGTGAATCTGAATACCTAATGTAATATAAAATTTAAAAAAAACAATTTTTTGATTTTCTGATCAACAAAGATTTGTAAATTCAAATTTACCTATATCAGAAATATAATTTTCATTTGCACGTTGATTCAGAACTTTGAGCTAAAGGAAAAAAATCTCTTATAGATTTTGTGTCCTTATTCTTTTGCTTGTTTGTATTCGTTGGCTTTGGAGTAGAGCACGATGATTTTTGAAGACGCGAATCTTATTTCTTCTTCTAGAGATCAGAGCGCGAAGCAACACCAGAAGATTTCTTAGATTTGCAATTTGAAGGCATTTCTTGTTAGAGGGCATTGTAGAATTCTCACAATCAATAAGTGGAGAATATCCCAGAGATGCAAAGAGGATAACGTAGAAGGAATACAATTGCAAACAATAAGCGATTGGAATCAACAGAGGGCATACGAATACAAGTCCGAAGTATGTTAACGAAACTAGCTCAACTTGATCAAGAGAGGCGACGAGCCAGTGGCAACGAAAGCATGCAGGCAACACAAACACAAACAAACGACACATGCAGAGTGGCTGTGCACTGCAGTGTGCAGTGGTGGTGGTGTAATGCATTATCAGTTCGATGGATCATTACTAGACAAAACAAACAAATATAAACACTTCGCTATGCCATGCTAATGCAGTCCCGATCAATTGAGCATAAATTGAAATAGTTAATTGAGGTAGAGGGCGGTCAGCAGTGGACAGTAGAATACCGGAATGGATCAGTGAAGTCGGATTTTCCCAAATGTCTGGATGCCATTCGATTCTACACCATGTCAAAGATTTTTGAGAATTTTTTGAGAATTTTTGGTCGTCCCAAAAATCTGCACACGAATTTTGAAAATCGCCGCCTTTTTGACGGGGTTTTTAAAACCTTTTTGTATTATTTGTTTAAAAAATACTTAATGACTATAATATAGTCCAGTTTTGACATGAATGGTCTATCATAGTGTGGAGAAGATTCCTGAGAATTTTTGGATACTTTGAGTAATGGGTGTTGGAACTATGGTCTTGGAACTGCCGAAAAATGTCATTTCTTACTAAATGTCTAACTAAATGTATTTAAATTTCAATTTACACTAAAAAATATTTTATTTAGGCTTAATTATATGCGTGTTCCTTCAAACAAAGTGCCCTCGAGTTCCAAAATCCGTTCCAAAATTTTTGGAACACTTAAATATTCCAAATTTGGTTTCAAAAAAAATTTGGCATAGCAAGAGAATAGTGAGCAACAGTTGGGCCGTTGGGCCTTATCCCAGAATTGGTTGTTGGTTCTTATTCCACAATTGGGCCGTTGGATTAACTCAATTATTATTTCTCTAAAACCGCTTATTCTTTTGCCTCTCTGAGCCAAAATGATAGATAAAATCCAACATTTTAATGGGATTAGAAACAAAAGATTATTTGCCGGCATACACTCGAACCACTATTTGAGATGCTACCAGCAACCTTATTGTGAGATAAGAACCAGAAAATCTTATCCCAGAATGGGGTGATGGATCATATTCTAATATCCATGGTCCGGGGAGATTCCCCGGTCATGATCTGTTTGGTTCATTATTGATGACACCATTGGTAGGCTTGTGAGATTCCGGGTATTTCAACAATAAAAGTTTGTTTTGGACGTGGTTGTTGTTTAATGGTACCAATTTGACAAATTGAGCAAACAATCTCATCAACCAATTTGAGTATAAGATCTAATAGTAATATTGGAATATGAGACATCTTCACAGAAGCACCAATTTAGTAAAAATTGAAATTTAAAGAGTACCTCAAATAGATCAAATTATAATAATCAAATAAAAGAATAGCCCCTGATTATCTAATTTAATTGTTGGACACGATCCACTCACATATTTGTAGAATTTCCATTGCCCACCCAATTTTAGGATAAATCATTCTAGGATAAGGGCCAATGACCCAATTGAGGATATGATCCATCGCTCCAATTGGTGAATAAGAACCAACAACCAATTCTGGGATAATGCCCAACGGCCCAATTGTTGTTCACTATTCTCTTGTTATGCCAAAATGTTTTTAATATACTTGTTTTTACGAGTATTTTGACATGCGAATCTGTCAAATCGTCTTTTTGGACACTCTAATACAAATGAAGTATTTTGAAACCAAACTTGGAAATTTGAATTGATCCAAAAATTTTGAAACGGATTCTGAAACCCGAGGATACTTCGTTTGAAGGCACATATATAATTAAGTTTCAATAATATATTTTTCTAGTTAAAATAGGAGTTTAAAGACATTTAGTATGACATTTAGTAAGAATTGATACTTTTTCGATAGTTCCAAGACCATAGTTCCAAGACGAATTGCTTTAAGAATCTAAAATTTTTCAGACATCTTCTCCACACCATGACAGATCATTCATGTCAAAACTGGACCATAGTATAGTCATTAAGTATTTTTAAACAAATAATACAAAAAGATCTTAAAAACACCGTCTAAAAAGCGGTAATTTTCAAAATTCGTGTGCTAATTTTTGGGACGACCAAAAATTCTAAAAAAATTCTCAAAAATCTTTGACAGGGTGTAGAATCGAATGGCATCCAGACATTTGGGAAAATTCGACTTCATTGATCCATTCCGGTATTCTAGTGGACACCAATCGAACGTGCACGCATGTACCAATGTGAGATGTATGTGACCAATGTATGTTTGGTAATGGCCGCATGGTTTGATTGCCATCCGGCAATGCACTTTCGATTTCTGCAGAATGTTGTTGTGGACCATATGTTTCCCTGAACGACTGCTCTCCATAATACCATAATGGTACATCATAATACACATTCATATTAATTCAATGCGAACTACCTGGACAGTGTCAATTAAGCCAATTAGAAGGACAAAAAATCAATTAATTAACCGTAAGACAAGGGTCCAGTCCACCACAACTTGCCAGAGAAACAATTGCAAAAACTTTCACAGATGCCGATGGTATTATTCAAATAGATCGAGTCGACATTGAATATTGAGCCCATTCGGTAGTGTACATGGAGAGGGTAGTCAACACACTCGTCGCCATTCAACCTCGAAAATAATTAATTTTTGCCGTCATTAAGTGGCGCGCATTGTCATTCGAATTGGAAAGAGATTACATTGACCAAACGAAACACCGCGCGAGCGCACACAATGACACCAAACTATACGAACAAATGGAGTTATGGAAAAATAGGAAAAAAATATTGCGCACTTAAATATAATTAGTTATAGCTTGTGTCACCGAGAATGTCCTAAGCAAGCTCACTTTTCTACCGAAAAGGGCGCTAACTCATCTATAGATCAATCTGCAGGAATGACTGCAAATTCGACTTGGCTATAGGAACATGACTTGATCCAACAGAATTACCCTTCCACTTTGCAGACCAATTACGGACTGTGTTAAATGAGTAATTGCTCGGTCCTTAAGCAAGTAAGTAATTACTCAATACTAATCAATCAGAGCACACTGAACACTGTCGACTTTATTCATATGAAGGGATATCTCAATCAGGAGGAGACCAACACAAATGGATGATCATGACCACCGAGCATTGGTCTGAATGGACCTGTTGCATAAGTGAACTGCTAATACATGCAATCATGCTTCCGCACATGTATACAAGTAACCAATCGAATACAATTACACATTTTGGTTTGTGGTGCAATGTGCCTAGCAAGATGTCCATAGCTATAGCTCTAGAGACCATTAGCACCGTTCAGTAGTGACTGTCACTGACTGGTGACTTCAATGGCTTTAGCGATTAGTTCGGAGTCTGCATATATCTTCTCTCGTTAGCATTCAAATGGTACACTTTATTTCATTTTGATTGTTGTGCATTGTCTGATTTGAACATGTCATAGAATGCATCGAAGCCGACTAAAATTAGAATTGCCACTCAAGACATTTTTCATAGATTCAAATCAAGAGAATGAGGCAAATATGGCGATTCGGCATAAAGTGAAATTAAGCGTTCAAGAAATAAGCCCAAATCAGCGATGACAGCGATGAAGCCGATTAACTATCTCATTGTGCCCGGAGCTAATTGTAAATGTAAACACGAAATGGATTTGATTATCTTTCTCGATGCATTCACTGCCACAAGTGGACAAATTACTGCAGGGCATTCATTTCCGCCGTTGCTGATCAGTCTCAATGGGCTACTAATTCACAATTAACTATCATAATTAGATTGGTCAGGCATGCCGACAATGAAATGCAATCGATGTTCACTATAATGATTGTGTCATTGAGCATAAATTTGATATTTCCATTTTGAGCTGTTTCACCACTGTCTTGCCACAGTCACCAAGCAAACACTGTGCGACTCGACCTAGGCTTGGATGCATTAATTCGGTGGCGTGTCCGTGTGGGCCCGATAGGTCTAATTAGATTGCGAAAGTCGATGATGACCCTTGACGCGAATAAAGTATTTAGCTCAATGCCTGTTTGAGTGGGCCAACCGGTTGACACGAACCGACGAGCGGGCAATCCACGCACGGTCATTGGCTTCTAATCCTTCGACAAACCTGTGCTGCTAATTAGTGAGAAAGCTGAACTGGCCACTGAACACATTTATGGAAGACTGTGTTATGCTTATACTTAAACCACATCCATCTAAATAGCTTCAATAGTACAATAACTTATAAGCAATGCTACAATAATTCTAAACGACTTATGGTTAGAGTTGATTGCTCTGTAAACTTTAAAGCATATCAAATAACAAACAGCACAAACTGCATCTTAGTTGACAATTCAATGTTTGAGAGATCGAACAAATAGACAACTTGGAAGGTGATTGGTCAATCGAATCGCCAAGTCACAAACATAATGATTCGTCGACTCCGAACAATTGATAAACTTCGATTTAAATTGTATAGAACGTTTTTTAAGGCACAGTCACGAAGTATCACTTGTAAAATTCGTTTGACTTTATTCGACCATTCGATTGCACAATTCGAATCTGGTACGACACCACACTTCGAACCAATGCACTTTGAATGGCATCGAGTGGCTATAAATAGAGTGGCTTTCCTGCTCACAAAGTGTTGTGTTCCAGTTATCTCTTCTCTTGCTATTTCTTGTGCCCTCCTCGACTCTTTGTGCCACTCTCCGCTTACTTATGAGTTCCATCGACAGTGGTGGTGGTGGTGGTGGTGGTGGTGATCGAAAGCCTACTTCCCGTTCAAGTTCCGGCAGTGTGGCCAGCAATGCGAGCCTTGGAATTGGTGACTCTCGTGGTTCGGCTAACCCAAACAAGGACGTCCAATATGTCAAGCTCCGTCCCAGTGCTGGCACCAACATCGCGTCCTCCGTGATCACCTACGATTGTCTGGTCTACGTGATAGTCTGCAAGCAGCACGACAAAGTGGCTGTGACCCACGTCGACTCCGAACTACTCTGGTTTCCGTTCGTTGCCCGTGAAGGTCGCAACTGGAAGAAAGTCAGTGCCGATGGTCTTTCCGCACTGCTCGGAAGCAAACACGCTGATGGTACAGTGTTACGCAAGTCACCCGAACCGGCCGACTTCAAGATCTACACCATAGAACTGGTCCGACTTCAAGGTGTTCAACTTGGCTGGGCAGAGCGAATGACTCAGCTGGTGCTACTGACCAAGTGCGACAACACTTGCGATCCGGTGAACAATCTCACCTGGGTGGACATTGTCGAGTTGAAGGCCAACCTAAAGAATGCCTTCTGGGGACCAGAGTTCCGCTTCTTGGACAACCTGTCTAACCGAATGGCTCGATTGGATGTGGTGGAACTCAACTCCGATCCTATCTATGGCACTATTTGCAGCACCTCAACCACGGACACGTTGAGCACTCTGTTTCAGTCGTGCGCCATCACCGCCGACATGCTCTGTGATCTTCACGAAGATTACTTGTCCCACACCTACCCGTCTCTCTTCATGACACTTCCCAGTTTTGGCATTTATTTGCAAAAGTTGGGCTTCTCTGGACAAACGGCGGGATGCAAGTTTGACAACGAGGCAACCTTGGTCAAGGCCATCTACAAGTCGTGTCTGCGTCGATCAAATCGCACCAACAAGCAAGACTATCTCGACTTTCTCGATGTGTGCTACGCTGTGGTGGTCATGGATCCAAAGACTCCCACCGAAAAACCAAGAGTTCGTTTCCTGTTCAACTTTTACAACAGCAACGACGACCCTTTCATCGCAGGCAAGGACATTGATCGACTGGCGGAGGACAACAAGACAAGCAAGTTGGCCAAGAAATTGTCTTTACACGAGCTGGAGAGAGCCTTTGAAGGTGGCAAGTTGCCTCAGTTCTACAAGACCTGTCGTCTGCCCCAAAGTGCATTCACAGCAGTGACCAAGCACAACAGCAAGACCAACAACAAGTCAGTGGTGGAAAGCAAGGCCAAATCCACCCGGACCCGATTTATCTGTCCGACCTGTCGTATTAAGAAGCTCGAATTTGGCCAGCACTGCGTCACCATCGACACCACTGGCCGCAGTGTGGACCCAATGATCGTTCTAAACGATGGCAATACGAACATCCCAACCAACCTGACTGGCAAGTACCTCTACTCCATGGAGTGCGCCTTCAGCACCAACTCGGTTGGCAACATCTACTTCGATTACATCCGCAATCGTCGACTCAAAGTGTCCACCACCGACCCGAGCGATCAACCCAACTTCTTTGGGCAGTTCATCTCTCTGTGCGAACAAGTGGCCCTGCTAGTAAAGCACGAACCAAAGATAGTGAAACGCCAATCTCCGGCAGTGGTCATCGGCGACATACAAGGCAGCCTAGAAAGTCTATTGGCAATGGAGACTCAATTCTGGCGAACCATCCCAGTGCAAGGCGACGAGCTCATCTTTCTGGGCAATTACTCAGGCAATGGCTCCATCACTGGTCAAGCCATTGAAGTGCTGGTCTATCTCTTCGCGGCCAAGTACATTTGTCCATCAAAGGTTGTACTTCTGCGTGGCATCCAGGAAACTCGAGCCTATAACGAGAAGATACTTCTGCCCGAGTGCAGAACTCGATTTGGCGACGAATTGGGCAAGCGCATTTGGGAGGCCGCCAACGGCGTATTCGACCAACTTCCATACATCGCAGTGCTCAACGAATCGGTGGTGTGCATCTCATCAGGCATACCCAAGGACGCGGCCAAGCTGCGCCTCAGTGTCCTGTTCGACAACGTGTCCAAAGACTGTGCCACTTTCCAGGAGGTGATGACCAACATGCCCGATCGCACCACGGACACCACCACAGGCCGGGCAATGGACGACATCCAGTTCAAGCCACTTCCATTGATGCCCAATGCATTCACCTTCTCATTGGGCGCCTTCCGCAAATTTCTCGAACTCAACCAATTTGCGTACATGATCCGCTCGAATGAGCTCCTGTCCGATGGCTATCAAGTGTGCTTTGGCCGCCGTTGCATCACTATCGAGTCGAACAACTCCATCGCGGTGGCAGGACGAAAGAAGGCGATGGTGGCCATTATGAACCATCCTCGTGCCAAGATTCAACTCGCGCAGATCGAGTACCCTCGAGCTTAACTTGTAGCCACTTTTCACACGGCTATCATTAAATGTTAAAAATTTAAATCAAAAGTGTCTCACTGATCTATCAATGCCTTCGTGCCCAACAGTAGCTATTGGGTAAATGTGCTCATTTAGCATTAAGCATTAGCTAGCTAGCTATTTATGGTTTATTGGCAAATAAGCAAATGTGCAAGCAAAAGCACTACTATTACTCGAGTTGTACAAATGAGTTGGTCGATTTGGTGCTTGCTTGTCACGCCATGAAATGCTTTCCAATGACATAGGCCAAAGTAGCATTGAACTAAACGAGACTCGAGTCAATTGAAAGGTTGCCTTACTTAATTGGACTACACTAAGTAAAACTTTAAATGATTTTAAATTTTATTTTACTTTGGATATTGTTGCCAAATATGTTAACAAGTGCAGTGTCAACTGTGCACACTGCTCAATCGGTGGCGGCCGAATTGTTGGCTGTGTCGATGACTATCACACGCATTCGTTGGTCACAGGCTAGAATGAGTCCACACAGATTGTCGTTGCCACAATAGTGTGAACACGAAAAGATGGTGACACACTTGGAGCCAAAGTGAAATTCATAACCAGCCGGTGCGACTTCGTGTGCCCGAATAATGTGCGTTAGAAAGTTGTTACGCAGAAATGCTGTGGCACCAACGTCGCTGAACATAAAAGCAGTGCCTCGTTTAACGTTCGACACGTATCCACCTTGTTCATCGGGATTGAGGCCTTTCTGCTGACAAACGTCAATAAACTGGGTCATTGGAGACGGGTCGGACCAGAGAATTTCCCAAGCGATTGCTGATTCCTCTTCGGGATCGCGTAAGTCACGTTTGATGGCAACAATTTGCTCGATCTGCTGGGCACTTCGTGGAATGCCACCATGGGCACAGAAGATGGCTTCATCCACCAGTGCACAGACTGGCAACATGTCAAACAGTCGATTGGTGAGTTCCCACACCTTTGGACCCATGTCGTCGTCGTACTTGAACAAGCATTCCTTCTTGTATGTGTAGTGCAGTTGCAGCTCGCGCACCTCATGATTTCCCCTCAGCAATGTGATCTTGTTGGGACAGAGTATCTTTAAGGCCATCAAATAGAGTGAACACTCTAGGCCCCACTGACCCCGGTCGACATAATCGCCCAAGAAGACAAAATTGGAAGTGACCGCTGGCATTTGTTTCCACAGTAACTGTTCCATTGAGAGCAAGTCCTCCAGATTGCCGTGCACATCGCCAATGATGTAGCATGGCGAGTGACTCTTCTGGCACTTGAATTCGCCTTCAAGCAAAATGTTTGCATCATTGTACAGTGCGAGCAGCAACTTCCAAAACAGATCTTTCTTGTCCTGCATTAAGCCAAGTGGCTCTTCGGCTGTGCCTTTTGTAGCGTTGAACAATCTCACAAGTTTGATGACCGCATTGGCGGCAGAGGACGCATTGAAGACACATTCCACAGAATACTGCTGGGCAGTGAGACCTTTCGCTTGTTTTGGTTTGTTGTCTGCTGTAACTTGTGGCAATCGTTTTGCAGTTGGTCCAGGGCCTTCCATGTTAAACTCGAGTTGATGAAAGGCAATTTCGAATTTCTTTTCATTGCAAGACAAACAAACATCTGAAATGAAACAAAAATATATTAGGCCACAAATTGAGCAAATCAAGCTCTTACCTGTCGGATTGGCTTTGATATTACTGCTGAGCACTGTTTTGCTGCCTGTCTGGTGACGAAAAACCTTCTGACAAATTGACTTGCAGATTTGGGTAAAGATGGACTTGGCCGAACGACACAAAATGTGAGTGCCACGAAACTTGTGCGATCCAATGGCAGTGACCAAGTCCTTAATAGACACTTCCTTGCGACCGTTCACCGTGGCACTGGTCCCAATGATGTTCATTGCTTCCTTCAATTTCGAATCAAGCTGCTCAGGCAAAGTGCCCATATCGGTGAGCATTACTTTCAGCTCGTCCTGAGATAGACTGTTTGAGTTGTCGGTGTCGTAGTAGCGAAATATGAATTTGGCACGAAATTCTCCATGCTGTGTGGTTGGTTCAATACAAGCGAGACCAAGAAGTAGCTCGTGGAATGATAGAAAGCCGCTTTCGGAAACGTTGAAGGCGGTGAACAATTTAGCCAGTCGTGCTTCGTTCTTCTCACAGTCATACTTGGCCATGTAACACTTGAATGAGTCCACCGTTTGATACAGACATGGAAAGCAGTGTTCCACAAAGTCCGCATACAGTCGTTCGACATCCTTTTCAGTAATGCGCATTGACTTGAGTAATTCCTCTTCAAGGTTGCGCGGTGGGTTTCTAGGCACAAACAGAAGGGCTTCCTCCAGGCTGTACTCGGCCAGTGCTGTATTCTCTGCCACAGGCACTGCTTGAGCAAATTGAATCAATTCAGGGCCCCATAGATTGGCCACCTTGTTCGCCTTGATGTCCGCCATTGGAAGCCATTCGAGATGAGTCGACACAATCGGTTGACAGCACTTGAAGTCAGTTGACTTTGCATCCAGCTGGAAGTAGTAGATCACTCGCGTAAAGAACACTTGTGTTTGTGGTAACTGAACACACAACACTTGTAGGCACTTGTGCGACTGAACCGGGAGGTTTCTCTTCAGTGCTGCAAACTTGGGACCACTTAAACGCACCAGCCAGTACCGCACAAAAGGACCACATGCTTCCAGGACCGATATGGCAACATCTGCGTGAAGGGCATCCATACAGTCTTCTCCTGTCGCCCCACCAGAATCTTGTCGTGCTTGACACAATGCACAAGCAGTGCACAACAATCGTAATAATCAGAGTTGGAATGAACTGAGCCCGCTTGAGCTTCACTTCTTTACTGATTAGTGATTACCTTGCCTGACACTGAATTAGCTGTTGACTGCTTTGCAATCGACTTTGGCTTGTTAGTCACCACTTTCTTGGAACTGGCCGATTTCGTACGCACTTTTGACTTGCATTGCTTGTGTTTGCTTGCAAGCTTGGGTGGCATTGTGAGGTAAAGGACGAATGACAGACAAACAAACAAACAAGCGTGACAAGTAGTAATTTGATCGGCCGAATTTATTCCAACACAGAACAAAAAGATTGTCGAATGATTAAAAGTAAACTCTATAATTTCGAACATGATGGCAACTAGTTACTAGATTTTGTAGAATTAAATAAATACAATTAAATTAAATTGTTCAATCATATTCATCACAAAAAATGTCCGTGTCTCACAAATCGTGTTCAATCAAAAGTGCAGCAATGCCAAAAACACTAGGTTCGACCTCAAAGCCACATTCAAGTATGCTAAATACTGTTCAGGTTTATTTACAAGTGAGAATTTAAAAAATACATGTAAAAGTAGAAATTCCTTTGTCCGTAGAGTAGAAATGAGTCTTGGCGCATTAGCTTGATTGTTGCCAACAATTTGTTGGTCTTAATTTAGAAGTAACCGCCTCCACTAGCTTTTACTTTGCTTTTGCAGTACTGTAACAGTAACGTTACACATATTTCACATTGTCAGCTAAATGTGGTTGGATAGCAGAATAGAAGGGCACAATTGTGTTTTTCTAGATACGTTGATTATAAATTACTTATTTGCACACTGGTTCTCATTGTCAAAATTGACAAATGTCAATGCTGAAAAAATAGATGATTCCATTGTGAAGATTGACGAAAAGAGCAACAACAACAAATGACGCATAAATATCAGCATATCATATTTCCCAGAAACTTCAAGCTTATGATCAAACACTTGAGGCCATCTTTAGGTTCGCTTTATTTGCCATAAGCAACGCAACGATAACAACAAACAAAGTATGAGGAATTGATGAGGAAAAAACTCAGTAATGAGGGCCGATAAAATATGATTGTTTGCTTGTGGAAGGAATGCAAGGTATGGCTATTTGCTTTAATTTATTTTTAATTAAATTATTTTTTTAGTCATATGGTAAACTGTGTTTTCATACTTTCCAGCAATTGTACTTCACTGTGATTTGGCGAATTTTGAGGAGTTGTAGAAAATGTCTCACAAATTCAAACAAATTCGAATACATCCAGAATGTTCATTTTTGAATGCTGCTTCTGAGCCTGGGACTGATTATAATGAAAATGCTGTACCCTTGGATGGAGACTCGAATGACAATCTGAAAAAGAGATTTCAGAGGACTTTGGAATTAGACTCTGAATTAGAAGCCTTCCAAAATGAATTCTTCTATTTTTGTTTCTGCTGTTGCTTCAACCTTCTACGTCAGTGAATTTCTATTCGTTGCCCGTAAATATGAAGGACCTGACCGAATATTTCATTCAATATCGATAGTTACAATTTACCAAAATGATTCAAATACGATGAAAATCACATGGAGATTGAAAGCGAATTTGGACAATTTCGATTAATGCCACTGGAATTTACGAATGACGATCTAGTTACCAGTACTGGAGATATATCCAAATGATTATGTTTACCACTGAGGTACTTAGATTAAATTCTTTCATGTATAACATTTATTTTTCTAATTATTATCGACGATATCGTATATCAACAGATCATTGCTGTTAACGTTCAGGCTGTCATTGGCATGATTAATTTGAGAATTCGTTTGATTCCTCTTGGTTACTTAAGCAATGAATGGATTAACCACACTGATTCTTCAAAATATAAATCAAATGATTCATCGATTCGCCCATCATATTGAGAATAATGTAATTCGAAAAACTACAACACAACCACTACCTTAAAATGCATTTAATTACTAATCGTGACACGATTCGTGTGCCTAAAATGGTAAACTTTGACAAGACTAGAAGATATATAATACACATTATTTTGCATATTCCGTTTTTTGTGTATATCGATAGATTGATTCGATTAAAGACTTTTATTAAAAGTATACTTAAGAGACCGGTACCAGTTTTCAACGTAGAAGCCGCCTAAATTTGGCCCAAATGATTATTAATCGCATACACATGTACTTGTGTACATGTATAAATGACCTTCAAAAATAGACCAAACATTTGTTTTGAAAACAATTATTGACAAATGACTTGTACCAAATTATGACTGCAAACAAGTATCAACAAACCAGTCCCAAGTCGCTTGGGCCAAGTGTACTAGTGTCACACTAGTAGTGTGTGTCAATGTAAGGCACTAATCGATTCAAAACAAAGTGCAAATATGATTTTGAAATGATTTTGAACATTTATAAATGCATAAGCATAAAATTACTTTCCGCTATCATTATCTTTGAAAATTTCAAATTGAAAATAACCGATAGCGATGACTGTAGTTCACTGTGTTTGCCATCTTATTCATCTTCTAGTGAGATAGTGCAACAATCAGCCATTGGCAATGTCATTACTCAATGCCACAGACAGTCTGACGTCGCAAAGATCTGGTGAGATGACCGTTGTGTTAGAGCAGATAAAACGTGTCGCCCCCAAAATGAGACAGAAGCACTTACAAAGAAAGAGGCGGAGACTCATAGTGAGTGTATTGTTCAGTGGCGCTCACAAGCCAGTGTCAGTGCGCACTAAAACTATAACGAAACTAGTTTGCGACGCAAACTTTGCGTTGTTTCGAGCTGCTCATTTCTGTTTGTGGCCTCATTCCATTCGTTCAACGACTTTTTTACTCGACAATTAATTGATAGTTAACTTGTCTCGAAGCTGTTTGTGAGTATTTTGATTTGTTTCTAATTAATTCGAAAATAACATAAATCTTTTTAAGGAAATATTATTTCTTCACACCAAAATGGCTACTTGTGGTGGATTTACATTGAAGTTGATTCTTTTGATGTTCAACCTAGCATGGTTGGCCATTGGCTCATTGGTGTTGTATCTCGGCGCGCACATTCAATTCAGTATTGACGACTCAATCGACCTGCATATCAGAAGCAAATTGGCCTCAAGCGCTCTCGTATTGTTTATTGTCGGTGGTACTTTTGTGGTAATTGCTGCTATCGGCTTCCTGGGCGCCTGTTTTGAATCGTCGAATTTGCTCAAATTCTATGGTGCTATCCTAATGGTTTTGTTGGTGGTGACTCCGGTCGGAATGTACTATGGTCACAAGTACGAGCAGGAGTTGAGCAGCCAATTCAACTCAATAGTTGATCATGGAATTATCAGCTTTGAGAAAGACCAAAAGTTGGCTTACACCCTGCAGAAGCTTCAAACCTGGATGCAATGCTGCGGTTGGAATGGACCTCAGGATTACAATCTCACTGGTGGAAAGTATCCATCCAGTTGCTGCAAAGACAATTCATACACTTTCGAGAATGCAAACAAGACCTGCACTGACTTGGCTTACAATAATGGCTGCAAGAATACTTCTTTCATTCGATCCTTTATCCTTACCAATGTCATCATCTATGCCACTGTCTCTTTTATTTTAATTGAATTGGTCCTCATCCTTGCAGCCTGTTGCTTCGGCAGTGAAATTGGCCAACCAACCAATGCTTATTTGTAAATCAAGTTCAAAGTTGAATTATCTAACACATTTATATTGAATATCTTTTACTATTTAATTTCACTCATAAACATGTTTGATTTCATTTAATAAACTAGATTAATCAGACAAGCTGCTTCTTGATTTTGGTAGACTCATGGCTTGGTCCACATTTACGTTCGTTGTCAGCTTTTGGCAAAATGCGAGTATGAATTGCACGACTGTCGAAAGAGCCTCTTTGATTACTTGCAGACTGCTGGTGAGTAGCTTTCTTAGAATTTCGCTTTGGATCGGCTTTGTGACTTTTTCCACCACCGGTGGCTTTCTTGGATGTCCTTTTTGCGTTACTCCCAATAGTTTGTTCGCTATTGCCCGCAGTTGCCTTAGTGGGTCTGTTCTTTTTTCTGGTAGTTGCGAGAGAACTATTCTTTTGACCCTTGTCACGGAAAACCCACCAAAAAATGCCAATCCCAATCAGTACAAGTAGAACAATTACTACAATTACTGCTATCACGATGGTCTTGGTTGAATCATTGTGGCCTTCATTCTTTTCGACTTTTGGGTCACTTTTGCCATCAAGTATGGAGGCGAGGTCCTTAGCTAATGCTGCACACTTTTCATTAAAGTTCTTTTCAGAGACGGATAGACAAGTCTGTCTTAGGCTAAAATCGAAGCAATCCTTCTCTATCGGCTTGAAGGCAACACATTCGTTCGAGTCAAGGTTGTGTGTACGGTTACAGAGTGTTCCTTGACACTTGCAGTCAAAGAGCCTCTTGCAACAGTCTGCCAGGTCGGAAGTGGTAGACACACGGTCAGATGTTCTTTTGCAGTCGTTCTCGGCGCGAGTCCTACAATTTACAAAAACAAAAAAGGCATTGAGAATTCAGTAAAGGCAAAACAACAAGCCAACTTACTCGGATACAACCATGACATTGATCATTAAGATCGCAAAGAGCAGATTGGCACACAGAGACATGTTTTAACAGTCCGTCTGCAATGCGTTCGTTTGGAAACAAACCACAAAAGTAAATGAACTTATTTGGAACGCTGTCATTTAGAACACAAATCTTACTTAATCAACTTAACATCTCACAACAAATCTGTCATTTTCGAGGCAAACATCTCCATCCATAGCCACTGGCTACTGAAGATATTTCGGTGATAGACTGATAGTGATAGGATTACTCTTTACTAAGAATCTTTAGGAGGCTTACTCTGTCTTTGGCTTGCAATTGTTTATTTATTGATCATTTTTATAGCTACTTCAACTAATGACTATAGTCATCGGCTGGTGCATCACATACAAGTAAACGACCATACTGATGATGGGCAGCTTCAAAAGTGGCACGAAAGTGAGCAAAAAGATATCGAGATCTAGTGAAATATAATGCGTTATCACAATGTTCAAATAGGACATGCTTAGTGCAGGTGAAAAACTCTCCAAATTATTATTGTCATCAATGACTCATCACTTCGGATTATCCTGAGCTAATTTCGCAAATAGACACATTTGCATGCAGAGCCGTGCATGGTATACATCACTTCCTTGTGGATGAACGCGGTCTATTTCAAATAGACTATTTAGTAGACAGTACACCTTTCATATCGACCCTGGAAGTCAACTCTGAAATAAGATAATAATTAAAGTTTAATTACTAAACCTACATTAAATTAAAAGTCATTATCATAGCTCGATCAATTAAAGTATTATAGATGTATCACAGTAAACGACAATATACTGTAGCAACTGTTTGCTCGACTATTAAATAACATTAACAATAACTAAAGTGGAGTAAATAGTGCTCAATGAAAATTTGAATAGTGATTGAATGAACGTTGCACAAATGTGACTTGTGCGAAAAGAACAAGCGATTTTGGCAATTTGCCCTAACAAGTTAACATACAGTACTAACACTTTATTCGAATGCAGTTTAGTTCATTTGAATATAAATTCAATCGTGCCCTTTGGCGTTGGCCATTCTCGTTTTGTTGTTTGCTCTGCTCTGACCTTCCTCACTATGAAGATAGACAGAGGAAAAATCAAGAAAACCCCTTACGAACTGGTATGTAACTGTGCACTTGTCGGTTTCAAGTTGAAAGTAACCTTGTTTTCTTTCTCTCTTCTGTAGCCGTTCGCGTCGAGAATGCTAATTAGCAAGTTGATGTCGTGCTCTGAGGACAATCAGTTGACAGATGTTTTGACCAGTATTGTTTACTGGGAGTACGGAGTGGTAAGCTTCTTGTGGCGATCATGAACTTAATAATAATCTTTGCCTTGTTTCTTCTCACTTCTTCTTGTCAGAGTGATTTGTACCATTGGGCGGATGTGCTGGACAAGTTCGACACTGTCTTAGAGGAGTGTTGCATTCGAAATGGCCCAAATCAGTGGTCTCAGTTGGCCGTGGACTTGCCCGCCAACGTAAAGGTATGTGCAAAGATCTAGTTTGAATTGAGCAAATTATAACTGTCCCATTCCATTAACAGAAGAAGGAGCTAGTGATGGCCATTTTAAATTTTCTGTCACGAATGACGGTAAACATATATGCTGGCTCCATTTTTAATTCAACCGAGGTGAGTCCATTTCCTATGGCATATATCTCCGAATGACACGTGTATTTCAGCACTTGGACACCTTACTTTGGTCTACTGACATAAGACTCGTTTCTCTGACGATCTCCACCATGTACATGTTTGTCGACCCAAAGTTAGTCTTTCTAAGTCCTGACAATGACAAATGGCTTATTTTGCGTGGCCACGCTCTCACTTTGGCCAAGTCATGGGGTGGTAAAGAGTCCGACATTGAACTTGTTCAGTGCCTTAAGGACGAGTCATTTCCCGTTCTCTCCACTTCACTCAATTTCGAATGTTCCGCGGTTGGCAAAGATGACTCGGTCAAGCAACACGACACGCGCATTCTAATTCGAATGGACAGCACTCATTTGGTGGACAAACAGATTGGCACGATTGTTGCCGAATTGATAGAACCTGCACCACGTGCCAGAAGAGTACCAGTTTGAGTTGTTCAACAAGATTCGATTGATCCAGTGCTTTGCTCAGCGCAACACTCGACTCGAATACGTCCGTGCACGAATATTTGCTTTGGCCTTTACTGGTGAGTGTTGACTTGTGTTTTCTTGCCATCCAAACTGACTGACATTTGCATTTGACAGCTTGTTGTCGTGATGACACTTCTGCCTTCTATTCGGGACTGGTGAAAGAGTTGGCCGACATACTCAGTGTCACTCACCTCGACCAATACAAATTGACCGAAATCCAACATGCCGTGGTGAATGCTTTATCGGCTTTTATGACATTCGGCAATGATGGTTCGAATGAAAATATAATCACCTCCACAAACATCAACTCTTTAATTGGTCCTTTGTCGATAATAGTCCGTAAAACTATTCATCAATTGATCTCTTTGGACCAAGATCCTACAGACTTCCATGAAAGTTTGTTATATCTTCTCATTGACATGGCCTCCGATGAGACTGGTGAGTGCTCATTGACTCAATTACTTCTGCCTACCACTAACCATAACCATAATGTTTTCTCAAGGCTTACAAGCCATTTCTCAAAATATTCAAATGGACTCACTTCTCCAACTGGTCAAATGGGAAGGGCCAACTATTAGACACATGAGGGTAAGTGGTGAATTTGATTTGTTTGTGCTTTTTTATGATCGTTTTGTCGTCACTATAGATCGTTCGCTATGTATTGTTCCTCATTTCGAAGTTGAGTGAATCTCATCAATTATTGCTACGAAATAGCAATGCACTAGATGTTATCGCCCAAAGATTCGAGGTTTGTCAACAGTTCATTTGTTTGTTTGTTTGACTGACCCAATTGGTTTTCATTAGCACGAAGTCAACAAATGCCTTTTGATGCAGCCAGACGAAAATGAAACTTGCAACCAGTCAACCAAGCACTACTTTACTCGCATGTATGCGATCAACCGAATGTTATCCATCCTGAAGGATAGCATCCAATTCTCGTCTTCCGCTGACATAATACGCCGACTCATGAGTGGCTCAAACTTTCCACAAGCTCTTCAGGACATTATCCGTTATGGTCACTTCTTTGGAAGCATTGTGTTTGTGAAAGCACTCGAGTTCATTACTGCGTACATTCATCAAAACCCATTCAACCTTTCTTCCTTCCAAGACAATGGCTTTTCTGATCTGATTCTTGGTGCTTTGCTCAAGAAGGACATTCCAATCGCCAACAAAGTCTTCATCGACATGCCAGCTGTGTTTGGCGCACTGTGCATTAATAGTCGTGGCATGCAATCGTTCTTGGCCATGAAACCATTTGAACGAATGTTCGAAATATTCACTTCGGTTCACTTCCTTCGACAAATACCAAAAGAACGAGGAAAATCGGTTCAGGAGACTGTAGATGGATTTGGCACTGCGATCGCTGAATTAGTTGGGCATCACTCAAGTCTTCGACCAATTGCAATAAACGCAATGATCGCCTTGTTGAACGAAATATGCCGACTAGGCACTGAGCCAAAGTACATTTGTTCAGCTAAATTCGTGATAACCGAAGATCAGTCAGACGACTATGAAGATCATCGAATTGTCACTCAACCATGGATTGCCTCTAACAAGGAAGTGCTGATGACTGCAATGTCAACACTCAATGGCGAGTATCGAATCAACCTAACCGAGGGACGAATTCGAATTCCGCTGCACGAATATATCCTCAATTCTGTGAGTACAGTGTGAATTTATAGCATCGATGGGCTAACTTTTGTCATTCTTTTTTTGCAGTCCAAGTTCATTAACACATTTCTTCGGTCAATTTCAGCTGTAAATTGCAAAGAATTTCTGCGTGTTGGTGGACTTAATTCAGTGTTAAATCTGCTCAACCTCCCAAACACTTCACCAACCGAACACCTAATTGGAACCTATTCAGGAGTTATTATGCTGTACGACACTCTGCAGAAGTTCACAATGGACAATTCTGTGCTAAGTGCTTTTTTGCACAAGTTTGACTCTCACGTTGCACATCTCAACTCTTTGATGAATCAACTGAATTGTTCCACTGGCAGTTCCTTTCTCGAAGACTTGTTCCTATGCCTCAACTCTGATCCTGATTTTCTTCAGTCCCCATTTCTGGTCACACCCACCTTGCAGGCATTGTCCACTTTATACATCTATCTAAATATTATTTCTTACAACCACGACAATGATAGCTCTGAACTTACATTGACAAAATCAGTTTTAATTCAACAATGGACTTCACCACTCGGTTTGCGTGTAATTGACCGACTATCAAAATGTTACTTTGCTCTTCATTGTGAGAAAGTTGTTTTGAGAAAGTTTGTGGCTGAGTTGACCGTTGAGCAACCTAAAAGTGATTCCTCCAATGTTCTGATGGACCAATTAATGAAGATTCAAATTGTACTAGACACGTTGTCGCCTCCACCAGTGAAAGTCAAAGTAACAATTCGTCAGTTCACTCAGAAAATCATCGATCTTATTGATCAAGTTGATTTTTCATTCAACGAACTGTTTGTCAAATTGGTCCAGGTATTTACTTACATTGCCATATTGTACTACTAATAAGCAATTTCACTGTTTAGTTGTCATTCACCCAACCGTCCTCAATGTTACTTCTGACTTCACCTGAAGTTATTGCAGCTGCATCGATGAAAGTGATCAAAGATGCGTTCAGGTGGCAAGCATCAATGAACGATGTCGACATGAGGTTCGTTTTGTTTGAAAAATATATATTTTGTATTCTAATCTGATTTCAACTTTGGAAAATAGGTCCAAATTCTGTATTTTGTTTATAAAATCAGCCACTTTGAGTCTGTTTGACAAGACCATTCCAAACGATCTCACTTTGTATCACTTTAAGCAAAGTGGCGCTCAAGATGCTTTCTTTGAGTTGCCTGCACAGATGATTGGCGACATCAATTCGGACTCGAGAAATAGTGCCAAATTATCGAACAATGTTTTGGACCTTCTCGACTCGTGGTTGGATCTATTGCAACAACTGACCAATCACCTGAATTTTGATCGTTCTTTATTATCGTTTGATTCTATTTCGACGAACGAACAATACACAAAAGATTACATTTTGACTCAGAATGTAAGTCTCGTTGATAATTAGTGCATGTGGACTAACTTTGGTTTATCATTTTGCAGAAAGCAATAAACTATTTGGCCAACTTATGGAACGTGGAGCTTCTTCGACAATTCCCAACTCAAACTTTAAGTCGTCTACTCATTGTTATCGCAAACCTGTTCAATGGTTATGATCAAGTTGATGAGAATTGGTTATCTCGAATGTCATCAAACC
This sequence comes from Rhizoglyphus robini, assembly GCA_023373905.1. Lineage (NCBI taxonomy): Eukaryota > Metazoa > Arthropoda > Arachnida > Sarcoptiformes > Acaridae > Rhizoglyphus > Rhizoglyphus robini. The sequence continues at coordinate 3,081,905 of JAKIJQ010000020.1, forward strand.
AAGACGTTCTTTTTGATGGAACACCAAAGACCTTTACACTTGCGAACTCGCTATTTCAATTAGATCTTCTGGCCATCAACATTCAGAACGATGTTTTGGGTCTTCTCGAAGATAAACCATCAATGGTGTGCGAATTTGGTAGATTGCTTTACGCAATAGCCCAGCATAACGGAGTGTCTCTTGGCATTGGAGGATTTATTCGAAGATTAATTGAAAATGTGATAAAAAATGCCACTTCCACCATGGACTTTGTCAATTTTGTATGCGGCGACAGTGAGAAGATCAAACTGTGGACTTCGGATACCACCAAACTGAGCAGTAAAGTGCATTTGTTGGCAGTGTTGGCAGTGGAAATGCCATTTGCCTGTGCAAAGGAGATGTGTTCGGACAAGTGTCATTTGATGTCAAAATTGTATGACTTACTTGAGGTAACTGTTTTATGGACATCTAAGGCTGCCGACTCAAATATGACTCAGTTGCCTCAGTGGTTATGTTCTCTCATTTTGTTAATCGACCAAAACGAAAAGAACTTGGTGGCATTTATTCGACGCGAACAAATGCGCCGAAAATATTCTCGTAATTGGAAGATTTACAAGTGGCCCCGCTCAGTCTCGCTCAAACTTGAGAATCAAGTTGACAAGGCATACCAACATGGTCAACCTTATTATCGCTACAAATGGTTCGATGTTTTGTACATGATACACTTTGGAAGTATGAATTTATTCTGTGAGGAAACAGGGCAATGTGAACCGATCTACTACGAAATGGACTTGAAAGGACGTGCCCAGCTGTCTCGACCGACTCATTCCATGGAGCAATCTCGTGCCAAGTTCACAATCGAAACAATGGTCACTCTACTGAAACTGTCTTCTATTGATGCCAACATTGTCGAAGCGATCGTTCGTTTATGTCTCCGAGTGACCCGAAACCATTCGATGGCATGTCACTTTGCACATTTGGGCGGCATCACGACCTTACTTAACCTCACCATCAATCTACAATTTGATGGAATCGTGCCAATGACAACTCTCCTCATTCGGCATGTTTACGAAAACGAGCCAATGCTACGATGTTCAATGAACAACGAATTTTCTTCCTTCTTTCAAAAGTCCAAATACGAGAAACGTCCTTTCTCGCTACTATTTCAATTTATGAATTCGGCCGCCTGTCGAGACACGTCTCTGTGCACTGAATGGGCTAAATCTCTGGTCAACTCCGATGGCAAGATTTGTTTCTGTGCCAAGTGTGTTGTGCCATGCCAGCTAAAGCCTGAAGAACAAAGTGAACAGTCCAAAGAAGTGACCAAAGAGCTGTTGAATGTACTCGCAGACAGATTGGCCAACGAACAAGACATGGCCAGACCAAGGATGGAATTTGTGTTTACCACTTCGAAACTGTTGGCCATTCTGGCAGAGTTGTGTGCTCTTTGCAAGCCCAATGACGAGTTGGTGTTTGGACACAAATACAACAAAGGTAAACACTTTTGAAATGCCTCCTTAGTCACTTTGACTCATTGCTTTGTTTGATAGGTCACACCGAGCAAATCACCAAGGAATGCAGCGTGCTCGAATTTATTTTCGACAACATGTTGTATGCACCAAGTACCAAAAATTATTTCAATTTGACCGACAAAGTAATAATCAAATTTATGAGCACAAACGAACAAGTATTCCGTAAAGTGTTTGGGGAATTAGATGCAGCTTTGAGTCGTGCCTTGAAAAACTCTGATTCAGCCGACAAACATCAGAAAATAAAATCAATATGTTTGTTAATTGAGAAGGTCACTGAACACTTTACCAAAGCTACTCCTTCTTCAATTCCTGAGCTGTTCAAGATGGTCGAGCAATGTTCTCTTATTTCGAAATTGGCATCTGCAACAGTCTTTTTGAACCTTTCATCCCCTCACATATCCACGAGTGTCAACGCCATACTGAAGACCATAGATATTTTGATCGAATTTGTGAACACAACGAAAAGACCAACCAATTCTGTGGCCAGCAATGCTAATATTGAACAATACCAAACCAACCAGACATCAAGCAACATTCGACAGGGGAGTTCAGGTATCCTGTTGCGACATGTCCAATCGACAAGCCAAGCCAATATCCTCAATTCGCTTATGGACAGTGACGACGTAAGAGATCGCGATGACACCAAGCCACAAATAATAAGCGACAAATGTGATGGGCACTCGATCTGTCCACTGTTGCACCCGTGCTTGCTGATTAGCAAATCTTCTCTGGCGAGCAATCCTGTCAATGCCATTTTGCATTACCTCGACTGTCGAGTACCATTCGATTCTATGAACAAGTCCAAGTGTGCTTTACCAAACGATCAGGTCACATATTCTCTCGCCAATTCTGTGATCACATTCCACGGTTTCAGTTGTATGTGCTCCTTGCAAAACCAATTCGCCACACAAGTGTCGCCATGTTCGCTATGTCAATGGTTCATGGAGTCCTGCATTGTGGATGGACAGTTCCAGTTTGATGCTGTCGATCTGGTTAAGGCCGAAATATTGGAACATAGACAAAAGATTATTGAGAAGATAAAGAATGAACGAGAAAAGATAACTAAAGACGTTGCTGTCAAAGTAACTGAGAAAATGTCAAGTGGAGGCATTTCTCTGGCATCACTTCAGTTGGCACTTGATGTAGCTTCAAAAGATAATGTGAAATCATTGGCCTACAATGGTAAGGAGGAAAGCAAATTGGATTTATCGAAAGACACCACCAAAGAGAGCCTTTCTAAAGAACAAGTGCCACTGGAGCAGTCAACGAATTTGTCTGCAAAAGAGTCGCCGATCACGCCGAACTCGAATCTGACTCCCGAACAAAGAGCCATTCTGGGCGATGAGCCAATCCCGGAAGGACTTGATCCGGCCATTTTGGTGGAATTACCAGATGATCTGCGACTAGAAGCGATTGAACAACAAAGACAGATCAACAATGCCAAACAAATACAAGGCAAGCAACAAAGCACCACTGCAGAAGTTGCTGCAACCAGGTCGAATGTCACCGAATTGGTTTTACCTAACATTCCAACCGTCGACCAAGGCCAACAACAGCAGCAGCAGCCTGATGATACCACGAACACAGCTGCCCAAGTGGTCAATTTTATTGAGTCACTAGAACCAATGGTACGACGACAAGTGTTGGCAGAAATAGATGACAGTCAATTGCGATTTCTGCCAGATGAAATGGTCACCGAAGTGAGAGTCCTGCGACAGGAGGAAGCTCGAAGGTTGCAGCGAGAACTTGACAATGTAGTCACCATTGCGGATAATCAGACCAACTTTCGAACACGAAACGAAGACAATCCTCCTGCTCAACAGACCAATTGGTTAAACCAACACTCCATCGAAGGACTAACCCCAACTCGTCTTTCTGTGCCTATGAACGGACCACAAATGATCGCCATCGCCGATCTGTCGTCACTTCTGTGGCTCCTTTTTGTAAAGAACGACTCGATCGATCGGACTCGCTTCCATTCAGTGGTGGCATCTTTCTGCAGCCACCAGCCAACTCGCAAGTGGATGGTTTACTCACTTCTCGACATTATGGAGAGGACCAATCTATCGAGCAATCCATCGGGCAACGATCGCACCGTGCTCAATCAAGCTATTTACTCAACTGGGGGCAACACCTCGTGGGAGTCGACCACCATCGAATCAACCTTCGGTGCTCGATTGAGAGTTCTTTATTTGGACCCTGCCACCAACTCGCGCTGTATTCTTCCGCAAGCGGCCAATTCGGTCTATCGCAATGTGCTCGACTTATTCCTGGTTTTGACAAAGACCTTTCCGGATTTTTGTTTGGAAACGGACGAACCAAACAGCTCCGAGCAGCAGCCATCTTCCTCCTCTAATGCAAAAATGCAGTAAATTTAAACTGCAAATTTATTTTATTATTTTAAATTAAACCTTAAAGTGAACATTGAAGTGGTAATGAAGCTTAGTCGTACAAGTAGCTACCACAATCGCGACATTCTCCGAAACATTGCCAAACACAGCCACATAACCAAAAAAAACGAAATTAAGGCAAACAAACGGCGCTTGTTCTGAATCTGCATAATATTCATATCCAAACAAATAGAGTCAATTTTGTATTATTATAGTACGCGCTAAATTACTAGTAGAGGTAATGTTCTTTTACAATCTTTTGCGCGTCCTGTTCAATGTACGAATGTAATTCAACTATTGTCGAATCATCATTTATTAGTGAATTTTACTACAGACAGACGCAGTCATGGCTCGATCGAGGTCATTTTGGTTTATTTTAACGTTTCTTTCGTGTTTTAACTGACAACAATTCAAGCAAGAACAAACAGCAAACTCAAAGAAAAAGTGACTCCATCGATGAGGTCCAACCAAGGAAGGCAACAAATGTCTCAAAGCGTAATCTTCACGACTACTTACTGCCAAAGCAGAGTCCATTGCAGTGTAAAGCTCCGAAGATTGATTTAATTCCACTGCTTCGCCGAGAACAGGAAATAATACGCAGAGAAGAGGCTCGTCGGGCACGAGATCACGACAATATGGTGGACATTGCTGAAGCGATCTGCATGGTCAAGTTAGCCATCATATTGGTGCTACTGTTGGTACTGTTCATGTGCCACAGCATTCTCAAAGAATACATCACAAATGACCGTTGATTAATGGTGCACCACATGTGAGGAGTGTGCAATAAAACGACCATTCGTTTGACATTGAAACGGAATCAATTTTTCTTGTCCCTTGTTGAGGCATCGAAGTAATAAATTGTTGAACGATAGTGACCCAAATATATTTTGCTTTTGACAAATATGTCATATTTCCAAATATACTACCCTAATATGTTTACATTGATGAAAGTGTGGCACGTTTGAAAGTTGACTTCACGTTTTCACTTTGATGATTGGCCACTCGAAAAGCAGTTGCCCTGTAAAATAAAACAACTTTAAAGTGCCCCAATATGACCGATTGGATGACAGACAATGGTCAACAATGTACTATTAACGGTGCGCTAGCCGAATGAACGGAATGGTTGCATCGCATGTATGACAGTGCGACCTGTGCAAATATTAACTGTGCTTGAGCCACACGGTCGGTAATTAATTATTTGCCTATTCAGAATGGCCCATTCACACTGAATGTCAAGCATGGAGCAAGTGAAACTCTTCAAAATAAAATATTTGTCGAGACTATGATGAGGCAGGCGAGAACAAAAGAGACATAGCGCAACACTTGGCGGAGAGTGTGTTGCTGGGTTTAGTCTGACAGAGATCTATTGTCAATTGCAATGCAGCTGTCATCGCTAGTGCTCTTGTTGTGATCACTTCGCCGAGTGACCGTTAAACTAAGTATAGGCTTAATTGGTCAATTGTCGCACTGCGACTCGCAGGCACAAGCACAATTGTGCATGCCACAGACATCAAGACCATCTTACTGTTGACTTTCGCCATTGGAATTCGCACATTGGTGTGGTGATGTATTTATCCAAGCCGATAAATATTAATCAAACTGCTCAATTTATTGGTTACAATTGGAACAGCAAACTGAAGTAATTAGCCAACTGGCCAAGCCAATCAGATTGTCAATTCCAACGACCAACTCCAAGGCAAACTGGCCACTGACATGGTGTTATAATTCACTTTGGCAATTTATGCAGTTCGTTCGGTGCAAAGCGAAATATCAGCAGCATAATAATTCATAATAGAATATCGCCTCGGAGTAGTTAGCCTTAAAATTGACACGCAAAATGAATGCAAATTAATTCAACATTGTCTGACACTTGTGCAGCTGTGGCCATTATGCTCGATACTTGATCTAAATATCTAAATGCATATGCAATATCTGTGCACTCTCATTATGTCGACTGCGAATGGACATTCGAGGTGATCAGTACATTGATTAGTAGGCACCGACTCGCGGGTTGCATCGCAGTTATAACTCAGATTCTGAGCATTCATAAACAAACACTGGCACCGAATTAATGGAGGCAGAAATTAGTGGCCGTGTGGACTAAACGAGACACTCTGTTACTTACAATGAGCCTTATGATGTTCGAACACAACTGGTCCATTGCGAGAACATTTTGAAGTTTACACTGCATGCTTTGAAATAATAAGTTGTGCTATAAACTATTTATTGTTTAGCGTCACTGTGCTGTTACTGGTTTGGTTAGCGCTAGTGCTAATCATGTGCAAAAGAGAGGGTGCATATCGCTAAAGCCGACCTAGCAAAGCTATTGTCATTGTGCGATAATTGGCAGACAAAGCTGAAGATTTCGGGCGTTTATTGACAATGCTAATATGCACGTAGATATGCCAAACTCGAGATATATAGAGATGTCACTGTTTGGGTTCCATTTTAATTGTCATTTTGTGGTTTAGCTTGCATAGGTATGGAGAGGTATCATGCATGTCGAATATCCCACCAATGACATAACGCGGAATGACAGAAATTGGGCCATTTGAAAAAGAGAACAAAAAGCAAGAGTAGTCAATTGAAAGGCAAAACTACATTGGTGCATTAATAATATTGTTCGAACCTCTTCTTCACTGTCCTTAGCCAGTTAACGAACTTGTTAATGAAGTGCCACTGCAATTAATGTAGTGTAGTCCACAGGTAATGGGCATTAGATTTTTAGCTGGAGGACAATTGCTAATTAGCCAATTGACGAATTTGCATTATACCATTTGGTGTACTTTATTAATTCATCTCGGTATGATAACATGTGCATAACTAACCTTGTCATCTCTCATCGATAGATGGAGTGCTTTATAAATCATAATCTGGTGCAATGGAGGCGTGCGTTTGGGATTGAAGGATGCCTCAAACACTAGTCGGTCAATGACGCGGTTGATATGCACTATATAAATATAGTTCAGACAAAGAATAAAAACATTTGCCAATTTGGACAATTTGTGAATCGTAAACCTTGATGGAAGCTAGAGAGAGAGAGAGAGAGAGAGAGAGAGAGAGAGAGAGAGAGAGAGAGAGAGAGAGAGAGAGAGAGAGAGAGAGAGAGAGAGAGAGAGAAAATTAATGAGGACTCGATGAATTTTGTGTAGACTTACATGTTCAGGAATGTAATTTAAACAGTCAAATTGAATTGCGGAGAGGCCATTGAGCAAATTTGTAATCCAACTTCAAGGAAAGCCAAAAAATGTCCACTAAAACTCACATTCTTCATTTGATTTAGTTTGCCGTTAGTTAGTCGATTCTTATAGATCTATAGATGAAATGCTTGCTGAGTGGCAATTTGAAATGTGCATTGAAAACATTGTGTATGACTTTTCTGTGGTGATGTTTCTCATTAGCGGCAAAATTTTGTTAACGTTGAGAATAAGATCGCGGATGAATTATTCAGTGAAAAATAAGTTGCGCACAGTGGATGTCTGTAAAGTGACTAATTGAACCATCGTGAAATATATTTGAATATTTTGTAAAGTGATGATAGGCCTTATAATTGATAAGCATAAAACCAAATTCGTACCACGAATGTATGTAACTCAGGTAGCTTCCCCTACGAACGACCCATTCGCCGGGTAGACTGTTCGTTCTCATTGGCCAATATTCTTGCCAACCATATGAATTGGTCATCGATTGTGTATTATGGCATATGTCCTCGGGTGTTATCTGGTGCACATTGGACGAATCACTGTTTGGCTTTCAGATTGATTTCCATATGCCAAGGATAGCTTTCGGGGTGTCTTCTTTGGGAACATCGGAAGGGTAAATAAATAATAGTCACTGTGTAGAAATAAATAATTTGACAAATGACCATTTCTGTGTAGAATTCCTGGAAAAGAAATAATAAATTGCATCATACCAAACGATCGACGGACGAGGAATAAAACAGACCTTGTGGCAAATATATTTCTAGAGATTGTTCTTAGTTTGAAAATGATAGAATAGCATGAGACATGAACGCTGTGATCAAATCGATAGATAACAAGTAAAAACAAAAGAAGAAGGATCTTTGAGAATAATGTTGTAGTTCATGTTGTTGCTGATGAAGATGCTGTTGATTGTAATATTGACTTTCAATATTCTCCATATAACATTTGCACTTTTAATAACAGAAACGTAATGAATCTTTAGGTACCATGCATGGTGTTGGGCTTAGGTTTAAAGGTTCTGAGATATTCGATAATTCTGGTGACATTTGAATATTGCGGCGAACGTAAATATTTTTCTTCTTTTTGGCGTTTGCGCCAATTGCACACAATGAAATAGATGTATTAGTCATCTTCGTTGAACGAATAATCAAACTCAAATTACCACAAACCACATCAACAATTCAATTTCCTAAACAAAAGAATGATTAATAAATAAATTATTCCTTGACGAACTAACTTACCGACAAAATACGATACAAAATAGCCCTGAAAAGGCAGGCCTGTTTCAATGATCAATATTATAAATGACCAGATAGAGACTCTATCATAGAGTCAATACGATTGATATATTCAACATTAACACATAACTTAGGAAAAGCAGCAGGCAACTGGCAAGGCATTTTTGTGTTTTGTGATTTTTGGCGCTGAAATAACAAAACAAACCGTCAAAAACAGCTAAAAATATGTAAACACAAATGTTTGGACATTTAAACACTATTCACAAATGGCGTTCATTTGCTCATTGAGAACTTGCAATGAAAATGAAACTGGAAGGCGCCAAACTTTGGCCAAAGTGCTCGTCGAAACTGATGTCCTTCTAATGATTGCAATTCGAACACAAATCATTGCACCATTTTACTATAAAATGTCATACATGTCGAGTGCATTTGGCTGTAGCCTTTAGACCTGTGCTCTTAATCGAGGTAACACTGAGCCTTTTTGTGTCCTTGATTGTTCTTTCATTCTTCCTGTGTTTTTGATCGACTCCGCGTCCTTCTGACGTCATCATGTCCGCTCACAAAGACTCGAAAGACCCAAAAGACCCAAAGGCGAACAACAACCCAAAGAGCTCCTTTGCTGGTAACAGTAAGAGTAAGTTGCATAGCAATGAACGTTCCTCGATGAGCTCGAACTCAACTATACAGACCACCATGTCTGAGGTAAAAGATCCGAAAGACTTTCTTCACAATCGTGGTTACCAAGTGGTACGCATGATTGCCGAGGGTGGATTTGCAGTGTGAGTGCTCTGTGTTCTATTACCAATAAACTAACATTTGTTCCTTCAGGGTGTACGAGGGCAGAATGAAGAAGGCACGGGACGAAATGGACGACCAGCCAGAAGAGTCTTCCATCAAGGTTGCCATCAAGGTGTTCAACTTGACTGACCAGAGTCAGGCCTTCTGGGTGAAGAATTGCCTCAAGAGGGAGATGTTCATCTCAAAGTATCTCAAGCACCCGAACATTGTGCAGACATTCGAGGTTTTGAAGACTCACTCGTACGGTTACATCGTGATGGCGCTCGCCCCGAACGGTTCGATCAAGCACGACATTGCCAACCAACTCAAACGGCCGTACACTGACGGCGAGGCCAAAAAGTACTTCCGAGGCCTGTGCACTGGACTGCAGTACATACACTCGCTCAACATTGCCCACCGTGACCTCAAATTGGACAATTTCCTTCTAAGTGCCGACAACATTCCGATGATTGCTGACTTTGGCTTCGCTGCCCGTGGCACAGCTCAGACCGAAATTGTACTGGCACAGATTTTGCGCAAAACTCGATGTGGCACCAAGGGCTACATGGCACCGGAGTTGTATCGTAAGGTGCCACCGGTCAAGTCATCATCAACTATCGCTGCGGCCTCCAACAAGTCAAGCATTATGCCTCCGAATGAGTCCGCATCTGCCAGAGAAGGTTTTTACGATGCCAAAGCAGTGGACATCTTTGCCATGGGAGTGAGTCTGTTTGAGATGCTCAATCTGGTCAAGCCATACTCGAAGAGAGTGGACGAGGCAACGATGAACAAGATAGTCAATCAGGAGATCGTCTACTCGAATCCGAATGTTGAGGACGTCTGCAAGGAACTGATCAGTGCCATGCTCAAGTTCACACCCGATGCTCGGCTCAAAGTGAACGACGTACTGCAACACAAGTGGATGACTCGTGGCGCATTGCTCAACACCATTCTGGGAAAGATTGGTCTGTGACGCGCCTCAATGCAAACATTCAATAAAACTTATTTGATGCAACAATTTGTTATTCATTCGCACTGTTGCCTTACCAAGATAATACATTTGCATTGGAGCACTTTCTTTGGTGTGCTATGCGATGCGGTGTATGCAAACACAAACAAGTTTATATTCGATGAAACATTGACAGTTGCATTTGGACATTAGATTTATTCCGTTAAAGTTGTTTAATATGTTTTAATTAGCATTTAATTAGCAACTTATGGCAGTTTGTCAATTGCACAAGTAAAAATGGACTCGACTGACTAGGTCCAAGCATCAGTGTTGGTCCATGTCATCATTGGGTGCGTCACCAAATTGGGCACGAACAAACAAGGAGGGACGTTCTGTGCAGATGGACACCTTCGGCTTAGCACTCAGGTCCTGGATGTTGTCCTGCAGAGAGGTCTGCTCGGGTGCAGTGGCTGAATGCACATTGGCCAAAGTGTCTGGAGCCATCCAATGCGAAAATGGTGGCTTAGTAAAGTCAGGAGTGCTGATGGGAGAGGTGAAGGGCACTCTGACCGAGTTGGGCGGAATTGGTGGCATTGGAGATGCATAAGGATTGACAGCCAAATACGGACCAGGGTAGTAATAGGCTGGATTGGCTTGGTTGGCCATCATTGCCAAGTACCAGTTGAGCCACTGATTGTACTGTTCGCCATAAGTGTGCGGGTTAAAGGCGGGCAAGGTGCCATTCTGTCCACTCGGAGTGGCCATTGGAGCGCTCACTTTGTGGACAGTCTTCCTTGAGTGTCGTCGAGTGCCACTTGTTGGACCATTTGAATGTTCACTGGCAGACTTGTGGCCGTCCTGTTGTTTCCCAGTAGACATTTGCACTTTCTCATTGAGTTGCACTGTGATTTTATCTCGATCACGACGATACTCTTGCCGCTTGGTGCGCAAGTCCAACAGATCACGAGTAAACGAGGACACCGAACTTGCTGGGCCTAGAGCGAAGAAGAAGTAAGACGATGAGTGAAATGGCAAGTGAAAGTGTGCCTATTACTTGAGTGGTCTGCACCTGGACTGTTTTCCTTGGGTTCGTCGTTGACCGAGTTAATAGACTTGTTCAGCATTCGACGACGAGCGAATTGTCCTAAAATTGGCAGTTGAGAAAAGAAAGGCACATTCGAGTGCAACTCACCGAGACAAGCCTTTGAAGCGAATTCGCCCGAGAACGAGCGTGACGATGAGGCACTGATTGACACATCAACCTTGTCTTCTTTGACTTGTTTGTGCCCAGACTCTCGCAGCTGTTGTTCACTTTCGTGCATCACTTCACTCTCGGAATGCTCGTTGTCAACTCTGATGCCAATCTGGAACGGATCATGGTTCGGGTCACCGAGATATTCGGCCAAGACTTGTTCAGGCGTGATGTCATCGGCCAGTTCGTCGTCGCCTTTCATTGTGCCACTTTGCATCATGGTACATGACTGTTGTAACTGTTGCTGAGTCGAGCAAATAGTCTTCTTGTGAGAGCGAACCATCTGAGTGGCACTTGGCACTGTTTCGTAATCGATCGCAGTGGTACTTGAGGTGCTGCAGGTTGAGCCATCGATTGGACTCCACTCAAAACACGACAGTGACGATTCAAACTCGGTCAGACCAACCAAGGAGTCCTCGTCACAGGTTTGCGAACTTGCTGACGTACTTGAAATCATCAGACTGGACATTTTGGAAAGGCACGGACAAAATGCTGAAAATAGTGCAAATGAATTAACTGAACGCTAGTAAGACTTTGCTGGCGGAGTCAAACGAATAAACTAAATTAGGCATTCGATAGAACAAAGGCCAGTTAAATGTACAACTTGGGAACGATGACGTGAATATCGAAAAGCTAGATTGGAAGCATTTTGGTTTACCGGTCTCTTTGAAAGGGACGCAAATTAGGGTGAAAACCGAGTGATTTCTTTGAAGAGGTCACTGAACAAGCGAATTAGCTTTGATATGCGAGTTATGAGATTATCTTTATTTTGCTTTATTTGCACACTTGTATTCAAGTGATGTTGTGTAATTGGAAATTGACTAATAAATTGGGGTAACCTTGATATAATAACATTCTATAAATTTCTCACTAGATCGGGCTTGCAAGTTGATCAACTTGGTGTATCGAGCAAGACTAGGAAAGAAAGTTTTGAAATATTAAATTCGATAGATCATTGCATTATTTTGTGTATTGAAGTGAATCGTCATTAAACTTGTCTACTTGAACACGACTGCAATTGATCATGATTTGCAAAGAGAACAACCGATATTTGAAACGTTGCTTAACACAAACAAATTCGAATGGCGTCCAGTCCATTTTGTCTATAAACACAGTGATGCCAGTTGACTTTGGTCATTCTCGTTTTGGTTTTCCCTACTGCCTCTCACTTCTCTCATTATGAAGATAGACAGAGGAAAAATCAAGAAAACCCCTTACGAACTGGTAAGTGACTTGTTCTATTGTTGTAAACTTGTCACTGACATTGTTTTCACTCTTCTGCAGCCGTTCAAGTCGAAAGTGTTAATTGGCAAGTTGATGTCGTGCAGTGATGACAACCAACTGACCGCTCTTTTGACCAGTATCGTCACCTGGGAGTATGGAGCGGTAAGTGCTTTCTTATTGGTGGTCACTTTCTCATCTTGTAACTTGCTTTCTTTTCAGATTGACTTGTACCACTGGGCGGATGTATTGGACAAGTTCGACACTGTCCTGGAGGAATGTTGCACTCGTGATGGGACAAATCTGTGGTCCACATTGGCAGTGGACTTGCCATCCAACTCAAAAGTATGTGTAATTACACTTTTGAAAGTCGGTTAAACTTTGACGTTTTTCATTTAACAGAAGAAGGACCTCGTGATGTCCATTCTGCCTTTTCTGTCACTTTTAGCAGAATGCACTTACAGTGGCTCGATTTTTAATTCAACCGAGGTAAGAGTATATACACTTGATCATTTGTTTATAGTGCTTAATACGAATGACACATTGCTTTGCAGCACTTGACCACCTTACTTTGGTCTGTTGACCTGAAGCTTGTCTCACAGGCCCTCTACACCATGTACATCTTTGGCGATCGAAGCAGCAGCTTCTTCCAAAGTCCTGGCAGTGACAAGTGGCTCAATTTGCGCAAGCATGTTCTCACTGTGGCCAAGTCTTGGGGTGGCAAAGAGGCAGACGTGGCACTGGTCGAGTGCATGAAAGATGATGTGCCACTGCCAATCTTGACTGCCTCACTCAATTTCGAATGTTTTGCGGTTGGAGATGACTTGCTCAAGCAGCCCATTCGAATTAGACTGGACAAGGCACAGCTAGTGAGCAAGCAAATTGGCACCATCATGACCGAACTGATCGATGCGCATCACGTGCCAAGCGATTACCAATTTGAGCTGTTCAACAAGATTCGACTTATTCAGTGCTTTGCACAGTACGACACTCGACTCGAGTATGTCCGTGCACGAGTAT